>JANCRA010000029.1:3600000-4200000 GCA_024362935.1 Setophaga petechia
AGTCAGCTTAATAATATTACTTTCCCTATCACAGGTAATATTCTTCTTGGTAATAATATTTTATTCCATGAGCAAAAATAAAGAAAACACCATTATTGTGCAGAATAGCATGTATTTTATTTAATTGATCTCTATTTTTAAAAGCCTAGATTTTCTATCTAACTGAAAGTCTTTGCTGATCTGAATTAGCTGTATGTATAAACACACATTTTTTCCCAACAGCACCCTTAAAATGTTGAGGAAAATAGGCTTCCTCATAAGTAGGGAGTCAGCTGGGGACACTGGGGGCAGTCAAAGGCTACCTTGTATTCCAATCACAATGCATTGGTTTTGTAGTGCAAATTTATTCACTACCTCTACTCATGGATTGGTAGTACCAGATTTTTTTCATTTGTCTTTGTATCAAGTCCAATCTGAGGTAATAATTTGTATGTTTCAAAATGGGGTTTTACAGAAATCCTATACAACTATGCTAAAAATACTTTATGTGATGAAGCCAGAACAATGCTGTTTTCCACCATTGCCTTATCTTGATGGTTCATAGTTATTGTACAGTTAACCAACCCAAGAGACAGTTCTTTTTGTTTCTCTTCAGTCCCTAATTATTTCAGTCAGTCTATACCATTGGTGATTTTCATCCAACTACTGGTATTCATACATTAGAAAGATCCAGTTATTCCTGTGAGAAGTTCCCGTCCTTCTCCAGTGATGAGAATATCATCAGCAAACCTCATGAATATGGTCCTGGGTTTTGTGCCAAGGTGATTTAATCAAAAATGTTAAATGTCTTCAATCATAAGAATGATTGCTGGTAAACTTAACCAAACAATTCCCTGTAGGGAAAGATTTGCATACCTATAGCACCCAGGTGTCTTCTTGACATGTAATCTACCTGTTTAGACAGATCGAATGAAATGAAGAGGAAATCTGGTAGGGCTTATATTTCCAATAAGTCAGCAATAAAAAATTTTTAATTAACTCTCACTATAGAATGAAAATTTGAGGCTGTAGATAAATTATCCTTTAAAGAATAATTTTCAGCATCATAACTTCACTGTGTAGCAGGGAGTAGGTAAGAACACAGAGAAATCCTGAGGGCTGTATGTACTGTACAGGTTTCTACCTGAGAACCAGATCAGGTACACAGAGCTTAATTGCTATCTCAAATATGTTGTGCTTTTGCTAAGTTAAAAAAGGGGAAATATTAGCTACACTCATTTCAATGTGAAAATAATTCATTGTCTTTTTCCAGGGTTCCCATCAAACAAGTTTGTATTCAAATCTACATGCTAGCAATGCTTTATAAACTTTTTGATTCAAGTTAGACCCCATACCAAAGTGTTCCTTTAAGTAAGACGATTGCACCTGTTACTGGTGGCATTTTCACTAAAAACTCTGTTAGAACAGGTCTTTTTTCTAGTCTCTTTACAGACTTTCATCTTTTAGCACACCGTATACCTAATACAATGCTCTCGGGTATGTCCTGGGTTGGCCGTATGATGCTTTTATCCCCAATCGTCTTGTTCTGTTCTTACTAAATAGTAAGTTTTTGCACCTTTAAGACTTATTGCAGACAGTGAAGGGGGAGAGAAAATGCAGGTTTTTTTTCCTCCAGATACTCCTGTCTCTCCCCCACATTCCTTCTCCTGGCTGGAGGTTGTGGTCTGCAGACAGACGACGGACAGAGGCTTCTTTTGCTTTTGAGTTAGTTTTCAACTAGCTGAGGCAAAGAAGTTCCCTCGACTGTGGTTTGTTTTTTTTTTCCCTTTTCTTTGGACCTCTTGAAACCTACTCTGGACTGAACACCCAGGAGAGCATCACATTTCTGGCCCACCGGGCCAGGCCCAGCCTGCAACAATCCCAACACCGGAGGGACTGATTGGAGACAGTGAGCTGGAACCCGGGAAGGGGGTTTTCTCAGTTTGTAATTTTTTTTTAGAGTGACAGAGGGTCTCATTGTTTGATATTGTTTTAGTTTTATTGTTTAATAAACAGTTTTTTTCCACCTTTCTCCAAGGAGGTATTGTTTTCCTCCCGGACCAGTTGAGGGGGGGAGGGGCCGATTGAATCTGTTTTCTTACTGGAGCTACTTGGGGAATTTTTTCCCCAAATTTACTCTAAACCTGGACAGGTAGCTGGATGTTAATTGCTTCCCTGAGATGCATAGGATGTCTCTGTTTTGGCCCACACAACTGAAGAACGAGTCTGGACTCTTCACTTTTCAGTCTTGAGGTTGTTTATTATTTCTTATCTATAAAATTTTCTTTATGCCCAGCGGAGGTCTGCTCAGCAGGGCAGTCAAAGCCACAGACCGCCCCTGAGGCGGTGTTGTCCTTTTATACTACAAACTACGTGTAACATATTTACTCTTAATTCCCAATACCTATCACCTCTGTTAGACAGTGCACTTTTACTCTAGACCAATCCCAAAGTGCCAACATCACTGCAGAAAATGGAGAACAAAAAGAAGAAGAAGGAAGGCTTGACATGCCTAGATTCCTCCATGTTGTCCCCATAACCCCCATATCAAAAATCCTAAAATCTACATTTTCACCCTGTGATCATTTTATTGTTACACTATTCAAACCTGTGTGACTTTCATGTCCTCATACGAAGTTGTCGACTTGCTCCAAAGGTCAAAATCAAATCCCCAGGTGTTCTGGGCAGCATGCCAAGGTCTCCGAGCCCCCTGGCGGGGTCCTCGGCAACTCTGGACACCCAGAGAGATGTACCGAGTTCTGACACAATGCTATAAAATTGTATCAACAAATTAATCTGTTGTAAAAAGCAGCTACTATCATTTGCCATACTAGTGAGTGTCACAAACCACAGATAGGGGCTGTGGTGTTCCTTGTAAATTCTCATGAGGCTGAACAAAGACTTTGGACCATGTGTCAGGGAAATCTTGTTTTAGTTCACAGTTACCAAAACTTTGGCAACCAGCCCACTATTTAGATTGAGAAGCTGCTGGTTAACAACCCTGTAAATTCATACAGAAGACTTCCACAAGTGACAGATAGCAAGCCCTTTATTTTGCCCAATACACTTCAATAAGTTCTCAACTCCCACCAGAAACTCCTCACAGGTCTGGTTCACAAGCCACACCACACCCTAACACAAACCGTGTACTCCCCACTCCCACATCAGAGTTTAACATGGAGTATGGAATGGAATATGATAGTCGTGCTTTGCTGGGGCAAAGCAGGGAATAAACCAAACCATATCACTTGTCCTTAGATCCTCCACTGGTGCTGCTGCCTGGATGATCCAGAGTAGGATGATCCAGAGCTGGGGTAAACAATGAGATGAAGAAAGCAAAGGAGAGAAGAAGAGAGAAAAAAAGAGATGCCAGAGACAAAAAACAGCAAGGAAGCATCTTCCTAATCGGTGTCTTTTTATAGTTAACCTGGTGCACACCTCTTATGTAAATTAGACTTTTCACATGTTATGTGTACCATGCACATGCGTATCATACATGTGTTATGTGTATCATCCAGCCCTTCTCCAGGAAGTGGCTTGGGAAGATGGGAATGAGCACCACTGTCCAAGCACAGCAGGAAGCTGGATCAGAACAGCTCTGCCCCACCTCCATGGGACCCTTCACTTTTGATCTCCTGTAGCAATACTCAAAATGTTTGAGACAAATCATTCTGAAGTATGGTCCTCTACAGAAAGTTACTGCATATTTACAAGGGTGTATGAAATAAATAACCCTTGACAGAAAACAAGCTGTTTGTTTGATTGTTTAAAATAATTGCTTGGCCCTTTTTTCATATAAAGACGAGAGGATTTTTCACTTTCCATAGTCTGTGTAGGATTTTAAGTGCCATTTGTCTCAGTGAACTTATTTTTATTTATCTTCTTTATTATGTCCTGTGTTATTCAGTTTGCAAGTCACTCCATTGCACTGTATTTTTAGACTAAAAAAATTATAAATCTGTGTTTAATGTAAGTTGCCAAATAAGGATATTTCTCTAATACATAAGCAGTTTAAAGTCTGCAGTCTTGAAAGAGTAAATTTTAAAAAAGCAGTCTTGAAAGAGTAAATTTTCAAGTAACACTTATGAAATAACATTTAGGACAGTGTTTATCACTTTGGCTCCAACTCTAGAAATGCCTGTGCTCTGTGAACAAAAGAAAAGATTTATGGAGTGTTTAATCATACTGAATTGAGAAATAGTTCTCTATTCCTTCTCTGTAAGGCATTTCTAGACCCCCTGCAACACCAATGTTCACCAAGGTGCATTTAGATTGCACATTAAAGTTTCCATATGGAAAAGCTCAGCTCTTACAATCTCTGCGAACAGCTTGTGTTACTCATCTCATTAGAAGCAAACTCTGAGATGGCCGAGTTGTGAAAACACTGGTATTTCACTATCAGGCACAGAGGATTCATTTCAGATTATCATTTTAGGCAGAGTTGAAGGGGGATCAGAATTTCAGTGCCTGATTCCTGCTATCACTTTTTTAATTGTAGTGGCTTCTCAATGTGCAACTCTGACTTAATAAAATACACTAGATAATTGGATGACCACGCCATGTAACAGTTTCTTTTTGCACTGCATATGTTCAATCAATTAAAATAACTGAGCGGCTGAAAATATATTCCATATTTACTCACAATAAGTACAGTAAAAATAAGATAAATCAATCCTTATGGAAATCTGTCTGGTATTTTTCATTGCCAGAATCCAAAATGCCCCATTTTCTACATTTCTGGTGTATCTTTTTAGCATATTAATTTGCAATTTTTTTTCTGTCTTTAAGGCTTAAGCTTTTGTTTTCTGTCAAATGTTATTTATTCATATACCCTTATTAGTATGCAATAACTTACTGGCATGACAAATGATATTAGTTGTCCTTTATAATGATTTATTTCTAAATAGCTGTATAGTAGTGATGACTACATGATTTTGTGTTCTCCCAGTACTGCTTTAGGAGTGGCAGAAATCCTACTCCTATCAGGAGCTGTTGGCTACTGGAGACACTTGTCCTGCATGACTTCAAAGGATCACTGCACTACGAAATCAGTCAATGCCTAAACAGTACATGATAGGAATATATATGGGGTTTGGGTTTTTTAAATTGTATGTACAGCTTATTCATTAATGTCTATGAAGATTTTTCCTATTAAAATGTACAATGACATTTACAGGAAGCAAGGATTGAATGTCTTCCTTTTTTTTTCCATTTTACTGTTGCTTTCTAGTAAAGAACAAGCTATGGTGAAATTGACTTTCTGTCAGCTTAATAACTATTAATATATTGGATGCAGTGAAGCATCACCCTACATGATCCATCTTTAAAGGTAAAGTTGTTTTTAAGGAAGGTCACAATTTATTTATTCTCCATTCATTCTTTCATCTTTGAAGAAGAATCATTATATAAACATTGAGCATATTTGAGAATTCACAACAAAATTTTGTGTGTATTCTGGTTAGAAGTTTAAACTGGTAAAATTAACAAAGCTTTCAGCAATATAGTGAGGCAATTTTTTAAAGTTTTCTGTAGTGACTGATACTCATACATATTTTTTCAATGTGGAATTTTTCAATTCAATTAAATGAATCTATGGAGACATCTAATAATGTGCTTGTTTAATTATACTCTTTAACAATTATATTTAGTATCTCTAGATTTTCCCAAAGTAAAAGGGGTCTGAAATCTAACTTGGGTCAACATTATTCAGTTGGCAATATAATAATACTTCCAGACAGATGTAATTATAAATTCTTAAACTTTTGGAACAGTTTCAGAAGTAAAACCTTTATTAGGCCTTTAGACTGATTGCAAGTCAAATGCATTCAAGGTTCCAAAAGGCAAGGTTTGTCACAGTTTGACTCTTCATAGGTCTGATATAATTTAAGTGATAGAAGAAGGAAAAGGACTATGACAGCAGGCTTTTGTGATATGTTTTGTAATTTAAGTTTTCAAGTACCTTCATTAATCTATATCACAATTAATCCAAATTAAATTAATCCAAAAAGGTAGAAACAAACTTCAAGCTGGAGTATAATAACTGTTATATTTGGCTGGCAGCCTTTAAATAAAATTTGCATCAAGCTTCTATAAAAAAAGAAGACCATTATTGTTTAATTTTCTTGTTTTGAACTAATCATAATTAATCATGATCCAGTGTTCCAGGACATATGCAAGCGTATGTAAAATGGTTTGAGAAGGGTGAAATATCTGATTTGTTCTTGCTGAGATGAGTTGACCCAGTTGTGTTCATTTACTGGATTTAGGCAAAAAATTATAAGTTGTCTTAACAACTTTCCATGGAAAACATGGCAAAATTAATTTCTATTTTCTGCAGACTGAATGCAGTAATCCCACTTCTCTGGTTTCAAATCCAGCTCAGTTTTCATGTACAGCTGTTTATCATCAAATACTTGTTAACGGGCAACTGATACAGCCCAATGGATGAGAAGATTAGTGAAAAGTATGTTGCAAGAGAAAAAAAGTTTTCAAATAAAACTTGTTCTCTTGCTATAGAATTCTGTAAGGTAGAACCATTTTCCCCCCCATAACTTCCAGAACATTTTAGAATACTTTGGTTTAAGACTGTTAGGAGCTTCCTTTAATTTCTTATGTTATTGAGTAGTTAGTCTTTAAGAATTTTCTTTAGTAAGTAATTTTAAATCCTTATGTTTTAACCAAGCAGGTCCTTCCCACAGTTTAGCAATACATTATCACTATCACAGGAACTTCAGGGGAATAGGCATCAGCAATTGCCCTAGAAAGAATCGTTCACTCTGTATCTGTGCCTCACATCTCTGTTTTTCAATGTTATGTGCCTGCTCTGCACCAAGGTCAAACAGTGGAAGATTGGTTTCACTCCCACATGCAAACGAGAAGGGTGCAGCAGCTGCAGAGTTGCCTGTGCCTTTGGAGGTTGTTAGAATAATATTAACAATATCCAAAACAGAGCAGTGAGCTGTAGAAATTAGTTTATTAGAAATTGTGAGGATGGTGACAAGAGTGCTTGCAGCATCTCTCCAGGGACCTGATTCAGCAGATAACATATAACCCTTATTTCTTGCCTGAGTGTAAGCATTTGAGCCTTTTCAGAGGAGGAGAGTAATATTTTATTTTAAAATTGCCTCAAAAGAGTAGGTGAGACAAAAGGCAGTGGAGCACTCTTGCTTGCTTGGCAGGTGCTGGAGATGTGATATCAAAAGTCCAAAAGCTGCCTTTTCCAACATTAAGGAGGTTGTGCTAGTCTCACTCTTTTGCCCTTCCTATTCTGTGTTCAGTAGTTTTAACTAGACTTTGCTCCCAGGACTAAGAAACACAGCATTTTCCAACTAGAAGTAAGTTCCCCAGGTATTCCCAGCCAGTTCATTATTGCAATGCTTCTTACACTGACCACTGTCTGGTTTTCTGTAAGAAATAGCAGTGCACTACGACCAAGAGTAGAAGTTGCAAATGTTTCATAAAACCATGATTTTCATGTCATACTTAAAACTTACTAAGTGTGAAGGGACATGATTTAATAACTTCTTAATACTTTTACCTTTGGTGTTTCTTTTTCTTAGTTACTGCAGTAATAATAAATGGTTTACAGCAATTTAGTCAGGCAGACTTTTTCCTGTAAGCTGTGCTTACCAAACTTCATCATTTTTCAGCACATGAAAAAGATATTGAAGAAGATTTGGTTATGATGTCTTATTTTGAGTGGTTTAAACCTAGTTTCTGACTCCCTCTGTGTGCATTTAGAATGCAAAAGTAAGAGAGGGAAGACACATGGCAATCTTTAATTTAGAAGTGAAAATTTGGTAGTGTTTAAATTTCCCCTTGATCAATCAATTCCATCTATCTAGGTTTTAATACTTCACACAATATAACCAGTTGCTGAGATACCACATTGCAAATTGATGTATTATTGTTCATTCCTATATATTGTATCTTCTCATATATGGCCTTACTACAGTTTATGGGGTTTTTCTTCAATACTTGTTCTAACTTTGAAAAATGTAAGAGCTTAACTGTCTTCATTCTCTTCTTATATTGAGACAGTATTTTTAACCATTGTTTAACCTGTTTGACCTTATTACAGTTTTCTTTCCTCATCAGAACCCTTAATTTAGCAAGTTATGACATTCCTAACCTGTTTACTTCTACTTGCAGATAACTTTAACTTGCCAGAAAGAGCAAAAATAATTTTGTAATGATGTCCCAGAAATTCTACCAAAAATCCTTAGATTTTGGATATTGATGAAATAGAAACTGCATACTGAACAGTTGTGGAAGAGCAAGGAAGAAAAGAGCATTTCTCATTTGTTAGGTAAAAGACAGAAAATATTAAACACTAAGAAAAAGAAAAATGTGTTTATATGGGATAAACAGAGCATACTGAGCTAAATAATGTTTGTACAAATAAGCCAGTTTAAAGGAAATTGAAAGTAAAATGTTAAAATCTGGAGTAGTGATGCATTTATAAACAGTTTTATTTTCCTTCCTATAAAAGTTCCTAAAAAGGAAACATATAGAAGTTGAAGTATAGGGTTTCCTCAATATATGATGTCAAAATATTTTTGAACATAAATTCCCATTCAGTCTGAACTCTAAGTATTTTCAGCTTGCCATCTAAATGGCTGTTAAATATTTCTTCTCAAAGTCCTTCCTCCTTTTTTAGTGTCTAATTGACTTTTATTTTATGTTCCAAATAATGAAATAGCGCATTAAGTGCGGGGAAAAGTATGTCCAAACTTCTTACATTGGAATTTCCTTTGCACAAGATGCAGTTCCCATGTGAGTTAACACCAAACACATACTAAATAAATCAAAGACCTTATTTCCTCAGATGAAACTGCAATATAACCATTAATGGTTCTCCAGAATTTTCATTGTAAACAAATGAGCTTCTCTTTTCATGTACCCTTCTTTCCACATCTTTATAGATGTCATAGAACTATCAGTATCCTGAATACAGCTATTAAACTTTCTGATTGTTTTTCCATGTTTTTGAAATCTCAGAAGCACATATAAATCTGTGGTGCTTGTTTGGCCTTAAAATAATTACTATCATATGTTCAGAACATATCTAGTTAAAAAAATGGGATGTTAGGGATTACCCTTTCTGAGATGAATTGCCACGTGTAAAAAGTGATCCTAGCTGCCCGTCAGTATTCTTCTGTCCAGCCCACAGAACCACATCAGGTTTATTTTACTTAATCTGGCAATTTTTCTCACTTTGGGTTGAGTTACAATTCTTTAGTAGATAGAAATATTTCACTTTAATTCCAATGTAATTAGCTGCACTCTTCATCAGAAGAGTATTTCTCCAAGGCAAGGCTTCAGAGAGTAAATGAACTTGATTACACCTGGATTGCAGACAGAATCATTTAAACTTTTTCTTGCTGAGAGTCAAAGCAATTCCTTCCAGGTATGAGGGAAGGCTGATATCTCATGGTATTATTTTCCCTCCGCAAACTGCTATCAGGAACAGAGCTTTGAAGACCTTCTAATACAGTCAAGAATTTAGCAGGTTCATTTTTTTAATGGAAGAAGTGCTATCAAAGATGAAAAAAACCAAATACATAAATTGAACATTCAAATACTTAAATATGAGTACTTGTAAATATTTTCTCTGTAATAGGGCACATTTGGTTTGCCTTAATCTCTGTAGACCTCTTTTCAGGAAGACAGGTAGATTTTGTATATGTTGTTTCTCTAGTTAATTTTCCTCCTTTAGAATTTCCTCCACATTACCACTAAACCATGTTGCATGTGTTAGTTTGGTTATTGAAAAGAATGTGGAAATGTACCCTTTACTTGAATATATTTTTCCCTCTTATAAGCATTTTGTTAGGATTGTAATGAGTAACAGCTTCAGTGCTGTAAGAAGCTTTTTCTTGTATGTTGACTCTTGACACACATGAAACCACATTGTCTTGAATCCCTCTTTAATCAGAGGAAAGGCCTCCTCATCCAGCCATCCACCAAATAATGGTATGTGGTCAGCAGCCAGATTAGCCTGAAGGCAGTGCTCTAGTTTCTCTAGAGGCTACCACTCACACAGGAACACACTGGTGCCCCAAGCCCGAAACCAGCCAAAACTCATTTCAAGTGTTGAAACTAAAGTGAAAAATTGAAGTTGTGGGATGCTTTTTCTACTTGTTAATAGAGGAGGGAAGGACTAACCTGGTTCCCTTAAATCCTGCATGACCTGTACATTGGAAAACTGAATTTCCATTTGGGTCCCAGCCACCACTTCATTCCGCTTACTTTCTAGCAGTACCCAACCCTTTAAGCACCTACCAGAAGGCATCTACCTCACTGCCCCAGAAGTGTCCCAAAAACCAACCTTCAATCACTACCAGGGAGCACAGATGAAACCTGAACCTTTTAAGTCCATATGAGGTGAGGATCCCCAGTGGGTCACTGAAGTATCTGCTACAGTAGTTACAGCAGAGACATCTTGAGAAGAGCCCAAATCTCGAGTTGCTAGAGCATGAATAAGCACAAAGATTGTTTCAAATCAAAACCAGCTTTAAACTGAAAGGGGGTACATTTAGATTAGATATTCGGAAGAAATTCTTTAAGGGTGGTGAGACACTGGAACAGGCTCTCCAAACGAGTTGTGGACCCTTTATCTCCCCCATCCCTGGAAATGTTCAAGGCCAGGCTGGAGAGGGGATTGAGTAACCTGGTGTAACAAAAGGTGTCCCTGCCCATGGCAGGGGGTCCAAACTAGATGATCTTTAAGGTCCCTTCCAAACCAAATTGAATTCTATGGTTCTATGATTATACAATTCCGCAGGGTCAACATATTTAAAGACAGATTATATTTTGAAAGTTTGACACATATTATATAAACCTTTGTGTTGAGGTTGTAATACCCTATTTTTGTCTTTTGCAGTGCCTTTATGGTTAATGATCTTCTTTCATTTTAAAATAGATATTTAAAATTCAGACTCTCATAGAAGGAGTATGTTTCATGAAAAATGTTGTTTCTTTAAAAGATATCTCCTTTTTTTTCTTTTCCTAAATGGAAAAAAAGTATTTTTTCCACTGCTGTTAAAGTTCTACATGAAAGTAATACATACTAAAAAGGAATGTGCAATAAAAAAAGATAAGTAAATAAAATAATAATTCTCTTTATTGATCAAACGAAAAAGTTTATTTGTGACCTGTTACATAGATTTGCTGGCCAA
Organism: Setophaga petechia; assembly: GCA_024362935.1. Taxonomy (NCBI): domain Eukaryota; kingdom Metazoa; phylum Chordata; class Aves; order Passeriformes; family Parulidae; genus Setophaga; species Setophaga petechia. Next base: position 3,611,160 of record JANCRA010000029.1, read on the forward strand.
ATGGTCATTGACAAAACAGTCAATGCTTTTCTTTCCAAAAGTATCTTTTAGATATTAACAAATTAATTGGTACTCACTCCTGGGAACCCTTCTGTCCTTGGTTTCTCATGTTGTATGGATATTGGGCCTGTGAAAAGTGCGGCTCATTTCAATCACTCTCTTAGCTCTACTTTATTTAAATTGGAATTCTCTATGAACCCTGTCCCATGTTAAGTGATTTGAGTTACAATCAGGTCTCTCTGCAGCTGGATGGAGAGACGTGCATGCTCAGAGTGTGAGGGAATGTAAGGGCAATGTAAGGACACCTGGTTTGCGAGGCAGCTTGTGAATTTATTAATTCACATTATAAAGAACCATATGAAGTAATAAATTAAGCAGCCAGATACACAAATGAAGTATCAGGATGGAACAGAGTCGCTGGAAAAGTCCAGAGCCCTGAGATCACTGACTGATAGGCCTTAGAAGGAGTCAACCAAAGCCTTGAGGATGTCAGCCATTACTTTTTGACTGGTGAAAAGCAGTCTCATAAAAACCTGTCCTGAGATGTGGGGAGGATTTTATTAGATTGAACAAAACTTTACAGTGGAATGCTTATGGGAAAGGCCAAAGGCAAGGTAAAGGGAGGTCTATCTAGGCTGAGGACAATGAATATGGGAGGAGATGGGATAAAGGTATCCACATGCATGTAAACAAAATGCTGACTGATGCCCTTTTCTGGCCAAGACTTTGGCCTAATCACCACAGCTTGTCTTCTGTTTCCAACATTTTTCCTGCGTGCAATAATAGAAAACTTCAAGCCAGATAAATGTTAAGTAGTCTAAGAGGTCTAGGCTGTTATCATAACTGTATCAAGTAATCAATGAAGCACACAGTATGACTCTTGGGTCATAAATCATTATGTCTTCAAAATAATTTTGATATTTATTGGTTGGAAGGGAGACCCTCAAAATAGTTTCTAAAGCTGAGCAGTGATCACAACAATTTTTTTTTCTCATGTGTCTTAATTCTCTGCTTCATTGAGGTCCTATATACCACATTTCAATATCTGAGAGAATCAGACCTCACATGTCTAGAACTGTTTCACAAGACCATCAGTTCCTTTTCTGCTCCTTCTGATTCTCTTCCTTTTGTAACATCACACTCCATGTAAGATGCTGGTTGTGAAAAATGTTAAATGAAATTTCAATCTTACATTCAACATACGCCCTTGTAACTGGGAGAATGAAGTTCCAAGAACTGTCATCAGAGCCTTCATGATACAGAAGATACACAAGAGGCAGCAGAGAGGAGTTTTCTTGAAAAGGAGGCTCACTGGGATTTATGCTCTGAATTTTAAACTGCAAGTCTCTGAAACTCACTCCTATATTCAGATAGCTATATTCCCTGACTCTTCTCTTTTTCATTGAAAAGGCAGTCTTTTGGTCCTTACATTGCCAAAATGTTGTGTAGTAACTGTGGATACATCAGTTTTTCAAGAGCCTAAATCACTTGGAAACTCCTCCTTTAGGTTAGGGTGGAGTGGATGGGAGTTGCCTCTTTATTTCCTGCTGAAACCAAACTTCTTTATATACAGGAAGTTCAGATTCACAACATTCTGGAGAAAGCTTCATAATACAACATGTTTCTGCAGCTGGGAATTAGGACTTGTAGCTATGCCCTAAAAGACCTAGTGTTTTCACCATTATTCTTTTGTGCATTTTATATAATTTAAGTGTTAAAGAAGATATTAGTGGATAAACCTCTAGAATCATTCAGAGTCGTTAGTTTAGGACCACGATCCCAGTTTAACATTTTTGGATAATCACAGATTCATAGAATTTTAATAGAAAAAGAAAGAGCATAGTGCAAAGATAGAACAATTAAACCATCGCAATAACATCAGCTCTGTCTGAATGAATGATAACTCATTAATATCCAGTACACTTCAGCATAATACTAGGCTCAACAATGCTGTACAATCGTAAAATGAGCTCCAGAAGGGATAAATACATGTGATATATTATTAAAAACAGCAAGAAAGAGTTAACAAGTTAAAAATAGTGCAAAGAGACGGGCAATAAGTAATTTTCTAAACTTTTAAATTAGAGATAGCTTGCAAAATTGCACTTCTTACTTTACTTCTACAGCTTGTCCTAACAGCCAAAATATAATGCCTAGGGAAACATGTAAACATGAAGAAAGTATTGCTCTGAAGAATTCTCTTTGCTCTGTCATTGTTTTTTATTGGTGGTAACTGCAGGGTCTTTTGACTTATGCCTTGAATATTTAAAAAACTTTTGGGCTGAAAAGGACCCATCAAATCCATATGCTGTTTTTTTAAAATGGAGATTTTGAATTTAATTGAAAATATTTTTTTTGAGATTGTGAAACTGTACAAGGAATTTATTTTGGAAGTACCTGATGGACAGCACTGGCTGGATGTAGCCACAAAGATGATGGAAAGTTGCAGCAATCTCCTGTTAATAATCTTAAACATGATAGGGAAGAGTGGGAGACTTCAAGTCTATTTATCTCTTTCATCTTTGGTCCTGTAGCAGATCCCCTGGTTCTTTAGTGTCCCTGTTACAGGCACCACCTGTAGAAGCAACACTGAAAACTCTGCTAGGCAGTCATCGTGCACATTGCATTTGCCCACTAATAACAACCATTGGCTGTTACTATATTATCATAATATATTATATTATAACATAATATATTATGTTATTATAACCATTTCATTGGCTGACAGTGCTTAATGCCCTCTGCTCCTGGGTGTCTGGCTAACTTCTCACAGGTCATGCCACCATACAATGGCCAATGTTGTAAAAGACCTGTAGGATAATCAAGTTCAACCGTTGAAACTCCTACATTCTTAAGACCAATCATGAGGGTAAGTGCAGCTCAGTCTTTAGGAGAGTGCAGCCCACTGCTCCCATTAACCTCTTTCTGGAACTGGGAACAGAACTTCTGCCAGCCCTTGATGAATCCTTCCTGGCTGGGCTTCCTTCCTATCAGCATGAAGTACATTACCACTGCTAAATCCAGCCCAAAGCCTTTTTTCAGGGTTCCTGGGGGGTGGGTTTGGGGAATATTTGGTAACAGGAGTTGATCAAACCATACCATTCTCTGCAGTCAGATATCTTGGGCTCTCTTTGATATAATATAAAATATTGACATACATGGATTACTTTTCAGTGCCTGTGGAAGGAGAATAAATATGTTTTGTAACCTGCACTGTTAAGCTTTATGAAAAGTGGCATTTATCTTAGGTATGCAGGGCTACTCAAAGGACTGGCAAAAGGATCACTGAGATGATAACACTGCACAGCAAGATGTGGGTGGACCTTTACAACTAGTTTCATACAAAAAATGAAACTTTGTCTTTGCCAGTAGTCTTTGTTCAAGGGAGTACAACAACTACAAGAAGAAAAGAAGATTCAGAGTGATTTTTTATGTAGTATTCTTTCGTAAATTTGTTAGAGCTAGTTCTGGAAGCTTCTGTTGAGATTTAGCAAAAGCATTTGCTGTGTGCCACATTCCCCTTATTGCACACAAAAGAAAAATTGCAAAGGTACGCATTGTCTTTCAGTGGAATGAGCCAGCTTCTTACAATGATGAGGATTTAACAGAGTGCTGAGATCTTGCTTCTTTTACAAAAAATTAAGATGCATTAGTCTTCTGATTATTGTGACTGTGGAGGAAAATAGGAATGAGATAACAGCAAGGTCTAGGAGGCTGAATAGATACCAAGTACTTGTTACACTGCTCCTAGAGAGGCATCTACTGTCAAATGAAAAGTATATTATGTGCAATTTAATTACCCACTCGAAAGAATGGGGGGGGGGGGGGGGGGGCAGAGAAAGGCAGGGTAGTAAAATATATATAGTCTGTATTTTGAAATCCATAAACCTAATTTCTGAAATAGGGGAGTACATTGGTGCATGAACATCAGAGTGATTATTTATTTATTTATTTATTTGGTCATGAGAATGAATAGATCACTACCTGTCTCTCCACTTCCCCTTGTGAAGATGTTGAAGATCACAGTGAGGTCTTGCCTCAGTCTCCTCCAGGCTGAACAGTCCAAGTAACCTCAGCCACTCCTCATTTGGCTTCCCCTCCAGACCCTTCACCATCCTCATTGCTCTCCTTTGGACACTGTTTATAGCTAAATGTCTTTGGTTTATAGTGTGATGCCTAAAACTGCCCCCAGTGCAGAGCAGAGCAGGACAATCCCCTCCCTTGCCCGGCTGTCAGTGCTGTGCCTAATGCCCCCCAGGACACGTTTGGCCCTCCTGGCTGCCAGGGCACTGCTGACTCACATTTGTCTTGACATCAACTGTGAGGTAAAAAAATGAAAAAAATATTCAACATATTTTTAATTGTAAATTGAAAGAGTAAAACAGAATTCACAGTTATACCAGACTGCAAGTTGGAAGGAAACCCCTCTATCTAGAAAAAGCAGAAAATTAACAGTATATTTCAAATAGTAAACTTGAACACACCTAAATAAAACGAAGAAGTAAACACTTTATCTACAAATCGCAGAGTTATTTTTTTGCATTTGAGCAGTTGTTGAATCTTCAGGTGCAAAAAAATTTATTATTATTTCAGTTTTGATCCATCTTGAATGCAGTACCTTATCATATAGAAACTACATATATTATAAATTAGATATGTTTCTCAGTGAGAAAACGCCAGGGATCTTCCTGTAATGCTTATTATAAGGAGACTAGAGTAAATGGTTCTCTTGGGTAAATAGCATCACTATATTTTCACAGATGAATTCAAGTGTGCAGTCAAGTAATAGGTACAGTTACGAATTTCACATATGAAAATAAGCAGATGCATGATAATCTGCTCATCTGTTTCCAATAGAAAAAATTTATTTATTTACAGAACATCTAAAATTGGATTAGGAGATCTTTGGAATATTGTGGTTTGGAAAAAGTAGACTCCTTGGGTGATCCAAGAGGCCAGTGATGGGAGAACATGCTGCTGCTGTCTGTAGGGCTCTTCATGAAATCCAGTCCAAGTCAGCAGTGGTTAAGTAAGCAAATTTATATAAAAGTAAAATGTATTTTAAACTTCATTTCTAGAACTGTAGTATAAAAAGTGCTTCTTTAGGAGCTCTTACAAAATGAGTGAATAGTTTGCCCTTTTATTCACAGATGATTGAGAGTCATGAGGCATCTAAACTTTCTTTTGCACCTGACAGCAACCACTCTTTTGACCCTTTTGAAGTGCTACTTTGTATTGGAGCAAGCAGTGTGGCTCTTGGTTGGATTTGTGGAGCAAAACACTTGTTTTCCAGGACCAGCATTGTAAATATATGAGGGGTTTTAATGAAGTCTAGCTCCAGTCTAGTTTTTATCATCATCATCATCATCAGTCATCATTTATTGTTATTATTATACTATTATTATTGTTATTATTGATAATATTGTTATTATGTGATTAGCTGTTGGAATGCACTAGGAATACTCCTAGAATGTCTCCTTCAGTTCAGTTCCATTCTGGTTTGAAGCCAAGTAAAAGGGCATTGAAAAAAACCCAAAGCTAATAGTAATCTATCTTTCAGGTATTTGGAATATCATCTCACCCTTCATCTCACAGTGAAAGAGTGAGAAGGAAATACTAGTCAGATATGCCAGATCTCAGAACTCTTCTGCTAACCCTTAACTGGGAGGTTTAGGAAAACACTAATTTCTGACAAAATCTAATTGTATAAGTGGACAGACCTGAATGAAAGGAAGATGTACAAATGGACTTTGTGGTACAAGTCCTAGACATACTAGGACTTGTCTGTACAGAAATCTTGATGAGCCGAAACAAGGCTGGCTGAAACAAGGCTGGCTGTAACAAGGAGATCAACTGGGTAGAGAGAAATAAATTAATATAAACAAGATTTTTTTTCCACTGTTAGACTAAACTATTTTGTCACGGAATAGTTGAAGTTGGAGGGGACCTATGGAGGTCATTGGGACCAACCCCATTAGAATCAACTGTCCAGGACCATGTCCAAATAGTTTTTGAATATTTTTAGGGATGAAGACCCCACAACCTCTCTGGCAATGTGTGCCACTGCTTGATCACCTCCACAGTGAAACGGTGTTTCCTGATGTTCCGAGAGAACATCCTGTGTTTTAGTTTGTGCCCATTTAACTGTCAATAACTTCATCATAGAAGGTTATCAGATTGGTTTCCAGGATTAGTTTTTTGATTACCTCCCCAAGGATTAAGCTGGGCCTTACCAACCTGTAATTCTTACTAACATAATTTCTCTGAAATAGGAAATTAGTGAGTTTATTGAGCTTTTTCTTAATTTTTTTTTCTGTTGCATAATGGACAATGGACAAGAACCCAGCAATCAGCCTTAGAGATGTGATAGCTGGAAATTGAAGTCGAGGCATCCAGATTTCCAGGCTCTTATATAACTGCTAGATTTTTTTTTTTATGTGCTACTATTCTCAGGAATATAAGCAAGTGTTTCATAGGTAATGCTGAACAAGTTAATCACCCTATGCAGAAGTCTAGTGAAACAATTCAATTTTTAAAATATCCCCATGTGAAAAATCCATCATTTTGTGAACTATTTTAGCATATTGGGTAATCACAAAATATCACTTCCTAAGAAGATTTTTAAGGGAGGTTAAATTTGAAATTAAAATAGTATTCTCTGATTAGGTTTAGAAACCACCATACAGTGATCCCAATATAGACTTAAATAAACACAAACATGGATGGATGGATGGATGGATGGATAGATAGATAGATAGATAGATAGATAGATAGATAGATAGATAGACAGATAGATAGAAAAACATTTTTTGTATATCAACCCTCTTTCCCATTTTACTTACAAATCTTATAGGCTACTGTTAGCCTTTAAAAGTAGGTCTCCAAATTTTCCAACATTATACTTCTCAAGTACACTGTTTAGTTTAAATAAAGTAAAAATCAACAGGTTGGTAAAATTGAATATTTTGTGTCTCTAAACTGGATAATATAAAACTAGCTGGGAGAAAACATTTCATAGCATACAACTCACTGATGTTCAGTAACACATAGGATATATTCTGAGTTTATTGAGTTAGGAGATAAAACTTGTAAGTCATTGCAACGGAGGGAATATTTTTATTCATCTTTTTGGAATCTGATCAGCAGAATATCTGCCAGATATTGAAAGAATTGTTTTTAAAATAGGAATAAAATACTCTCTAATCCTTAAGGTGCTGTAAAAAGAGTTCTGAATGCATCTGTTAATGTTCTGGGCACATAATACAAAGAGTATTACTTTTTTTCTAACACATAATAAAAGAGAGGAAAGAAATAGAATGAAATTAAGAAGAAGCAGGTGAGATAATAAAATCAAGACACACAAAATTATTTCTGTATCTCTCAGGAAAGCACTGTAACGCCAAAGGATAGCACTATTATTTTATAACAACTGCCTTTTGATTCCATGTGTATTGTACATAACATTTTCAAAACCAGAAACAGCTTCAAAACCTGTCCTTTGGTAATCTGGTATCTACAGTAGTTTTAAAAACTATATTGTTAAATAAGAAAATCCATACCAAGGACATGCTTTATTACCTGAAAGTTAAATATTTGTTGGAACTTATTGCTGTTAAAAGCAGTTTTTCTAAACCAGGGAATGAATTCTCTAAAGCCTATGTTTTTTGGCCGTTTTTTTTCCCTCAATGTAGTGGTTGTTGCATTTGTATTGTATTAACAAACATCTGGGAGTAATTACTGCTTCGTTCCCAGTGGATACTGAAAGTACTCCCAATCTCTTTGGAAGTTCCCTATCTAAACAGGACAGGGAAATACCTTACTTTCTGTCCTCCAACAACAAGATGCAATGCATGTAGAAAAGTGTCATGGGAGGTATGATCCCATAAGTCAGATTTGCCCAACTGTACATGGGGGTTGTTGACATACTACTCTAGCAGTTCATGGTGTTATAAGTACAAAGAAAAAAATAATATTTTTTAACAATTTGTTTGTTACAGAAATACACCAAAAACATTCTAACGAAAACTGTTGTACCACATATATGTACCAATCTAAGCTAAAGATAAAATAATTTGGGCAATAGCCAGCTCTAATTGTCTTTTAGGCTGCTAGCAATGAGAGGACTCCATTTGGACCCTGCAAGGCTGCAGAGTCTGACATTATCAGAAGGCTGTGTTATATTTTCTGCTTGGCTTCTAACACTGTAAGTCACAGCAATGGAAAAGTCACATTACATTTTCCCTGCTGTCTAATCACGTGTAATTCATGTCTTTAAAACTGCCTAGCAGTTCTTAACTTTTTGAAGTACAAAATAGTAGAAAGCACTGTTTAAATGATTTGCTTTCTTGTATATCTCCTGTAAGATTTTACATTACAAGTAATAAATGGATTTTATGTTTGCAAGCTCTACTTTTTGGCTTATATATGAAGGATTGAATAAGAATACATTTGTTTATTTCAGAAAAAATATGGTCTGGTAGGAAACTCCTTTCTTTTTCTACCTCCCTCTGAATCTGATGAAAGGGCAAAGTGTTTAAATGGCATCCAGACATATCTTACCAACTGATGCTTTAGTAACATTTTGATCAATGTGTCAGCCTCTTCATCCAGGAGCCACAGGGGGTAGGAAATTGATAATTGGTGATGCAACTCAAAAGATCACATGAAACTCATAGGAAAATGAGTACTTTCTGTTTTACTGCTGCTGTGAGATTTGCTTAAGACATACCTTCTCAAACTAAGTTACAAAAGGTTTTGGTTTTGTTTCTTTTTTTTTTTTTCTGTTTTCAAATATAAGTATTTTTCTCTATTTTTTCTCTGATGGATCTGCTGTGTGATGAACTGGGTACTTCCCTGACAGTGAAGTACCCTGGATACACATTAATCCATAAACCCTTATTTACAGGCATTTCCTTAGAAGTGCTGTTGATGTTTTATTTGTTATTGACACAACATGGCTGCTTTAGTTATGAACAATTAATGTCGTAACTGCTCAAGGGCTGCACATCCTCATCCTAGTTACTTCTTTCTCTTAGAGCTCAAATTTTCCTTTAACAATTTTTTTCATACATAAGCCCTAAGTAGACTAATATTTAATTGCTGCACTTTTTACTCTTGGTGTTTTGTTTTACTGACTGGAATTATAAAGAGTTAACAAATGTTTCATTAACGAGAACTATTTTCCATGAATAAAAAATATACTTTATATAAAAGTATGCAATTTTGGAATTTCTTTTTGCATTACATTCAGCTGGCTATCTGAAGAAATTAGATTAGCTAATGTGATTTAAATAAGGAATCAATCTTGCTTATGTTACCTTATTGGACAATCTTTTATTTTGGGGTTCTTTGGTTTTAGTTTTCTTAGCTGTGCTCTGACAAACCAGAAGGAAATTAGTTAAAATTTCTTAGAGACTGAGTGGTGATGGAAGGCCCTTTAATGACAATCATTGTCCTTAATTATCTCGTACACAGATAATTGTCCTTAATTATCTCGTACACAGGGTATTCACATGGAGCACCTCTTAATGTTCAGGTCACAGTTCAAAATACTGTTAAACTGGGACTTTACATTGAGTGCGTGTGTGTCTGTGTATTTAAATTATTATAATAAATTCAATATTCCTTTAGTAACTGAAAGGTAGCATCAGTCCAAATTGATGGAAGTTTATTGGGAGTTCTGTGCTACTGGTGCTACTTACTTTTCCTCAAAGACAAAGGAGAAAAGCATGGGGAGCTACTGACAAAAGAAGAAAACCAATCTATGCCAAGAACATTTTATTGTTGGTACTTTGAATCATAGAAACAGAATAACCTGAGTTGGAAGGGACCCACGAACACCATCAAGTCCAACTCAGCCCTGCATAGAACATCCCCAAGAGTCATACCATGTGTCCAAAAGCATTGTCCAAACACTTCTTTACCTCTGTCAGGCTGATGCTGTGACCAGTGCCCTGGGGAGCCTGTTCCAGTGCCCAGCCACCCTCTGGGTGAAGAATGTTGTTCTAATATCCAACCTAAACCTCCCTCGACTCAGCTCCATGCGGTTTCCTCCAGTCCTGCCACTGGTCATGGTTAAATATCAGCTGTGCACTCTGGTAGAGCAATCCCCTAGGTGTTAAGTCCATAGCAGCACGATTTTATACATCCATATTTCAAAATTACTTGGAGACAGTCATTGGTTTTAGCACTTTCACATGATGAAACACTTCCACATCATGAAACACCTCTGTGGAAGTGAGCAGCCATGGAAAGTCCCAGTGGCTTTGTCTACAGAGCAAACCTAGATGTTCATTTCAGAGCAGATATTTATATTTGGACATAAATGCTGTCCTGTGCTGCTCAGTTATTTCAGTGTGTTCTTCCTGGAGTTATGTTGTACTCTTATTCTTAGATGTCAGTCAGTAGAGTTGTTTCCACTATCTCATTCCTTTCACAGTCATGTAGGTTTGCTTGACAGTCATAAGGACAAAACAGACCCTTTTAGAGGGTGATTATTCCTCCCAATTATTTTAGATATTTATCTTCAGATTGGATGAATCACACTCTAAAGGTGTACCTGTCTTTTCATAAAATTGTAAAGGCCCTCTGATGGGTTTAAATTAGGTTATTATTTCAGCAGCTGAATATGTTTGGGGTCAATTCTGGTGAAGGTAAAATAAGCCCAGATAAGAGTCATTATATCTAAAATCTGTTTGCAACCTTGTTGTTACATGCAGATGGAAAGGTTACTTTGGCCACCACATGTCAGCTGGAAGTCAAAATGAAACTGCAGTCTATACCCTGCAAAAAGATGTGAATGTTAAAATATTAATACCTATTAATGAATGAAAAAAATTAATTCCTATCAATAAATGTTAATTTTAGAGTTCTAGTCATGATTTAAACATAGATTTTCCAGCTTCATCAGGTGAAAGGATGAAGTCATCTTTCATTCAAGAACTGATGACAAAGTCCTTTCTAAGATGCAGAAACTTAAAAAAAAAATTCTATTTAGTTCCAATTTCTATTGTATCACAGATATTTATAACAGTACTGTCTGATTCCTTTAGATTTTGAACTTCTCAGCTTTTCACAACAGTTTTATACTCAGTTCTAAAAATTTATGGTCAGCCATTTTCTTGAGACATGTAAAAAATAGCAAGCTTTATGACCCTGGTCTCTTCATTACTGCATTTGTATACCTTTGAGTATTTTTTTTCTTGTGCACATCATTTTTGGGACAACTTCTCATGTGAATTGTAGGGTTTTTGTACTTTTAACTTTATAGAGGAATATTTGTATCTCCACAGTTCTCTATGTGGAAGTGAGAAATTTGAAATATATAAAGACACTTTTAAAAACACTATTAAAATAGTTATGTTGTTATATTGAATATATCTTTAGCATATTTAAAAGTGACATTTTGAAAAAAAGTCATGTTCACTAACCTGGATGGTTTTGGCAATAATCATTCATCACATTTGCTATAGATGCTCATCCAAGAGCTTGGTCACAAAACTAAGATGTGAGACAGATGGTCACCTGGAAGAACCACACTGCAACTTTCACCAGGTAATTAAAGTACAAAACCATGACATTTAAAAGCAAAGAATAAAGAATATTTATTTTAAAATAATTCCTGGATTTTGAGGGAGTGTTTACCGAGAAATCAAATGTAAATGGCAAAGGTAAGGGACAGAAATGTGAGCTATGCTCTGACAGCAGTAATTGTGTGAATTATATAGGCAAGCATATATTACAGACAGACCTGTTTATACTGGGATCCTGCTGAGTTAAGGATAGTCTCCTTCAGCTGGAAACATCTACTCTTCCCACTGTATCTACCAGGAACCTAAGGAAAATGCTAGCATAATCACTTACTTTTCTGACAGCTACATTTATCTGAAGTAATTCCTATCAAATGTAAGAAACATACAAGGTTTTCTAAAGACAAAGACAACTGTAAATGTGTTCACCCATCACTCAGTTACATAAATAATGACTTTTCCTTCCCCCATTATTCTTACTCAGTTTTTAAATCCTCTAGAATATCTCAAACTCTGCAAAGTGCATGTTGATTTTTTGCCTCGCATCCCCCCTTGACAAGGAGCAGCCTAGATTTCCCTAGAAAGCTCTTGTCATTCATCTTTAACTAGACCAAAAAAGCAAGATAACTTGGAGTATTATCATAAAAATCCCATGTCCAGAGTCAAAAAAAGCACCATGAGACAAGGGTACAGATGTTTCTAGATCAATTGGTTGTTTCCTTAACATTTTTCATTCTCATGATGGTTTTTTTTAGTGACAGGTCCTTTTTTACAGTGCTCCTTTCTGAATATAGTACTCAAGGAATTAGAGTCAAAAGGAATAAAAAAAGATTGTGGCTTTCTTCTTTTTAATTCCAATGGATTTTTTCCTTGTTTTTTTTTTTTTTTTTGTTTTTTTGTTTTGTTTTGTTTTGTTTGTTTGTTTGTTTGGTAAGGTTTTTTTTTTCTTCTGTTTATTTGTTTTTGTTTTGTTTTGTTATTTTGTCAGGAGAACAGAGTACTTGGGTACCATTTGTCAATCTAGCCATAACCCACCCACCCTTCCTTCCTTCCTTCCTTCCTTCCTTCCGCCACTTCCGCCACTTCCGCCACTTCCGCCACTTCCACCACTTCCTTCCGCCACTTCCTTCTGCCACTTCCTTCCTTCCACCACTTCCTTCCTTCCGCCACTTCCTTCCTTCCGCCATTTTCCTCCGCCACTTCCTTCCTTCCTTTTAATCTATTCTTATGCCAATCCACTAGTTTTTCTTGCTCTTGCTCTTCTAATTCTCTTCCCCGTCCTGCTTGGGACAAGAGGACTGAACAAGCTGCTTGCCAGGGTCAACCCAGCACCCTGCTATGAGCAGGTGAGGTGAAGATCAGCAATATAAGGTGGGATTTACTTTCCTGAATCTGCCATTCCAGGTGCCCTGAGTATCTTACCTGGATCCCACTACTTTTCTAGAGAACTATGAGGAGTATGACTTCTAGAGGAGTATGTCTATCACATCGTGCTTTCCTTATCCATTCCCCCTCTTCCTATGATGCTGGGGATTTTTCTTTTTTTTTTTTTTTTCTTGTGGAACCTAAGAAAATATTGACAGGTGTGCACAGCACAATTTAGAGAGCTACTCCTTCATCCCTAAAGTAGGTCACCTGAACATGAAGTCTTTGGGGCCCTTAGAGCCAATGAGCCTGGATGCTGTGGTATGGTGCCAGACCTCAGATATGAAAAAGAAGCTGTGGTGACAGTCAAGCATGGCAAATTACACAGTGTGCCTCTATTAAGGAAATTGAATAGATCCCCAGATGCCCTTTGACTGTGATAGATGCACAGATAATTAGTGTATAGTCAACCTCCAGGCACTTAGATGTTGAATGCACAGAATTGAATCTAACCTTGTACATACTCACGATTCATCTAAGACCAAGAACTGGTTTTAGATTGCTTTTCATTATTTAATATTAGTTTTAAGGAGAGAATGGCTAGAATTAGCTATGAGGTTTAAAAACTACTTTGCTAAGGCCTCTACAAGGAGAAATTCATAGCATTCTTTTTCATTGTGTGCTGATATATGACAATATATACAGCATAATAAATTGGGAGAGAAAACCTGCAGAGGATGACATGATAACTATGCATATTTTATCTACATAATCTATGACTGTTCTCTGGGCCACAGAGTGATATTAAATTAATACATTAGAATTTACTGCTAAGATTCATAATGGAAGACTATTCAAAGTATCTGCCCTTTGTTTAACAGTGCATTGAAATCTTTTACTTTAATTCAGATGAACAAAATAAAATCTCTTTTAAAAGGCAGATGAGAAGCATTGACATTGGTAATAGGTGAAGGGGTTATAATGGGAAAGTAAAATTTACTGGACTGCTTCTCTTTTTCCTAGAGAAAGTCCATGCTAAATATAGAGGTAGAAAAATATAAAACCAGGAGATTTTGCAAGAGAATGTGAGAGAGTAGGCAGAGAAAATAAGCAAATTTATTAAAAGATCACAACACAGCTGAATAAAGAAGTGTGTACAAGGGTGGCCATGGATGAATTAACTCATGTCTTCATAACAGATAAATCAAATAGAGATGAGGCAGTAGGAACCTAAAATTTTTATTCACTCAGTAGTCGAATCTGTACATGAGGAGTATGATAGTTGTAACCCAGAGTTCCTTTAACTTTCTGAGGTCTAAAAGTATTCAGACCTAGTTAAGCTACGAGTATATAATTCATTAAACATCATACCAGAGAAGATAAAATGAATTTTTTTTTAAGGCATGTGATTTTTGCTCAAATTACCCAGAAAGAAGGAGGAAGAGATTTTTATGGGAGATGTGAAGCAGAGAAAACATTAAAGCTCAGATGAAAAGTGAAAAAGTATGATACACTGGACAACAGAAACAGAAGTAAGCTGCAAAGCACATGACTGTGAGGAGAATATACAGGGAAACTGAAATTACAGAAGGGTTTTCTTTAGTGAAAATCAAAACCTAGGAAGTTAATAATGTCATGTACACAAGAGCAGATTAGGCAAGCAAATTACCATGTAAATGAGTTGTTAAAACAGAGGCAAGAGCACAGAAGACAGTGCTTATGTCTCTGTTATTATCTAAATGACTAAATAGATGGGGTTCCAGACAATCTTCCCTGAGGATTCATACAGAATCTGTTCATGGACTGAACTTTGATGGGCTTGATTTCAGGAAGGACATTTTTTTCTTGGTGTTTTTAGTCAAGAGTTGAGTAACATCAAAAGAAATTAGCTCTTAAGCTGGATGTCATAGAGAAAAATGTGAGGACACAAGCCAAAACCAAGATGGCACTCAACCAATGTCTGCTTGCTTGCAATGCCTTCTTTTTGCTAGACAAAAAAATTTAGCAGCTTTTTTCCTGAAGAAAAATTAAGCAACATTCATTATCTTTTTCCTCCAAAATACAAAACCTGACTTTGTATAAAATAGACTTCATCTATGGAAGGACAAAATATGTATTATTAAAAACACTTTAATTGGTTAACTTGTTGTACTGTATGGTCTGTAATTCCATATTCAGTACTCAGAGCTTTATGACCTTTGAAAATGTAGATCAGAATATACCACAAAACCTCTTGCAATAATTCAAACATTTTTGTGCCATTTGTTTCTTTGTTGTGTCCATGTATGTGCCCTGGTAAATGTTAAAGTGTCTTGCTATAAGGGTAGCACTCGGATTTCATTCTCTAAAGGGTGTGAACAGATAGACGCTGCAATATGGTGCTACTACTGACATTTCAATTCACAGCCAAGGCCACCAACACTCTCGGCCCCTGCTGTTCTGTTAAATATTTGTCAGTGAAAGAGACTGAGGATTGCTTTTCGTATTTCTTGTACATGCTGAGCTACACCAAAGGCAAAATGTCAGGTAAAAACCAGTGCATAGCCTTTTTCTGATAGCAAAACTCTGAGCTTGCATATAGAGTCTGTGGCCTTTCAAGAATATGCTATCACCATGTGCACTGTGATCCTTTAATTGAAAATCGGTGTAGGTAGATAATTGTGCAGATTAGAGACAGAGCCACGATGTGTGCCAATTATGCATAAAAAAAATTGAGACTTTGTGTGACAAGGGGAATAAAATCAGGCTGATATAATCATAGTAGAGACAAACTTTCCAGATAACTCCCACATGAAATTAGAACTTGTAACTTTTAAGTGACACAGTGGGGGCTGGTTTATTGCTAATGCTTTTGAATAGGCCCTGCAGGACTTGTTCACTTTTAGCTTCTTGGTAAGTACTTTGAGCATAAATGGAGCTTAAATGAACTGGCATGATAGACTCTCATTTCTGTAACACCTGAAAAATTTTCACTATAGTCATCCCCTGCTCTGTCTCATCCTCTTGATAGTCCTATGTGTGAGAGTATAAGATTCAGAGACAGGATTTATTTGTTTATTAGTTTAAAAATCTGGAGGAAGTGGAGAACAGGAGTTTCAGAAAGCAAGTTATTTAGAAGTAGTAACCACAATCTGCTCAATGGACTGATAGGCTTCTAGTGAAGAGTTCTGTTTTTACCAGCATCCAGCATTTCAGCCAATCACACAAACTATTATCAATGCAGTCAGCCATAAATATCAAGTACAGATAAGGGTGTCTTAATGATTTATAGCACTGATGCTGTTCGTGGTTTGTGACATGACTGATATTAAAGTGGTTAGGCATAAGCTATAATTTTAAGTTTCTTTATTTTTGAGATATTTTAATTCTTTTCTCCATAAATAACTTCGCTCCATCACCCATTCAAAGAAAAAAGTATGGGTTTTTTCCTTCTCAGTCTTATGGAAAGAAGACAAATTTTAAGTGTCTGCTCTGTCAAGGAAGGATAGAGTGAGAAGCAATCTGAGAGTCTCACTGTGACAATTGGGAAAGCAGCTGTGTGTGAGATAGGTTTTGGGGGAAATGGAAAAAAACAGAGATTTGTTATGTTTCTCTTTGGCACAGTTTGAATGTGTATTTCTCTGCTCAGCTGAGGAAAGAAGCTTTTTCTCCTAAACTTTACTTTACAAAGTTACTGCTGTAACTTTGGGGATAAAGTTGGAGAATTTTCAGATGCCAAGAAATATAAATTTTGGAATTTTATGAATATTCCTTTATCATTAACCATAGTGAACCTCCAATCCATCATGCTTCATGCAGCTTTGTGGGAGATTGTCTCCTGTGCTTCAAACTTCTTTACAGTGTCTCTGACATAGTGTATCTTTATTTCAGTGTTTCTGTTCTGCTAAAGCAGAAAGGAGGCCATAGAGAGGGGACACATACTTTAATGCTTCATATGGTAATGTCATAATTTTTAGTAATATAAAGTGCATGATGTAAGTTCCTGACATAATCAGCCTCTGTACTGGAAACTAACACTATGGCGGAATTATTACCAATAATGAATAATATGTTGAAGAAAAAACATGATGTTATTTTACATGTTAAAAACCTTTTGAAAAATAAAAAAAAACATTGCGTGGATCTAAACCAGTTAAAATTTGGTATCACATTGTAATACTTGAAAGTTAACTAAATGTGAATAGGAATATGATATGAATCACAGTGGAAGAATTTAAGAATAACGGGTTTGTATAACAGTGTTTTATTTTGGTTTAGAATACTTTGCTTTCATTTTATGAACTTATAAACTGCAACTGTTAAACAAACCTGTGATTAAAGCATATTTTCCAGAGGACCATGATAGCTATCAGGTCCCCTTCACATAAATTGTTTATCACTCATTTCCTTCAGAGGTAGTTGTTTAAAACAAATAGACACAATGAATTATTGCTTAGCAGGGAAAAAATTTGTCATATGGTGCACCACACTGTTTTGTACACAGGCATTCATTTAAACAGACATTATAAGATTTTAATGTGTCTTCTGAGAACCAGAGTGATACATGTTTTTAGGTAGCATCAAAATAACTGCACATTTTTTAAAACCAGATTATCATATCACTAAGCACTGAACTGCATATTTTTAGGTATTTCTGATTAATTCATAAACAACTCTAGGATATTTACCTTGTTTTCAGAATAAAAGGAACAAAACTTTTCCAAAGGACGATTACAACTGTGCAGTATGTGGATGAGAAAAAAGCACTCAAAGCCTTTGTTTATAATAATTTTCAATATGGTCCCAGGATTTAATGGCCTAAAAGCTGTTTCATCCAAAACTCCTCCCATTCTACTCTCAGAGCTGGTTTCTAATACACATTTGTGTGATGCCATAGCAACACCAATTTTAAAGGATCTGCCTTTCATACTGATGTTCATGTGGCTGTGGTGCAACAAGACCATCTTCAGGGTGAAAAATCTAAACAGAAACATAATAAATACCAATGTGTAAAAAGGTATCTCACATAATATCGTTTGGATTGCCATTCTGTCAGAAGAATCATGGAATTGTTCAGTTTAGAAGAACCTCAGGAGCTTTCCAGTCCAAACACTGCTCCAAGCAGTGCCAGCCCCAACGTCACACTAAGAGAGTCAGGTCTTTATCCTTGACATTCAGAAGAATGCAACAGGTCCAGGTCTCTCTACAGTCACTAAAAAAAGGTAGTTAATTGTCCAAGATTTGGTGAGATGAACCTCAAATATTGTCTCAATTGCTTTAAACTATTTTCAGAGTAGCTTTCATGCTTTAAATTCAGGTAGTACCTTAAAAAACACTCATCTGCTAAGGTAAAATCTAATTCAATATTTATATGGAATGTTAGGAAAAATATTTAGCATTTAATTTTTTGGTCTATACACAAAAAAAGAAAAAGTTTATTTCCATTAATAATATGTCAATGCAGTAAAAAAAACATTTGAAGCACTGGTAGATAGCTTTCCCATTCACTTTTAAAGTAATCTGAAAGTTATATTAAAAACTTTGCTGATTTATTGAGCCACATTGCATCTCAGAGTGTTCTGGTTTATCCTGTATCATTCTACTTGATCTCATCCAACACCAGTGGTGTTCAAAGTTATAATGATGTACAGCAGAATTGCTGTAGTCTCTGAGGAGAAATCATGGAGATAAAAAATTGACTTTCCACTTGCTTACCATAACCAATCAAATTTTAATTAAAATGGTTTTAAATTAATTGACTTCAGTAATATCTTTCAAAGCTCATGTATCTTTGTCATAGGTGAGCTAAAGATGGTCTTGCAGTGTAGTCACAAATAGTACTTTCCAAATACAGTGCAAGCTCTGTTTTTACCATCTTCTTTTCTACTGCCACAGGTAGAAAGAAACATTTCTGTGAAGGAGCTTATTAGTCTGAATGCAGTGAAAAAGATCCTGTGGGAAATTGTTTTTGAACTGTATCACATCTATTGTCAGGAATCATACATTCACAATTTATCTTTGATAAATAAATATTTACTTCATTCAGATAAGTAGCTCTGTCAAACTGCAATTCTTAGGACTAGCACTTCTGAAAATTGGCTTATGCATACACAAGTTCACTGGAGACTCTTTGTTCTTTTTTCCCCATTATATTATTGAAAATGCAATGTTTGACATATTTGTGCACAGAGATTTTTATGTTACCTGGCACTATAAAGGAACTGAAACATCTGTTGCTAGAATCTAGTCTCAGTTTTTGCTCATATTGTGAAAGGGGAAGAATGACTAGAAAAGCCATTTTTACAATAATAAGTGTAAGAAAAACAGTTCATATTACTACTACCTTGAATAGCCTGAGTATTCAAATAACACCAGAATATTTTTTAGCTGAAATAAATACATCCATATCACTTAAAAAAAAATACATATATGTATTTACATGCTGAGAGAGTATACTACACAAGGGAAAAATAACAGAAGTACTCAAGGCAAGAATCCTATTTACCCAAGTGAAGCTTACCCAGAATGGGATTTTCAATGTTTTGACCATTGTTTGCATGAGATGGGACTGAATGGTGGGTCAAAAAGGGAGAGGGCTTGCTCAGATGTCTTATTTTTGTTTGCATACTCTGCTGAATTTTCATCTCCTGGAATGTGCTTTTAATGCATTTTTGACAAACGATTTCTGGCTGGTAGGTTCTTTAGGGATGGATGTAAGATGTAGAGATACACATTTTCTTCTTCTCTGCCGAAAGGGTTTGAATCACAGAATGCTACTTTGTGTGTACTGGACTGCAATGTTGACTGCCAATGTGAGGTATCAGATACAGTTTCTCTTTTTATATAAAATGACCCATTTTTAACTTTCATGGTGAAACCGAAACATGCCTTATAGAAATATTTATGTTATCACAGAATGCCAATATCCTACATACATTTTTTTGTTTTTTCTAAACCAAAGAATTACAAAATTCACTTGCAGATAACTCCTGGCCATTCTAAATACATCTGGGGTTTTTTAGATCAATATACAAGTATGAGGGAGCACTCAAACAATCCATGGCCATAGCATAAATGAAATGTTGGTGGTTTTATTCCTTGATCCACACAGAGAAGCTTGGAGGGGGTCCTTAATGAGATGTGAAAAACAACAGCGATTTTGTTTAAAATTGGTAGATGTCACTGGAAGACACTGCACAACAGGCTGACAAATGAACTGCAGAAAATTACCAGGACCACATGCTAATCACCTAACATTTTTAAACATTTAATTGGAAAAATAGGCATGGACACTTTTACTTGAAATGATCCTGGAAGTTTCCAAGGCACTGCTACAAAAGGGGCACTTTCCAGTTTTTAAAGGGAGCTTCAAAAGAAATACTGAGGGGAAGAAAAAAGCCTGATGAGTTTGTTAAGAAAGATGTAGGGACTGTTTAGAGAAGTGGGTTAACTAGCAGATAAACTAACATGATACATTGAGAAACAGCTGAAATGCCTTTTGTAAAATGAACCCATGGTTCACAATATCCATTACAGTGCTCTCGGATATTAAAAAAAAAGTTGACAAGTCTCCACTAAAAACTTGTAAAAAGTTTAGGGATTAAGTTTTAAAAACAACAAAAAACATAGGGAGCAAATAATTAGCTTATCTAGATGAAGAGGTTGTAATGGATCTGGATGTAGATATCCCGTGCTGTTAATAGTATTAATAAACTGTTTCAAGAAGAGCATGAGTGTTTAAGATATTTATTAATAACAAAAATTATATTAACAAATTATATTAACAATTATATTAATAAAAATTATTTTGCAAATGTCAACCATTATTATCATGGTTGACATTTGCAAAATGACCACACAATACTAAATAACTGGTGATATTACTCAGGAATTAGGTCTAAAGATTTTTATAGGCAGCTTTTTGAAACTAGCAGCGCTTAGTAGGAATGAACATGAAACAAAATAAAATTCTGACAATATTTATGGAGTGGAGTAAAAAGCAGGAAATGTCCTTAAGGACAGGGTTATAAAATATCATACACTCACTGGATGAGTGTAGTTAGGGAACTTCTCCACATATTCCCATTGCAAATGTCTTTATAAGATTCATAAAGGCAGCTAGACAATTAAAGCTGTGGTGTGTCTTCTTCACATGCCATCAGTAAATACATTTCAATGAAATATGTGGCTAATCTATAGTAAAACAAAGCATTTCCCAGAAGAAAAACATGTCTTGCTTGCCTTAAAGTTGATTTCTTTGTGCTTCTTTTTCAAATATCTTGTCTCAGCTCTTTTGTAATCCATGTTTTTATCCATGGTGTAAACATGCTATAAACAATCAGTTTAAAAACTCAAGTAATAGATAAAAATCTTGCTAATATAGCTATACAAGAAGTAAATTAAGTTTAGATAATAAAGTAGGTCATTTGTAAAAGATAATTTTCCATAATTTTGTAGCAAACTCTAAAGAGGTCTCAGTCTAGCTCTTACTGTTTGCACAAATAGCACATAGTGGTAGGCTGTCAAAGCCTTGGTAGACCACATTTACACCAATATCAGAAGATCTGGTGAGCCACTTAAACACCTGAAAGAAAAAAAAAGGATTAGTTTGTTGTGTTGAAATGTTTTGTTTGTTTGTTTGTTTCTTGCTTTCTTTTATTATTTTATTTCAGTTTCATGCTGGAACAGAATAATCCTGGAGCAGATGAGCCACAAGGATTTCAGGGTTATAAAATATCATCATTTTATTTCCAGAGAAGACTGAAATATTATCAGAGAAAAATTGTTCCATATCTCTTAAACATACACAGAAAACAACAGGCATTGCTAACTAGATCATGCCACTTGTCATAGGTACTTATGGACCATATCAGTTCTTGAATGGCTGGTTATAAGTGCCTATCAATTATTTCCTGTCACTTTTCCTAATATGCCACATATCTCTAATAGCAAGAGTTTGTGTTTCTAGCTTTTCAGTGGTTCAGCCTTTGTCATCATGAATGTAAGGAACAAATGGTTCAGTGACCAAGGCCAGCCTTTGCTTCATGCCTTCATCGCCATTCCACTTATTTAGGATATCAACACTTTTTTCAAAGGATCATCCCTCCAGAAAGAAGATGTGAAACAAAACCAAAACATTTAGAAAACTGATAGAATGGGTAACAGCATGAGAAACTCAAGAAATAGAATTTCAGCAATATCCATGTAACTTCATGAGTTGATGGACAGGAAACTGACCTTTGACAAAGTCATGTTTCAGCTCAATCTCAAGGATATTAAAACCTGAGAGAATCTTTAAAAAAATCTTCTTCCTGTACTCACTGCTAGTTTAATACAGGAAACGTTTTTCAAGAGTTCAATATACATCTTTTTCATTCACTCTAAATCAATGAAAAAAGAGCACCTTAAAGATCATAGGACGTTAACAACAGAGAGCCTGGACATTTCTAAATAAGGTAGTCAAATGATTTGCAACTCAGAAAGCTAAAAAAAGCATCAATACAAAATTCAAGGATGCTCTCAACAAAGAGATTCTGCTTACTATAGAGACTAGTTTGATAGGCAGAGAAAGGGATTTGTAAGAACATAGAAACTTGGTTTTATTTCTGCATAAATGCTTTTGTAAAGAGAAATATTATCCTTGGTATTGTCAAGACTGGAACTTTGCTGTGGTTCAGCTGATAATTAAAGCAATTAGAAACTGACTTTCCACATCTCAGGTACTGTGTTTGGTTTTGCACCCGTCACTATAAGAAAGACATTGAGGTGCTGGATAGAATCCAAAGAAGAGAAATAAATCTGATGAAAGGGCTATGGGACAAGTCTTATGAGGAGCAATAAAGGAGCTGGTAATTTTTAGCCTAGAGGAAAGAAGCCTGAGGAGAAAGTTCACAGGCCTCCTGTAAGAGGTTGTAGTGAGGTGGGTATCAATGCCTTTTCCAAACTTACAAGGGAAAGGATGAGAGAAAATGACATCAGGTTCACCAGGGAATGTTTATATTAGATATTAGAAAAATTTCTTTACAGGAAGTAATCTATACCATTGGAAGAGACATGCCAGTCAAGTAGTGGAGTCAGCGTCCCTTGAAGTGTGACTCACATCCCAACTTTGTGCTTCCTTCTTTGGGATTTAAAACTACTTTTTTACCTTATGATTCTGAGGCTTGAAGTGGTGTGTTTGTAAATGGAGAAGTTCCTACTAAAGGAAAACAATGAAGTGTAATACTGATTTTTCTTACATAGAAAAAAGGCAAAGTATTAGTTCGAAATCTGACATCCATTGTTTTACAAGCAAGTATTGTACACACAAAGTAGAATCTTCAACTGGCCAAGTGTATCTCTGTGCAAAGTAGTCTTTTACCTCTGAGCTGACCATCTGGACATTCTTTTTATGGCTATGAAAAGAAACAGGGTCTATGGGGCATGATTCACCTTCTAAAGGAGACTTACAACCGATGGTAGATGTTTGAGAGGTATCTTAATCAAGCTTATTACAGGAAATTGCCTAGTACACTTTAATACTATAAGATAACTACAATTAAATTACAGTAATTGCTGAAGAATATGTCAAACCTCTTGCCAAGAGCTATTAGACTTCAAATGATCTTAAATTTAGCCGCAGTCCAGTTGTTTAAAGGGTTGAAAGAGCCTTTCAGCCTGCTCAGTCTCTCCTCAATTTTTTTCTTTTAGAGCTTACTCTATGTCAGACTGTATTGAAAGGGCTCCTTCTGCATCCTTAATTATCAATTAACAAAAATGATTATGAATTATTATCAAAACAAATTATCCATTTGTTTTGTGGTGTGCAATAGCACCTGTCCAGCTATGTGGGATAGGAAATAACTTTTGTTCCCCAGGAAAATTAGAATCCAAAATCAAGCCATAGAATCACAGAACATCTCAAGGTGGAAAGGTCCCATGAGGATCATTGCATCCAACTCCCTTCTCCTGGCAGGACTACCTAAAATTAAGTCATATGACTAAGATCATTGTCCAGATATTCCTTGAACTCTGACAGATTTGGTGCCGTGACCACTTCCCTGAGAAGCCTGTTCAAGAGACCAATCCCCCTCTCAGTGAAAAACCTTTTCCTAATGTCCAATTTGAACTTTCCCTGATGTAGCTTCATTCCACTTCCTTGTGTGCTGTCCCTGATCACCAGAGAGGAGCTCAGCACCTCCTGCTCTCCTGCCCTCCTATCAGCAAATCATAGGCTGCAATAAGTTCATCCTTCAGCCTTTTCTTCTGCAAGATCATCAAACCAGCTGGTCCTCATAACTTTTGCCCTAGAGACCTCTCACATGTTGTTTGATCTCCCCTGGACACACTTTGCTGTCCTTCTTGCATTGTGTCACACAGAACTGCACACAGAACTTGAGATGAAGCCGCAGCAGCACAGGGTAGAGCAGGACAATCCTTTCCTGGCCTGGCTGGCAATGCCCTGTGTGATGCACCCCAGGAGTCAATCGGCCCTTTCTGAGATCCATTTCTGGCTTTCTTCCTCAGTAATTGCTTAGCCATACAGACCAAGGAGGAAATTACTGGAATTTTTTTGAGGTGCTAAATACAGTTTAGATTCAAGCCAATGATCCTCTCATGAAGCATGCAGGTCTTCACTTCTGCTGTAAATATTGATTGCTTACCTTCTTCCTCTTCCTAAAAGCATTTCTAATCAGGTGTCTCTGTAACTGGAATGCTACAAGCTATAAAACATTAAAAAGTTTCTAAAGAGAAAAGAGGATAATTCAGTCCTTTTTTAGAACTCTGTTTTTTTTTTTTTTTTTCTCATACCAATATGTCAAGTTCATGTTATCTGACTGTATTTTCTCTTTCTTATTTGGTCCTGAATACTTCTATCAGAATCCTGCATGAGTCTTATTCTTTCTGGCATTGCAAGAGTACACTGTGATTGGCTGTAAAACTTTAAAAACTGCAGAAGGAGCTAAGCAGTCATCACAGTGTTTTTGTGACAAAGAAATATATGAGTAAATAAATATGTAATCCTGATTTAATTAACTTGTATAGAGGAGAAGAAGTATTATTAAATGTCAGCCAACTGGAGTGGTAAACTGGAATTTAAAAATTATGCTTACCACTAACATAGCTTCATGTTTTCTGTCAGAGGCACTTGGTGCTACCGCATTTTTATGGGTATGTCTATTTTCTCAACTGATGCATTAGTAAACTTTTTTTTTTTTAATTCTAGCTTTCTCAGTCTCATAACATATTTGTCTCAGAAAATTTGTTTTTACTTTGTTGTAAAGCCTCTTTTGATTATCTGGATAAAAATGAGTCTCAGGATGAGTCTGAGCAAGTACAGAAGTTTAAGTTTTGTGAGGCTTGTTTTTTAGAATACTTGAAAAAGACAATTTAAGTTCAGAAATTTTCTATTTTCCTTGTGGGGGGAAAATTGTTGTTTTTCTATCTCTTTCTACCCCAATATGTAGCTCCTTCTTTTCATGCAGTGCCCAATCCTGTACTTCTTATACAGTAAAATGTCTACAAGCTATACAAGACTTTTGTCTGAGAAAGGGCCATAGTTCTGGTGCTCACAGAATTCACAAGCTGTTTGACATTGTCTTATAATAATTAAATTACACTGTTGACTTTTTTAATAAACACAATCAATCTCTTTCAAAATGTAATGGGTTTGGTATGGGGGAAGGGTTGCAAGGTGAATGTGCTTCTACTTCTTGATTAATTGATGTCATTACTGGTTAACTGCCCTGATTAAATATCTATTTAAATGCTTCATTTTAGGCTTGGAATATCTTGTATTTTTATACAACATTCTAATTCCTGTTTCACTTGGTTTCTTCACAGTATTGTAGCTGACATTTGCACATTATTTTAAATTGACTGTCTTTAGCACAAAAGCAATTTTTGAAGACTATGTTAAAAATTAATCTAAATTTTAAAAAAAGCGTTTGCGCATGGTGATCCCTAGAGTACTGACTCATTTTGTCTTGAGGTGCTATTCAGAAACAATCTATACATATCTGTCCATTCCTTGTACTTCTGAATGCTTTTGGGAAGCTGTTTATCTTAATAAAGAGTGCCTATCCCTCAGTAACCATAGTTCAGGTAAATTATCTCTTCAAACAGTCACCTTAGTCATAAATCTAGATTTAGGAAGAATTAATCTGGATATGATACCTAAGGAAATATAATCCTTATTCTGTGGAATTCAGTGCCAGGCTGAAATATGTGAATGTTTTGAGAGCATTTCAAAGTATTTGTGCTTCTTCCAAAGCTGCCTGTTGTATGAAAGGCTATCTGTTCATGACCATAATATAGAGTTTCATCTTAGCTTAACATTGAATTCTTAATGGTTTTGAGAGATTTTTTGACTCCTTCCCCTCCAAAAAGGTCTAAATTGTAATGTGATTTTAGGGACCAACATTGAGTCTCTTTTGAAAAGTAATCACTGGTGCAAATAACATCTTCTACAGGGATTTGAATACCTGAGCAACACTTCTAAGTCAAAAGGCACAGATTAAGGTACTCAGAGAGAATGCTAGGAATCTCTGTGGGAAGAAAAAACCTCATCTATTATATTGCAAACTTTTTGGAAAATAGACAAACACTGATAAGAAGGCCTTAGGTTCTGGAAAGAGTAGGAATACTGATGGGATTTTGATGGGCATAGACTTACAAACATATGAGATTATTAGGTTTATAAAACAGGTGAAGAGCATTGGAACATTCAAGTTAGTACCCCATGACCCAGCAAAAGGAGAAAATGAGAAAGACTGAAATTCTGAGGAGGATCCCATCTCATTCACAAAATACGTGACCATTTGCATTACCACATACTGTAATTTATGCTGACTTCTAACTGTTCATTACATAAAATGCTAAAGATTGTTTCAGTCAGAGAAAAACATGAAAAGGAAGGAATTCAAAATCTCAATTAATTGAATATTAAAGTAACTGTTTGTGTCAGCTAAAATGAAATATTTTTTTATTCAGCTTTAAACATGGGATGACCCAAAGAATGTGCAAGCTTGTGTTTTTCTCCATAATACTTCCTGGCTATGTCAATAATTTCCTCATATTCTTTTAGTCATATAAATATACGGATGTGGAAAGAAACACACATTGTCTATCCCTATCACCTGACTGTCTTTTACTATAGAAACATGCTTGTAAATGCAGAAAGATGTTAACTTGATTTATATTGTTATGTGTATATATATAAACTATATATATATATATATATATATATATGAGTTTGGTTTACATAAAGAAATATAGAAATATTTTGTGTGTGTGTATATATAAATATATATATATATATATATATATGTATATATTTAAAATACATATAGAATGTAAATCTATAGAATATCTATATCAATATATGAATGCATGCTTGGTATATATTTCCAGATGAAGCAATGCATGTTTTTATTTTGTAATCAACATCCTGAGAATGATCCCAAATAAACCAACTACTTGACAGAATATTATCCAAGCAACATGAAATATTTTTTCAGCCAATTCCTTGCTGCATGTATTCTGTGCTGAAGCTTAACACAAAGGACAGGGGACACTGCAAACACATCGAACAAAAATGGCAATGTTGTGCTGAAATGCACTAAAGGATAGTCATGCATATAAATTGTTGTCATTAATTCAGTTTCTGAAATCGATACAATTGCTCCCTCCTGAAACACTAGAGGTCAAGGGAATTGTATTTACTGAAATAAATTGAAGACAATTTTCTTTTCCTAACAGGGAAAAACTTCTATTAGCCAAACACAAAGCCGAGGGGAGCAATAGCTTTCCTTGATAGGGAAACATCCTGATAGCCCGTGTGAGATTTGCAGAACTTTAGTTGTTATAAGCTTTCTTATCTGTATATTATTTACATTTTTATACAGGCTGGTAAAGTGTTTTTATTATTATTCCAAATAAAATCTGCAGATGTCTGAAAGGCTTTAGAGCTCTCCTCCTGTCATTTAGGTACTGTGCACACTCAGCTGTTCTTCATACATGTTCTTTTGACAACTTAGTACTTCTGGAAAAAACCCCAATGTATATATTCCTAAAATATGCTGTGGCCTAAAAGACCACTAAACAGGAACATTCAGGAGTTGTTTTTATGCTAGGGATTTAAAGGGGCCAATTTGTTTGAAGTCCTCAGAGTTATCCAAAGTGTATTTTACTTCTCTTTTAGAATATCTCTTCTGATACCACAAAGTATTTCATTGTTTTCTCCTTTTTCCTCACTTCCCAAGAAACTGGCAAAATGTTATGTCATGATCCTAGAAACTTTGTAGTTTTTTTTTTTTTTCTATAACAATGAAATTTTTTCAGTGTAAACATGTTAGGTTCCATGATTATTTAAAAATACTCTATCTCATAATAATTAATATAATTAGATCTAAAGAATAGACAATAATTTTTTTATATGGATAATATACTTTAAATCTTAAACACATATTTTATTAATCTTCTTCCAAGACCCTCAGTTTCTCTCATGCATCATATAGTGTAACATCTATCTATTTTCCTATTCATTTACAACTCAGAATTTCTGATCCAAACAGGTAAAAAGGCAATCCATATTTAATTCTTATATAGATTACAATTCCATGGCTTTTGAAGGGAATTTGTGTTTGACTGTTATGACTTTGTCATAGTGGAATGCTTCCTGTTCTGCAAAAATCAAAATAAAGCAACCACCAAGCCACCAACCATCTCACACCCCAAAACATCTTCAAGTCAGGGGTCTTCCGTTCTGCTCTTCTGATGTTGCTTTGGCTGTTTTTCATCCAAAGTTTCAGTATTATTTACTTGTGCAATGGACCTTAATGTTATATTTGTCTTTAAAAAACATGCATATAACTTTGTGCTAAGATAGTCTGATTCATGTCCAAGCACCCAGTGCTTGAAAGTGCCTTTTTCTGGATCCCAGACAAAATCAAAGATTTAAAGCTAATACATTACATTAGGCTAAAATGTACAAAAATAGGGATTTAGATGGGAAATCCATAGTGAGGAGAGCAGAAGTGAGAATTCTGGGTGGGAAGAGAGCTCTTGAATAAATAATTCCAAATTAATAAATCTCAAATTAGTAGATCCCTCTGACAATCAGACATAAAATTCAAGTGCTGTTGAATTACTTTTTATTACTGATAATGGGAGCCAAATTCATGAGGTGATTATGCTCTAAAAATGATATTGAAAGAACAGAACATTTTTTTTTTTAAAGTGAAAAAACCTAAAACAATAGAAAGCAATTCCAGACTCTGAGCCTGGATTTGCATGTGGGATTTTTGTGCTCAATGCCCAGAGCCTGGCCATGGCAATGTAGAAGGAAAAGTACTAAAATAAAGATTGTCTGCTCTAGATGGCTGAGCAGTTGGAGATCAGCTCTGCAACCCAGAATCCGACCACCCTCCCAGGTTTCTGTTGCCAGAGCACGTTTTCCTTCTGCCACAAAAATTAACAGCTGATTTTTAGCTCTTGCTAAAATAGTGTCCTGCTTCAGTGCTGAGGGAGAAGTTGGGCAAGAGATAATGCTTTGAGTAGGAGGTCCCATTTTGTATGTCTTAAAAAAAGAGAAAAGTTTATTTAGCTTACAAAGACTTCTTCCTTTTCCATTATTTGTTCATGAAGTGCAGCTGGACCAGATGACCTCCAGAGGCCCCTTCCAACATCAACCATTCTGTGATTCCGTGATTCAGTAGGCTTTAGTTCTGTCAAAGCAGATACACAGTTCCTATTGGTTTATTCAGGACATAAAAATAAAACCCAAACTTTTAAATTCAGACTTGACACTGATACTAAGGGTTTGTTGTGGGCACTCCACACAGTTTAACCTGCTGATAATGTTTCATTTTTTTCTTCCATCATGTTCTTTCTGCAATTATTTGATATGAAAATCACTGAACAATACTATTGCACCAAACAAAAATGGTGCAATTTTGAGTGAAGGCACCTCATTGGATATACATGACCTAAAGTATGAGCAAAAGTAGAAGTTATTTGGTTTATTCTAAAGAGAACACCTCAATTTTTTTTCATCACAACACCACTGAGACTGTAATCCTGAATAAATATCCAATTACCCTAAAAAAAGATTAGAGCTAGTTCACATAAAGAATTTGCACATATATACTTAAACATAGGAGGTGAAAATATGGCACCAAATTACTGCTGTTGGCTGTATAGGCAATGGAAGGTATATTTTATAAAAATACCTGTTTTATCCTGAACAAGGTACCTGCTATGTGTCAGAAAAATGCAGCTCAAGAATGCAATTTGCATTCTCTGTAGGGAACTAGCTCAGCTACAAACATCCTTTCTGAAAATCTACAAAAAGCTAAATGGCTGTTATTTGATAATTGGACCAAAAGACATATAACTGGTAAACTGGTAAAATGTGCAAGGAAGCACATACTGTACAAAATTTCCTTGCTAATGCTTGAAGCACAATAATATTATCAGGCAACTAGAAAACAAGCAAACAAACAAAACGCCTGCAGTGTATGATAACCATTCAATTTCTGACATAAAACCACCTTAGGGTAAATATTTTAAACACAAATAATTTCTCAAACTATTGTTCAGGGAATGCAACGCCAAGCATTGTACACAATTAAAGAAAGTAAAATTTGAAAGTGATTTACATGTGTTACTTTTAATAGTTCCTAACAACAGGGACATTGTCTTTTCTTTCAGGATAATTTGTTTGATGCTATTTCAGCTCCTTGCTTTTAAAGTGTGTTATATAAAGTGAGCACTCATTGATATAAGGCTATTTGCTGTTCCCAAGATCAAATCTATAAATAGGTCTTTGCAAGATTATTGTTAATGTCTGAAAATCTCTCCTCCTTGTGCAAGCCAAACAAATGTCTGTGTTGGTCTTCATATCAATCAATTTTCATTTTTCCTAAATGTGTCTTTCTTTATTCATTCTTTCCTGATGCTTTCTTCCTTCTGTCATGGTCTTCCTTTGGTCAGTACCCTACGTGCTTCAGGATTCTCCGTTTCTCATTTATGCAATTTCCCTTCTCTTATGACTTGTGTGGCTTGCATCTGATATATGCTGTGTAATCTGGAAATCAGTGCCCATGTATTCCAACCTGAAATATTTCCCAGTTCTCCAACAAGGAGTTGATGTTAGATATGGAAACAAAGGCAATAAAGTTAAGATGAGTAAATGTATAGAAATGAAAAATGCCAGTGCTAAAACAGAAATAAAACTAATGAAGTGCAATGCACTAAATTCAGTTTTCTCCAGAAAAGTGAATTGTATCTTACTGACTATTCTGACAGAAGTGACATTTCAAACCAAAAGAAGTTTGAATAGAATAATTTTAAAATCTGGAGTATTATCCTATGTCTGAAGAATGGAAAATGCTTAAAAAGCCAGGAAAAACAATCCAGGCAATTTCACCAGGCTATCGTCCATAAGATATAGGGTACATTAGAAAAAAAAGAGTAAAATGCTGCATTGATTTACAAATATAAAAATGCCAGAACAATCTAATTTTATACATATACCATTCTGTATCTCATATATAGCTAATATATTTATATCTATCTCATCTGAGACTCTAAAATATGGAAATGCAGCAAACTTTATCATCTGGATTTCAGCAATATGATGTATTGGTGCCACATGACAGTTCATATCTCAAGGCGGAAAAATGGGGATTAATTAAAATACTATGAAATTGGTAAAGAGTTGAAAATAAAACTGGTCCATCAGGAGAAATACAGAGCTGAAACATTAAAAATGGCATTAACAGTAGGGTTTCTTAAGATTACCCTTGAAACTAAGCTTACATAATTTTTACAGTAAGAATTTAAATACAATGTACAGGAAAACTGAGGAAATTTCTGCCTAAGTTGGAAGCACCATTTGTATCTAAGACAATAGAAATACTACTTTCCTTGAGGACTGGAGCAGCGACAGTGTTATGAAACTTAATGATGTTGAACACAGGACTGAGACATATCTACAAGGAACATACTTTGCTATAAACGAAGAATTTTTCAGCTGGAAATGAAAAAATCAGAAAAATATTTGGTATGAAGATTAGTATTATGAATAGCAAAGTGCAATCTGAAGGTTATTAGAGGAAATAATTGTATTAAACTCTTGTATAAATACTGTAATACAAGGCATTGTACTCATAAGGTATCATCTAGAGTCCTGTGTGTACTCCTGCTCATTCTTATTTTAAAAAAATTATTTTTAAAAGAAGAGATGCAGAAATGGCTTTTAACAAAATCAGGAGAATGAAGACAGTTTTATTTTATGAAAGGAGAGTAAATGAATTTAAGTTACCAACTCTATCAAAATTGAGGCTAGGAGAAGAAATACAGTTACATTACAGAGACATTGGGGGAATAAACACTGGGGGGAGAGGAAGATGTTAAGCTGAGGGGTGTTGTTGAATGAGAGCAAGCATTTGTCACTTTTTAAAAATAAGTTTAGTCTGGAATTTTAGCAGGCTTCTATGATTTTTCAGGGATGTGAAAGCAAAATTCCAGTATATCCTTGCAGTAGGAGCAGAAACAACTGGAAATCTAATTCTAATTCCAATTTCCATGTAATGCCTGACAGATATTTGATGGGTGTACCTGTAACACAAAGGAACTGTATTCAGCAATCTGTGAGATCCTTTAAAAGCCTATGATCATGATAAACATATAGAAAAATTACCCCTTTCAATTAAATTTTATATATTTCATTAGATCTGTAGCATAATAAATATTGATGTTGAGTACCACAATGACTTCATCACAGTTCAGATACCAGAAGATAAAACCTTTGCTGACTGTAATGATAGGTTTTGAACCAAATAATGACCATTTTAATCTTTTATAAAAGCTTCTCTGATTTCTTATTCTCAGAAGACAGCAACCCTTAATATTTATTTTATAGCATTTTAGTGTGTCTGCAGTCCTTGCCTTGCCACCATTTAAATTAACATAGATTATTCTAAAATGTTCTTAATACATGTTGTTTACAGGAATTAAGCTTTTCAATGAAAGGCTAATTTTAAAATAACTAAGATTACTGGCATGAGCTATGTATACTGATTTTCCTACATAAACTGCCAAAGTTGTTCTTTGGAGGCTGCATTAAAAACCTATACTGTTAGCAAACTGTGGATGAAAAATAATTACATGTGTGCTATGCAGAGGAAAAATAATCTGGTATTTATTATTCTTTAGGCTGATGAAATTGGGGAGGATAAATGAATGTGTTGAATAAAACATAATTTAGCAGAAAAGTATTCAAAGCAAATATCCTCTAATATAAACCTGCTTGAAGACAAATTATTCTGGAAAGAAATAACTAAAATAATTAACTAACTAGCTAACTCAAAATTTTCATTATGGTGTTTTTTTGCTGCTTCTTTGCTTCCTTACTTAAAATGATAGCTTCATGGAAAAAATTTTAAAAGTACAGGGTCGTTTACTTGCTTTTGTCATACCAAAATTGCCTATTTCTATTGATGAAGGGGTTACTTAAAGACACAAACTCAGCAGATCCCTACTGCTTCATGAAACTTTATCCTACCTAAATTTCGACACTTAAGGTGCAGGAGACAGTCTCCTTCTGTGCTATCCTTGTTTGACAAAAAGCTTGCTTAAAGTTGAAATTACCTTACTCATTCTTTCTTTTGAAGATTAAGTGGCAAAAATTGAGAAGACATTAGGTGTTGACTCAGCAGAGTCCTAAAGTATACCCCAAAATGCTTTACCAAGTAAGACACAGATGTCTTAAGTTATTTAGAACCCTAAGTGCCCTTGAAATCCCTGGGAATTGCACAGTCACCTTCCTTTATGGAGTTCTACCTTATGACAGATAGTGCGAAGAGATAAAATACTTTAACATAAGGCTGAATTGCCTTAGAGTTATGTGGCTCCCAAATGTAACAGATCTATAAAGCTGCTTAACATAAATGGCTAAAGAGAGCTGGTGAATTACCATCTTCTTCATAAAAAATTAAGGCTGCAGGTACACAAAGGCAGATGCTGTGTATTGCTTGATAGTATTTAGATAACTGAAAAATAAGCATTAGAAGATGCAAAATTTAGAGCTGAAAGCATAGATTTCAAAATATTTGCAGTAAATGAAGTTGGGGATTTTCTTGTTCAGTTAGTTTTGTTTCAGGGTTCTTTTGTAGTCAACATGAATATAATTTGAAAAAAAATACAGGGTTTGGTAGACTTACTCATGAATCTTTTTCCAAGAGACTAGGAATCTGTTAATCAAAACTTAACAAACTCATTTCAGAATTCACTTGGCAATGAAATTCAGAAAACATAACACAAGTACAAATACCATTTATAAAATCAATGTAAAGATGTGTATTCATGGCACATATAGTATATATGGTGATAGCTGGAAACAGCTGGCTTTTATCATGCACCATATTATTTTAAGTGTATTTGAGAACCGGCTAATTTATTTACTGGTTTCTAAGAACTGGTGAGTCAAAGAAAAAAGTCAAAGTGATTAACAACATTAATTACACTTTATAGTTTTGTGTGTATATATATATATAGTTATATATATAGTTATATATAGTTATATATATATAGTGTGTATATATATATAACTATATATATATATATAGTTATAGTATTACTTACAGTTGCAGTTGTAGTTATTAATAAAAATAACCCAGACACCAAGTGTTTAAATTGGGCATAAGTTTTTAAAATATGCATAAAGCCTAAAAATACAACATACATTTTCTATAAAACAACATCCTGAAAGTTGATCAAAAAGTAAATTAGGTATATCTAAATACTAATATAACATAACACTAGATGTATTACTTATAGTATATGTACACCAGCAATACCTTCATAAAGAAAGTATCCAACACCCAGATGACCATTCAAAATTTTGGTCAAGCTTTTTCCCCACAATGAGTTGTTTTTTTTTAATTGGTTGAAAGGCAGCACTGTAGCCACATGTAGTAGACAAAAACCAAACCAGTTTTACAATATAAGGTGTCGAGGTAAAATAAGATCCGCAGCTTCTTATAATGCCTGTGAACACTGGACATGTTTCTTATGGTCACAATTATGCTCAGATTTGTCTTCAAGAAAGGAAAAATATCTTTATATTTTTACCTCCTGTTTCTCCCACTGGAGTATTTTGGTACCTGCACAGGCCTAGAATAAGGTAAAAAAAAGGTGGTACTGATTGCTGATGGATAACTTCTGTTTATGTTTCTCATCTGTTTTTCTGTTTTGTGGATCCAGTGTGCTGGGTGCTCTAGACCAATGAAAATAAACTACTCAAGGGATTGCCATAGACATTTGGTTATTCCTGTGGCAATGCCCCAAAAATGCCAGACAGGATTGAATTTCCAGTTTGAATTTTAACATACTTGCTCTCCTACCTCAGGCTGTGGGTAGGTTACTGCGGTTTTGTTAAAACAATTTAATTGCATCTCCTGATCCCCCTGATGTTTCTGAAAGCACAGTTGCCAAGTGTGGGTTTCATACTGGTCTGTAGCTTTGCAAATTAAATGCATTTATTTAAATGACCTTGATAGTGCTCTGATAATTTTAGATATACTATCTAAACTATAAACCCAACTCCAGTCTTGTTGATAATATTCTAAAAATCGTTTTTTATCAAGAATTACTAAGAAGTTTGAGGGAGTTCCAGTGCAATTTTGAGGTATAAGCCATATATCCTTGGATGACTTGCATCTGAATACAGTGAAGTGTCCCCATAATCTGAGCCGCCTTTCAGAATTGCCTGACAGATGGACCCAAGTAATTAATTACAAAATATTTCCTATTCTCACATAAAGATAATGAAATTTAAACCTGGTGTTTCTCTCTAATGTCCTCTCTAAAGGACATTCTTTGAGGGGATTCTATTTTTTAGTTTTGTTGGAATAGATAACTATGACATTATCCACATTATATGATACATGAAATTTGGAGGACAATCTTTGTTAAAGCTAACTTGTGATGTGCTATGACCTTTTGGACTGAATGAAAGGCATACTCTGTCGCTATTTATTTACTCTAGTCTTCAAAAGTATTTTTATTTTCTCAACAGAAAGAACATGGTAATTTCAAGAGTAAATTTCATTCCAAGGGAGATAACATGAATAATCTACTCAAGATTCTTCTCCATTGACTGTAAAATTGGACATTATCAACTTATTCAGATTTAAACATCTTGTTACTAGATATATAGTAATGCATAATTTATAATATATAATTATATATATATATATGAATATATATTAATAACATTTAATTTATTGGAAATTCCTAATAGATAAAAATTTAAGTCTTTCAGTAAAAATCATATAAACTATAAGTAGGAAGGAAAATAAAAAAAGGTTGTATTGGTTCCTTAACTTCTTTTCCTAATAAAGACCTTGTCTTAATAGTCTCACAACATAGATCTTTGGATAAAGTGCAATCACAAGAGGATAGGTATAAAAAGCTTTGAGAAGTAAGAGTAACTGTGGCTATATCAAATGGCCCATCCATGCCC
Source organism: Setophaga petechia (assembly GCA_024362935.1). Classification (NCBI taxonomy): domain Eukaryota; kingdom Metazoa; phylum Chordata; class Aves; order Passeriformes; family Parulidae; genus Setophaga; species Setophaga petechia. The sequence goes on from JANCRA010000029.1 coordinate 3,647,541, forward strand.
AAGAAAATGCCCTCTTCTCTTTGTATTAAAAGTCAAGTCATGATTCACACACTCCAGATAGCCAGCTATATTGGATTAATATAACACATCAGTGATGAAAGTATTTTTACTTAACTTCTAAGGAGGATGAAAACATCTGACATGAGTTTCCTTTATACCAAACAAAATATTGCTCCATGTTTCAAGTTGTGGTAACTCTTGATGGACTGTAAATACGGTTACGTAATTATCACTTCATGTTGTAGAGTGTTGCTTGAAATGACAACCATAAGGAAAGTCTGTGAGGAAATTTATAAGGTTAGTCATACCAGGAAGGTGCTGGGCTGGGACTCTGTGTTTTTGGTTCAGTTCCAGGGTCTGATGTATCCTTAACTGTGTGGTCTTTGGCCACAACTGTAGAAATGGAGACGATATTTTTCTGTCACCATTGGATTTTGTAACAATAAATGGACTAATGTTTGGGAAACATGAAAATAATGCATTGATGGTGGTCATATAAAGTAATAAATAGAATGTCAGTTTGTTAGAAAATGATTCAGCTCTAATCAAAATAAATATCTGCATGAAAACCAGGAAGCAAAAAATTCAAAATGTTTTGTGTGTGGTCTAAAGAATATAGACAGCATAGACAGACCTAATTTGGTATTGCTATCACAGATCATAGTTATTATGATCCTTTGTTCTATCTACTACAGAAAATAGAGCTGCCTTTGTTTTGTATAACAGTGATGTTGACAATCAAGTTTCTTAACTGATCTTACTATTTTAGTGGAGGAGTAGAAGCTTGGTATCTCTTTAAAGAGCCAAAAGCAAAAGATCCTTAAGAGAATTAAAATATTTCTTCACATTATGCATATTTTGTACATAAAACTGCAGGGGATACTTTTTTAAGCTTGTTGCCACAAAAGGCAGTGAGGTAAAGGACTGAGGTAAAGGACAGAGGTAAAGGACTAAGCATTTTAGAAGGGGAAAATATTTTATGCAAAAGTGTCCAACTGAACCATGTATTAACAAAGATATACTTCTAACATAATGATGCTTGCTATGCATTTCAAGTGAAGTTGTCCCTGTCACATGGCAAAGGTCTGAAAGACACTGAAATTACCCCATGTTTCTGTAAAAGCAAAAATACTAAACTTCTCACAACGAAAATACAGGCAATTTTCTTGTCTGTGAGGATCAGAAGCCTATTTCCTACAATTCTGCATCTTGTTGTTGATCAACTGCCATTGTTGGCTGAAGTATTTATAGTGTGTCTCTAGATGTGTCTAGATGACACTGTTCCAGCAGCAAAGAGGGCCTCAGACTGCAGGCTTGGGTTCATCATCTGCCTCTGACAGGGCTGTGTGCTTTCTTCACACTGTCATCCACATGGATGAAATCTTCTTATGCATCCCAAAGAGCTTCCATGAGTGGGGAGTCAAAACTCCAGGGTTGTGTGCAGTGTGCATCCGAGACTAGCTGAGATGCATCTAAAGTATGAACCTTCATGAAGAAGGTATTTGTGCTAGCCTCAGCTTTGATATCAGAGAGGATCTTCCTTCTTTCTCCATTTCCTACATTTACAAAACACAAAGCCAATGCCTTTTAAAATCCTTTTAAACATTTTTTGTTGACACTGTGATTGGAATTAAAAATTTACTGAGGACAGCTCAAGGATTTTACACTCATACACATACACAGAGCATAACTGCATGGACCTAGCTTCTGTATGACACCAGTCTTCAAAACTGGATGAAGAAACCAGAATGTATATCACAGTGATCAAATACTTGCCTCCCTTTTTCCACTATTCTTGAATTTTGGGGGTAAACCACTTCACATATAGGTCTAACAAAACACCTCCATATTGCTCCATCCAGAAAACTGGTCATACAACTGAGCAATACAAAGAAATGGAGTGCAACGGACCATGCAAATGCTGATATCTTACTGACTGAGAAAAGTGTGGATATGTAGTTATCTGTGTCAGGGAAAGTTCCTGCAGGAAGTATTGAGTCTAGAGACAGATTTTACTTACACTTATTTTAAAAAATAAATTCAAAAAAATAATTTACTGTGAAATTGTTCAATGAAATTCTTCACTGTCCCATTGATAGATGAAATTGATTTTAGGCTTTGTATCACAAAGACGACAAAAGAAACACTTGATTATGTTTAAATTAGAGATGCTTATGGTATTGACTGGAGTGGTGGAGTGCATATTGTGGATATTTACTCAATTTCACATTTATTACTGAGATGCAGATTTGTCTATTTACAAGAACAGCTGTGATTTCTAAATCAAATGCTCAGTTAAATAGTAGCAAACACTTCTGGGAAAGACAAGTGCTAAAGTAATGCAATTCCGTGAAAGATGGATAGAGTGTTTGCAAGTGCTTGTTAACATTGTTGAAACTATAGAAGTCTCATATGTTTGTATAGAGACCTACCAATGTGTCAAAAATTTCCTGCTGGTTCATAATTTCGTAGAAGGGGTATTTATTCTGTTATGATATTTATTTTTTTATTTATTTATTTACCAGCAATTTTCAAGGAGGTAGAGAAATGAAATTATATCAAATAAAATATAAGCCTTCCATCCCATTTTATTCTAACTGTAGAAATTATTACTGATAAAAATGTGTAAATGCTTGTGAACAAAATGAGATAAAGAGTCAGCTCTCTGAGAAGCTGCACATCTGGGATAACAAATAAGAATTCTGCTGGTTTGGCTCTAGTCCTGATATTTAAATCCTCTCTGGTAAATGCAGTTTGGTTTTATTACTATCAAAGGAAGGTTTTGAGGAAGTACTTGAGTCTACAACCAGGATTTGATGCACTAAAGCGGAATATAAAGGGGAGGAATAACAGCAGAGTTTGAAAGTGAGAGGTGAAAAGTGTTCTTCATTTTCCTAATCTAACACACATTGCCAAATTCTGATTAATTTTAGTAGAAAGTGAGTTAGTGGCATGCTTAACACACTAAACGTTGTACTGAAGTGGTTTAACACAGTATTTAGTTTTAATATTGTTCTTTCTGGTAGGGGAACAGGACTTAAAGCATAAAGCAGGAAAGTTATTTTATTTCTTCTCAGAAAACCATTAAGGCCCTTTCCTCACAAAGGAAGAAAGTGAAAATAAAAATTTGTCAATTCCCTTGAAAATAAGGACTGGGCAATGTAATGTCACAGCCCAGTTCTCACCAGATTTTAGTGGGATTAACCCTGAGAAAAAGACAGGGAATATGTTTGCATAGATCGTGATGGATTAACTTCTCTCAAAGGTGAGTACAAAAGCTGAGTTAGGATAAATATGATAAATTGAAACCTAACTGATTTCATAGAAAGCCCCTATGATGATATACTTTGTTGCCATGATTAAGAATGTGCTGAGGCCATATGTTTTAAGGGAAGTTCTCCACCTAGAATTACAGTCTGTGACTGTCCAGCTTCTTTTGCATTGTTTCCCTAATGAATTTACACATCATGTGTGGTACTAAGACTACTTAAACAAAAAGACCAAATTAAATAGAAAGACCACAAAATGTTACTCAATATAAAATCTGTATTATACATAAAGCTTTAAGATACAAGAATCTAGGGTTAGACTCAGTGCAAGCTTGTATGGATGTTATCTGAATTTGAAAGTAACACCATTCCTTTCTATGGTTCCAAATGTCAGATTAAGATGCCCAGATTTAGGTGTATGTATGTAAAACAGGTGTCAAAATCAATGGAAGTCTACAATTTAATGAAGTAGCCTGAGCTGGGGGATCTTATTGCATCTGAGACATCCTGGGTAGCCTATTAGACCTTGGGGTGACCTTAAGTAACCTCCAGTCCTCACCTCAAGAAAGTCAAAGAATGGCCCATACATCCTCAGCAAGTAAGCCTTAAGTAGATATTTTGAAAGCTCACAGATACCTCAGATATTGCTATATTTAAACATCAGCCTTTGACATAGAACAAGAATATGTCAAGAAATAGGTTTAGGGTCTGAATCATCTGGTTTTCTGCTCAAATGCCTTTCATGTTTCTTATGCTGAGGATGCCTAATGCAGATTGACAGGATCAGGTTCCAGAAAATGTTGCAGTTCCTGCTTTTCTTTTTTCATAAAGGTGGAAAGATAAAAGGAAAGCTTTCTGCTTCAGCATGGTCTTCAGTATGTAGATAGTTGGGTCTCCTGATTCCTACCACTATGCTCTGATCTCCAACAAATCCTGGTGCATTCCCCATCCATCCACTCTAGGATATAATACATAATGAAACATTATGGTAGCCAGAGAGATTCCAGGTTGCTATTAGGGAGCTTATCTGGCACTTATTCCAGATATGGCAATTTATACTGCTAATTATGACAGGCTAAAACACTTTTTCTACTTTTCCCTTTGAAAAAAAATGTCCTCAGCTCCAGGAAACTGTTGCTGATGTGTATTAAGCATTCTGAAGAGACAGAGGAAGAATAACATTTAAGGTGATATTCATTGACCAAATTTATAGAGCAGGTATCTGCATCAAAGTCAGTTACCTGAAGTTGTCTTTGCTGTCAGTAGGAGGAAATATACTGATCTAAGGCATAGTTCATCACCTGATAATATATATGTATATATATAGATATAAAGATGGTGGTAGGTAAGTCATTCCTAAAGTAAGTCCAGTTCATCTAACATAGAAATCTAAGTCAGGGAAATAAATCCTCCCTCTGGAAGGATCAAAGGGAATCCATTAGACTGAGTGTGCAAGGAATGAAAAATTGTCTTCAACAGTCTTACGCCCCTAAAATCAGGGTACAAGTTGGGCAATATTCCTCTCCCATTGCTGCATCTTCATGGAATACATTCAGATGGGAAAAAAAAAAAGAGATTTTTAAACTGGGACAGCTCATAACATAATTCCAGGTTTCTTAGGAAATTCAGTGAAATAATAAATAGAGGGTTTTTCTTGTGAGAATTGTTTTGGATAAAGCTTTGGACTCAGTTCTCACTGAGGCTTATATTAGCTGTACCTTACTCTCTCAACACAATGCAGCTGGAGCTTAGTGACTACTGCAGGATTCTGGGTGACTGACTGCCAACAATATGTGATCTTGATTTTAGGTATTGATGTCCTTGACTGGCTATATTTCCAATATAAGGAAAGTGATATGAAAAGTCTCAGTCACTGAAGAAAAAAATATGAGACTATTACATACAAGTGAAAACAGGAGACTCACATAAAGCACAGCTTTAACTATAAATTTTATTATCATATCAAGTAGGGTGTTTTGTCCTCAGAAAATATGAATAAGGATATCAGCTTCTTCCTCTGGCAGTTCCTCGGGAGTTTGATGATAGAACACTGACTTTTTATATATAAGGTCCTTTTGGATGGTTTCTTCAAAGGCTCAGTTGCTTGTAAGGGTACCAAGACTTGCAATAAATTACAGTTGCCATGCCAGTCTGTTTCTATGATGGTGTGCATTATATGTGTATGTGTGCACAAAAAGCTGAACCATAGAAATTTTCTCTGCCTATTGTGTTTTAATAACCCTTATGAACCAGACCTGCAGTGTAGGTTTGAGGATGTTTTTCCTGTATGACAATACGAGCAACAGATGATCGATTAATATTTACTTGCCTGTGTATTTTGCCACCTCCAGCCTACTTGCAGAATACTAAAATAAGTCTTGACTTGCATATTCTTGTTCTGCAAGTAGTGCATTTTATTTTCCAAAATGCCAAACGCTGTCCAACAAAATAAGGAAAGAGTCCATTTCCCCAACTCACAAGTGTATTAAAATAATAGATTGAACTCCCTTTGTTTTTGTTTCATGATTGCAAATTTTTTTTCCAAATAATTCTGCAGTGAGGAGGCTTTTTATAGTAGCTGATCTCTTCTATAAAGGGGCCTAGAGATTATATTCACCCATTTTTGGCTTAATTCTCAGTATGGAGCTCTGACCTGATAAATTAATTTTTCCTAAGTGCTGAATGGCAATTCCTTGTGTACCCTTGAGGATATAGTCTTTGTGGTGACACAAATGAAAATCACAAGCTTCCAGAACAGCCAGACCTAAACATCTGTCCAAGTAATACAGGAAATTATCCATCTCCTCTTGTTTCTAGTAGTTCTGGGTACATTCCTGAGCAGAATTTTACTTCTAACACCTGGAGTGCATTTGTAACATTAGATATGGCTCTGTTCCAGCAGTACAAATCCATCATCTTAGAGAAGTTCATGCAGCTAAATGTAACTGCTTCTGATAATAAAAATGTATCCACATTTTTATTGGAACCATTTGTGTATACAAAATTCAGTTCTGTTGATGTTGAGATTAACTATACTGTTATTTAGTGACTTGGAAATGTTTTCTTTCACACTGTGTAGTAACCTTTTGGTTGATTTGGCCCCAGTGGAAGATTTAGCCCTAAGAGTATACTTTGAAAAAATAACATCTGTTCCTGTAAAAATAAATTTGAGAAAAGGCAATTAAATAACAGAACATTTGTGACTATGTTAACTCCATGAGGAATTCCTGAAAGGATCAGGACTTTTATGGCATAATATTATGGTGATTATATATAGTCTTTAACCAGTTTTTTCATAAAAACTTAGAGTGTGAGTTTCAATAAAGAGGAAATATTTCAAAGTAACATTCATCCAAACAATTCTGATGTTTAGTTGGAGAAACAAGGAAAAATTGAAATATCATAACAGGAAGAAAGATTATTCTGCATCTTCATGGAAATGATGATTTACAAAGAATATCAGATCTTCCTGACAAATGAACTCAGGAGTAGGTGTCTGGCTTGCTAAGGAACTGATTCATGTATTTTAAAAATATATGAAACTTTGAAAATGCTTTGGCTTCTAAGCTTACTTAATATAATTAAAGCAACTATGAAATTGAAATTCATATCAAGAAATTGAATAGGTGACCATTTTTGTCTTATACGGAATTTGCATTTGCATTCGATGGTAAGAGAAGATAAATTTTAGTATATCATTAAGAACTCTGACCCCATTACTGAAAATAAAATTTATATAAAATGTTGCTTTTTAGTCCAATCTAATAGATCCCTTATCCTAATTTAGATTTCAACAAAACAGATTCTGAATCAGTAGTGCCTATTGTGATCTCAATTTTGCGAGATTATTCACACATGGATAGCTTCAAGCATATAACCACTCATGCTGCATATAAACACACTATTGTGTGTATGTCAGATAAAAACTTGAATGAGTGCAGTGGAACTAGTTCTTAGTTAAGTTTTGACACAAGATGTTTGCATATAATATATGCAGGTATATTTTTGTTCATAAAATAAATGTTCTGAGCTAAAATTTTTCCCAGCTAGTTGAATAAGAAAACATATTATAGAATCATGGCAATCGAACATCTCTTTCTCATCTTTGCCATTTAATTCCCTCCTATTTCTGAGGAATAGAAGACTTACATGGGCCTAAAAAGTTGAAATTTCTAAAATTAAGATTAGATTTATGCTTTTAAGGAAAGTGTTCAAATCATGGGGTAGGAGATGAGATTTAACTATCTTTTTGTGAGTCACTAGTGCCACTTTTAGCGTCTTGGTGTATGGGCATGACTTCCGTAGATCTTACATCTTTTGTGCTGCCAGTGAATATCTCAGACAAAATATATCACTTCAAACTACTAGATACCAATAATTAATTGGCTGAAATAAGCTCTCTATTACACAGGTGCCTACAGTGTGAATATGTAAATTAAAGCTAGACAAATCATAGCCAGAGTTATAGAAAACTTAGAATACAGACAATGAAGAACAAGCACCCCAAATTGGTGGTGGGTGATCTTAAGCAAGAGCCATCTGTGTTGCAAATGCTTATGCTACCTAGATGTTTACATGATGTATATCACTAATGTCCAGATGATACAGAAAACAGTATTCAGTGCGGAAGTCACTCCTGAAACAGGAAAAATAAAGCTGTGCTCCCATGGGTCAATCAGCAGCTGAGGCTCTTGTTCCTCCTCTCTCTTTCCTTCTACCTGTGTCCTTCCACTTTCTCTTCTGCTTTTACAGTTTCACCTTTTCCTCCATGCCAAGTATGTGCAGCTGCTGCCAGAAATTGTCCAAAAATGCTAATTCAGCTGAAAAAAAAAAAATCCAGTTTTGATTCTCCACTTTTGTTTTCAATTGATTTAGAGAGCTAAGAAAATGCACAGAGGAGTTCAAAACAGGTCAGATATGGTGGCTGAAGTGGAAAAGGAAAAGGAAAAGGAAAAGGAAAAGGAAAAGGAAAAGGAAAAGGAAAAAAGGAAGGGAGCTGAATGGGAGAGAGAGAGGGACAAAAACTAGAAAAAACTAAGGAGCTGGGTTCAGGAAGAAGGAGCAGTACTTCCATTTTTGTTGTCAATAAGTCATGTACCTAGATCTTATGCACATGAAATCAGGGCCTTTTTTTCAACCTGTTGTGTGAAACTTATTATTCATGGCAAAGGAGAAGAAAAAATGAGATTTTTTTTAAACTCATTGAGGAAACATTAATTAGTCACTAAGTTACAGGAGATGTTATCTAATCTAACAAAGGGATATCCCTAAGCGAGTAAAATGATGCTTACTTTAATTAAGAAGAATAAGCAAACTGTCTCTTGAATAAGGAGGAAATAAAAGTTTCAGGTAGAAAGATTAAATTTGTCTGGACCCTTGGAGGATTTCAAAAGTGAGATTGGTTACCACAATTCAGCAAGAAAATCTAATCTATAGTTAATTCAAAAAGTGTTAGAGCAGAAAGAATGCCTCAAAGCCATGAATACTGGGAGAAAGTCAGATGGATAAAGGTGAAACAGAGTGCTTTTCATATGTTTGTAACATTCTGATGTGTTTAAATGTGGTGGATAATATCTTTATTTACTTGTGATATTAATTTAGTTTTAATTAGGAAAAATTTTACTGCAACTACATAACAGTATTTCCAATTCAAGAATCTGAAAAATCTATCAGTGATGCTTCTTAGACATTTTACCAAGTAATTGCAGTAAAGGTTACTTAAAAAATAACTTTCAAGTAACTTTATCTATTAGAATTTCTACACAACTCAAAGAGCTCTCAAAGAGAATTCTCCTATTTCTCTTGTATTGGCTGGCTGGATAACAACAAATCTGGAGGGTCAGACAACCAGCAATTACTCAGAAAACAGAGTGGGATCAAGGAGATATTTGGCTTAACATTTGAAAGCAGAGGTCCCCTAGCAGTTTGCTTCGGACTTTATTTTTCTTTCTCAAATTCAGAGAAGAAATGAAACACAGGATTTGGAGATATTGGGTTGAAAATTAACTTGCAGGAGCAAATTGTCATTCAGCTTAGTGCTCAATATTTATTACACCCCAGTACAGATGCTGTCGAATTCTGAAGAGAGGTCTTCAAATTCTCAGGCAATTGACATCTTTATTTTGCTATGAAAGCCTATGAATTGTACCAAATTCTCAGGAACAGCACTACACCCATTGTGAGGGAAGCCAAGAACCTTAAGATCATTATTCTTTTTCAATAACTGCAGTAAGAAATATCTGCCAAGGACTTTATCATGAAGATTTGTGTACCCTACATGGATTTCAGGATATCCAGCACATCTTTTACTTATTGAAACCATTTTCTGTTGCAAGTATTGAATGATATTCAAGATTTGTTTAATGGACCAAGCCAATGGTATCTAAGAATTCCAGGCTGAAAACCAAGGCTGATGTTTGCACAACTCTTACACTCAGAAAACTTTCAAAAAAGAAAATTATTTCTCCTGGGTCTAAAATTTCCAGGCATTCTGGTACTAAATCCTGGTGGAGCTATGCATCATCACAAATTCTGATACTCCTTCCTGTAAATGAAAGTCCCTTGCAGCTCAGCTTAACTTCTCCAATGCAATAGTGTATTTGTCTTGCTGATTTGGAAGAGAAACGAAACTGGAAACAATCAAAACAAAGCAGCATGTGTGTTCTCCTTAAAGAGAGGATTAGAGAACACAACTGTGAACAGGGCATTTGTGACAGGTGCTAATACCATCACTCAGAATGCTATTGAACATACACTGATGCAAAAAAATAAATTATGAAATAAGAATTTATACAGTGTAAAAAAGAAAAATTTTTATTATTACTGTTCAATAAATATTTTTTTCAAATCAATGTACACATGTTTAAAGGTTAGGAAAATGCTGCTTAATGGCCTTAGAAAGAAAATTTCTTTCAAGTATTATACGCAGTCTAAAGAAATACTTGCAATACTTTCTGGCAATTCTGTAACAACCCTTTCCTTTATCAGTGGATACCTCCATTCCTCAGGACCCCATTCAGAAGCTAAAAGGATGAGATCACACACTTTTGTAGTGTTACAATCTAGTTAATTATATTTCAAATCAGCTTATGATTTTTATCATTTTGTAACATGATTGTTTGGTTGTGGGTTTGATTTTTCCCCCTTTTGTGACTACAAATAAATTTCTCATGTATTTTAACTTTTTTTGAGTTTAAAAACATGGAAGTATATAGTGATTCTCAAGGGGCTGAAACTAAAAAGGACCACTCTGTGTTCTCAGTTTGATCTTTGGACTGTTTATCCTTTTCATTCTAAACAGTCAGTTGATAGAAAGCAGAAATAATTGAAAGCACAAAGAATTTAGCACAATGCTGTGAGGTTTTTCAGATGTACTATTTAAATAATATGTTACTAATCCTGTGTTTCCACAGCATCCTAAACTGATGTAAGCACTAGCTGTTGTAGTCCCTCTCTGCTGCATTTCTCATTCATGTGCTCCAGCTCCCTTCTTGACCTGGCTTTGGGGGTTGTTGCACCCTTCATCTACCTGTCTTGTATCACTGACACAAAAAGCCACAATTTGGGTCTCAGAAGGAACCAGTGATAACTGAATTTAGTCCCAGAAAAGATGTATCAATTAATACTTGAGATTTTGGTTAGGGCAAAATTGCAACAGCTGCAGCTATAGGCTCATACTCTGCATCTAGCTCCTCTTGGTTGCTCTTCTCTTTGCTCTTTTCTCCCTTTGAATTTTTGGCTCTATGGGGATCTAAAGTCAGTTTAAAGTGACTGTCATTACAGAGGCTTATCTGAATCTCCCAAGCTGTGGCAAGAATTTAGTCTAGGAAATTAAAGGGTGATTTATATAGCAGGATATAAAACATAGTGTTGATGAGCAGACTAGTTCATTTCATTCAAAGGAGATAGCTTGTTGTGTTACTGATACTTGTTTTACCATTTTTTTTTGTGACACACTATAACAACCATAAAAGCTCATGCTGATGAAATGGCAAAATAAGTGCACATATACAGCTATTAAAAACCATAAATACAAACAAACCCATGCACATTTGTTTATAAATATATAAAAAGCTATATACACATATAGGTATACATTAGTACAGCAGTTATTGTCTCAATACTCATCGCATCTGAACTGTGCCTGAACTGTGTCTGCAGTTCTTACTGTTTGAGGACAAAGAAAGTAACTTCTCACAGTGTATTGGGTTTGCCTTTGAAATAAAAGCACAGAACTATTGACAAAAGGCTCACCTAACAGCAGAGCTGAGATTAGGTGCTGAGGGTTATTGTCTTCCTCTAGTCTCAAAGCTATGTGAAATGTCAGTTAATTGAAAATGGTAATTGTTCCACACAACAACATCAACTGTTTCATTCCAGGAAATGTGCTGCTCTTAAATTAATAGCCATCGATCCAGAGGTATTTCATGATCCTTCTCCATCGTTTTCTCAAATTATCCAGCTATCAGTCCTTGGGAGAAAACCTATTTCACCATTTTTATTGACCATTCTTTACTGAGTGACCTGGCTTCCTGTTCTGATAGACTAAAATAGGTCTATCCATCTGAATGTTTGTCAGGCACACTGAGACACCTAACTTTCAAAACACCCACTACTTTTTACTATAAATACTCCGAATGAAAACCATTAAGTAATAGTACAGAGCAGTTACATGGTTATTACTGATTAATACAATGAAGTACACTCTCATGCTGGGAAATTGCTTTTGTGATAGTAAAAATAGTTCCTTTCAATAATGCATTTCAGTAAAATTTAAGCTCCAGTTTGATTTCTTATGAAGGAATGCAGGTTATTTTGGTTTCTTTGTTTGCTGAAGGAATATATTTTTTTACAACCTATTTGAGTAACAAATGACAATATGTCTTTGTTACTGCACAGACAACAATTGCAAAGGCCATTGTATTCCTTAGCTTTTCCTTTGAAAGCTCAATAGAGAAATTAAGTGGTGCAAAAGTTCTCCATTGAGGAGACAGTTAATCTTCTTTATCTAGTCATTAAAAAAAATCATAAAATGCTATTTAGATAAGCAGTTGAAAACATTTCTTGAGATACAACTCAAAATTCTTTCTTTGTTTTTACAGTAAATAATTTTCTACTAAATTTAAAATTGAATTTCAAAATACATTGTAAATTCTATCAATTGATAATTTTTGGAGGACAACAGTCTTATTTTTAAAGCTTTCATTTCTGTTTTAACTTGAAACAGTTTCACCTTCACTGATATATTAATAAACTGTTGTCTATTTATTCTTAATATTTAGATTTCAAAGTGAAATTTACATATAAAGAATGATGGCAAAATTGTACAGAAGTATAACATTTTAAAATAAATGTATATTAATATCAATTGTGCTGTAGCCTAGAAAATGCCTCCTTTAATCTCAGAAGAAAATACTCTACTTTTCTCTCTTCAAGAGCTTTTTCTTACCAGGGGATGCAATTTAATGTAAACTGAAACAGTTGCCAGCAGGAAAGAAAAAGCAGTCTTGGGTAATATGAGATACCTTTCTATTGTTTCAAAAATAATAGGCTGGTTGCAAAGAGTTTCTCTGTGTGATCTTAAGTTGCTGTATTTTTGTCTTCTTTTATTTATTAACAGACAGTTTTATATTAGAAATGGAAAGGGAAAATCTGATTAAAGTTTCTAGGACACCTACAGTATAAAATCACTTGAAATTACATTTCCACATAACATACATAATGAATTCTGATGTTATATACCAGTTTTAATGCTCAATCTGGTTTATAGTTAATGGAATCAAAAGGTATCTGAGCCAGGGAATATGTTAAGAAAAAATTTTTAGCAGCTCAGAGGGAGTGGAAAAGATCCTTAGGCATATGGAACTAAGCAAATGAAAGTGAAAATTACTTTTGTGAAGAAACATAAAGGAGTCAAAAAAACTAACCATAGAAGGTAAACTCGTTTTTGCATCATTTATACTTGCGACAGTGAACATATGCACAGTTTGCATCCCATTTCTTGCCATTTTGTACATATTTTCTTTTTCAGTGAATTTTAGCTGCATAATTGAAAGGTAAGTGTGAATCAGAAATAACTGAATAAATTATTTGGTGATTATGCAGTGAAGGGTAGTTTTGGTCATAGAGGCAAAAGTTCCTCTTCAAAATCAATTTTTTTTTTTCAGATCCTGTGTCAGACTTGTCTCCCTCCTCTTTTTTTTTTTTTTGTTTCAAAATCTAAGCTTGATCACCATTGTTTCATTTTTGATTTTTGTTAAAAGAACCAAGAAAACAAGGGTCATTTGAAATTATTGAATCTTCAACATTGTCCATCACATGCCACTCTAAGCCCACATTATTCAAAAAGGTTATCTGTTTTTTGAGAGCTTTTGGAAATTTGAATGTGGACAAATTTGTCCATTGAACCATGTGGACAAATTTGTACAGCAATGATACTCATTTTGAAATATATGAAAATATTTGAATATGTAAGCATAGCTGTAAGTGTGTTGCTGTCATTAATAAGCCTTGAAGATCCCAGCCACTTCCAGCCTTTGGAGCTTTATCCCTTTAAAGCTTATATTAGCAGCTAAAGGCTGTCTCTCTCAAAGTGATTTCACATTAAAATATCATAAAAATAACATTAATTATAGAGATGAGGATTACAGATGTAGATAACAGCTGAACATTGAAAGTGCTAAGCAGATTTCCAAGATAGCAGTAATGACTTAATTAAAACAAAATGCATCTGTATCTGAGCACAGCAATAAAGGAAAAAGAGGCAATCCACGGTAACAAAAGCATGAGCGATTCAGCTGAAGTATGTAAGAGTAGTGAGCAATAGATTGGCTCATGCAAGTCTAATTTATGCCAACCTTAAACATTAGCATTCTAATGGCTGCCAGAAATTTAGAATATGTTATCTTTTGAGTGCCAGGTAGTTTAGAGGGTAACTACCAATTACCCATAAACTGAGTCATATCAGAAATGACTCAATGTTTTATTTCCTCCCATGGCCAAGCTGGCTCCGATACCTTTGCAACAGACTTCGTTAACTCTGCTTCCTGATCTAAAGGGAAGCTATCCTTTCCTCTTATCAAATGGGCTGAAATGACCTCAACGGGGAATAAAGTTGGTGCCAAGAAGCAGAGGAGCATCGAGGCCTGTTCATTCCTGGTGATATTCTATCTGGTGCATACGGCCCACACTTGGCCCATACAGAGTGGCTCATCTCCAGTCCAGGCCTGGTTCTAAGAAACACTCACACACCGTATTCTGCACCTTCCTAAAATCCAGCCATTTGTAGTCTCTATGCAATAACATTAGTGTTTTTAAAAATACATTAAATTCCTGTGTCAAAGATTAAAGAAAGCTGTATTTTCTCTCCCTGGTGTGGAGGGGACAAAAACAGATTCCCCTTGTATCAACCTTTTCTACGTAGTCTTTAGATGGAAAAGGCCACAGACAGATTCTCCCTGGAGGTACAAACTGCAGTACTTGCAGTTGTTATAATAATTATAACTATCATTTTTACCACCCTGCTTCTGTTACAAACTGCAAGACCTGATTCAAGAAAGTGCCTAATACAAATCCTTTTGTTTTTTTTTTAAAATTAGAGACCAATTGCTTTCTTTTGACCATGCCATATTATCCTCTTAGTGCAGAGAAGGAGCAAAAGCCTGACTGAATCATGGCAGCAGAAGACTTTGGCTACATTAGTCCACACTGTATGCTGTCTGTAAGGAAATTAATTATCTATTTTATATCTCATATTGATGTTGGTCAAGTAGAATTGATATACTCTAGTAACACCCAAAATGGCTGATGGCTGCATGTATATGTATTGTTTTCTCACAAACAATAAAAGAATCGCTTAAAATCATAGAAACTAAGTTAGGAATAAGTGGAATTTACATCACTTTGATGGACTCTACAGATGATTACTGATAAGAGACTAGAAAAGGGAGCTTTAATTTGCATATAGTGTACGTGTACCATTTCTCCAAGAATTAGTAAACTTATATTGATTATTATTATTAATATAGAAATCTGTATTGGATAAGTGGTTTTTTTTTTTTAAGTTAAAAGACTACACACTGTATTCAAATCACAAATTTTAATCATAATGATACTTATACTTTTCCCTCCATGAAATATATATCTTCACTGGAGGAAAAAAAACATTTCCTTTCCTTATATACCTGTCTGTCTATTGAGGATCTCATAGGATCTCATAATATGAGGATCTCATATTATGTTCTGAAACTAATAAAAATTATTTTAATGTGGGAAATATTTAATTGCCTTTGCAAAAGATAATGCAATTTTCTTCCCCTGCTATAAAAAAACTTCATTTTATTTGAGAGGCTCTCTGAAAAATGTCAGTTTAAAATTACAGAAAATGTTTTCATGTAAATAAGGATTTACTTTATCTAACAAAATAAAAATTTAAAACTTAACTTTCAATCCATTAATTTTCATAAATTTTGAAAGTCATTATATAGATTCATTCAGTTACTTTTAAATTCAGAGAAAAGCTCTGTATGACTAGGTGAATATAAAGAAAGTTTAGATCACTAGCTCGTAGAAAAAGTGCAGATGCTGCCTAGACAGCTAGGTCTGCATTTGGATAAATAAAAGTCCTAGTTTGAAAGAAATATGAAAACTGAAAATATTATTTTGGCTGCTGTGTGTAGATGAATGAGAAGGAAACCAGCTGTGTTTAACATGTGCCCAAAGTAATGAAAATTAATTGTGGCACTCATCAATTTTTAGAGAGACTGAATATGCAAAATATGCAGCATTTCCACTGTCAATGAGAGGTCTTGCTCTGGAAGACACCTACCCTTACGTAAACTTTAGTTTTTCATCAGTCTTTCCTGTTCAGTCGAATTACTTTGCTAGGGTATCTGCACTGCATGGTCTTTTTCATACTAAGTAGAAAGGTCCAATTTTCCTCCTTTTTGATATTGAGAGTGTCATTTTATTGAGAGAATGAGATTTTTGGTGCAGTATACTCTGATAGAATATCAATTGAATCCCATTCAATGGCTAGTTCAGAGCTACTTCATTTTTTAAATATAACTGAGGCATAAGTTAATTAAATTACATAAATTTAAGTCAATGATGGAAGAAGTAATATTTGATATAAATAGCTATAATTTTTTTTACTGAAATCCCTATTTGGATAAAAGTATGATGACATATCACTAATGTAACTAACAGTCTTTTTATGAGTCATGGGAGAAGACATATCAAAAGCAAGTTAGCAGTTCCTGGGCACATAAGCAGGATCATTGTTGTTTCTTCTTTCTGTGCCTTTAGGGCAGAACTCAGTCAGACAGTAAAATTTAATGATGTACAGTCTGATATTAATTGTGCATGTGCTCATGGGTCACAGTAAAGAGTTTGTCAGAGGTGGCAGCTTGCCGCAGGTGTTTAATGTCACATGATCCATAGTGAATGACTTGGAGCTCCCGAGTATCTACAACTAAAAATAATTCTGCTCTCTGCAAGTGCCCTCCAGAGCAGAATGGCTATCTGTCAGTACAAGGTACAGGGTAGTAATTGACTCTAGTTAGCACCATCTATGAGCCATTTCTCAAGGATAAAAAAGTGATAATGGCCAGCTCTGTCATTAGAAACCATGTTCTTAACACTGGTTTAATTTTTAATATTTTCCCTTACCAGCAATATAAAAAACTATCTTCTATCTTTACCATGTGTAACGTAAAATTGCAAAAACCCCCATACATCAGACTTTAAACACAATAGCAATATTTTTAAGCTTCTTTGGATGTGTTTTCAAAGATAGAAGCTCTCTTCTTTTTCCCATTTTTTCCCTTAATTGGGACTGGAAGGTTTTCCTTTGGCTTGCATGTACATCATACCCAAAGCAAATGATGGGGTGGGGGACATTGGAGATTTTGCACCATTGATAGTGCTAAGCACATTTGAAAATTCAATCTTTTGAAATTTTACAGTTGACCTAAAACCTTCATGACAACTTTCATACTTCTAAAATTTCTAATGCAACTTCTTGCTTCCAGTTCTGCTTAGAATTGACAGGAACCATAAAACATATTCTTACCTCACAAAATCTATCTTACTCAGCCCAGCACAAAACGCAGAATAATTTACTGTGTAAGATCCCAATTTCCAATTTATGATTTTAAATTTAAAAGAAACAAGCATACAATCATTTTAAACCCATAATTTTCTATTCAGAAACAACACTACTAAGTTTAAAAATATGTTAAATGCTAGGAGGGTGTTCATTGTGAAAATTTTTAAAACACATTAATGATTAACCAGATTTCAGCAATGTGTCTAATATAGACAAGGACACCTTGTTGTGCAAACAAACACCCACCTCTGTCATCCCAACTCTGGCAAGGGGAAATACAGTAGATCTGCAGCATCTTTAGCACTCAGTCGCTGCAAAAGCATCACAAACTGGTCAAGGGATATGATTTTCCTGCTCTACTCCATGCTGCTGTGCCCTCACGTAGCATCCCAAGTGCAGTTTTGGGAACCAAAAATATATAAGATATAAAGCTATTAGAGAGTATCCAAAGAAGGACAGCAAAGATGGTGAAGTGTCTAGAGGGGAAGTTGTGTGAGGAGCTGCTCACTTGGTCTGTTCAGCCTGGAGGAGACTGAAGGGAGACCTCACTGCAGTCTGCAACTTCCTCATGAGGGAAGGGCAGGGGCAAGCACTGATCTCTTCTCTGCAGTGACAAGACTGAGGGAATGTCCTGGAGTTGTGTCAGGGGTGGTTTAGGTGAGATACCAAGAAAAAAGTTATTCACCAAGAGGGTGGTTGGGCACTAGAACGGGCTTCCTAGAGAAGTGGTCACAGCACCAGCCTGACAGAGTCCAAGAAATATTTGGACAATGCTCTCAAGCACAATGTTATGATTCTAGGGGCTGTCCTGTGCAGGGACAGGAGTTGGACTTTGATGATTCTTGTTTGTCCCTTCCAGCTCAGGATATGCTATGACAATACAATAAAACCTCTATAGCAAACTGACTTATACTTGTCAGTGTCTCTGAATTGCATGAAATTCCTTCTCCATCTCTGCACCATGTCCTTTCCTTCCAAATAACCTTCATTTGGAACTTGCTTGCCTTGTTTCCAGTAGAAACCTAGATATCAGACATCCTCTGACATCTAGAAATCTGGCAGATCTCATCCCAAACATCAATGCGTAAGGCAGACGTTCTTTTAAGACAGAGAATATACTGAGTGACTATTCTGAGACTCTCAAATTTAAGTGTCAGAAGTTGAATACCTGTGCACATGCTCAGTCACAAGATGTGCAAATGTAGGCTGCAGTCAATGAGAAAGAAAAAAAAAAAGCACCAGAAGCACCAGAAGAAGTCTAGATTTAGTGCCCCGAATTGTTCTGACTCTCCTGAGGAATGTTTTAGCAGTTAGTGTAGTAAGAGTAAAAAGAAAGATTATTGACAACAGAAAGCTTCCTACCTCCATCTGGCAAGGAAACCTTAAGGTGAATATTGTACCACAAAGCTCTTTCAAGCAGAACAAACAGATTCATGTTTTCCTTTTAATGGGAAGGCATGAACTGGTGCTACTCCTTGTACAGCACATGTAATTTAGGAAAGTTTCTTCTTTCAGCTGCCTCAATAGCTAATTGGAAGTGATAAACCACTCTAGAGATTTTAGGTCTATTAAATTATTCCCTTAAGGGGTGACTGGCTAGGGAGGAAAACCTTGGTAATTAAGACTGTGAATTAGACACTTCAGTTAAGAAGATTGAACACAAGCTAAGGCGATTTAAAGAAATAAAGTATAAAACATAACAGGTAAGAGAAGGTATTAATACTGTATATGGAAATATACACATGAACTGGATTCTTTTTCACCCTGGTGGAAAAAAATTCTTAATATAAGCATAATGCATATATTATAGTGATCCTTCATGCTGCCTAAACTTTTGAAATGGTATCTGTACATGTACTTAATCTTTCATCTGATTTGTAAAATTTGTGTTACTGAATTTCCAGTCATTCTTTGCTATGACTGTGAATAGGGTCACACTGACTGTGAAATCGTTTGCAAAAGGTTTATGGTCTGAGTAGCAGGGCAAAGGTAAATAAGTACTGCTTGGTCTGTGCTAGTGAAGTTTATGACATAAAGCATGTTACTTACAGATTTTGATAAATTTTTTACATTCAAATATATATATATTTATATATATATACACATATATAAATTTAAGAAAGGGTCTTTTTCAATTTGAAACCAAATGTGACCTTTAAAAAAAAGAGGGGAGGTGGGAGAAATGATTAATGGTCTTAATTGATATGTAGAATAGGCAAGCTGGAAAGGTTACAAGTTAAATCATTTTTCTGCCTGTAAATGCAAACAGTTCTTCACATACTTGGTTATGCAACACTAATGCAGGAATATCTGCAAATATTTTCACAAATCCTATTCAAAAGCCGCAAAATGCCAACACATACTGTTGGTCCGTAAACAGACTGGAAGACAAAGAGGGCAGTGTGCAACTATAAGTCAAGGAAAGAGTCAGGAGACTGATGTTATGAGTGAGAGGAGGCAGAACAGAGCCAAGGAACTGCAGAAAAACTATATATTAACGTATTAGAGATCTGTGGATAAAAATCCTGACAGTCTTCTTTCACAACTTCGGCATGCTAAATTTCTACTGCTAGTCTGTTGCTATTGGAGAACTTGCTTCCTGTAAATTCTTTAAAGTTGTATGAAGGTAAAAACCTTCTTTATTCAATCAATCACTTTCAGTGCTTTTTAATAAGAACAATTAAGTGAAATGAACTAATATATTTTGACTAGATCGTCTTTTGTTCTAACACCATGGTGTTTATAGACAGGCTTTGCAGATGTGCTCGTAATCTAATATCAAAACAAAAGCAAAAAGATGTATAGACCAGCTGTTCCATAGAACAGCATATAAAAGTAGTAGTTGATACATCAGAATCTGGAGAAGTGTACAAAGATTTCAGAAATATTCTGGAGAAGGGAAGAAGAAAGTAAGCTTTTAAGGCACGTTGTAGACTCTGTCTGTGATCTTCTCTTGAAACACACAATAAGGCAAAGGTTTAAAGACAATTTTGTAGATTGTCTTAAGGAGTGTATGCATTTGCATAATGTAATTTGGAAGACACTGACTATGCCACTTTCTTTGCTCTAAATTATTTTGATCTCCCATTAATATACAGATTCTTTTAATAATGATTTCACTCTGCTTGTATAGTTCTAGCTGTAACTGTAGTTCAGTGTACATGAATTTAGCAGTGGGGTGAGAAGCTGATGTTTCCAGAAGATAAAACACAGTCTGAGTACTGTGTTTAACCTGACCATGAATTTTCTCAGAAGTCTTGCAGGCAATTTTTCTCTGGAAAATATGGTTCTACAGTCATGTATTCTATTGTTTACAAAGAGTTGGAAAAACAAATGTAAGACTTCTCTGGGTGCAGCTGGCAAAGAGATACTACCAGAGAACAGGTGTCAGTTGGTGGGAAAAGTAAAGACAGAAAACAGAAGGCACTGTAATCTAAATGTCTAATTACAGATGTTTTTAATCAACAGATCTGTTCATGACTTTGATCATGTGTGATACATCCTTACCCAGCACACCCCTTCGAGTGGTGAGACTACTATTTCATCTTTGTACATTTGCCTGTGATGATGCAGAGTGACACAGAGTTGCCAGGCAGTGCAAAGGAGAGCCCCTTTATCGCAAGAAAAAGGCCTTTTCAAGCAGTTAGCCAGTTACCAGTTTACATGGTTTTAAGGACCAACAAGTCCAACCACCACACACCAGGATGCAGACACACGGCAGTCACACAGCACGTGGGTCACATCTCTCTACCCCTCCCTATTCCAGCTGAGTCACTCTCCCATAGTTCCCTTCTACTTAGCCTAAGTAGCAGGCTTCTACAAGGGTAACAAGCCTTATTTTGTAAGGCTTTACCTATATGTAACACTAGTCTGACTAATAAACCTAATAAAATTTGAGTAGAAAACTTATACATTCCATTTATTTGCCTGGTTTCCTAAAATTTGTGTTCCATTTCTCTAGTGGTGAATTTTTCCAGGCAATCAAAAATTCTTCATTGGATCAATTTTTCCCTTCATGTAGAAGGGGCATATCAATATTCACAGGAAATTTATGATGTTATAGAACTCTTCTGTATTCTGAGCATCAAAATGAGAGAACGGGTAAACTTGATATTCCTACCTGATAACAGTTTTAACTTCACAGTTAGTGGCCAGGTTAAGAGCCAAGCTTCAAAGCTTCTATTTATAGAGATACATGAGAGCTACTTCATGGAATAATGTGCACATGGACAGAATATTTTGGTCTTTGGATGTCCTGACAAGGAAGCTACACTGCTATGATGGTGGAACCAGTTCACTTCATAACCATTTGAAGAAGAAATAGACAGTTTAAACATTATACCTGTACTACAAACTTACACTCCATTTATTGTTGTATTAAGGGTTCCTAAGTTACCCTGCAGCTAGAACATTAAACTGTGAACTTCATAATGACTATATGGAGGAGTTACAGAAATCACAGTTATTTGACATAAGAACTGAATGAGGAATAACATATTCTGTTATTATTTCTCTTTACATAAGCAAACAGTGAAGGCTCAAATGTCATTTATAGAGATCACTCTAGAGGGAAAAAGTGATTTCTTTAGTTGAAAGAAAGTTACAGTCAGAAAAAAAAAGTTTTTGTTAGATATTTTATGTATTATGGCTTAACACAACAGTTGACTGATGGTTGCATAATATCTTGGAAATGATAATTTAATAAAAACATTTTTCAGGCTGTGAGCAATGCTTGCAACTTAATTCTGAGAGACTAGAAAACTATCTATTATAATTAATTTAAGCAATTTTCCAGTTAGCTAGCAGAAGTGGAACAGATTTTAATTGATGTGAGATATTTATTTAATAGAATAAATACATGCTGTTTTAAAAAATTTTTAGCCATTGCAGATGTTGTAACTTGCTCTAAGAGGTCCATCCTGTCCTTAAGCACCCAGAGGGCTGGTTGCAATGCATATACAAAGGCTTCCAGAAGAAAACAAATCTATGATGTTCCTCTATTGTGATGACAAGTAGAAATAATATTCTTCTCGCTAAAGTAAGCTTATACATGCTCTTACAGTTTGTGAAGGATTTACTATGCTTGGGTGAACTTACATGTATAAAGTAGGAATGAGTCTGAATTTTATCTGAAACCTGAACTGAATTTTCTGCTTTTCTTTCTTATATTGACTCAGAGTAGATTATCTACTTGATACACATAATTAAAAGTCTATAACATATTCTTATAACTGTATAGTTGTTATGAATTTAAAATATTGTTGTGGTCTATACTCATTTTGGAATCTATGCCTTTATGCTTCCTAGCATTACGTATTTTAAATGGCTAATCAGGAGATTTGCTGGTTGAGATCTGCTGGTTCAAGTTTGCTGATATCATAATTAAAAGAAATATTTTATAAGCCCTCATAGGTGTATAAGGGTATTAATAGGAAATGCCAAAATTTATGTCTTTCAACTCTGGATCTGTATATCAGTCTATGTCCTGGGGCCCAGGCAACCGAAAATCCCTTGAATGCTGGCAGATTTCACCTGTGTTTTGCATTTTGCTAAACAGATGGGGAGCAAACTCCCTGTACTTCCTTCCTGAAAGAGGCACAGAGGAAGAGTCTAATAATAATCATATAAATGAATGGCATTTCTGCTTGAAACATTTCCGAGAGAGCACTATACACAAGCAATAAACTGGTATAACTGACTGCAGATGGTAATTTGAAAAATGAATACATTATTAAGTAGACTTGTCTTCCCTTCTAAAACTGAATAAGGAGGTCACTGAATTAGTTTTCTTTAATGAAGTCTGTGACAGGTATTTCCGACAGGGAGCTACTAATATCATCAAAACCAAATATTAATATTTAAGACTTGGGCTTTAATCGCAGTCTGGTTTTTGTCCTTTTTTGGTTTTTTTAAGTATGGATCTATTTCTTGTATGCTATTTTTAAACAATTGGCAGAAAGATTAGTCTCTGAAGCTATAGGACCCACTACCATTTACACATTTTTTTCAGCAGGGAAACTTTGAGGTAGGTATTTCACAGCTCAGTGGATCATGTATGTTTTTATTTGGCTTTCTTCAGCTTCTTACAGAGTTCTTGTTTCCTCCACCATCCCCAGAAAGTCAAGTTCAGGTGCCTCCAGGAAGTACATCTTCACTGCTGCCCTGATTGATTAGAAATTAAACATCATCATTGTAAGAAATTCTTTACTAGGAAGACATTCTTTACTGTGAGGGTGGAGAGGTAGGTACTGGAACAGATTGCCTAGAGAGGCAATTGATGATCTCAATGATCTCAAGAGAGAACCTTGATGATCTTGAGGGTCTGTTCCAGCCTAACACTGTGGATCTATGAACTAGATGGTATTTACTGTCCCTTCCAACACAAGCCATTCTATGATTCTATCATAATTTAAATCTTGGATCAAGATACTACCCTGCAAGAAAAGACAAGGACCGTGCCCACTGTGCTCTTCCAGAATCCCTCAGGAATTTTTTGGTCCATTGTTATGCCTTTCACAGAGTGATTTGGAACACTGTTATTGCGTTTACATGACTTTTAATGTAAACAGGGTATGCTCTGAATTTTTTCTTTGCCAATTACAGCCTACACACTGTGCCAGTTTTGTTCACCTTGTGCCAAGACTTAGCTGATGGGTCAGAAACATCAGTCAATTTTTCTCTCAGCTGATCATCCAGAGTGGTATTTGAGTAGAATGATTTTTAGGCAACTAATATTTTTTAATTAATTTCCAGCTTATTTTCTATGCCTACAAGTACTTAATTAGAACATGTTCTTACTTCAGAGATCCTTTTTGTGCCTTTAAATCTCATACTGAAAATAAGCAACCCCTTTTAGAATCATGAACAGCATAGGAAAGGGCTTGTTTCGGGGCTAAGATCATGGATGAATAGATAAATGCTGAGTAAGCAGTGCTAAGCATTTAAATACTTTTTACCAATTGGAACCTCATTACATTTTTTTGAAAACGCAAAGCTTGTTTCAGAATTCTGATTTATTTGGGTTTTTTTGTTCCTGACTGAACATATTACTTACCTATATTCACCTTTATGTGTGTGTTTATTCCTGCTGACTGAGAGTTCCATGTCTGGGGCATGTTCTCTCACATTAAAGCCTATATGAAATTGTAATAAAAGAGTAAATGTGTCTGATGCATATATCATGCATTACATATTTTTATATAGACTTATCTGTTTTTTATCCCATAACTAGGAAGCATAGAGCTTCATGATGAGTTCTACAACAAACAGAACTAACTGGATATTTTCTGAAGCAGCTGGAGACAGCTTTCAGCAAAAAATCTATTTGCTAAGCCCAAAATGTTTTCATTCCTGCATCTTATTACCATACTTACTTCCATGGATTTTATAATAATCCTCTGAAGTCATTCTTGGTTATATTCTTTCCTAGCTACCCTAGATCAGAGACTCAGTATCTTTTTTTTTTTAGTCTTGGGTGATGTCTGATCACTACAAGTTTCTGGTCTATGCAATCCTGAAATTTTGGTTCTGTGACCACACCTAGGCAGACCAGATAGAAAAATAACTTTGGATAAGTATGCCAGATGAGCTGCTTGTAAGATTTCAGAAACAAATATGTCTAATACAACCAAGAATACCTGAGTATTTTTTATCATGGGGATGGGAACTTAAAGTAGTTGACAGACTTAACCTTGGCTCTGGGTTCTTCCACAGAGGACTTAGACATCAAGAAATTTCTCTCATTTTCATCACATTATGGAAAGTCCTTTTGTATGGTCTCTGTAAGAGGATATATTTATATAATAAGGAAACTGGATATGAATTATATGGAAAATGCATTAGTCAAGTAAAGTCTAATGCCCCAATCAATCAGTGTTAGACTTGAGTATAACCATGTAGGTATGATTATGACCAGGAAATCACTGAAAAAGTAGAAGGAAAGTATCAAGAATTTTGTTTTGACCTAAAAGTTCTGTATATAATGCAATTCTTGTAATGAAGAAGCAGAATGCCTTCTCTAAATTGAGAAAGGTTAGGAGACGGACAACTCTTCATAAAAACAGATTAGCAGGGCAGTAGCAAACATCTTCAAGTTATCAGGATTACCTTCACAATGGAAAAGAAGAAATAGCACTCTGTGAATTTGAAATTGCTTTCTGAATGTTCTTTTTCAAACATACATGTTTATCTCCAGAGTGTAGGAATTAACACCACACTACTTAATAGCAAAGGGCTGACCTGTTGATTTATTTGAGGGATTAAGGCCAATGTTGCTATGACTTTTGCCATAAAAGGAGGAGCTGGAAGGGTAGGAGAAAGACTTGCCACCCTCAATGTCAAAACAAAATAATCTTAAAGTACTTTAGTCCATTGCTATAATAGCTTTTGTTGTCCAAGTTTAAAGAACAAAAATTGTCTTTCCAGGATTGGCAGTCAATTAAGAATGCATTACTTGTTCACTTCTCTAATTTTGGCTGACAAATTTTCTATTTTGTTTTCTCTAAGGTAGTTTATTTAGAAAAACTTTCAATGTATGAAGAAGTGAAAAATTGGTCTTATATATGTGGCCTCAATGAAAATTCCTAATTGTGTCTGATCAGGAAAAATACTTTTGATTAAGTAATAAGAAGATGAAGCCCAGGGGGTTTATTTATAATGAAATACTGTACTAACATATAGTATTTAGAAGCTGGAATGAGATCCATGAAACCAGATATATTTCTCAAAATCCTTGCCCAGCAAGACTCATTGCAACTGGGTAACTCAGGCACCTCATGACATGTTGGCTCAGAGAGGCAGAGGTTGTGACCCGATGGTCTTCACTCACACTATGAAGAGACTGGATATAAGACAGATCCAGTCCAAAATAGGTATATAGACTATGTCAAGCCTATGTGTGCATATAGATCCATCAGACTGGCCTTAATAAGTCACTGTTGTGGCTATTACCTGCAAGAGTGCAGCTGCAAGGCATTTGCAGACTGAAAATAGCTTGTGTTCCACCAGTCTGGGCTGCTGTCATGTTAACTCAGCTTGGCTCATACTGACGTGATTCAGATAATCCTTTTAGGTACTGACAGATGGTTCTCTACATTCACTGTGTGGACACAGAGGAAGGATCAAAAGGTCAAGGGCCCTTACCTCCTTTGACCCAAATCTGCAAATCCAACTTCTCCACCCAGAGTACAGACTGAGATTGATGCACACTTCAGGTTGAAGCTGGGCCGCGTTGCCATATTGCACAGTCAGTAAGAACACAAAATTCTGAACCAGCAAGGAAGAAAGGAAAGGGGAAAGGGGAAGGGGAAGGGGAAGGGGAAGGGGAAGGGGAAGGGGAAGGGGAAGGGGAAGGGGAAGAGGGAAGGGGAAGGGGGAAGGGGAAGGGGAAGGGGAAGGGGAAGGGAAGGGAAGGGAAGGGAAGGGAAGGGAAGGGAAGGGAAGGGAAGGGAAGGGAAGGGAAGGGAAGGGGAAGGGAAGGAAGGGAAGAGGAAAGGAAAGGAAAGGAAAGGAAAGGAAAGGAAAGGGAAAGGAAAGGAAAGGAAAGGAAAGGAAAGGAAAGGAAAGGAAAGGAAAGGAAAGGAAAGGAAAGGAAAGGAAAGGAAAGGAAAGGAAAGGAAAGGAAAGGAAAAGGAAAGGAAAGGAAAGGAAAGGAAAGGAAAGGAAAGAAAGAAAGAAAAGAAAAGAAAAGAAAAGAAAAGAAAAGAAAAGAAAAGAAAAGAAGAAAAAGAAAAGAAAAGGAAAAAGAATAAGAAAAGAAATGAAAAGAAAAGAAAAAGAAAAGAAAAGAAGAAGAAAAGAAAAGAATAGAAAAGAAAAGAAAAGAAAAGAAAAGAAAAGAAAAGAAAAGAAAAGAAAAGAAAAGAAAAGAAAGAAATTTTACTGGAGACAGGCCTTGTGGGCATACCAGCAACAAGGAAAAACTCCAATGTTCTGACTGTTTCTTTTAATCCATTTATGATTTTATCTTGTGACTCTTTTGTGCAATCAGTGTAACTAATTGACAAAGTAAGAATTGAAGCACCTGAAAAAACTCAACCAAAATGTAGTTGAAGGCATCTGGATCACATTTTTAGTGTTATATTTCACATAATTTGCATTTCATGATCATAACACAATATTGAATATAGCCATAAAATTCTTCAGAATAGTATTGCACTCAGAAATTATTTTAAAGTTATTTATGACTTCTGAGTACAATTCCCTTTTGCTTTCCTCCCTACATCACATATGCTTCTTAATTAAGGCTCTTCTTTTTAGAAATTACAAACTCAATTTTGTTTGGCCTAGGATTTAGATTTTTAAGGGAAAAAGTAATGTCTAAAATTATTACTCAGTAATATATACATAAGTGGGTAATTTGATGCGAATGACTTTTTTTTTTATAAAAATTCTTTTCATTCCTTGAAAGTTACTATACAACTTTTGGTACGTATAATTTAAAGGAATCCAGTCCTCCAAAGATTTATTGTCATGATTAATTTTAAACATCTGCTTAAGTAATTGGTTTTTATGAGGTTACTTATGCTCAAAGTTAAGCACATGAATATTTTATGTAAGAACAAGGCCATGATTTGCTACAGCCTAACACATTTAAAACAAAAAAAAAAAATTAAAAAGTTTAGAACAGTTGCAAGAGCTACATTACAAGAGACCCAGTAAAATATGTCACTGCAATGTTTGAAATACTTTCAAAAAATATAATTCTTTTAGAAGTGCAAAAGCTATATTTTCACTATTTAAAAAATCAAATAAAAAATTCAAACGTATGTGTAAATATGCTAAGTGAATGCATACGAAGAGATGGCATTAGTCTAGGAACTCAGGAATTTTTCCAACGTTCTTTTGGTCAAAATAGGGTTTGTTGTTATATATACAGAAAAGCGCCCATACATATGCTTGTCATAAAAGTGAACTTTTTTTTACTTTTAATTCTTGTTTTTTTTTATTATTAAACTTATTGTGGTTTAACTCCATAGTCAGCTAAGCCCCGCAGAGGCTTAGCAGGGCTCACTGCCCCACTGTGGGATGCAGGAGAGAATCTAAAGGGTGAGAGTGAGGGGACTCATGGATTGAGGCAAGGACACTTTAATAGGTAAAGCAGAATTTGCACACCAGAAAGCTCAACAGAGGGGCAGGTTAAATATCGGGAAGAAATTCTTTACTGCAGGGGGTTGTGAGGCCCTGGAACAGTCAGCCCAGAGAGGTTGTGGAGTGTCCCTCACCAGAGATATTCAAAACCCACATGAGCGCAGATCTGCGCCCTGTGCTCCAGGATGAGCCTGCTTGAGCACGGATGTGGGACCTTCACTGTGGGTCCTTTCCAGCCATACCCATTCTGTGATTCTGTGAAATGAACAATTCCATACCTACCAGAAAAGATTCTACTGACTCAATAGAAATCTCTTAGGCACAAGCAGAAGGACCCGTCTGAGAGAGTTTCTGTAATTGTCCCCAGGGTGTTTATCAATACATCTATCCATACAGACAGTGCCTATCAATTGGTGGAGGTCCAGAAAGAGCTTCCTAGAGTAAGGGATATGATGGTAGGGCTGTCTGAAATTCCCACCTGAAGAGATTCTGTGACAATTTTTGAATGTATTTTTTGAAACCAGATAGCAGCTCAGTCAGCCACTTTGTCTCACATCAGTTTCTTGTCTCATTGCTCACAACAGATGTGACATTCTAGACCACTCCAGGAACAGATTGAATGTGCTGCTTATGTGCAGCAGGAACAGACCTGACATACTGGTAGTCCCACAAGTGTCACTGAATTTTCTTGTTGTTTTTCTTATATTGCAATTATTACTGTCATTCCATAATTTTGCTAGAGGATCAGCCTGTTTACAAACAGCAATTTCTTTTCAAAGAGACTGGGATTTCTTTAAATGCACACAAGATAAAAAGCCTATCCCCATGTAAATAGATTCATTCTCTTTTGTGAAAGATGAATTAAAGTATTTAAGCATTAATGTCTTTGAAGCCTTTCTTAACACCATTTTTCCCTGTTTCCTAATAGGCATGTGAGATCTACTCCCAGGTGAAATAATGAGCTACAACTGGAATTACAGCAGTTGCAGGGATATCCCTTCCACTTTATTGAGTTAATCTTTATCAACTCCAGGAAGGTCATTCCTGACAGATTTTGTCAGATCTGGTTCTTAACGGTTGCCAATCTTGAGTCTCTACAATTTAGTTCAGTAACCTGTTTAGTTCTTAGGAGAAAACCTATCTTTTCTGATAGAAAATCTTTCTCAGAGTCTAGCCTAAAGTTTTCCTGCTTTATTTTAAGTCTGATACTTTTTGGCTTTTTCTACTATGGACATGAAGAACAGAAGATTTTACATAAATTAAGGCAGTTATTATATCTTCAGTTTTCTCTTCAGGCTACAACAACTCTTATGAAAATGCTCCTACAAAGCCATTGGTGTTAGAGCTCTGTCACTGTTATGGGTTTTTTTCCCTGGATTTTCTTAAAATGTACCGTATCTTTTGGTTCTGCAAATATCATGAGCATTTTATCTTTACAATAGAAGATATGTATTTTAAGACTAGAAAGCAGATTTCTAAAAAGTTAAATTGCTAAATGAAAAATGAGTGAAAAAATGTACAGATTTTCTCATAGAAAATCATCATAAATCATATGGATAGAAAAAGTTTTAATTTTTTGAGTTCTGCCAAAGCCAGCTTTGATTTTTGTTCACTATGGCATAAATTCAGGGAACCTCATCCTGTAGTCACTGATTCAGCAAAATTACGTAATCATGTACGTCAAAAGTAACATGGGAAAATTTATATTTCATTAAGCAAGTGGACTGAAGAACTGATTCATAAAAAAATAGGCCAAGGGCTCCTGGGTACAATGTACCAATTGATCCCATGCCCATTGGTTTCTTTTCATATCTAGGCCACCTCTGCCAGTGCAAAACTTGCGCTTCACTTCTAATCATTCTCCCACAGCCAGTTTCTGGTTGTGCTTCATGATTTAGAATTAAAGTATAGAAGAAAGGAAAGCTAGAGAAAAAGATTTGCATTGACCCCTTTTTCTGCTCAGTTTCTCCCACTTGTTTGCCATCACAAAAGAGAAGCACCTTGCACAACAATGATATCAGGCATATAGTTTGTTGCATGAAACTTTTACTGAACACTTGCTCTTCAACTAGGGGCATGTCAATTTATACTTGCTCTGTGTAATTTTTTTTTTTAATCTACATATCTGCAACTAACCAAAGAATGATTTTTGCTCTGATTCAATATCATGGTTCTTTATTGCTATGTTATCTATATTTGTTTAAATGACGATTAATTTTGTACCATTGATTTTTCCATAGTAAAAATCAGAATCTATATTTATTGCATTTCTTAACTTCTTAAGGGTTTCCCTTCTGTCACTAAATCCCTTTCCTCATTCTTTGTTATTTTTTGCATTTTCTCTACCAACTGATCATATTTTGGAATTTCCCTTTCTTCCATTACCTCTTCTCTGTCTTGTTTCACAAATAAAGAAAAAATAAATACAAAGAACCAGAAAAATATTCTCATTTCTTGCTTGGGCTGTTGTGTTTATATAAGTCTCTTGCTGTCGTTATTCTTCATCTCTCTATCTTTCTCAAGTGTTTTTAAGGCTATGAATGTTCTTTATTTGCTGATGCTGCTAATGTTTATAACAACATTCCTGAAATTTTACTCCTCTCATTGCAGTTCCTGTATTAGAAAAAAACACACCAATAAAAGTCACACATTTGTACTGCCCCTTCCATCTGCTATGCCACTGAGATTCTACTCAGATGGCATTTAGAAAAGGCAATGTCACAATGCATAAAATCCAGCAGGAATCAGCAATAATTAGGTTAATACTCTTTCTTCCTCTGATTGCAGTATTTTTCTTGTTGGGCTGTCAGTGTTGGGATAACTTGTTCACGTTTTCAGACTCTGTGCTAGTATGGCTTTGAGCAACTGAAAGAATATTTTGTGAATATAAAAAATTAGAAGGCAGCATGTGCTCTTTATGGCTTTTGATAATTAGCCACAGCCACTGTAATGTCCTTCATTTTACCTAAAATTTGTCCTTGAAAAATTTCTAGGCCTCTTCTGTTCTCATTGTGCTTTGTGATGATCTTTGCCTTTTCATTGATTCAGCACTTACCTTTGAGCCTTACTTTTCAAATATGTTGAATTTGCCTTTTATCAGCTTAAAAATGTGAATCTCATGCATATTTACATTGCAAACTGTGACAGTTCTGGAAGAGGTCGGTGGTGTCAACTGCTCTATACATCCACAAGAAACTCTATTATCTCTTGAACAGACACAGCTTTACAATGTGTAAAACTAAGCATATTTTCCTGATATATTACCTTCTTATTTTGAAACTCATAGTTTGGGGGTTTTGTTTTAAATTTTTAAATTAGAATGGTCTTAAAATAATATTGTAAAAGAAGAAAATAAAAGTTTGAATGAAAAAAAATCTTTTTTCTGTTGTAGTTTTGTGGCCGTCACCAAGGAACAGTGTTAGGTTTAAAATGATAGCTGTAATTTCCTTTTCACTGAAATATTAATTTTTCTAATTATGGGATGATAAGGGCAGATCATCTAAAAAGAAAAATAAAAAAAGAAACAACAACCCAAAACCCAAAAAAGTCTGTTGAATTAGATATTTCATAGGCTAGAACCTGATTCAAAACTATTCTTTGCAGTACAGGAACACAAAATATTTGTATTTCTTTGCTTTTTATTTTTTTCTCCTCTTTTGTGTAGTTGGACTTGGTCAGTTAACTAATTTTTTAAATATATATCTCTTTATGATGATCAACACTGGGGCAAATTTTTGGTGAAATTGAGTTTTGTCTTGAACTGGATTTAAAGCTCATGGGAAGAGTCAGGACAAAGGAAAAATTACACAAGTACAGTAGGTGAACTCAATCCTGACCTTCAACATTTCAGAGGAGGAGTTGCATGAAAGATGAAAGATGAGGCTAGTACAGCTGTAACCTAAGAAAAGAAGAAAAAAGGCAAAGGTTTACAAAAATACGTATTAAAACTAACCTCTAGTGGGAACTGTTTTATTTGTTTTAGAAAAATCCTAATCTATCTATACATGTGCTCTTAATTGAAATTTCAAAGTTATGCCTGCACAGTTTCCTTTGCTGCCATTTTGCTGGTTCCTATGATCACTCTGAGTGATGCTGGTCCCTTATTCTGACAGAAACACTTTTATCTCTTTTATAATTCCAAACTACTCTTTTTACAGTATTTATTATGTTTCAAAAGAAGTTATACAACAATATTTTTGGAGCCTTATGTTGCTCTGATTATGACAGGCTGAATTTATCCAGAAGGAGACTCTAACATCTAATGAAAAAAAATCCCTAGCTTTTCCCAATGCTGAAAAAAATATTTAGAAAGTAGAAGTAATGGTAATTTATCATTTATGACAGCATCTGGCAAACATTTTAAACCCTGTTGTACAGCTTTAAATTCTATACATAAATTGGCATGAAAAACTGAAGTTACTATACTCAGAATTCATTAAGGGAGATTTTCAATGCAAAAGTACAGAAAAAGAAAGAAGACAGCACATGACATTCTTACATTGAGTTAGAACAGACTTGTGACAACTTCATGAAATATTTTGATAGAAGGAAGAACACTTCCATCCATCAAAAATGTTTCATTTCTTGAGTTCTTTTTAATATATGCCTCAATCTCTTGTTAGACTATGGAAACATATGTTCCATAGTCTAGTACAGCAGAATTCAGACAGGATTTCTGTGAAGTGTCACATGCAATGTCCATTATTTTATAAAAGATTCATGTTTGGGGAGTTGACCTTTATTTAAACATTAGAAAGTAGTCAAAACTATAAGAAAGAAATTATTATACTTCTTCAAAAGGATATGTTTGAAAGGACAGCATAGGAATATCAGCAGGTATTGTTTCTCGTGTTACAGAACATACATATTTCCAGTGTTATGTCTTCCATTTCTTCAGGCAAGAAAAAAGAAAGAGGAAAAAAGGGATTTTTCCCAAGTCTTAGACTAAAAAGTTACTGTGTTTGGAAATGCATGTTTTTAGATTTCATTTGGGACCTTTTTATTTTGAGAGATGCTATGAAACAAGAGCTGAATGTAATCTCTCTGCCCAGGACTCTTCACTGCACTGGGCCACCTCTTCTGCCTCCATTCATATTCTCAGAATATTTTCAGAGACTCAACAACAGGGAAAGCAGTCAAACTGATACAAAAAGCCAGCAAAAATACATCAGCATACTGTTCCTCTCACACATCTACCCAAGGTATCACCTGTCACTTTCTGATCTTTTTTGCTTGCTTTAGCTAACAAAAGATAACAAAACCGGGTTTTTGTTTCATTCCTAATAAACCATAGGGCATGGTGTTTAGTCTGCATGGGAAGAAAACAGATGTAACTTGAAACAAACCAAGAAAAAGTATTGTTCCAAATATCCTTCATAATTGTGTATATTTTAGAAAAAAAATTACAAAACATTTGCAAGCTTATTTGAGCAACTTTTCTCACTCTTCCATACTGAGTAGCATTGCCCTTGGTAAATTATGTCAGTGAAAAAATCACTGAAGGTGGCTTTCGTTATCAGTAAGTATAAAAATATGGTCCTTACACATCTGTCATTTGTTCTTAAACTACTTGGAATCTTTAATTAGCACCAAAAAAAAAGGATTAAATTTTAACCTTGTTTTGTAGACTCTTCATTTTTAAGGAGGTAACTCTAAATGGTCAGAAAGCAGGCTGTCCCTGCCAATCACATGCACACTGTGCCATAAAAATAACAGAAACATGAGCAAGCTGCAGATTAAGAAAGGCAGCTACCTGAAAGTCACTTCTTTAATTCTTTAGCCGTTACACACACTTCCACTAAACTACATGCTTTAGGGGGAAAAAGAAAAATTAATTCGTTTTGTTTTGTTTTGTTTCTGTGTTAGGAAGAAAATGGAAATGGTATTGAAAACTCTGCAGATATCCAATAAGGGCTCCATTTGGCCACTGCATCTTTTCTCTCTGTTTCTTTCTATGTTTTTAATTTGTATTTTTTTTTAATTTCAGGGCACTTTGAAAAGAATAATTCAATCTGAATTAGTCCTCTGTTGAAGTTTCCACACTAAGACTACAGTGACTGATGTTCTTTGTAGCCCAGGCTCTATCAAAAGGCAGAGCAGTTTTATTTCTTTGTATGTGTCAATTGAAACAATTTATTTGAAGACTTTGAGAGTGAAAGCAAAAGCTAAAAAGAGGCTAATAAAAGTCAATATCTTCCCTTTGAGCAGTGTCAATCAATTTGAGTGAAACAGATTCCCTGCTTGTTCAATAAGAAAATTACTTTGTGCCACAAATGACCTGAAGAACTCTTGGGTGTCCTCATTATCAAGAAATACCTGGTGTTTTGGTCTAGCACTACCTATTTAATTGGCAGTGGTTTATTTGTATTAAGTTACCTATTTCAGACAATTTAGAAGAAAATATAATTTTATTAAATTATGTCAAACTGAAAGATAAGTAGCAGTTCCCATGACAAAAAGCGCTATAATAAGTTTGGAATTATTTGGCATTAAAACAGCTTGGTAAATTGATAGTGTGTTGCAGATATTGAGTCAACTTGGCAAAAACATAGATTTAAAATTTTTGCAATACTTCTGTAATACTTTTTGTAACACTCCTATTCAAAGAGGGGCTCCTTTACATGCTTAGTGTCTGACTCATATTTTAGTGGTGATTATCATAGCAAAAATTAAATAGGAAAATGTAAATTTGCTTACAATGTCTTTTTCATTACAGTGGTAAAAGCATTCAGCTTGTACATTGAATGCAACTTTCTTGACAATATTAACCAAGTCACAGTGAGACCTTAAAATAGTAGAAATATTATTTGTAAAATAAATGTATTATTTTTATAATAAATGATTCTAATGAATAATTTGTGTTTAGGTAACTAATTTGCATCTAGGTATCTAAGAATTTGGGATTTTTTCAATGGAACATAGGGTTATTATATACTTAGCACATCATGCTACAGTGGGCTTCAGCTGGGGAATGTTAAGGATTATTTTGTCTAAACATTCATAACAGGCTTGTTTTATCTGCCTTCTGAATTATTGTTTTTTTTTAGTTCTAATTTCCAG
Source organism: Setophaga petechia (assembly GCA_024362935.1). Lineage (NCBI taxonomy): Eukaryota > Metazoa > Chordata > Aves > Passeriformes > Parulidae > Setophaga > Setophaga petechia. Next base: position 3,683,064 of record JANCRA010000029.1, read on the forward strand.
TCTTTAGGCTTGTTTTTTCACTCTTTACTTTACTGATCAATAAAAACATACAATCTCTATGCTAAAGAGTGTTAGAAACAGTTCCTCTGAGGCATCTAATGAGATTTTTGCTTGTTTTCAAAGATATTTAGAATGCTTCTTAGTCCTTCTTCCCACCAATCTTCTTGAGAGAGACATGTTAAACAACCACACATTCTTTTCTATCCCTACCATAAATGATGCACAATACACACATTGCAATACGCAGCTTGACTGTAATTTGGTCCCTGGCTGATGGAAGGCTCCAAAGATCTTGTTTCTGCTGACAATCCTTTGAAGAATTATCCTCTTCCACCATAGACAACTTCTCTGCTAAGTACTGTCTTATGAATACTGGGGTGGGGAAAGAGAGCAATAAATGTCTGGAAAATGTCAGGAAAAAATTCCTTATAGTAAGTTGATATAGGATAGCATGCCTGCTTCCAGGAATTAATGAATTTTATATATGGACAATTGCAGATAAGATCTGAATTGTCAAAAATACTTGTGCCTGTTTGTGAAGTACTAAAAATTTATTCTTGGGTGACTTATCATTTTATTTTCCATTTTTGTGGTGCTGCATGAAAGTTGTTTTATTCTGGACTATGCAATTGCTATTGTCCTTCCTTCTGCTGTGTTTGCCTATACATTAAAGACAGGGAAAGATAGCTGCCCTACACAAACTATTTTTCTGCAAGCCAAAAGTAAGTTAAATATCTCCAACTTCAAAGCATAGCTGAAGGGCATGGCATTCTTTACTCACAAGGCTCCAGATGTTCTTCTTATGGCCACACATATAAAGAGTAGAAGTAGATTAATTAGAAATTCCTATTTTCTCAATCAGTCTCCATTTAAGGAAAATTCCAAGGTGATGTTTCTAATGCATTTTTCTTTCTACCATTCACATAAAACACTCTATTCTTTCATTATCTTCTTCACAGAGAAATAGGGATGCAGTTTGCCACACAGGTGTTATAAGTTTTAATTTATATGCTTCTCCACAGGTGATAACTGAAGAAATTATTCAATTCTTGTTTTCAAAATGGTGACCTTAGACTAAGTAGGTAGCTAAGAAGGGGGAGGGATGGGGAAGGAATACTTTTGCACTGTTACTGTGTGTCATATAAGTATTTCAAGGAGCTATTAATATGCAAAACAAGAACTCTTTATTCTAGTTTTCTTTAGAGACGAGAAACAAAACCAAACCAATCAAACAAAATATTTGTCACTCTGTGCAGAGCTGTAAAGAAGTGAGAAAGTGCTTTTGCAATATGCTCTATCTACACTTCCAAAGAATTGAGACGTGCTTTAAAATAAAAATCACTTTAAGAAGCTTTTTATGGCTGTTGTACTAGCATCTCTCAAACATTCTTCCAAAGCAAGCCCCAAAGTATGGCACACCACTAAACCTAAATTTCTATTTTAGTGTTTATTTATTATTGGATTTTCCAACTATATGTTTTCCTTCAGTACTTTAAATTAACTTTTGTAACAAGGGAATAATAACATGTTGCTCTCTTACATTGGCTCCATCTCACAACATAAAATGATGAGAAATTGAATATATAAAATTAAGTGACTCGGTTAGTATTATAAATTGAAGGGTGACTCTGAAACCTGCCAAAAGAAATAGGATATCTTTGTTCATTCCTTTTTGTTAAGACACTTGACATGCCTTTTAAAAGGATGAACTGTAGGATAATATTTACACCCTCTCTAGCTGAAGCTTGAGAATAAAATAGGAATTATGTTTTCAAAATATCTGAGTGTATTATTACTGTCTGCTTAAAGAAAATAAACAAAGTACTTGACAAAGGAGAGATAGTATCATACAAAATTATGATGTCAGAGGACACGGAAATTCCAGGAACTGGAAATTGATTGAAAATCAAGAAAAGGTTCCAAGAGGAAAATCACAGCTCTCTGGATATATCTGAGATGTATGGGAGTGATGATGAAAATTTGAAAGCGACTGGAGTGAAGACAAATGCAGGTGGATAGCAATTTACCCTTATTAAGCTGACAACAGAGAGGAAGAGAAAATACTGGAGGATGAGGGAAAGATTCTAGAACAAACAAATAAGAAAAATATAGAGTTATTTCTAAGCACAAGCTGCATTATCTAACACTGAAGAGAGCATGAGAGAGCAAATGGCCTCAGGAGCTGAAAACTCACATAGTGATACTAAATAAAATGTGTAAGAATTTAAAAGTACTTTTAGAGATTACATGATAAACAGCTGTTTGATTTTGGCTTGGTTGGGTATTTTGATTGGTTGGTGGTTTGGGTTCTTTCTTAAATTTCTTCATTTCTACAATCGCAAAATTACAAAATAGTAAAGAATGTTGGCAAGGTGTTGCTTGCTGCAACTTATTCTTTATATAGCGAGTCTAAAAAAGACATATAGTGAAGCTTCTTCATTTAATTGAGTTTAAAGCCTCCCTTCTTCATTTAATTGAGTTTAAAGCCTCCCTTTTGCAACTATTGCACTGTGTTTCTCTTCCATATATCCTTTAGAAACCACTGCATGACCTTGGGTGATGTATAAGAGAGTTATAAATTACAGAGGTGAATAAAAACTATATCATACAATATGAGAAGGTGGAAGGATCTAAAAAATTCTCAGGTAGCAGGTTTAAAACAAACAACTGTAATAATTTTTACACTCAGCACAAGACTTTTTAGAAAGTCAAAAATTATTTCAACAGGTTCACAGAGAAATGGTTTGTCTGTGGCCATCAGACATCAAATTTCAAATAGATGTTCCAGCTGTAAAAGGCACATGCTGTAGTTTTCTGGAAGAGGAAAGAACAAGGCAAGCCCTGTGCACATCCTGTCTTATGTTTTCCACACATGGAACTTATTGCCTGCTATTAGTGGTGCTGCACTTTACTCTTCCCACACGTATGGTACTATAAGTATGATGGTATATACATTTCACTCAGAATTTGAGAAATTATTTAATTTGGAACTATCCAACCTGTGATTTCCACATATTTTTCTTGTGCAACTCTCCTTTTTTTTCCCACCTACTTGAGGAATATTTTTTCTCATTAATTTCTGATTTAATTCTGTTCTTTTTTTTTTTAAATTTAAATGAGCTTTCTTTTAACAGTGACTGATCTCATGTTTAAATGGTTTTTATTAGAAGTTTTGTTTGTTTGTCTGTAATGTCTCTGCATACACGAGCTCAGGAAGGAGAAGCCTAATGTCTTTCACAAGTAACATCTGAAGTCTATAGAAGAGCTAAATCAGGTCAAGCTATAAAAAACAGGCAGAAGCATGTTTTATTAGGTAATGAATTCATAGCTCTAGTATTAGAGGAATTTGTACCACAGAGTTTCTGTCATTCCTAAAAAGATTTAAATGTATATTTGCAAATATTCCAAGGACTGTGAAATACTTAGTGACAAAATACACAACAGACATTATTCCTGTCCTATGAGTTACCATTCAGTATTAGAAATTTATAAAAAAGCCTTTCTGAAGGAATAATGTTAAAGGTAATAACAATTTTTTATCCAGATTGCTTGTATAAATTTAGATTAATAGCTTTCGCAAAATAGCAGCAACAACAAAACAAAACCACACCCATATTTTCTGGGTTTGGCTTGCCTTTATGCAGTTTCCCTCAGTATCAAAGAAAAAAATTATGTATTCAAAAATGTCTGGACTCTCTAACCCAAAAAATAAATGAAAAATTCTACCAGACTCAGTTAAAAGTTTCTCACACAAAACTCATGGTCATGCAAAGCTGAAGTGAAGAGAATGAGAAAGCAGTCTAACTGAGCATTTCATTTTATAATTGTATTGCTAAAGTGATAAGAGAGAGGATATTTTCTTTCCTAAAATAATAACTCATTGGTTTAGTTCATCCTTTCATTATCTTGTAGATAGATCAGTTTCAACATAAATCTTAACAGGTAGATAAGAAACTTGACTGTACATGTTCAAACTACTATAGAAGAACTAGATGTTCCCAAGAAACATCTATTTTCCTAACTTCTTTCATTAAACATTCATCTCTCATTGTGCCAAAAAGATGAATGGTTATCTTAATATTTCAAGCACCAAAACAAATATACAATCTCATTCTATGAAAGTGAAGCAAAATTATAGCAGATATGATTTAGAATGATATCATAATATATGCAGATATAAACTTAGGAGTTTTTGTATGATGAATTTTGCTTCTTTTCCTACATTGTTCTTGAGAGCTAAAAGCCATCTCTTTGGGTTTTTTGTTTTTTTTTTTTTGTTTGTTTGTTTTTTGTTTTTTTTTTTTTTGTGATGTTATGTTAGTAAATGTCTTGGGAGATAACATATTTGCAGTTATTTCTGAATTCAAAAGAGCTTTAGATTTATGAATAGAGAAAAAATATTTAGGAAGGAAAAAGACATCAAACTTGCATTAACTTTCTTTTCACTATTAGTTGATGAGAAATGTTACACGCTTTTCGATGAATTCTATTCATACTGCTTTTCCTTCATACCAATAACCAATAGGACAAAAAACCCTAGTAGGAATATTGAATGGGTACACTTTCTGGTATCTCATTATGAGGATTTATCATAAAGAGTTCAGGAATGTTCTTAGATCCTGGTACATTATGCCATTGAGAAATATGGGGTAAAGTTCTATCTGTAGGTGTCTTCCAGTCCTTCCTTTTCAGGAAAATGCACATACATGTGCATTTCTAGTATTTGATCCACCACTTGATTGTGGTGGCAACACCACAAATGTCAGTGTTTGCTTTCCTTGCAACTCTGTCTGTCCATATGTCACGAAGGATCAGGAATGTGTATTCTGAGAAACAGAACTCTCAGAAGTCAATAGACCTTGAAACACTCTGGTATCCTTTTAAAGCAATGGACTTCACCAGGTGACTTCTCTGACCTGTAGAGGGTAATCTTAAAGACAATAAAACTGGTTTAAAGAGAGTTTTAAAACAGATGCTTGGTCAGAAGTTTGGACTGGGTACTCTGCTTTGCATTGGGTGTGGGTGGCAATGTTTTGGCAGTAAATGGGCTACAGAGTAATCTCTGTGAGAGCAGAGGCTACCCTGTGCCAGACACAGTTGTGTCCAGCTGGCTCCACAAGACATCTGCTGCAGGGCACAGCTGAGCCCGTCAGCCAAGTGTGCCTCCATAAACACATTTAAGAAAGGGAAGAAATGCCAGACAAAGAGTAGTGTGATGGGGGTAAAAAAAGGGAGAAACAACAGTGAAAATATCAAGGTCAGAGAAGGAGCTGAGGAGAGGGTGGTTCAGGCACCAGAGAAGAGATTCCCCCACAGACAGTGGGGGAGAACACAATGAAGAAAGGTGTCCTAATTCAACCCATGGAGAACTGTGCTGGAGCAGATATCCACAGTGTGGCTGGTGTATTGCCCTATGCCAGAACACATGGACATTTCCTGAAGCCATGGAAATACCCCTTATAAGGGGAGGAAAGGTGTGAGAAAAAAGGATGGGCATAGAGGTGCTGCTGACTGATCATGATTCCTCACCTCCCTGTGCTGTCAATATCATATTTTCTGGAAAAATCCCTTTGCCAGGATTTCTTCTCCTGGGAAGCTGAGAAGCCTCAGAGAAAAATGGAAACAATAATGATCTGATTGCTTCTCCCTGTTTTGCTGCTTTGGAATGTGGTCTGGAGATTGTTTATCCAACAGGTGGTTGTTTGATTAGTTTCATGTGAATTGTTTTGACTTAATGGCCAATCACCATACAGCTGTGTCAGGACTCTGGAAGCAGTCACAAGTTTTCATTTTCATTCTCTGTAACCTTCTATCTGCATCCTTTCTCTATTCTTTAGTGTAGTTTGGTATAACATTCTTTAATAGAATGCTATACCAAATAGAAGTACATAAAATTATAAATTAGCCTTCTAAAAACATGGAGTCAGATTCGTCAATTCCTGCTTCATCCTGGGGACTGCAAAAATACCACACTGTGCCACATGAAGCAGGGATGGGTATGGGAGCTGGGACTGAACAAGTGCAGTTGGATCTGAGAAATAGATGGTGGGAAAGTGTTTTAAAATTTTCCTTTACTTCTCACTATCCAAATCTATTTTAATTGCTAATAAATTACATTAATCAAAAATAAGCTGAGAATTCACCTTTGGTAATATAGCCAGTCCCACTCAATAGGCCTGTTTGAGGCTGTAATATGACATCTTGTATTGCTGTGCTCCATCTTTTTCCAGAGAGTTGACACAAAGCAAGAGCACCCAGATCATAGAATGTTTTGGGTTGGAAAGGACCTTTAAAGATCATGTAATCTGACTCATCATCCATGGACAGGGATAATTGCTATCAGTTCAGGTTAGTCAAATCCTCATCCAACCTGATTGTGAACACATCCATTGTTAGGGCACACACCTGTTCCAATGTTCCACCACTCTTAATTGCAAAAAATGTCCTTCTTGTGTCCAGTCTAAGTTTACTCTCTTTTAATTTAAAATCACTGAGCCATGTCCTGTCACTACAGCCCCTGGTAAAAAATCTCTCTTCGTCTTTCTTATAAATCCTGTTTTAAGTGCTGGAAGGTTGCTATAAGGTCACCATGGAGCCTTCTCTTCTCCAGCCTAAACAACCCCAACTCTCTCAGTCTTCCTTCAAAGTAGAATTGTTCCAGTCTTCGGATAATTTTCATGGACTCTTCCTGAAGTGAAATCTATTTTGCTCATTGGTAAGTAATATTCATTGGTTTATCTTACATAATATTTTCTCCCCCTGTCCCATTGAGGAATGGGAGTGAGAGAGTACTGGGGTAGTGTCTGACATGTTTCTGTCTCAGGATATTAAAGCTAGCAAACTTCCAATATTTTGTTCTCTCACACATTTCCATTTATTACATTTAAATAGTATTGTTCATAAGTACTGATGAATTATTTTAGTTACTTCATTCCCAGTCTCAAATACAAGTGTAAATCACAGGGGAAAAAAAGGAAGGTAAAACTGACAACAATAAGAATGTTTAAGTTCCCATTGTTAGGTAAACTGTAAACACTGTTCCCTCTGGATGAGATCTATATATTTTCTGAGAGAGGTCTTTCCAGATTATTTTATCACCACCCCTGCAGTTAATACAGACTAGCATTATAGTTACATCAGTAAAGGATTATCTTGATAAATCAGCATGTTTGTTAAAAAGCATTTTATATCTGTCTTGGTTGTCCATTTCAACCCATTGGACACCAGTAGGTGTATCCATTCACATGCTATTTGAATTGTTACTCTTAGGCAGCATCTATCATTATGAAGAAAAGCCAGATCAGAGGTGAGATTTTCTAGTTGCTATGTGAAAAGCAATCACCTAAAATCAGATGGCTATTTTTGACTGCAGCTCAGTCCTTGTTATTGTGCCTGTTATGCTTTCTTTTAAGTGTGGTTAAATTACTAGCCCTGGAACCTGTAGTAATGAGCACAATGTTGTGAAATGCAGATTTTTACATTATTAATCTCATCTAGCAGCTCTGTAACACATTAATCTCTAAATAACCTTCAAGTCATACTATAACATGGATGTTAATGGTAGAAATTAGAGCTGAAAACAGCTATTTGGTTTTCTGTTTCATGTAGTTGCCAGATTGTTCCCTAAAGAATATTTTCCAGGGCTTTGTCTCATCTAGACTTAAGTGTACTGAGCAATAAAGCTTCTACTACTTTCCTTTGGAGACTGTGTCACTATGTAATAGATTTCACCTCTGGGATTCTTTACCCTATTCAATCGCAGTAAAATATTTCACCTTCTCTGAAATAGGAAAGAGGAAAAGCATAGGAAAAGCAAAAATATTTATTGGCTAGAAGCCAGCAATAGATGTTGCACCTCTTAAAATCTCATTCCTTCTATTTTAATTTCCTGTGATATGAAACCTGTCATTGTATTTTTAATCACATTTTCCTAAGGTAAAGGCAAATCCCACCTGTTCCCTTTGGCTGTATCAGTTAGCTCTCATTTTGAATTTCTTATTTGTAGTTTTGAGATTTTCTTACCCTTGAAAGTTAAATGCTGAATTAGCTACATAACCACCAAATTTCTTTAAGTTAGATTTATTAAAAACAGTGAAAACGGATTTAAGACAAATAAGTGGATCAAGATTTTTTTTCAGATTAATGAATCAGGGGCAAGGATAAGATAGTAGTTACACACATTAAAAATGCCACTGGCTAGAAAATACCAAAATGACTGAGAGATACATACCCATTCCTAACACGTTCCTAGACACAGCATGAAGAATATTTTGACCAGTTCTTGGATTCAAGAAAATATATATTCTGAGTTGTAAGATAGTATAGGCACTGTCAAACAATATTATATAAGGCTACAAGAAGAGAACAGATTAAAGTAAAGGGCAGCTGAGGAAACAATAGAACTATTTATGTGTAAAAAGGTTTAACCAGCAAGTTAGAGAGTTACAGGGAAAAATACATAGAAATTTCAAGGAAAGACAGACACACCCCCACATGCACACACACGCACAGCCTCCCACACACAATCCTGGACAGCAGCAGGTCAAAAGAATGAACGGCTTCTGCAACAGGCAGAGAGAGTGACAGCTACTGCTCTTGGAGCGTTAGCACTCGGAAACACAAATCGCAAAATGATCATATGCAGGTGCTTTTATTAAAGAGCTCTGGGTGCCAGGGGTACAGACCCAAATCTGACTCTGACATGGTTTCAGGATGAACACGTTTTTACACTCATATCATTATATAACTACATATTAATTTTTAAACTTACAGTGTTCTATTGTATACATTGATTTCATACAAGCACGGATTTTTGTAATTTCCATCAAACCCCCCAAACATAGTTTCTCATGATTCTTGTTACAATTAAACAATAATTATATCCAATTTCCCAACAATCATCTCATTTAACAGTCATATCATTTATCATATAACAATCATATAATTTATCATAGTCATTAAATGATTATACAGGTGCAGTTTCACATGACCCAGTAAAGCCTAACATTTTCCCAGGGCCTACCAGGCCCAACCTTTCTTTCCAACTCCACTGAATAGCCCATGATTTTAAAAACATTATATCCCTATGCTATCAGGAGCAGGCAGTAAAAGAATGCAGCTCTCTTACTACTCCAGTGACCTCACCAATTCTGCTGAAACAATTCCTGTCATAAATGCTTCTTCCTCTATGCCCCCCCCATTTCTAATCCTGTCATTTTACACAATGTTTGTGCTTCTTGGCAGTTTCAGCCTTTAGCTTCTGCTGACCAGACTACAACGTGCTCTGAGGGTGTTACTCTCACAGGCAGGTGCCTTATCCTGTTGCTCAGCTATTTTTTCTTTTGCTTACCTGCTTCTTTTCTTTAGTATGCTGAAAGGAGTCTTTTCCCCATCGTCAGTGTTGTACAACCCCAGTGACCAGTAATTAATTGACATCTGGGGGTTTTTCACAGGTCTAGGTCCTCTGTTTTCCAATACATTTTGAAGGCACTTGCTATTATCCATGCTTGAACTTGACATCATAACAAGAGACACCTGGTATCAAGCTCAAATTCCTACAGCCACCTCTCATAACAAGTTGGTAACATACTTCAAAGGTCAGGACACTGTCTTTGCACCGTAGGCATAAGCTTTCGTTTGCATTTTTACTGGGCCACTGTACAGTGTCCCTGTTCTGAATTTCCTTTTTTTGTTGACTATGTAGATGGTAAGAAATGTGAGGCATATGGAAAAATAAGAAATCAAGTCACCTTCACTGCTAGTGAGTGCACCCCTTGCAAATTTAAATAGATAAATTTAAGTGGCTTTTCAACCTGTTTAATCAGGTCAAAATATTATGGGTAAAAGATTTTTAGTTCTGTTCTCAGAGAAGGCAGTTTCTTCAGGCTGAAGTTTTCTATTTCACACAAGTTTTGTATCTTGTTTAAGAAATTAAGAAAGAGAAACTGGTGCTTCAAAAATACTTAGTTTTCATTTTTAGCTTTCAAAGAACCGAGACTTTTGTTTTAAGATAATTTTTCAATTAAGTGCAGACCTGACCATGAAATAGAAGCCTTCTGTGTTTTATGTATTTTCATAAAGGTAATTTATGCTTTCTCTTGTTGGATGGTTAAGAAGAAAAACTTACAGCACCCTAAATAATTGGGTTCCAGCATTGATATTTTGTAGCTATCAATCAAAATTCCTTGACATAATGCTACATATGTCAGTGAAGTTACAGCTAAGGCAAATGTTAGTGTTTTATTTTCTACTGAACATCTATATGGTCATCAGTAGATGCAAAATATATATCTATGGAATATAATTCCAAACTCATCCCTTCCTATATTTTGCAATCTATTTAATAAAAATTTCCTCTAGAAATCTGATTATAGCTAGTTCTAGTAACTTCGGCTCCTTCAGTGTGCTGCCAAATGCAGTAAGGATAATTCTGGCATATTCAAATTACTTTCCTGTGGATATTTATAAAATTTAAATAATACTTTTAAATGTCATATCTGTTGGAGAAATCTTTTTCAATATAACAAAACTGCTAATATAAAATATAGGGTTTTCTTGTTTTCTTTTGTTTGGCTTTTTTGCTTTTTTTTTTTTTTTTATGGATATATTTGCCTTAACTTATAGAGGACTTCTTTAAAAAAAAAATAGCCGACTGTTAAAGGAAACAGGGATTTGTCAATAAGGTAGGATATGACTTATCTCTTTTATCTGAAAAAGGGAGTTATAACCTATACACTACAAAACAGTGTGTATAGTGACAGTTTAGTTGTGGCTTTGAATGCCTATCACTGCTCTCAAATCAAAAAAGGATTATTTAATATGTTAACCTTGTAGTCATGCAGGACTGCTGCACGATATCGTCTGAGCACACTAGGCATACCAGATTTTAATAGTATTAAATGTGTTTTAGGACATGGTTCTGTGGGAATAAGATTGGCCATTCTTTTTAGCAGAGTGAAATTATGTGCTATGCCTGCAGATACAATCTCTAGGATTTATGATTAACATAAACTGCCATTATGACTGTTAAATTCTAGACTGTTCTGGCAAAATTGGATATGTTGCATAACTAGGTCCCTAGAAAAATCTTTGGTGTAGAACTGCTGATTTTCTCACTGATTCAAAGCACCAAAACAGTTTGAGGATATTTTGTTCTGAGAATCTTTTACAGTAAGAAGGATTGAGACAGCACTGACTGATGTCCTCTGGCTTTCAAAATATACCTCTAGGCCTGCAAAATACATGGTATGTCCTCATGCCATGTCTCCAGTGTTTCCTTCATGTCCTCTGTTTCACGCAGTAAATCCTAGCTTGGCAAGCTTCATCACACTGCTCCCAGAGCAACACAACACTTCACACAACAGAAATATTATTGTTATATTTGAAGCCTGCAAGAGACGCAGGAGAAGTGCTGGATGATAGAGAAGTACCTAGTCCTGTGCAGGATGCTAAGATGCCTTCTGCAAGGTTAAGGTTCTGTATTGTCTACTGCTTGTAGCATGGAAGATGTGCAGGAGCTGTAAAAATGCTCTAGTGAATGGCTGTGCATACTGTGATCCTACTCAGTCTTGCATCTTCGACCTCTGAAGAAGATCTTAAGAGCAGCAGCTCTCTTGAACCATTATTTATTAAAACTCCCATCTGATTTTCTCATTTGTCTGAAAAAAACCCCAAGAGCAACGGAAACATAATTCTTGTGGTTTAAGATCAAATCACAAAGTGAATACTAAATGGCTGTGGATACCAAAATAGTTTAATCATAGATATATGCAACTTCATGAATTACACAATGCCTATGCTCCATGGGAGAGACAATGCAGCTGTGAAGTCGTGCAGGTTAGTGCAGCAATCAAAGCCATGGGACATCTGTTTCTGGGGCTGGGCCACAAGGTCTGAAATGCTGGAGTCATGGTCCCAAATCAGGCTTCAGGGTCAGGCATTCCCATCAGAGTTTCACATGATCTCCTTTTCCTGTTTCCCAGCTGGAATCTCTTCCTCCAGCTTCTCTGAGTATTCTTGAGTGTCCTCATTAGTAGGTTAGGTGGAAAATATCTCATTGATGATTAGTCTGATCAAATTGCATTCTTTTTCCAGTCTGCTGTCACTGTTGTCTACTTGTTCTGGACACTCTAGGACATGTTTGCCTGTGATGATCAACTTTTATAGTTTGGCTGTCTATCTAATTGAACTCACTAAGCAATTATTCTGTTGTTTGGAACAGATGGATTGTTGTGTTTTGCTTACTTCTACTATATAAAAGAGTTGGTACACTGCTTTATTCTGCTAGTTAGGCTAACTAGACTAAATTCATGAAACCTACCCTGGTGGAAGGGGACAAGAGAGATTGTTTTTGTAGGAAAAATTTTGAAGACCTTTTCATTTTCTGAAGAAAATAAATGTATGTCTTTCTGTGAGTTGTGTTCCCACTCTTCTACCCAAAATACGTAGACAGTTCTCTTAATAAATGGAAAAATTGGCTGTAAAATGTATCTATCCATTAAAAAGTCACTGGTTATGAAGTTTTCTGACATTCAGAGGTCTTTCTATTTTGGAATATATTACTGAAGGCAGCACTGCGTATTGCAGTGAGACACGTTCCCACTTACATAATAGTACAGATATTAAAGAATTTTACGATCAAATGTCAATAAAATTCGAAATTGAAAAGCTTTTATTTTAATGTTTAAAAAATTAAGCTTTATAACCCATACTTCCTCACTACTTCCACAAGACTTGAAATGTACTTCTTACCAGAAACTTTAATTAGGCAAGACATTGCTTTGGATATTTTTCCACTTACCTCTATAGGGCATCTGGCACGTAGGACTCATACCTTATTGACAAAAGTTTGTATACACTGAGATAAGAAAAGATAACATTTTATGAAACAGTATAAGAAAGCATATCTTTCAGTGACTTAAATAATTGTAAAAATTAAGAAGAATGTGCTGATATAAACTAATAAATACTAGATTAGAAATGTAAAATTGCTCAAAGAGCGAGTGTTGGTAATTCTGAGCAACAGTTATCTAATACATTTTCTTTTAATCACACGGAATTGAATTTCTTTATGCAGGGAACCCAAACTCTTTTAATTTAAATGGCTTTTTCACAACTGTTCAATCTGCAATAAAAAATATAGAACATTAGTTAAGGTAATTAAGGTATTAAGGTAAATAAGATGAATTTCTCACAATTCTTTTCCCATTTGCACTCTCTGATCTCACTTTATGATATAAACTGTGACACTTCAGTGGGAAATGTTCTCGTTGTGTCATTATAAATCCAATATCATTTTCATCAAACTATAAACAGACTTTTAAATGGTTAGTTCAGAATTTTGATGGTATCTCTTTTTTTTATTCTCACTTAAACACATGATGCTGATGTCTTCTTTTTAGAGTTCAAGAGATGCAAATTTATGGAAAAATATTTGAAGCAAAGGAAAAAAAAAAAACCAGCATGGTCTGTGTGTGATTTGTGACATATGTAGTGCTTACTAATCCCAAGCAGAAAAAATTTCTGCAAATAGACTGAATCTTCAATTTCATCCCAGCAGTATGAGGTACCCCATCTGGACTATTGGGAGTTCAGAAATCATAGCCATTACTGTCAAATAGGTGGAAGTAAAAACCAGTCCAAGCAGAGTTATGATTTAATCTTCCTGAAAGCTAGAAGATTTTTGTTCTTCATTTCTATACTTATATGAAATTTGACAGCTTTTCTTGCTAAATCAATGGGAATTGCAGTACCAGGGCAAAAGTGAAATAGCTGGACTGAGCAGTAAATACTTTGTTCCCTCAGTTTTTGTGAAAGTCCAGTTATTGATTCTAAAAAAAAACAGCAACAAAGCATTTTTCCTTCCCCAAGCACTTGTTCTAATACATTTTCATGTTATTACTCTTCATATACTGATTTTCTGAGACCAGTCACCTAAGTTTTACTATAAATACTAAATGAACTTTTCTTTCCCAAATTTATAAACCTCTCATTTAGAATAGACTTCAACATTACCCTTTTTAAAAAGTGAGTCTACCAAGCAGGTTTTGATTGCCTGAAGAGGAGGAGAAGGGGAAAGTAAAGAATATTCTATCTCTCTAAAATAAAATTCTAAAAAAAATAAAGATAAAATTTTTATCACAACAGTAGACATCATACATAAAATAAATGCCATTGAGGAGGACCTGGGCAGACTTGAGAGGTGGGCCTGTTTAAACCTCATGGGGTTCAGTAAGGTCAAGTGCAAAGTCCTGCTCCTGGCTTAGAGATTCACAAACATGAAAAAAGGCTGAGTGATGCCAGAATTGACAGCAACCCTGAAGAGAAGGGTTTGGCATTAAAAACTGAGTATAAGCCGGAAATGTGTGCTCACATCCCAAAAGGCAAATCATATCCTGGGCCACTTCAAAAGAAAAGCAGCCATCTGGTCAAGGGAGGGGATTTTCTCTCCTTCTACTCTGCTCTTGTGACCATCCACCTGGAGTACTGCATCCAGCTCTAGGGCCACCAGGATAAGAAAGACAAGGACCTGCTCAACTGGTTCCAGAGGACAAGGTCATCAGGGGCTGGAACATCTGCCCTATGAAGACAGACTGAGGGATTAGGCTTGTTCAGCCTAGAGAAGAGACAGTGCTGAGGAGACCTGATGGCAACCTTCCAGTTGAGGCCCATGGGTAAGAGGGGGAAGGACTCTGTGTCATGGAACATAGTGATAGGAGAATGGGCAATGGTTTTAAAATGAATGAGAGTGTTTTAGAATGGACAAACATAAGACTATTTTACAATAAGGATGGTGGGACACTGGAACAGGTGAATGCCCTATCACTGAAAGTGTTTGGGATCAGGTTGCCCTTGATTAACCTGAACTAGTGGAAGATTTGCCTGCCTGTGACAGGAAGGTTGAAACTAGATGATCCTTAAGGCCCCTCCCAGCCCAAATCATTCTATGATTTTGTGATCTAGACATACTTCCGTTGGAAAATGGCCCACACACTGGAAGCAGATGTAACATGGCAGTTGGATTGTCTCTTACAGCCTCAAACAGGGATATCAGGCAGCACTGGCTAACTTACAAGGGGTGAATTCTCAGCTGCCATTTTCCAGAAGCTCTGGGGATGATGTCTCTAACTGGAGGTTTGGGAGCATGTCTGAACTTTAAATGAGTTTGAACCATTTCTGACATAAATACTACCAAGGATGCAGTTTCCCACAAAGTCCACCATTTTTCAGGTGAAACAGAGGTATAATATTAGATATTGAGCTCCTGCAGAACCCAATGAAATATGTCTATAATTTCAACAGTGATCAATACTGATGCCATCTGCCCTCACAAAGGTAATGCTGCAAGTGGCAATCATGCCTCAAGATAGGATGATCTGTGCTATATTGTACCTACCTTATCTCTTTTTCTTCTGTCATCTCTCCATCTATAAAAACAGTAGTATGCTTCCAAAACAGAATCAGAAATCAATGAAAACTCATTATCTTTACAAATTTACCATCGCTTTGTTACAATATTTACTGGAAATTTAGAATGAATAAAGAATATATTGTAATACAGATGAAGATATATATTCTCTGTATTCATTCAAAGAGCAACAAATCTTTTCAAACTCTGAATGTTTTATCATTTAGTTCC
Source organism: Setophaga petechia (assembly GCA_024362935.1). Taxonomy (NCBI): domain Eukaryota; kingdom Metazoa; phylum Chordata; class Aves; order Passeriformes; family Parulidae; genus Setophaga; species Setophaga petechia. Next base: position 3,698,701 of record JANCRA010000029.1, read on the forward strand.
TCATAAAATAATGCATAAGAAAAATGGGAGAATCATTATTTTAGCACAATCATAAGAAAATATATATCTTTTTCTGGTGTTTTGGTTTAGGGAGATGTTTGGGGTTTTTTCCAAAATATCCAACATTTAACTCCATAAAGTCACATGTAATTCAGACGCTCATCTTTCTTGTTGGTAAATAGTTTTTGTTCCTTTTTTATTTTTCTAGGGTTTGAAAATATTGAAACCTTCTTCCATGGAAGGTTACATTGTGAAGAGTTCAATAGCATTCATATGCAAAACTGGAACTTGAAAAATAAAATTTAAATAATTGTTTTCTCAGTATGTAATTTCATAGAATGTATCATTACTGTTGCTATTCCGAAGTGATCATGCCCTGCTCTGTTGGCATCTAAAACTCCCTTTAAACTCAACAGACAGAAATGTCCTCTGAGCATGTAGTCTTGATCATTTATCTTAGCTAAACATTTAGATAAAGATTTTAAGCAATTACAGTTCACTTCCTCCTGTAGTTTAAGACCCCAGTGATTTCTTGGCAATTTATGTGTGTGGTCTCTGAAGTTTCTTTCCCAGATCCTTCATTAGTTTCAGAAACCGTCATGTGTGCTTTAGTTTAAATTTTATGGCATCTAATTTATTGTAGACACAGTGATTATGGTACATAAATGAGTAGATTTTATAACCTTGAAATAAAAGTACATGTCATGCTGGGTTTTTCACTTGTATTCTTTAAGTTTCTATCATTTGCATGCAATTTGGGGACTTAAGTATAAACATTCAAACAACTTCCTGATAAGCTTTGTGTTGATAATGCCTACCTGATAGGATCTAAATTTTATTGGATTATTTTATTATTTTATATCTTTCTGCTGAGTTTAGGATTGATGCTTAATTTCATATTGTATTTATTTTGTATCCCTGTTGAATCTGTAAATAGCATTATAACACTTGGAGTCATGCAAGATGTGGGTTTTAGTTTTGTTAAAAATATGACAAATTTTACTTCTCTCATAGCACAGAGAAATGACATTAAGGACCAAATGCATTTTCATAATAGTAGATATGTATGTTTGCATACAAAAGTACACAAAGAGAAGAAACTCATTACACTTAAACTTTGCAGAAAATTTGGACTATAAAGCAATTAAGCACAAAAAAATCTCTTCAACTTTCATCTTCTTTCCTAGTATCTGTTTACAAGAGATTCAATTGCATTGTGCTGCTGGTCACGTACCGTTTAGGAGGCATATATTTTAAAAACACTTCTGTGTCTTCTTGGTGATGGAACTACTTTGTCTGATTCTTGCAAAAAAGGAATTATCTACTGGATTGTGTTAATTTATCTGCAGACATGTCAGAAACTGAATATTTATAATGGATTTCAACACAGTTCCCTGAGGAAAAACTACCTGGAAAAGCATCATGCATCAGACTAAATATGCATGTAAGGTAGATTTTCTATTCCTTAAAAAGTCTATTCTGATACATAAAATTCCCTGGCTGTGAAGAATATGTCACAGGTTTATCAACAAGGGAGCTTGTTCCCTCATCTTTAGTCTTAGAATGCTCAATAGGTAATTCCAAGATTTCAGTATTATATTAATTCACCAGGTGGCTAACTAAGGTCATCAGAAAATTAGTTGAAATACATTGGATTTAGCCTTGTGCATCTTTTGATAAAATGTTTAGCCAAAATCTATTTTTCAGTATACTCAGGGACAGTCTAGGCTGCCACAATGGGTTTTGGGCTTTTTTTTCCCAACTAAGTTGTGAAAGTCTTTGTCCAACTGTTTGAATGAATCACCAAGAGAATGGTGATCAGATATATAATTCTTGTCTGTGTTTAATTTGAACGGGGAATAAGCTGCAACTCAACTGAGATGTGTTTTGAAATAGTTCCCTAAGTATAAAACACTTCTGAAACAAGCCAGCAATTTTCTGTGTAGATAAAGGACAAAGGAAAAAGGCTGGAGGGTAAGTAGGGGAATCTTGCCATGGTAGGATGCCTGATATAGAAAGACTAGGATGACCAAGAAGTACACAATAGAGCAGAAGTCGCTGAGGCCTGTTAAGACCAATGAGCTGCTTTCCAGACCTCTTCCTTTGTCCTCACCTGTACTTTAATCTCTACCTCTCTGAAAGGACATTTGTTCCTCTGGGAAAGACTGTTTGGTCTTGAAGATCTCCACATAATTCTTGTTTTCTGGAGCTACAGGAATGATGTAATTTACAGGTCAATGGGTTTTGGGCAGACATTTGGCCTTATAGACCTTTAATCACAATGCAGCAGTATTTTGTAGCCTGGAAATATTTCCACATCTAGCTCCTGTTTTCCTGGCACTGGAGAAGGACAGCGCTAACAGGAGGCATTATATGTCATCTTCTCTGCCTTGTTCATGAAGGGGAACAACCTTCCTAAAGCTGCCTGCTAACATCTTGATAGCTCCAAACGCACTCTGGCCACATGGTTAAAAGAAATCATCCTAAGACTTGGTCCAGGGAGCTTCTGGTAGAACAAATATGCCATTTTGCTAATTAGCAAAATACACAGTGATTCAATTTGTAGGTGTCTTAAACAATGAAAAAGTACAGTTTAGAGACTCGTTGAATTCTTGGATGTATTAGGGGGTTTTTGAGTTTGAAATTATTTTTGCTCAAGTGAATCTCAAGATTACATGCACAGAATGAACTAAATTCACAGTGAGACTAAGAGCAACAGTAGAACTCCCGCATGGATATCTAAATTATTGAACGCAAAGAAGAATGTTTTGCAACTTTGATTAGGGAATTGTTAATCAGGCCCATAATAGAATGTAGGTCAAAAACCAATTAAAGGAGTCTGACTAGAATTTATGATTAGCTAACCATTAAAAACACTGAGTATTAAAAAAAAATTAAAAGAGGAAATAGATCCACAAATATGAGGGTTTTTTTTCTTGAGCTCTGGATACAATGTGACAATTTGAGCATCAATAAAGCAGTTAAGTTAGCAATCAATTACTAACTTCAGGAACAGAGAAATTGTTTGGCTGATAAAAAGCATATTCAGCCTTTGACAAATACTTGGCTGTAACTATCATTTATTTGAAATACCACTGTAGCAACCCTAGCTCTGGATTTTATTTTTTATATCTTGCAAACAAATAAACTGTGTATGGTGGTTTTAGTCAGGCTTTGAAGTTCAATCTGTTCTGGCAAGGAAGTGGTACTTCACAAATAGTGAAAAAACAGTTCCTGCTGTTACTTACCCTGCAGAACCATTCTCTTATCAGAAAGTCTTGCAAAACAAATGAGCAGTTGGATCTCTGGTTAAAGTTCTGTAAAACTGCAACAGTGTGACAATAAAAAAACATAACAACAACTCCAGTACTTCAAAGTGCACAAAAATTCCAAAAAATAATTATATATTTGTATGACTTTTGATCAACAAAAAAAAACCTGCTTGGCATGCTTCTTCGTCCCATCTCCATTTGGATCTCCAACAGTAATAATTTCATTCTATTAGGACCTTGTTTCAAATAATGTTTTGTCAGTCAAATCTGACTGTGTATGCATAAAGTACTTAAAATTCTGTCTTTAAAATTTAGCAAACACCATCCATTTCACTTAAAAAGAAAGAAACAAACAAACCAAACCCCTTTTTTGTTTATTGAAAGGTTTTTGTGGGGGAAAAAATCAAAGACAAAAGTAGTGTCTGATATTAGAAGAGTATTAAAGTGGGAACATTCTTTAAAAATACCAATTTAAATTAAATTTCAGAATTATTCAGATTAAGAAATCTCAAATGGAAGTGAGACAATGATGTGATTGCCATGCATGCACTGTACTCAGTTTAACAGGATTACTTATATTGATATGCTGGTGTTCTGAAGAGAAGATTTCAGAGGAAATTAAGGGAATAAAGTGGGTGTTGGAAGAATTTCAGATCACGATATATGTCTTGCCTCTTTCAGTGTAGTATGGTTACTCTTTCATAAAAATCCAATTAGGAAGGTTGACAGTGTTGTCCCCTCATAGATATATTTTGGAAGTAAATGTATGAAACTTCAAGAAAAGTTATGTTTCTTAAAGAAATAAATATATTAATAGGAAGAGAGATATTATGAAGGCAAAAGGAAGACATGCACATCTATATTTTAAAAATGGTTTTGATGATAAGATACAGTATTTCTGTTACTATTTTTTAATAGATACTTGTATACATTTATTCTCCAAATAGAAACCTGAGATACTATGAATAGACATGCTTTGTTGAAATAGTTCAGGCTCCAAATCAAACCTTCTGTAGAAGGTAGCTTCAAATGAGCTTTTTGGGAAGAAATTATAGCAGTAATTTTGGACACAGTCTTGCAAACACCTTCACAAGGTCTGAAATCAGTGCAGCTCAAGTGTTTCAATTTGCATTATAAACAAGGAGAACAAGCATGGCATAAATGGTCTGCTTTATCAAGAATAGAGTGACCTGGAAGTTAAAGGAGAGGATTAACAGCATTTGAGCATAATGGATAAAGCACGTGAGGGTTTTTCCTGGCCTTGAAGATGAAAGAAAATAATATTTTTTGTGTTCTCCGTTCATAGCATCTATCCCTGGGTTAGATGCCTCTGACTCAAAAAATTGCAATTATCATTGGTGTGTACTGTTTTTAATAAGGCAATATGAATACTCTCTTGTAGCTTGCCACAGTGAGACTTTTCACAACATGAAACTGAGGGCAGACTAGACATGTGAGGGGTGTTTGAGACATGGCATGAGACATTGGAACAGCTGAAGTTACAAAGAATGATATAATGGTGCTGGAAGACTGGCAATGGTGCCAGGATAACAGTTTTGACCAAAACTGCCCATAGATGTTAATGTCTGCCAAACAGATTCCCCTGCCTGAGTGTCACCCAAAGGATCAGAAGGACCAGGACTAAGCCAGGAACTTTTGCAGAGTCCCTGTTTGATGTTCCTCCTTCCTCTTTTATATATGAGTACAGATATGACTAAAGGGGCCCAGGCTAATCTCAAGGAGTTGATCCTTCAGGTTCCCCTTTTGATGAATGAAGAAAGAGTTAATAACTTCTACACTAGTTTTCTATTCTGAGTCTCTAGAATTGTCTGTCTTTCTTTATTGACTGTTAGGAACAGTATTTGCATAAATTTTTTCACCTCTCTGAAGTGTCCTCAAGATGTATGCAAATTATAAATGTAAAAAACATTATGGTATTGACAAAATTAATTTAATTTTTTCATACAAATCACATGAGAATAAGTAGATTTTATAATATATCCTATTTTACCTTGAGGGAAACAGGACTATATTTACATTTTTGGCTAATTCAACTGTTACAACTAGCAGACTAAATTTCAAGGAAGCTGTTTATTTTTATACCATGTTTCAAACCCCTTATCTATATTATCAATACAGCTATGATGCCTAGGACAATTCTGACTAGGAGATGCTCAAGTTATTAGACATGGTCCAGAGTTTGGGCATGACAATTCCAGAAATTTATGTAAATCAAAGTAAGGGATGTAGAAAGAGAATATGCTCCACACAATATAGCATGAGAGATGTCTATGTGTATCTAAGAAGTATTTGGTTTATTTTTCATAAATATTAAATAGGGCTAAATAAGCTTGAAAATAGCCAGTTGCCATTTTAGTTTTCCTCTGTGGTGACTATGAACTTTCTTTCATATTCCTCCAGGGACACAGCTGGAAGCCATGTGGACACCCTAGAATCTCTAAAATTTCACTCAAAATCTATTCTTAGGCAACTGAACTCACTGTTGGATTAATTTGATTTACAATTAGAATTTTATAGGAGATGCCAAACAGACCACAGCAAGCACCAGCTCAGAAAATGAGCTATACATCTCCATTGATCTTTCTTCACATGAGTTATCCAAGGGAAATGTTTTGGTTACAACCTCTTGGCCATATATGTAAATTTTCAAATGAGATTTTGGCTGCCTCTACTCTTGTAATAAAATTAAAGCTGTTGAGTCACACAGAACTCTATTGTTTTTCATTTTAACATATTAACACAGAATCACATAATTGTTAGGATTGGAGGAGAGCTCTGGAGATCATCCAGTCCAAAACCTCTGCCAAGGCAGGGTAACCCAGAGCAGGAGACACAGGAATGCATCCAGGGAGGTTCTGAATATCTCCAGAAAGGAAGGCTTGATGACCCACAGAGGCTTGGCAGCCTATTCCAGTGCTCTTCCACCCTCAATCTAAAGAAATTTTTCCTCATTTGAGATGAGATATTTGTTTTAGTTCATAGCCATTTCCCCTCATCCTGTCACTGGGCACCACTGAAAAGAGTCTGGCACCATCCTCTTGGCACACACCTTTGAGATATTTATGTGCATTGATGAGGTCCTCTCAGTTTTCTCTTCTCTAGACTAAACAGGCCCAGCTCCCTCAGCCTCTCCTGATAAGAGATGCTCCAGACCTCTCATCATCTTTGTGGTCCCCAATAGACCCTCTCCATTAGCTCCTTTTCTCTCTCGTATTGAGGATCCCCAGAACTGGACACAGCACTCCAGATGTGGCCACTCTAGGGCTGAGTAGAGGGGCAGGATTATCTCCCTGGATCTGCCAGCCACATTTTTCCCAATGTATCCCAGGATACCACTGGCCTTCCTGGCCAGAAGACCACACTGCCAATTAATTGCTAACTTGTCATCCCCCAGGGCTCCCAGGTCCTCCCTGCAGAGCTGCTCTCTAGGAGGACAGCCCCCAGTCTGTACTGGCACTTGGGGTTATCCTTCGCCAGGTGCAAGACCCTACTCTTGCCCAGTATTTATCCCTGGGGAATGCAGGTGACTACAAGACTTCAACCAAATCCTACTCCACTGATCATAGCCCTCTGAGCTCTGCCATTTAGCCAGTTCTCCACCTCACTGTCCATCCATCTAACCCAAACTTCCTGAGTTTACCTATGAGGATGTTATGGGAGACAATGTCATAAGCCTTGCTGAAATCAGGGCAGACAACATCCACTGCTCTGTCCTCATTGACCCATCCTGCCATGTCACCATAAAAGGCTATGAGATTGGTGAGCACTATTTCCCCTTGCTGAATGCATTCTGGCTACTCCAATGATCTTCTTTTCCTCTACATCCTTGGTGATTACCTTCAGAATGATCTGCTCGATCACTTTTTCAGGGATGGGGGTGACAATGACTGCTCAGTAGTAGTATCCTCCTTCTTGCCCTTTTTGGAGGTGAGAGTAACATTGGCCTTCCTCCATTCATAGGTACTTCTCCCATTCTCCATGATTTTTCAAAGATAATGGAGATCAGCAGAGAAACAACATGTGCCAGCTCCTTCAGCAGCCATGGGTGCATCCCATCAGGACCCATGGATTTATGGATGTTTAGTATGCCTAGCCAACCCATAACACAAACCCCTACAACCAGGGAGCAGTACTCCTTTCTCCAGCCTTCTTCTCTTGCCTCTGAGATCTGGGATTCATGAGGACTGAGCTCAGCAGTAAAGACTGAGGCAAAGAAAGTAATCAATAATTCTGCCTTCTTGTATCCTCCCTTACCAGGACGTCTGCGTGATTCAGCAGTGGCCCTGCATTTTCCTCAACCTTCCTTTTGCTGCTGATGTTCTGGCAGAAGTCCTTCTTCCTGTCCTTGATGTCTTCTGCCAGACTCTCTTCCAAGTGGGCCTTAGTCTTCCTCATCATATCCCTGCATATTCTGACAGTGCTCAATAGTCCTCGCACATGATCTCTCCCATTTCCCACATCCCATAAATTTCTTTCTTCTGTTTGAGATTTACTAGAAGTTCCCATTCATCCATGCATGTCTCCTGCCCCTTTTGCTTGATTTCTTGATCATTGGGATACACTGGCCTTGAGCTTGGAGGAAATGGTGCCTAAATAATGGCCAGCTCTCTTGGATCCCTCTCTCTTCTAGAGCCCTAGCACATGGGATTCCTCTAGGTAGGTCTTTGAAGAGACCAAAGTCAGCTCTCTGTAAATTTAGGTATCTAGTCCTGCTTACTACTTGGCTTCCTCCAAGCAGGATCCTGTGTTCCACCACCTCATGGTCACAGTATCCAGGACTGTCTCAACCTCCACATCTTCAACCAGTCCCTCCTGGCTTGTCGGTATAAGATCCAGCAACACTTGTGAGTGGTGAAGGCACCAGTTTTCTTCAGTGATCTGCAGGAACTTCCTGTGTGTCAAGCCGTGTTGTCATTCCAACAAATATGAGAGTGGCTGACGTCCCAGGAGAGAACCAGGGCCCATGAACACAGAGCAATTTCCATCTGTCCACAGAAAGCCTTATCAACCTCCTCCTCCCCCTGATCAGGTGGACTGCAGTGAAAACCCACAACAGTGTCACCCATATTAGCATGTCCCTTAATTCTTACCCATAAGTTGTTATCTCCTTTGCCTGTGCCTGGATAGAGCATTCCAGTTGTTCTCTGACATAAAGAGCCACCTACCACCTCACCTCATGACACGTCCTCTATAGAAAGTACATGGCCATCCGTGACTGTATTCCAGTCACCTGAACTATCCCACCCTGTCTCTGCAATTCCACCTCACACAGATTTGTAGTTCTTGTTTATCCCCCATGCAGCATGCATTTGTGCACAGTCATTTCAGACAGGTAATGAAAGCATGAAGGTTCCCTAGAAGGGTTTAAGAGGAACAGCAAAAATGGTTTTGCTCTCTGAATTCCTTACTGTACCATTCTTTTGTGCCTTAATTTACTCTGTTTGTTCTTATTACTATTACCTCCTTCAGCTTTCTCGACAGCTGCATTTTTGTTTTTCAGTAGGTATTTGAGTACCTATCATTACCTGCAAGAATCTCCAAATTACCTTTTTGTTTTCACTAACTATTTTTAAAAATCAGCTCAAAGTTTTTTATAAGTGTTCTGGACTATATATGTGGCTTTTTCAGAAATAATTATACTCCCTTTTGGAGGTATTACTCCCTTTTTAGACAGCATGGTCTGAATAGATAAATTACTAGTGTGGCCTCTAACTGTCATAGTGTGCATAGGCTAAAGAGAAGGTTGCAAGGAAGAAATCACCTGATTCCATGGGACTGAATTTTTAAATTCTCAGTAAAGATACATAGGTCTGTTGATTCACTGAATTATTATGCAGAAAAAATACAAAGCCAAGGCACAAGAAATTCAAATTAATGTGTCTTCAGTGAAGAAAGCAATGAGAAAATTTCTGATTCCTTACCACACACTTATTCTTAAAATAAAGAACACATACAATTGTAACATAACCTTGAAAAATCAATAAGCGAAATGTATTTTATATTAAAAATATAGGATACAATGTCTACAACATTTCTATTGCTATAAATTAGATGCAGAAAATTTTGATTTAAGATTTGCTTATCAATACCTATTTCTGCTTTAATTGTCAGATTGATGTTGCTATAGAGACACAACCACTCTTTTAAAGCAATTTAATTTGCAGATCTCTTCTGAAGTCTGTCTGTAGCAAGACAGCTTGCTCAGTCAGCTCCATCAGATGGTACACATTGAATCTGCCTTATCCTGCTCACTTCCTCACCTACAAACAGGGAATTGTTAGGCCAATATGTATGGTGGTGTCTAGATTTGTTAATGTAGAAAGGAGGGAACTGAGCCAGAAAATTTCTCTGGTGCCTATGAGTGAACCCAGAGAAATATTGCCTATTACGCTTGCCTCATGTGCATGCTTAGAAAAATTAATATTTTTGGATGTAACATATGCACATGAACAAACACAAAAGGTCAAGTATACATCTGGCAAATGGAAGTAATGTAAATTCAGCAGCTTGGATCCATCTAAATAATATGTAACTTGGGGATACTTTGTTAAAAAAATATCCTTTCTCCTCAGTGTTATGGAAACTCCCAAGTCACAGTATGGTACTATGCTACGGACTCTTAAACTTTGCATTTTCTAAGCAGATAGACACCTGAAAAGAAAAACACATAGGAAAAAAAAAAAAAAGAAAAGCAGATAGACATCTCTAATCCTCGAAATAATTGCAGAGGCATTTAATCAAAATTTCTTATCTACGAAGCATATGAAAGAGCACAGAACACTACCTATCTGCTTTAATGTCATTATTCATACCTATCCTGTTTGCCTTACTGTACTTAAAAGCAACATGCTGTAAAAATAATGATTCTGATTCTGGCTGATGTACGGTATGCTCACGTGTGCTTTAATAATATAGATGCTGTGGTAAGCTATAGTGTTAGAAACATGCTGTGAACAGCTATGATCCTTGTCTGAAGTTGGTAAGGTCTGACACAGATGCCAGCTGTAGGCAGCCCATGTGGAATCAGGACTTTAACCATTTAAACAAGAGTAAGAGTTGCTTCCTATTTGTAGCATTGCAGAACTAATGCTAATATGCACCTGCCTGTGACATGAGTATGCTCACATCTTCATCAGTGGTGAGTCACTCCTCTTCTGCACTCTTTTTTCTGGAATTGAAGTGCACGTCCTTGCAGCACTGTTATGCTACCCCCACCTGAACAAACGCATATTTATACTTCTTTTTTCCCCCATGAAAATTTAAATAGCTGTACCTAACATCATGCATGCCAACATGTGTCTATGAGCCATGGCACATGCATTTAAAAGGCAGAAATGTAAAAGCTATTAAGAGTCCATATAGCCTTAGAAAAATTGTTGCATAAGACAGAAAATAAAAAGAAGTGTAAGCTGTTTTGTAGATGTAATTTTTCACATCATCCCACAGATTGCTTACCTAATAATTTTTTAATATATATACAGTATATATTAAAAATCTGTTAATTATTTTTAAAATGTTATTGCAATGCTTAGAATAAGGAGCTTAAACTCAGTTTTTTAACTGCTGAAGATGTGACAATGTTATTCTTTTACTCTGATTCTTGTTTTGTTTGGTCTTTTTTTTTTTTTTTCAAGGAAGCTTCCACCACTTACATACAATAACCACAGAATTTTATTTCTATCTCCAGTATATTGTTTAAACTCATTAATTTTTTTATGAGTGAGTAGTGTGTCCCTGTCATAAAACCAGCTTTGGGCTGTTTTTTTGAGTACCCTGGAGTTACCTGCCTATGTTTAGACACATGAATCCCACCTGTGACATCATAACTCTTGCCCTGTTTAGCAAGAAACTACAAAAGCATGTATCTAAAGAATATCATAGGGATCAGCTATAGAGCCTACCAGTTTGCTAATTTTAACAAAAGCACAGGTTTTTTTTCAAAGGGAATTGATCTTATGACACTGAGCTTGTAGGCATATTATATTTAAAGTGTTCTTCAATGAAATATCTTATTGACTTGAAAGGTTTTATCTGGCAAATTAGTCTTGATCTATTTCTGAAAGATTCTCTTATAAAGTCTTGTGGTTTTCATGGAAAACAAACAGGAAAAATATTTTAAGTTATCTTTATGCATATTAGACTGACACCTTTGCTTTAAATGCTATATCAAGGCTGTTTGATGTCCAGCCCTCATGTAGCCACATCTCATCTGACTGTGCTTTCAAGGGACCCACTGATAGTAAGGTGAGAATCCCACACTGCTGCTCTTCAGAAGCTGAGGAGGGATAGTATATTGTTGAGAAAAATGAAGCATTGTTGAGTGCAGAAGAGTTCACACAGTCTGATGATGCACAATCCCTGCACAGGCAGCACTCTGAGGATTCCGGACACCATGAAAGTTAATTGCCTTCCTGGGAGAGCATTCCTGGGCATCCAGCCTTCAGACATTGCTTCCTTCTGCTGCAAATTTAAGTTTGAACAAGCATATCTCAAGAGATCATGATCATATATTTTTTAAACAGACACATTTGATATTCAATGGATGGAAACTTTTTGTTATTTTGTCTGATATGACAGAATACTGGTTCCCTTACTTGCTTAAACATTAGAGAAACAGAATCACAGAATGGTTGAGGTGGGAATGGACCTCTGGAGATCATCTGGACCAACCCACCTGCTCAAGCAGGGCCATTTAGAGATGCTTGCCCAGGACCCTCTACAGACAGATTCTGAATACCTTCACAACCTCTCTGGGAAGTCTCTGACAGTTCTTAGTCACCCTCACAACCCAAAAGCTTTTTCTGATTTCATTGCCTCTGGTCTTGTCACTGGCACCACTGAAAAAATTAATCAGATCCACCCACAGGGCTTCTATTCTCCAGTCTATACAGTCTCAGATCTCTCAGCCTTTATTCATAAAGGAATATTCCAGCCTCTTTGTCATCATCTTCATGGCCCTTTGCTGGACTGCCTTTGTTTTGTCCATGGCTTGTATTGGGAACCCCAGATCTGAAAACAGGACTTAGGTGTGGCTGCACAGTGCTGAGTATAAGGGCAGGATCACCTTCCTTTTAACCTTCTGGCATCACTCGTGCTAAGGCAGCCCAGCATACCATTGGCCTTCTTTGCCACAAGGACACATTCCTGGTTTGTGTTTAGCCTATGGCAGAAGGACACCGAGTCCTTTTCTGCCAAGCTGCTTTCTGGCTGTTCCAGGGCCGGGAGTTGTTCCTCCCCAGGTGCAGGACTTTGTGCTTCCTCTTGCTGAACTCTATGAGGTTCCTGTTGGTCCATTTCTCCATCCTGCCAAAGTCCCTTAGGGTGGCAGTGTGTGTCTCTGATAAATTGGCCCCTCCAACCAGTCTGATGTCATTAGCAAACTTGCTGAGCATACACTCTTACCCATCTGGATCACTAAGGATGTCACGCAGGACTGTATCCAGTATTGTCCCCTGGTGAACACCACTTTAACTGGACTTTGTGCTGCCGATCACCACTGTTCAGACACAGCCACGAGGTCAGTTTTCAGTCTGTCTCACAGTCTCCTTGTCCAGCCAGTACATGAACAGCCTCTTTATGCATATCTCATGGTAGACAATGTCAAAGATCTAACTGAAGTCCAAGTAGTATCCACCACTTTCCCCTCATCTACCAGGTCAATCACTTCATCACAGAAGTTTGTCGACTTGGTCAACCATGACTTAAACCTGAAGAATCCACGATGACCACTCTTGATGATTTTCCTTTTGTTAATGTGCCTGGAAATTGTTTCCAGAATTATCTAATAAATCATCTTCCCTGGGAACAAGGTGAGGCTTACCATTCTTTGTTTCTTGAGTCCTCCTTCTGCCCTTTCTTGAAGGAGGTAATATTTACTTTCCTCCAGTCTTTGGGCAAAATGCATTCTTGGATCTGGACCTAAATAAGTGTATTATCTTACTAGAATATAATTCTAGTAAGAATTATATTCCAGTAAGATAATACACTTATTCTAGTATTCATTCTTACTCTGTATTATCTTACTAGAATATAATTCTCAGTGCAGCATGCTCAGACACTAAAATAACATAAAGGTTAATATTTTGTAGGCATCATTTTATCATATGTGAAATTTTTGTTTGGTGTGCTAATTCGCATTTCAGTACTTCTCTTGTTACTATGTTTCCAAATTATTATCTGCATGTGATTCTGTGTCGTTCAATACATTATAAAAAAATCCTGAGAATAGATACATTTAGAGAGTGCTGTAGTTTATTTTTATCTATGAAAGCTACACTTTATTTATTTTTGTAATTAAAGCTGTATAAAGAACAAAGTTAATATATAATCCTTGTGCAGTACAAGCCAAGACTTATTCTTGCAAATGTCTACATATGTGTTTAGTAATACTTGCATTCGAATAAATATTTATCGAGTACTCTGGATTATTTTAAGGATAAATTAAAATTTGTCTTTCCAAAAATGTAGGTTCTGAAACAGCCTTCACTTAAAATTAGCAGAAACAACAAAGGCAGTTGGATTAAAAGAGTCTTAATGCTTTACAGATTGACTAATGTAATTGCAGGCATATAAAGTACAGAATTCAACCACTCAGGACATGTCCTTTGCTTTTCTTTAGTAGACTTGTGCACATATATGTAAATAGGTTTATCTTTGTCAGTGTTTGTGGGATCAGAGATTTAATACTCGTTGAATAGTTCATTTTTAAGAAGCCTCCTGTCTTAACTTAAAAACTAACTTTAAAAATTTGTCCTTCTTGATGTATGTAGAGATTCTCTCTCATTACATCCTGTAAAACACTTTTCAAACTACTTCCAAAAAGAAAGTATATAAATGGTTAACACAATACTTATTTTTAGCTTCACATTCCTATGAAAAAATGGAAATTTGACTGTATTCTTTGTGATTTGAAACCGGATAAATAATAAATAGTTCAAGTGATAATTATCTTATTTCAATATTTACAGAAATCTGGCACTTCATCATCATCAAAACACATTGAGAATTATCTTATTATCTACACAAGTGCCTGGTTTCTATAAATATTGAAATTTGGTAATTATCTCTATCTCTATTTCTTCCTTATCTCCTTTTCAGAATGGAGCAAATAGAAATATCATTTAGTTATTAACATTTTCTAAATAGGTATCTGGTTTCTTTTTAATGAGAGTGCATGTGTAAGGAAAGGTAATTGCAAAATAAGGTCAATGAAATGGAATTGGATTTTCTTTGTATCAGAGGCATCCAAAACAATGGGTTAAGAGTTTCTTATTCAAATAGCTAGATTTATCCTGAGTCCATTTCTAAAAGGTTAGACCTCTTCACTAAAAGACCTAACTTGATAAAAAGGAGTGATTGACATACCTTGTCAATCATGAAATGAACCCCTTTTTTTTTTCTCTCTTGGACATATTGAGCCAGGTTGCACAGAGCCATTCAGTGTGCTTTACTGAGTCAAGCAAAAAGATGACATTCCCCAGCTTGTTATCCCTTGTAAGACCCTGTGGGACAGGGCAGACAGGACCTGACTGAATCTATAAGTTGCAATTGTGTTTTTCCCCTATGCTGGTTTATGATCACACTGATCTGTACCTCAGATTATCAAGAGGAATTTATCTGTAACAAAAATTTATAGAAATCTCTTAAACTAATATCCTCCCCAACACAAACTCAAGTAATGGAATGTTGTGAAAGAATTTTTGTATGGTCTTAAGGGAGCCATTCACAACCTGAAAAGAGGGTACAGGTTACTCCACATCAGTATTAGGTGCAGTTAGTTACAGATCTTTTCAGTGTCCTAACTTCAAAATCTCTTTTGTTGTCACTGTACTTGGACACACTCTGGAGTCCCGTTCTGGTCTGGAGGAATCTTTAGACACGTCTGCATCAGGGCCTGTGAACAGGCTCAAACACTGTCCAGTGATTGTCCATATAACTTAATTATTTAGCTGCTCCTCATCAGGTTTGGTTCAGGTTTGCACACTTCTACACATGCTGGGGCAAAACATGTAGAGAATGCTTCTGAGAGTAATTTAGATTGTTTATTTACAGCTTTATGTACTTGTTATCTATACTCATTTTTGTTCTTCTTTAACTAGATGCACTGAACACTAAAATTTTAAATGAGATTGATTGGATGGAACTCACATTATCTTCCCTATCAAGTGACTTTTTATCTTAGAACTATAACCAGGAGTCCTTTTTTGGAAGAATATGGGTAGAATCAAAACAATTAATCTGTGTGTAGATGTCAATTACTCATAATATGTATTTTGAGAGTGGATAAGGTTAATCCCACCCTTCCCTTTTTTCTTAGCTTCTGTTACACTTTTATTCTCATTATGATATATACAATTGTTAAAGATGAATACCCTTCACATCCTTCAAAAAATTCTTGTTCATCTGCCTTAGAGTAGAGTTCAGTTATTCTGTACTTCTCAAATTCTTCCACCCCTAAAACAGAATCACTTGAAATAAAAGTATCTGATCTTTTTTACCACCTTTCATCATACAGATACCATAAATAATGGTAATGTTGTTACAGCACTGCTGATGTTACGGCAGTTCAGCATGAAATGATACCATAATTAAGACCACACAAAATAACACTAATTCCCTTCCTTCTTTAAGATTCAAGTACCTACTGACTTAGATAAGACAAATGTGCATTTATGGCATTTATTGTATCTTTCCATTAGAGTGAACAATGTAGATAAAAACACCATTAATCATAACTTAGTGATACATAGCCAGTCCAAGCTGTCTAAAGAGATCAAAAATTGTGGAATTATTTTCCCAAATCCCTGTCATAGTGAAAATTAATTCTAAGTCCTCATGCAAATATTGTACTGTTGAAATTGGTTACAAAATTGTTTGGGTATCCCTTTGCTGTCATTTAATTTTAAGTCTTCTACTATGGGAAGGCTGAGAGGAAAGCTACCTCCCTGGTTATTCCATATATTACAGAAGATAAATACTAATATCAGTCTTTGTGCACTTTTCAGCAACAGGAAAGCTATGAAATCCCTGCATTTTCTTCAGTGGCCTTTGAGGCAAGAAGAATGAAATCAGGAAGACATAATTTTGACTTAATATATGATGAGGAAAATCAGAGGTGCAATTTATAAAAAGAAACTAGAAGTGAAGAACACAAAGGGAGCTCTTTCTATAAGCAATACCTGCTATTAAAATATACTTAAATATATAAAACCAGTAATATATCAGGTCTAGGATAGTTTAACAAGTAATAGGGCTGAAAAAATCAGCACTGTGAAAAAGAATACATATTACATTTTTGCAATACCTCTTTTTTATAAATAAATCTGTGATTTTTAGTCTCATATGAATGAAGCCTTTCTTTTTCTCTTTGCCTTGTTGCACCTTTTATCCCACAGTAAAAGAGACGCACATAAACCAGGCTCTAGACAGGAAGTATAAGATGGAAAATAAGATGAAAACCCAACTCACACAGTAATGTTACATCTTGCATACAAGAAACATAGTAACATATTGTATAGCACGTGCCTCTCCCTGTACTCCTACAAGTTCCTCTCAATTCTGACCCGTTCTTGTCAAGCAGTGGCAGAAGCTGCCCTGGCAGACAAATATCTCTGCAGAGCCTTCTAAGAGGGGCCTCACAAACCCCACCTCAACACTTCAAGGGCTGGGGCAGAACAAAGATCTGTCTATTCACCATGGCAGGCAATCCTACCCCAGAAATATAGTCCTGAAATCCAGTTCCTGAAATTCCGCATCCACCTTAATCCACAAAAGGCTTTTCCAGTCCTGCTAATACACAATATCTATAGCAAAGTGTAAAAGCCATAAATTATAATGTCCCATAAAAAGAGACATGAACTTGTGAGTATATTCAGCAAAGTCACCTAATAAAAAGTGACATATTCCAGATTTCTATATAGTTTTCCAAGGTTCTCAAGGCAGCTTTATAAATGTGGTTTTATTACTTTGGCAAGTGAAGACTGTATGTTCAAATAAAGAACATTGCAAACATTATATATTTTTATAAGGAATCAGAAGGAAGTATGCCAGAGCATTTTGATATCACAATCTCAAAATTTAACAACATTATATGTGTCCTTCAGAAATGGAAAATTGGACTCATATCATGAACCTGATGACAAAAATTATTTCTCTTCAAAGTACAACTGCACTATCTTCCTCACTACAAATAATTTTAAAATGTGTTCTAAGCTTCATATTTAATATTTTTAAAACAAGGAGTATCAATTCCAAACAATTTTGCCATTTTAAAATGTTACACAAGAAGCAGTCTTGATTTAACTGCAGAAGATGAAAGGCTTAAATCAGAAACAGGCATCTCAAAGTGTATTAAAGGCTTGTCTGTCAATGACTCAGAAAAAGTTAATACATTATAAGCATGCATAACTTACAACAGGTTAACAGAAAGGAATAATTTTAACATATTAACTACTGCTAATGCATTCTCTTTATTTAAAAGATGCATATTTCATTATAAATGGCTTACTGAATTATGAGATGGCTTTTATATCTCTTTATTTAATTTTGAGTGTGTTAAGGTTTATTGTATCCTTCCAGCAACTACCACAAGGATCCTTACTTCACTTTCAGAAAATGTTTTCATTACACATTGCTTCTAAGTATATTTAAAGTATCTACAATAAATTTCGAAATATGAAAATACATTTTACGTTATCACATTGGGATTTTGTGTCAAACAAAGGTGCATTGTTGATGTTTAGAATTATAGTTTTTATGGTTTTGTCTACTTTTATATCCATGTGCAAATGTATAACTGTTACTAATACTATAACTGATGTGTGGAGGACTGTCTGAAGGGCAAGGTCCTTCACAGGGGCTACAGTCAGTGGGCTACATCTGGCTGGTGGCCAGTTGCCAGTGGCATTCCTCAGAGCTCAGTTCTGGGGCCAGTCCTCTTCAATCATCAATCTGGATGCAGGACAATGGAATATGCCATTAGGAAGTTTTCTGACAACACCAAACTGGGAGCTCCTGTTGGCATCCTTCAGGGACAAAAGGTCTTGCAGAGTGATCTGCATACCTTGGAGCATCAGCATGAAATTTAACAAGTCCATATGCTGGATTCTGTACCTAGGACAGAGTAAAGCTGGGCAAAAGTAAAATTTGGGAGAACAGAGGCTTGAGGCCTTCTGTATTCAGCACTGGTACAGCCTCACTCAGAGTGCTGTGTGAGTGCTGAGCCCCACAACTTAAGAAGGATACTGAATTCCTTCAATGTATCGAGAGGAGGGCAGCAGTTCTGCTGAAAGGACTGGAACTCATGTCCTATGAGGAGTGGCTGAGAACTTTGGGCTTGTCTGGTTTGGAGAAAGGAGGCTGAGGGGCCATCTCTTCTCTACCTTCTTGGGGAGGCACAGTGGAGAGGAAGGAGCTGATCCCTCCTCCCTAGGATGAGATGATAGAATGTGTGGGAATGGTCAAACCCTGGAAAAGGCATCCTAGACAGGTGGGTAATGCCCCACTGATTAGGAGACGTTTGGCCAATGCCCTTAACAGCATTCTTTAACTTGGTCAACCCTGAAATGCTCAGGTAGTTGAACTAAAGTGTTGTTGCAACTTCCTGTCAAATTGGAACTATTCCATTTATTCTATTACAGGCTATGCTATGCTACTCTAAATAAATGAAAATACAGTTGATGCTGCTGATGAAGTGTAAAGACTGACCACATCATCATCAGGGAGACACACAGGATCTGTTTAAGTTGCTTAAACATTTGAGATGCTTTCCCACTTGTTGCCAAACCTCCAGCTGTGAGTCCAGAAGAATGCAGTTCTTTTGTAGGTCTAGTATAATGTCTGTTATGTCTGAGAAAATGCCTCTGGGTACTTAAAATGGCATGATATCCTTTTGGCCTATGTATCTGAATAGCCCACTCATTGAATCATTCCCTTACCCCTCATGGAGGTATTCCTTGAGTCTCTGTTGAATGTGGTGGTAATTTAGACATATAGCTCATGTGTAAACATCTGACTTTCAATAGTAGGGCAGCTTGAACCTCATGCCCACTGCTTAACACTGAGTGATTTCCCTATGATTGTACTCTTTCATGTCACCTAGAGTTGAAGTCAGATGTTTGATTTCTTTGTCCCATGAATACGAGGTTATCATTATCATTTCTCAAATGCCTACAATACAATGCATTTGACTGAAAATTTGGTTGGGTAAGAGTGATTACCTATATTAGACTACAAATATTTATTCCTAAAGCAATCCTATAGGTATAAGGTGATTTGAAGATAACTCTAGGTGAAACAGTTCCCTCAAGACAATTCAAAAGGGAGAGGAAAATGAGTTTTATTATTTTGTTTTCAATAAATGCCTCTATTGTCCTCATTCTTTGTTCATAGCTGTCTTGTTAGGTTTTGGAGATTTTAGCATCACAGTGCAATTGATACTAGAATAGCAAAAAAAGATTAACCAAAGATTGAGCTGGCACAAGGGTTTTTTCTGACATGTACTAAAAGTAAATGCCCAGAGAAAAAACCCAACAGCATATGGTAATACTTCTTCAAGCCTACAAGATTTCCTGAGGCAGAAAAGGTTTGTATGGATTTTTCTGACATGAATTTGTCTAGTCTTCCTACAAGCCCATTTACATTTTTATCATCCACAATACTTTGTGTCAAGGTGATACACACTCTATCTGTAACCATGTTTTGAACCTGACAGCTGACAGCTTCATTTGATGCCTACTACTGCCTTTGCTGTCAAGGGGCAGAGAACAACAGATCAGTTTTCTACATGCTCTTTCATTTCCCCCTCAGTCATTTCTTCTTCAAGTAGAAGAGTCCCTGACTACTTATTTATTCCTTGTAAAGACACTGTCTCATACTTCTCGTATCCTTTGTTGTCCTTCTTTTAACCTTATCCAGCTCCTCTCTATCATTTTGTTTTCTGGGTACTTAGAGTACAGACAGTAGGCAAAATGCTTTATGCAGCTTTATAATTACATTGTCCACTTTTTTATTCTATGCTTAATTTCTAAAAAATCAGTAGTTATTGTTACTGAGATTCACCTAATATCTTAATGATTTTCTCCAGTATAACTTCAAGATCATTTCTTTGACTGATAAAAATTTACTCAAAATTCAAAAGGGAAAATAATTCTGTGCCACAAACATCACCTTATATTTACCTACACTGGCTGCATTTTGCTAGCTATTTTCTTCCCTAATCCCCTAAAATGCTTTGTTGGATCCTTCATGTTATGAACGGAGTTTTGTTTAGTGAAAAAAAACTGAATTTTGTTAAAACCAGAGTTGCTGAAGCAGAGCTGCTGGCCAGGGTTACTTGTTATGTTAACTATAAGTCGTTAGAGTTGATAGTTCTCTTTGTATCACTTAACGACCTAGCCAGGGCAGGTAAAAGCCCTATTTTGTGTTACTGAGGAGGAGGGCTTCATTACAATATGTAGATTTTAAGAAACCCAAGGTACCATGGGACTTATTGAACTTATAAAAACCCCAAAACCAACGAGCCAAATATAAAATTGAAGAATTGGAATGATTCGTGGATGTGGGGAGTGGAGTGCTGAACCTGCAGAGATGTTAGGAGACCTCAGTGCCCCCTCGCCCTGACTAAAAGAAGCTGCCTGGGACTGGGACCTGGAGCTTGGAAGCAGGGATAAGTGGAGAAATACCGGGGTCCCGCCCAGACGTCCCTGTGAGGAGTGGACCCCCAGCTCTGCCCCTTAGTGGACAAAGCTGCACCTCCTCCTCCTCTGAGCCACGCTGGGAAGACGACGGAGACGGCCGCCTCGTCAAACTTCCTAATCCTGAGCTGATCTCTTTAATAAAGGCATTAAAAGGAGAAATAAAACTCCTGCCCTGTTGAGTTTTATTTCACTTCATAGTTGACCCCAGTCTTCATTATATCAAATGGCTTAGTAATACCAATATTTTCACTTTACTTTTCACCTCTTTCCAGGTAATTTATGCATCCTTTGAATGATATGGGGCCCAACACAAAGTCTTATGGGATATCATTGATGTTCTCCACCCACAGTGATAATTGGCCATTTACTTCCATTTTCTCATTCTCTTTTTTAACCACCTTTAAATATTTACCAAGATCTGTTAGTCTGTAGTTTACTTAATAAACTTTTGTGATACACATGGTGAGCCAGATCTCCTTCAGCACTTGCTTGTTATAACCCCATAAAGTCAGTTGTGACAACATAGGGGTAAAATTCAGTGTATATTCACCTCTAAGAAGTAAGACTGGGTGATAGAATACCTTCCTTGGCCCACAGCTCTGTGAAACTCTGAAGACAGCTGCCATCTGAGAATGAAGAAGAATGTGAAGAGCATGAACGTAGGGGATTCTGTGACTCTGGCTAGATTGTATTTATAAACTAACAAGCCCATAAAAGTATTACAACTAGTACGTTTTAATATTAAAATACAATAAAATCATACTGAATCCTCACATTTTCCCCAAATGTCCCAGAAGGCTTTCTATAGAATGAAAACAAGAACAGCTATGAATCAAGTATAATTCTGGCTGCAATAAATAAGATCAACGAGCAGCCCTAAGGGTAGCTGCAGCATAGTAGTTTACCATCGTTTTTATTAGTTATATAAACAGCCTCAAGATATTTTGTCATGTGATATCCCCATGGCATCTTTAAAAAACCTGAAACCTTTTAATCTGCCTGTAAAAGCTTGTAATGTGTTGCTCAGTCTTGCAGCCCTGTGCCTTATCTCCATGTACAGCAAAGGCTAATTTGTCCCCTTTAAGCCTTTCACTGCAACCTGATGCTCTCTTAATCACCCCCTGAAACTCGGCTCTGTTTATCCTCTTTTACAGAGACAGGTGCAAAGGATTTTATTAATGCAATACCTTCTTAAGTGGTTTAGTTTATCCCTTACTATTGATCCAATGGTTTAAATCCATTAAGAGGGTGTGAATGGACACTTTTATTCTTTGCTTAATAGAATCCATTCTAGAAAAAAATCAGACATAGTATTCTGTCCTCTTCAACACCATTTTTTCTCTCTAAAACCTGAGACCAAAATCAGATTACAGAACATCTAGGTGCTATGTATTTTGGTTGACATTTGTTTTTCTGTCTGTTAATCTCCAAGTAATTTATTCAGATTTTAAAAGTTCATATAAACCATCTTTGTAATAATATTCAGATTTTAAATATGACTGCATACTAAAAAGCTGCTGAACTTTTCATACAGGCTGTATGTTACACAAGACATGGACATGCTGGAGAGTCTGTGCTGAAGGGCTACAAAGGTCATTAAAGGTCAGGAGCATCTCATTTGTGAGGAAAGTCAGAGACAGCCAGACTGCTCATCCTGGAGAAGAGAACCCTTAGGGGAAATGCTATCAATGTACACAAAAGCCTGAAGGGAGGGTGTGAAAAGAACAGAGATAGGTTTTCTTCAGTGGTGCTCAGTGACAGGACCAGAGTGAATGGGCACCACAGGAGATTCCCTCTGAACATGAGGAAATAATTTTGTTGATGAGGGTGATTGATCAGTCACTTGCATAGCTTACCTACATAGGTTATGCATTCTCCATTCTTGGAGATCTTCGAAAATGTCCTGGGTGTGGTCCTGGGCAACCATCTCTTAGCAGCCCAGCTGGAGAAAAGGATTGATCCAGATGACCTGCATTAGTTCCTTCCAACCTTAACCTTTTTTAATTCTTTGAAAGGGTTAGTGAAAATTCAGTCTTTTGTAATCTGAGCACGTGAAATTTTTTGCAAACGCTCAGCGATCCCATTAATTCAAGCTAATACTAATTTTTATCAGTCTGGAGAAACCTTTTTGGTTTCCACATGAGTTATTATACATAGCAGAGTCAATCCAAACTTTTAGTGTGCTCTACCCTGGAAAGAAATGCAATGATAGCTTCCTGCCATGAGCATTTTAGCTGCTAAAGTAAACAAGCATAGTAAGAGATGACATTAAACAAGACAGGTGTAATTTTTCTTTGACTTTGTAGTACCAATAAATAACAGTAATGAGGTTTTGAGTAGTATCTAACCCCTTTCATGCTTAGCCATGGAAAACACCAAGTCTTCATGACAATGGCAGTAGAACTAGAAAAGCACACCATCTTCATTAACACGACCTCAGGGATGCAGGCTGGTTCACTGCCTTTCTTGATGACATTTAAGCAGTTATTCCAGCATGACTGTCAAAGAATGAGGCATCTATATGTGTAAAGAAAGAGTGTTTAGAACCATTCAGGCTATTCTAATGAAAAGCAATATTAAATTAGCAGCCAAGAAAAATACTAGTGTGCTACTTATGGATTCAGTGGAGATGTATGGGATGTCTGCTTGTTTGCATAACAGAGATACATCTGTTAAACAGTTCACATACACAGCAGTAGGGGAATAGTTCTACCATTAAATATCTATGGCTTGCAAGCTATCTATTTTTTAAAATATGTAAATTTGCTCTTTAGAGGTGAAAATCTTGTTCTTTACCCAAGTTTCATATTTATTTAAGTTTTCTGTGAGTTTTAAAATTTTGCTTGTTCTATAAGGAATTTAACAACCTCCAGGATATATTAGTCAGAAAAAAAAAAAAAAAAGGTACTATTTCCACTGAAAGAGAAATACTCCCTTCCTGTAAGACAAGAGGAAGTTTGCAGTCTCTTGCACTTTAGTACATGCTCTCAGTGAGGCTATTATGCTGCTATTGGCACTGCAACAGAATGAACCTGGTTAAGTATGAAATAGTTCACTTTAGCTTGTGTGGTGGGCCTAGATTTCTGAAAGACAATATGGTGGTATTTTTCATTCCTGCTGTCTTCAGGAGCTCTGTTATTTAAAATCCTCTCAACATCTTGCAGTTTTACAGATGAAATAACCATATATTTATACAAGTGTTCACAATACAGGAAAATAGAATGGCCCTCAAGTATGAACAGAAGAAACTGAATAAGATGGCAGACAGGTTTTGTGGATTTATTCTGCTTTCCCTTTTCCCCTTGTATCTTCTCACCTTGGAGTCTGGTTAATGTCAGTGTGAGCTGACAACAAACAAATGACACATACCTGCTGCCATGCAGTCACCACGTGCCAGCTGACTGCAGCTAGTGCCAGCTCTAACTGAAGGCAGAAGAAAGAATCCTTCCAGCCTATTCCTCCTTAGAGGATGGGGTTTCTGTCCTGTGAGGATTCAAGTACTTTAAGCAAAGTCCAAAAAGTTACAAAAACTGTTTTCAAAGACACTGCAAATATAATAATAGTCACAGAATAAAACATGTGAAGGCTTATGCGTGAAGGAGCTAGTGAAAAGGATTAGGGAGGAAGCACAGGTTGTTTTTCTTTCTCTCTCAATATCCTTTTTCTCAGGTTTCCACTTGTAACTCCTGCAGTAATTTTTTAGGTTGCTGACAAGGCAGTGCTGGTGTAACTCTATGAAATCTTTTTTCACTAATGCAGGAACCAAACATTATATCAGCTCTTTTTTTTGCCAGATGTCAAGGGTATTTGGTTATGCTCCCAACTATTGGAATTGGAGGGGTTACTGTCTAGTGTAATTGCTGCCTTCCTCCATTCTATTATTGCTGCCAGTTTCTACTGAGCCAAATCAATGCTGACAGCTGGCCAGATGCTTCTTGTGCCAGTCAGCAGGATTCTGGTCTCAAAAGAGCATCTGGTTATAAGGAAATTTTGCAGCAAACTATATAGTCAATCTCTTTTTCTAAAAATATCAACATAAACACTGAAGAAAAAGTATTTTGTAGCTTCACTAATACATTGTGTTTTTTAAATGTGGGGGGGAGCACTCAGCTTTTTCATTACAGATTCTATTTATATCACATTAATGGAGACTAGTAAAAAGTTACATTTTTTTTGTGAATAAGCTATGTATGTCATATCTTTATTACAGTCTGTGCAGTCCATAGACTCAAAAGTAGCTGCCTAAAGTGTAAGCCAACAGCACAGAACACATTTTCTCTAGTATTTGTTTCATGAGGTCACAAGTTATTTTGATTTGGAAGAGCTTTGGGACATGGACTCTTCAGACAACTTAGACATTTTTTCTACTACCATATAAATAGCAAATAATAGGAGGGTTTGGTATTTTTGCTGATCAGAGCAGTTAAAAAGTACAACACTTTCCATAGAAGGCATCATTGTGTTCTCATGCAGTTTTTTAGACAAACCTGGATTCATTTTTTACAGCTTATTTTCACTTAACTAACAAAACCATTGAGGGAATAATGAAGAATGCATTATTTCCATATTGTCTTCACTGTTTCTGCTACACAAGGTAGAGTGCTTCTATATTTCTTAACACAGAAAAAGTGCTAAGTATGGATAGGCTGACTGGTTTTTCATTCAATCATTTTCTTTCCTCAGTGGAAGCAGTTGGCATTATCATCTAAAAATATGCCTGTTACATGCAAGGAGTGAAGAAAAGGGAACAAAAGTTCCATACAGGGCAAAGGCTATTTGCCCTTCCTAGTGTGTTGGTCCATATATAAGAAAGTATGCTTTGCATGCCTCTGCACGTGCTGGAACATATTCACATATGTTTCTTGCAAAACTAGAAAGCAGGTACAGTTGGTGAAACCCTACTAAGCCCTCAAAGAGGCTTCCCACTGCCCCTTGCATTCAATTGTTCTCACAATACCACATGCAATGGCTTGTTCTGATTTCATTTTCTGTCATGAAAACAAGCTAATATTGTCCATATATAAATTCCAGCATCTGAAGTCCACATGCTGAATGTAGTTATTTGTTCTTTGCTGAGGATATTTCTGTTGGTAAAAATAAGATGCCACGAAGTCAGAGCATTTCTGGGGCAATTTGTTTATTGAGTTAACATGATACTTCTTTCAAGTAAGGTATTTATAAATTGCAGCTTCCTTCCAATGGAAGCCTCAGGTTTTCAGCATTTCCCTCTTTTGGACTTATTTTGACAGTATAAAACATCCTTTAGAGTCATTATACTAAATTATACCTCCACTTAAGAAACTCTGGTAG
The DNA here is from genome assembly GCA_024362935.1 of Setophaga petechia. Taxonomy (NCBI): domain Eukaryota; kingdom Metazoa; phylum Chordata; class Aves; order Passeriformes; family Parulidae; genus Setophaga; species Setophaga petechia. The sequence goes on from JANCRA010000029.1 coordinate 3,725,000, forward strand.
TTTCATACATGGTGCACTTGAGCTAAAAGCAGCGGCAAGAAGAAAGGGGCGAAACAAGAAATTAAAACTCTTTCTTTCTCATGGGACTTCTCACCATCTCAGTCCTGAGCTATTTCAACTTACTTTTACCATATTCAAAAGGCAGTTACCATATGTCCCCACTTTTTTTTTTTTCCTTTAGTCACACGGCTTACACTGAGAACATATGTTAAGTGATTTTTTTTTCTTTCTTTTGTACTGTAAGTGCTGTCTGGTACTAACTTTTATATCACTATATAATGGATTTCTCACAGTCATTGTTTTTTCCAGTTAATGGAATGTCCTTATTTGAAAAGTTTAAATATATCTTGCATTTACATCACTTCAGAAATAAGGGCACAGGAGTTAAATATCCTGTTCACTTAACTTCATCTTTATTTCTCCATTTTCATTTTACAACTGAAAGCCTGGAAATTTTACATCTGTTTACCAATGACCACACACCATTTAATCTGATAATACCAGCCAAATGAATCTCTCTTAAATGTAGTGCTGTTACATATGTCAGAACTGAGCAGCAGTTATTATTACCCTCAGTTTAAAGGTAGTGAAATTATCTCCTGGGGATAAATTCCTTTAAAACACCAATTAGTATACATCTCTTTTCTTTGCATGGCTACTGTAATCCACTGTGACCAGTGAAAAGCACTTCAGAAGACCTAAACATTCACCCAACCTTTCTACCTATTGTGTTGGGAGACACTAATTAAACTCTTTGCATATCTTCTCCTTTTTGACAAAGTGATTTGAGCTTTTATCAAAGAAAAAAGTCCTCATGAGCTGTGAATCCTCATTCTGAAGTTAGCAGGAGATATTTCTGGTTAATCATTTTGCCCACAACCTTTGTTCTTTCTTGTTTCTTCAATACCTCACCTCTGTGCTACCTTTTCTGTGGGTTTCCTGCCCAGGATTAATCCCAGGATTAATCTATTTACGTGTTTTAGATGAGGGCCACCAGCATCCAGAGCAGCACCAGCTGATTGAAAAGCCTATTATTGCTGCTATGGTGACCTGGTTGAAGAATAAATACTAATTTTTTGATGTCATTCAGAATTGGAGGAAGATCCATGTGAATAGACTAAAAGGAGAGCCAACATAGGAACAAAAGAGCACCTGTGACTTGATCCTGCACTTGAGGAGAGTGGGAAGTATGGATGCATTGCTAGGAATGCTGTGCCAGTACCTGAGAAAGTGTTTGGGAGGACAGCTTGTAGTCTTGAAGAAGTCCAAGGGATCCTGAGTAAGGTGATGAATAGAAAGTTTCACTATTGTTGTAACCAACCAAGTGAGTATGACTGACAGACTTCCACTTTCTTAACCATTTTCCTGCCTTTCCTCACAACCTCAACTAATCACAGCCATTTTGCACAGTGTATTTATTGAGGTGCATGGGCTTTCTGCATGGATTTTTGGCTCTCTTTTTCCCAGGACTGTCTGATTGTGGAAGAGCATCGTGCTTTCTCCCCTCTTTATTCAGACATCTGGCCTGACCATAGAGGCAGGTTTCTCTGCTGCTGTCACAGGTGTTTTGGACAGCAGCAAGCAGGCATGTTAATGTTCTTTCTGCCTGTGCCTTTGCCTGCTTTCTAGAAGTTCAGCAATGATCTCTGCTCCACATAGCATTGATAACATGATGCATGAAGAGAGCATTGCTTAGGACTATAATACCTGTTCCAGCTGTGCGTTTTCAGAATTTGCATAAAGATTCCTGCCTGTGGACATCATGTATATTTTGCATGAGAAAACAGTGTGAAGTGACTTATAGAAAGATCTAGAAAAATTATCCAAAAAAAAAATCACAAAAAACACTGTCAAACCACAGGTTTCCCTTTTTGCTGGGTAAGGGGCTTTCTTGGTTAGCATAAATTGAAGTCTAATATGTTTTGTCTTGACAGAATCCACTATTTATAATGCAAAGTTTAGTTTTTGCATCTTGGTGCTCATTTCCTTAAAAGTAAGGCTCACTCAGAAAATCAGATTATTTCAACTTGACTACCAGTTGAGTGACAGGTAAAAATATAGAAATGTTGAAACAAACATCTTTTTAAACTCTAAGTTTTATTTCAGTTTTTTTCAAAGGCCAATTAAAGTTCTACCAAGTACTCAATGGGATATCATAATCTTTATTTGGGTACCCTGTTGTGAATTACAACTCATAAGAGAATTTAAAGTGACAGAATAATAAAGATATTTTTGTTGGTAGATATTTAAAACATCTGTCTATCCAATTTTTCAATTTTCAAGTGAAAGATTTCTGAAATGCATGATTTAATGCAAAAAAGGTTTTTGTTTATATCTGTTAAATGATTTTTATATTCACTCTTTATATTATTTCATGAGGTTTATGCTATATATGCAGTCATTAAATAACTCCTAATATTGATTTTAGTTTTGCCTGAAGATGGAAGAAATCTTGCAACAAATTTTGAAAATATAGCTAAAACATAGATGAATAGGCAGGTGTTAAATTAGAATTAAAAAATTCTTAAAATACATTTACTGTTTTCAGTCAGTTTCTGTGCTTAATAAAATTATAAAATTTAAACCATGTGGTATATAGAATTAATTCATTACAGTCCTACTTAATTCAGTATGTACCATTTTGCATTAGCATAAGATCTTTGGGTTTTTTCATCTCAAAATTAAATCCCACTTTAAAATGAATTCAAATTTTGGCCAAAGAAAAAGCTATAATAAAATAAAAGTGCGTGAGTCAAAGTCTCACTTCTACTGTACAAAAATATTCCATTGAATTTGATTTTGATTGACTTCCACAGATAAGAAGGTTTGACATTCTCTAAGTAAGGGAAAGATAATACCAGGCAGAGAGAGTTTTGCTGAGGAGCCTCCAAATTCTTGGTATTGTACCTCCCTTCTCTGTGTCTTGCTGGTTTAAGACAATCTCTCCTTTTTTTTCTGAATTGAAGACTATTATGATGTGACTTCTAAGGAAGACATTCCATTGTAGATCTGAAATAAAAAATTCAGCACTGAAGCTATCATCACAATCATAATCTGTAATTATGATTATGTAGTCAGATTGCTGGAGTGACTTGTTAAGAACCATAATCTCCATAAATAGGAGGATCTAGCAGAACACAGTGATGTAAACCTGCTCTTGTCAAACGATTGACACAGAGAAAAAGACACCTCCAAGAAGTGGTTCACTTTTGTGTAGCCACCAAGGGTCTAACAACTGCAGAATTAGAACAGGAGCTCATGTGATGTGCTGCTGACCCAGGCTCCTCAGCACACCTGCAGCCATCTATGGAATTAGTGACAAGGCTTCAGCTTCTCTGATGGAGACAGAAGTCACAAACCTCTCCTGATGCCAAACTGATGTGGTGACAGCACTGATTTGGGAGGAGGAAGCTGGGTGCTTGTTTCCCAGAGGGATGCTGCAAACACTAGCTGGTCAGTAACCAGCTGTGGACAGTCAAGTATTTAAAAGGTATGGAGGCAAAAAGGGACAAGAAGAACATTGGTCAGACATTATTTACTCTGCAGCATTTATAGGCCAAGCTGTGTGTCTTCCTATCATATTATATCTATTCTGGACCACAGCTTATTTCTATTTTTGCTACTTTTTTGTGAGGCATGTAAGGGAAAATAGCAAGAGTGCCTTGAATTTTATGTCTATTTTAACAAATGCTTTCAGATATGTTTCTGTAAATTACCTCTTTCATATAAATCAATCAAGAATAACATTTCCAATTCATATTCAGATATGTTAACACATCAGATCTCATCATGATTCATCTCATCAGAGAGCAAAAATATTCCATAAGGCCTACCTAACCTTTACAAAACAGGTTGTTCAGAAGTTCAGAAACTTGCTGAAACTCCCACAAATGATAGAAAGATTCATATTCTAATTTTTTTGTATGTAATGATTTCTGATAATATCTTTTAAAAGGTACAAGTTATTGATGTAGCAAAATGGCACTTGCTGAGTATGCTTTGTGAGTTACTCACCGATGCTGACTAATATGCCATTTGATTCAAGTCATATGTTCACAGACTGTTAAAAAAATAATTTCATTGTTAGGAAAAAGAAACTTAGCAAACCATACATTTTTAATACAATGTCTTGCTATTTTTTTTCTGTAAGTATATTTTGCTTTCAAGAACAAAATTTTACAATTTTCCAGAGACTGTTGATTTTTGTATGATTCATTTCACCTACCTTTAGATTCCTAGGCTGCCTAAGCTTCTACAGCTAATGGAAAGAGCAATTCCAAAGCATCCAAGGTATTTAACCTATCTTATGGATACTTCTCAAGATGACCTGGATTGCCTTGTACTTTTCTCTACACCTAAGTTAAATTTGATTTTTAGATGCAGTCTAAGTGCATTCCTGTGAAATTAATGAAAGGCTCTTTCCCCTCCTGTTCTGCAGAAAGGCTTAATGTGGTCTCAGTTATTTGAAGTTGCAAGAGTAGGATAAGTAATATCCATGGGGTGTTTGACTCTGATTCTCTTTTCCTAAACCCACAATAGATAAGATAAACTTATTTTCCTTGCACACTCTTCTAGGGGAGTTCATCTATATTCAAATGTAAGTTCAGTTTTCATACTGCTCCAATAAATAAAGCTCCTCTAGTATGGCTTTCATAAAGCTTATAGAGAAGCTGGGTCTTTCAGGAGCGCCACGTGGGAGGACAAATGTATATTCCAAAGGCTACATACTTTCATCCCTAAATCATAGGAGAGAGATAACTTCAGCAAATTATGTGAGAGAAAAAAGCAGTTTTTCACTCCTTATTGTAGGCTTGATCTAAAGCCTTATGATGCTATATTGAATCTTTTAATATGAGTTTAATGACAATCCAGACATAATTGAAGAAAACTCATTGAACTGGAACTCAGCTTCTATTTTCCTGCACAGCAAGAGCTTATCAAAGAAGATGAAAGGCCTCAAGTAGAAATTTATCTTAACTAAAAGCATTGTTTTCCCTTACTAGTGTTTAGTTCTCATTTTATTTTTTATAGCCTTTTCTACTATAATTGAAAAACTAGTGAACATTAAGAAATAAATTTAAGTGATTGACTAATTCTCTCATTGAAAAGGGATGGAGCTTTCCTTTAAGGATCTCTGGCTGTCTTTGCAAACTGAGTGCTGTAACTACTGAGCTTCTTGCAGTTGTTGAAATAACTGTGATCTTTGAATTGTTACAATTCAGCCTCCAAGCAAGTGGAACTCCTTGCTCGTGTTGATGCAATATCTATTTACTGTGAGTTCAATTAAGAGACAAAATTAGAGAAGACAAGATCCAATTTCCTGGTTTTCAAAAGTTTAATATATTTCAATACCATAAGGGTAACTGGCAACCTTTAATTCCAGAGCGTGTTTTCCAATGGTTCTGCTGCTGCACACCAACCGTAGACAGATTTATGTTCCAATTTGATATAGCGACAGAGGTTGATTTTTTATAGACATAATTATGGAAAGTGTTCACTGATGTTTGTAAATTCATGGATACTTCACAGTATATAAATTTATTTCATCAACAGTAGCTAACCCAAATTATCCAACAATATTTTATAGAAAAGGGTCTGTTGACCCACACCAGACTTTGATTTTATGAAAAGTCCAGCAATGGCTGTCATGAGGTTTGACAAGGTATTAATTATGCTTTGTAACACCAAATCATCCTTCTGGATAGATTTTTCCATTGTTCTGTTTTCTGCAAGTGAACCAGTGGCTGTATACATATCCATTGCTAGTAAAAGGAAAAACAAAACAGTACATTATTCTAGGTTTATGCAGACATATCCTTGGTTTCTGTATATGAAGTTATATCATTATATATCTAGTTTATCACAAATTGCAAATGCAAATTGCATTTGCATTTTTAATTTAGATCTTATGGTATAGTATTCATAGTTGAAAATGCATTCTCTACTATTAATGGTTAGATCCTGTGTATATGCATTGAACCGATCTCAGTTCTATCTAACAATACTTAACACTCTCTGAATAGTCTTTAAAATTCTGATTATCTGCTTGTTTTAAATTTTAATATTTCACATCACTAGACTTATTTTATATACTCATTATATTGGGATAGTAATTGTTCGTGCTGAGAAGTATATGAAAAGATTAATGGGTTGTGACTCAGTACCTGCTGAGGCTTCAAGAAAAATAATTTATGCATTCTTAACACACTTAACTTTGAATTTACTCCCCAGCAAAAACTATTATCTAAGGTGAAAGCATTCATTGACTTGTAATGGTAATAATGCTATCTGGATGTAAGGGTAATAATATCCATATTATTGGTATTGAGGATAAGATAAAGGTAGCAAAAAATCAAAGTATGTTGAGGCTAACCATAAAGGTCAATGGGAAAAAGACAATCTTGCACAAATACATCAGTGGAGAAAGAATTACTGAGGAGAAAGTAGATCTATTAAAAGAATAAAGTAGTGCAGGCAATTAAATAAATGGTAAAAAATGCTGCCATGTTATTTTTATTCGAAAATTTTCTTCAGAAAAGAAGTACTATGAGTAATTAGCAAGGAAAAATTGCCTGTAAAGTTGAGCATGTGCAAATCAGTCAGCTGGGATACTGTCCTGCCCAAGATGTTAATATTTCTGTTTAAAAGGTAGAAGAGATTTTCCATGCCGTGGAGGATAAATGGTGTCCTACTTTCTGCAAGTCAGTGGCAATCAAGAGCCTCGTGGCTGCATGTTCTGCTATGGTCACTAAATGCAACACCAGTTGTCTTTTCAACCCAGAGAAGAAAAGATCCAGGAAGGTCTTATCACAGTTTCAATACTTAAAAGGCAGCTACAATGATGGAGGCTCTGTCTTTACAAGAAGCCATAGGGAGTAGACAAGGAGTGTGGGTACAAGATGCATTAAGAGATATAATATGGAAATTTTTTACAATGACAGCAAGTGATCATTGGAACAACTTCCCTAGGGACAAAGTCCTCATCACTGGAGATTTTCATGACTTGACTAGAGAGGATGCTAAATAACCAAACTAAGCCCCTTTTTCCATTGAATGTTGGACCAGATGGTCTTCCAAGGTCTCTTCAGAGAGAAGGCTATTTGGTTTTATGGTTCAATTTCTGAAGAATTGTGGACAGTGAGGAGCAGTAGCAAAAAACTAGGGGCACAGGTAGGTAGTCTCCTTTTTTTATTTTTCTTTTTAAAAATAGAAAGAAATGAACAGCATAGACACATGAGTCCCACACATGTGATTTCTATTTCTGAAATACTATAAACAATGCTCTAGATTGAGAGCAGCTTGAAGACAGTAAGGTCCTGGTAAGCAAGCAACATGGAATTTTAGAATAATTTTATTTTGTAAGCTACATTAATTTCTTATTTGTGGGTAAAGCTACCTAATTTATAAAATTATGCTGACCAGAAAATGTCATAGCTGAAAAAAAAAATTCAGTCAGAGAGGAGGAAAGAGTTGTGACCTAAGAAATAAGTCATCTTTCATGTATGCCATACTATTTTAAAAAACTTCTTTTCAGGTATCTGTCGACAATTTAGCTTTTGTCATTTGAATGTATGCTTCCAACATCTTACCACTGATTGCAGTGCCTGCAGTGTGTACCCACATCTTGGTCTCAAGAGAATATTTACTCATCTCTCCCATGCCTTGTGGTAGCCATAAGTATGCATCATATTTACAGCCTTGATCTGGATATGAATATAGCAGGGAATCTCTCTGAGGGGAGAAGAAGAACTGTAACGCAAATCAACTGCAATCACACCCAAAGGCTTCATTCTGAATTGATCCAGAAGCTAATACAACCCTCAAGATACTTAGTGATGTATTGTCTACTTATTCTCAGGCTATTCACAATCACACCACCAAAAGGGTTACCCCAGTAGTCAGAGTCTGCAGCCAAATGACTCTGCTGAGAAGGAGACAGTAGCCTGTCCTGATAAACAAGATCTCATTTCACAACAATTCACCTTCCTGCAGTTCTTTGGAGTGTGAGTTTTCAGAAAGAATCTATAAAAAGATTTAGAAAGATACAAAGGATTCTGAGGAAGAAAATATTTAAGTAATTTTGAGTATTTAACTTAGGAGAAGTAAAAAAACTGCATAGATTTATGTATTACACAAAGGTACTTTTTGGGTCATATGGCATTCTTTGATGCATGCCCCTTTCTGATGGTGGTAAAACAATAGCTGGTAAGGAGCAATTTAACTGAGGCAAGGGGATTGTAACACGGGCATTCTATGACATGCATCTCTTCTGTTTCTGCTTTTTGGATGCTGCTTTCAGGAAACCTGGGACTATGTTGTGTACAAGTCACACAGTTATCCTGACACATTGGGATTCACTTGAGCAATTGCCTGTGAGCTGCACAGATGGCCAGAACACACACAGTATGCTTTACGTGTTCTGGATGCACTGCACTGATTGCATATGCTCAGCAGTCTGTTATTCAAAACATTTAAACACTGGGCCACTGATCAAAGTTGAAGCTACTGCTTAGGCCAGGTTGTTGATGTTTAGTAATCCTGGAGAAGTGTTCTTCTCTCGCTGGTCTAAAGGAAGGGTTAAGCCTGCTTTTCCCTCACAGGTAGCATGACATTGGTGTGAGCTATAAGAACCTATGGAATCCACTGTTTCAAGTCATAAGGGACTGGAGGGGAGGCCAAATGCATTTGAAGAATCAAAACAAATTTGCATGTGAAGCATTGTAAGATGGACTCACAGAATGACAGAAACACAGAATGGGTCAGGTTGGAAGTGACCACATTGGGTCAAGTTGTCCTACTTCCCTGCTCAAGCAGAGTCATCCTTCAGCATGTGGCACAGGCTTGAAAACAAACAATACTTGAGTAATTCCACTGAGGGAGTCCACAACGTTTCTGGAGAATCTGTTCCAGTGCATGGTCACTCACAGAGTAAAGAAGTTCTTCCTTTTGTTCAGGTGGGATTTCCTGTGCATCAGTTTCTGTCTGTTGCTTCTTGTAATGTTCAGCACCACTGAGAGAGCCTGGCCCCATCCTCTTCACACCCCTCCTTTAGGTATTCAGAGAAAGGGTCTCTCTGAGTTCCCTCTTTGCAAAGCTAAACAGGCCCAGCTCCCTCAGCCTTTCCGTGTAAGAGACATTCTCCAGACCCTGGGCCAACCTATTAGCCCTCTGCTGGACCTGCTCCAGGAACTTCTTGTCTCCCTTGTGCTGTGGAGAACTCCCAGAACTCTTCATTTTGTTTTACATACTAGACATTGACATTACTATATCTGTATCTCCATGGGAAAATGCAGGAGGATGCTCAAAGCGACATTGTAGAGGTTGGTACCTCTCTCAGCAACCACAAGAGTACTCCAAGACAACTTTAGACCCCAAAAATCATTCCCTTAGCTGAGTACTGAAAGTTAAGAGGATGAATCTGATAAGATACAAATAAAAAAAAAAATCCATTGTAGTTAAAGTAGAAAAGACTTAATTAAAAAAAAAATGGAACAAAGAAAGGGTCCTTTATTCTCTGTGTATGGGAACAAACAGAATATTCCATGTACTCTTGTACATGGAATGCCTTTTTATAATACTCTGAAGCTCTTTGAAATGGCCTCAGTTGGGCATGACTATTTGAGGTGAATCATAGTTACCCTAAAGAACTTTGAGGGTTAATGTAGTATAAAATAATGAATGCTATTCATCATTTGACTTGATAAATATGGTTCTGATTTATTTATAGCAAATAGAGAATGAGGATTAAAGTACCTAACACTGTAATTGAACTCAAGTCCTTTTCAAAATCCCTGTGAGAAAAGCACCACTGTGCCTTTTATCTATTGTGATATAATCTTTTATTATATCTGTGCTGCACTTCACAGTTCTTTATTAGCTCCCTGTGCAACTATTTACTGTTCAGAATTACTTCAGGTGCCTTTCTGAATAAAAGTATCCTGGCTCTGGTGAAAAAAGGAGAAAAATCCTCATAGAAGCTTGTCTTGTAAGTGTAAGGCACTTTAAAGAAAGACAGTGAGTTAGCCAACACATCAAACATAGTGTTATGAATATCGTTCAAATCTAGTATTTAAATATTCCTAAATTAATAATGAATACAACTCCTAAAACTAGGGAATTATAATAAATAATATTGCAAAATCACTTTTATTACCTGTAATTGTCCCCACTTTGAGTTCATTAGCATTTTAATAATAAGCCTGTATTTCAATAATTACATTTTTTCTTCTTCTAAATTCCAAAGAGCACTGTTGATTTTGTAGACTAGTTATTAAAGAAATTATGACTTTTGTCATAAGGGCTAATTTTTCAACCGTTCCTGTCATTACAGGCATGAAGCCTTGGCCATTGTAATTTTCATAAAGGTCAGACTAATTCTCAGCCTAGGAGTACTCCTTTACTGGATACCTTCATTTGTGTTTTTTGAAACAAGCATTGTTCGAAAAGTCACTGCTTGTCTCTCCCTCTCTGATATATTATGTGAAATACCTGCAAAGGGCAAATCAAAGTACTGCTTCAAAAAACCTAAATATAAAATAAAAGAGGATTTTAATTCTGCCTTGTTCTGAGGAAGATTTTGCCCCCCGTAGCACTAATTTGAAAGGTGGCCAACAGTCCTAACAAGAAGTGGGATTCCCATGCTCTATCCTAGACATAATATTTAATACTTTACAGTTATCCATCTGTATTTTAAGAAAAAAATTAATTTGGGGTTTTGAACATCTTCATTTGCTGAATGCTTATCCTAGACTACCTTGATCAGATATATTTTTTTATCAGTTCTCTCCTTCTAATCAACTCCCTGGATGGGAATGTTCCAGGGCTGAATTTTCTTGGGGTTACCAACAGTTCTGGCTTTTGCCCACATGTAGAGGAACAATAAAATTATCTACATCTTTTTTTTCTTTGTATGATCACAATTATAATTTGAAATCTAACACTATTGATCTTATCTGGGATTCAATCCTGCATGAAGCTGTGCATCATTAAAAACTGCTTTTTGCTTCAATGCCTATTGGCTGTGGTTCATAGGGTGTTTGATATCTGATAGGAAACACTTGGCTTTATACAGATGGGGAAAGAAGGTTGCATATGCTGATATCCCACAGGACACTTCTTAATTGCCATCTATGTTTTTATGTCTTTACTGAATATATATAAATCCCTTTGCATAGGTAAATCTATTAGAAGGTGACCTGCTAAGTTTTTAATTAAAAAAAATTAAGTTCTGCAGTCCCCCACTGTCCCTTTTTTATGATCTTTAGGTAAGGGAAAATAATACATCAGGGATTTGTGGTATCATAATTACCTTTTAAATGCAAAATTAACACCTGAACTGTCTGAAAACCAAAGAGTTCCTTATAAAAGGTAAGTGAAAGACTGCATAAATGACTCCATTTAAGATCAGCACAAGGAACAAAAAAGACATAAAATCTTATCTTTATATATTTAAACACCAAATTTGTCAATTTTTCTATCCATACAGCAGTATATGTTGATATGAACACTTGGAACATCTGAGATTAAGAAATCTCAAAATCTGAATCCTTTTGTGGGGTCCTGCTCAAAATCTCAGAAAACAAAGAGTGGAAAAAGGATTTATTGACATCATTAAACTTTTGATCTGTCTTTACGATATATTTTTATTCTTCACATGATGTTCTGTGCTGCAAATATTGTTTGTGAATTTATTATTCTTTAACAAATAAAACAAAGCTTGTGGAACATAGTACAGAAAACAGATTTTTTTTCTTCAACTTGGATGTAGAGGCAAATCTGCACTTATTTACTATATCCCTGGATTTGTGCATATGGCATTTATTTTTGTAGACTTTTTCAGCTGAGGTGAAAGGCTTAAAAATAGCCTCATTTGAATCTTCCTCCTATTAAAGACTAGGGTACTTGAACCTGCTTAAGAGAAGAAACACCTGGAGCACAGGTTTTGCCACTTGTAGATCAGCTCTAAACATCGCTATACTTTGTTTCTTATCCTCCTGGGACACATTGATTATGTGTCTTTAATACCAGATAACACATCTTTGTGACCTGAACTAGTCAGGCCAGAGGAATGTAGGTATTGTGGAGAGCAACTGGAGGCATTGAGGGAGATGCTGAAAGCTGGTTTGAAATGCTTTTACTTACTTTACAAACAACAAGCGTTTCTCATAGCTGTGACTGCTACCAGTAGAAAAGAGAACACTTTGGTATTTAATACCCCGTTTGTATTTTCATTATGTCTCCCTGTATTTTGGTTCTTTGCCAGTGAAGGATTAAAATCTCTTTCTCCTTTTTTTTCCCCTGTGCATACTGCATGAGACCAAGCTTATCTCCCACCAAATAAGTCAAGAAAGAGTTTCAAGATACCAGAATTTGTGTGGAATCTTCAATTTTATTTAGCAAATAAGTTATGCTGGTGGAAGTTGGAGTGACAGAAAGCTGCTGGCCCAGTGTGTGCATATATTTGAGAGGAAATGGAGGTGGCAAAGTACCACGGCTTGCTACCATGGTAAAGCAGGAGGTAAATCTGGTACTGTCCAGTTGATTTGCTCAAGATGTTTGCTGCTGTCTTACCCATATATTGCGGAGCATGAACCTTGTATATTTGTCAGAAAGATTATTCTGGGTTTTCCCAGTGCAGCATGAGTTCTTTCCAAAAACAACTGTACTAGGTGTCCAAAGCAGATGGTGTCACCAGACCATTGATTGTGGGCTCTCACTAATTTTGTTTTGCATTAAGTAATAAATATTATTACAAACCAGATGTTTGAAAAGGGATGGTAAAAAAAAATCCATGTTAAAATGTTGTGTGCAACTAAAATCCTTTTTGTCAGGAAAGTGATCAGCTAAAAAAATTGGGAGTAATACAGGTGTAATATGACTCTCTTTTTGTATCCAAAGTGATGGAGACCAAATTCCATTAATGTTCTCCTTCTCTCTCTTGCTTTCTTAATATTTTTCAAAGATTTGTGGTTATTTCAGAGAACTAAACTAGAAGAAAGCCAATATCTGGTGGAAAAAAACACACTGTGAAAGGCCAGAATGATAAACAAGGTGTTGGGAAGGAAGATCATTTTGTGATAATCTAATTAATTAAATAACAGTTTAGTTCTATTAAAACTCCTAGGATTAATTGCTGACACATACTGTTTCTAGGAAGCTTCATCATGCAGGATACATTAAACTTTAAAAAGAAAATGTAAACATCATGTGGAGAAAAATCCCATATAATTGTGAAAAAATAACCATGCTTTTTTACCATTTTTATTAGCTTTCATTAGAAAAGGTGAAAAATAGTAAACAAGATTTAGATATTTCCCACGACTAGAAAATTGGTGGAGGAATTGCAACTAGGAAGAATCATTCAGTTCTAAAACTGCCATTAAGTATAATTTTTATATTATTATTAAAGAAATTTTTAAAAATAAAACACTATGGAAAAAAATCCTTAACAAATATCCTAGACTACAAAGATCATTGCATTGATTATTAATTATTATAACTGTTATTATTTGCTTTCATTTAGAGATTTGTTTAATTAAAATAAGTCTTCCCAGTTCTGTGCATTAATATATATATATATTATGTGACCAGCTTGCACTCATTTCTTATTAGTAGAAATGTAATACAACATTGAGTGTTTAAAGCATCCAGTGGAAAGTAGTCATGGAGTTAAATTAAGTTATTCTGGATATATGCTGATATAGTGGATTGCCAAAGAACACAAAGACTTTGGAATTCAGCCACTAAAATCCATCTGCAGAGCATTAATTTAGTTCCTAAAGGTGAAACCTGGGAATTCCTACCAAGAGGGAGTCAGAGGATTCTGTGTGAATGAGGGCAACTGAGAAATGATTGATTGTGCTGTCCTTGAAAGGAAGGACTTACAGCTCTACTATACATCTTTGAGATGGCAAGAATTAGGAGTTTTTCTTGTGAATAAAATTTGAATATTTCTTTAGTTGCAGTTGCATGCAGGGAACACTGGCAAACTCAGATAATTTAGATGTTTGTAAGCAAAAGACTTGCCAATTCTATTTTTTCATTTTCTATCCCTATTCCTTTGGTTATCTGGGAACCTCAGGGCTGCTCCTCTTCTGACTTTTCCCTGCTGCTGTGCTCAAGGCACCTTGAAGGGTACCTCAGGCAGGGGTTCAATGCCAGCTGCCTGGTAGATTCCCAGCAGGAGTTATTTGGGATGGTGATGTGCACATCAGAAAGTAGAGCTTGTGCAGACCCCTAATTAATTCCTCTTAAGACTACAAAAACTGGGATGTATAAAGCCATTAACTTAGGAGAAGTGAGTAATTTCACTTTATTGGAATCTCCAGGCACTATTTTTTTTATTCCAGACACATTGACTTCCATATTGTTTTCATTGCAATGAAAATTGTCTATTTTTTTTAGTTTTAGCTCTTTCCTTTGGTTTCTAAGATTTACTGTTTCATCTAGGCTCCATCAACAGCCTTGGAAAATGATCCAGTAAAAAACAAAGTAAATCATATGCTGAGCAAATATTTTGTTCAATAGACTTCAGGCAGGTCTGTCAAGAAAACATGCTAAACTCCTCTGACACAGAGTTTTAGCTACCCAAAAAATCTCATCAGCAGAAGAGCAGTTACAACTTCTCATCAAATATGCTCTGATACAATCAAATTCAGATTTGCAGTTGAATATTCCACCTTGCTGCTACTGGAAATATGAAACATCAGTCACTAAGACTGATGCAGAGGAAAGTAAATAGATTCTGTAAGTCTGAATATTCACAGATTTTTCACATTATCATATGCATTTTGAGAGAGTGACTAAGTTTTATTAGCAATAAATTATCTTGTGCTGTTATTAAATTCTTCTCTTGGGCACAACACTGATAATGCCATATGTTGCTTTTTTTGTGTTTCTCATTCTCAGGTTTTTTAATTAAGGGTGCATGGGTGAAAGGAGTGAAGTCTCATTAATTTAATTAATGGATTGAAAGGCCATATGACCATGAATTAACATGAATTATTCTATGGAGATAACATTATTTTTTTGAGAAAAGAAACATTACACTGACCTCTTGTCACCTAACTAAAATGAGCAGAGATAATCAACAACCTGAACACAATCATTAAGACATCTGGAAATTTAAAAAAACCACAAACTTTAAAAGAATTCTTACACAATAATTTCTTTTAAAGTTGCTACTTCAGTGTACTGAAGTTTGAAAAAAATCCGCTAATTCATTTTGGTTATCATTTATTAGTCACCAAGGTACTTGAAAAGGAGAAAAAAATTGTTTTTTATTTGGGCTAAGAGAACAGAATCAAAGACATATTGTGAGAATTTTTATTTTACTTTTTCTGCCAATGAAATGGGACATTTGACGAGAGTTTTTTCTGTGCTTTAAGTTTCTCATCTGAAAAATTAGGATGTTCACACACAAGCAGATTTTTTAAGCACATACCAATAAAGAATGTGATATGTGGGAAAATGAGCACTATTGATCATGATAAGGAATCCTAGAGGAAAAAGTTTAATTTTTAAGCTAAGCACTTGAAGGATATTCAGAAACTCTAGGATTCTTCTTTGTAGTGCACTAGTAGATACCAGCATTTGACCACCAAAATAAGAGCTAGTTTTATTTAGGAGCTTTTTCTAAGATTTAAGCATCTTGTCAAAATGTGTCTCTAGAAAAAAGTAATTGTAACAGATGAATATACACTAAGTAGTAAAGTGGATATTTGAAATAATTAAACAGAAGATATTTCTACAGCTAATCAGCAGTAAGTTATAATGATGTTTAGGATGCAAATGATTCTGAAGGAAAAGTTATATATTTTTGTTCTCTTTGATTTCTTAAATAAATCTATGGGATTTAAAGTGTTTTGGTTTTTCATGTGTGACATTTTCATGGATTTTTAGAGGGGTGAATGAATACACTGTTACCTAAATATTTAGACATTAGAGTTTTTTTATGCATCTGGTTCCTTATTACAGCATGATAACATGTCTGCAGTAATACAAATGAAACAGACATGAGATTTATATAGATGTAATAAAAATACTTTGGTCCTGTCCCAGAAACAAAGAGAAGTCATATATCTAATTACAAAAGAATATGAAATAATAATTCTTCTCACTTTGCCTTATGACTTGAAGTACCTCCTATCTTTGAATCACATTCTAACAGAATGTTTATGGTCTTGATCCAAGCATGTGTTGGACATTTTCTATTTATAAATGCTGTCAGAGTCACTAGTGGACCACTTACAGATATACACAACTGAAGTGAAATCTGCATCTGCAAACCACTCAGAAAGTGCATTTATGAAAGAACATGCCTGTTCTGCTACTGGTAGTATTTTATGTGCAAAGAACCACTGCACCACACCGATAACATTTTCTGTGTCTTCTGATATTTTTTTCTTAGTACAGTTCAAGGTCTGGTATTTTGCCCATAAAACCTTTTACCTTTTGACTCCTAAGTATCTTAAAGACCTGCTCTGTCTTCTACGCTTTATATCAGTAGCTGAAATCAACTGAGACATTTAAAGTGACAGCCTCTATATTTAGTTTAAATGTCATGGGGCAGGTGACACATTCTCCTTAGAGAAAAGCCTTAGATTTCTAAAATTCACTTCTCCCGTTGTTACATCAGAATTAATTTTAGGCAGACTTCATTCACAAGCTGTATTCAGATAGACCAGGTTGCTTAGGAAGGCTTCTAATCAGCTGGGGAATTCTTTTCAGTCATTTGCCATTCTTGCTGTCAATCTATATTGTTACGAGGCATGCCTTCAAGAAGTCTTGTTGTATTTGTGCCTACATCTTTTTTATCCCATCCACTGGGAAAAAGAGTAGCTATACTGAGAAGTTGCCAGGACAGCAAGAATAGCCTCCTGAGTAGGTATACAGAATGATTTTTGAGACCTCTGGTGAATGGGAAAAAAACCAGTAAAAAGCATTTTGTAATTTTAAATGTAGAGAATAACTCAAAATATTCTCTGCAGTAGACACAGAGAATGCCTCAAAAAAATGAACCCATAGCTTCTATTTTGATCAGACTTCCTTATCTATAATACATTTTCACCTCTCTTATACCTTCCATTAGGCTCTGGAATATATGAAGTTCACCAGCATGTGAAATATTCTTCATGATACCCACGGAAATACTTTAGTAACTCTGTTTAACTTTCAGCTGAAATACAGGAAGCAGGCAGGTTACAAAGGAGAAATTCTCTATGCAGCCCATCTCTTACCTCTGTCTACAGTGTCTATTGGGCTGACAGTCCAAATCCTATTGAAGTAAATGAGGATGATGTGATCAAAATCTCACTGATCTAAAAGTTTCTCTCCGACTGAATTTCTGACCTGCAGTTTAGGAGGGGCTTAATTACGTACTTTGTGAATAAGTCTGTATTTCTCATCTGAAAGACAATAGGTTTACTGAAAAGCTGTAACACAATCACAGTACTCTAGTAATTAAAAATCTTTTTCTGATTTCCTCTTTGAATATATTTTATGCATAGCCCACTTTTCCTTATGTTCTTCAACTAAAGTAAATCTTCTCTGAAGGTTTTGCTTCGTTTGAATTCCAAAACATCTATAAACAGCAAATATATCTCAGGGGGGGGTTTTGCTAGTCTAGATAAAATAAATTATTTTAGTTCTCATCTAGATGTCAAGTCTTTTGAAACATCCAAATTGTCTTCCTTTGTAGCTATACCAACCTAAAGATGTATTTGACTTCACCACAAGTAGTTCTCTGCGTATTAATGTAGCTGCAAAGTGCATAAAAGCACTACCTACAGAACTAAACTTTTAACTTGATGTAATATTTCATTCTGCAGTGTCGCAGACATCTTTTTATGAAAATCCTTTCTTAGGATTTTTTCTTCCTGAGAAGCTGAGAGGCTTCAGGAACAAAATGTAAACAATGGTTATCTGCTGCTGTGGAATGCAGCAGGTGGATCCGTGATTGGTCTCGTGTGGATGCTTGGCTTTAGTGACCAGTCATGGCAGAGCTGGCTCTCTCTCCCTCTCCAAGCCAGCTGCCTTTGTTATCATTCTTTTCTTTTCTATGCTTAGCTTAGCAAGCCTTCTGAGATGAAGCTTTTCCTTCTATTGTTATAGTATAGTTATAATGTAATATATATATATATCATAAAATAATAAATCAAGCCTTCTGAAATATGGAGTCAGATCTCCATCTCTTCCCTCATCCTGAAAACCCCTGTGAACACCGTCACACTGCAGCCAATAGAGAGAAATAATCCAAATAAGTTGTAAATCACTCAAAATACCTGTGTCTCTACTCTGAAAAGAGAGAGAAGGCTAAAGCAAATAAGTCATAAATTAGGCGTGTTATGATTTTATAAATATAGGAAATTAAGGAGATAAGTACTTTGAGTTCTGAAACTGACTCTCTCAGGTCTAACCACAAACAATATTTCTCAAAACAGAGGTTTTAGGGCAAAAAGCATCTTCCTTCTATATTAAGATACAAATATCTTCTACACCAAAAAAATCAAAATATGCATCTTTCAAGGTTAATTTTGCTGTTTCCCACCCAGCCTCATGTTTGTTTGGTTAAAAAAAATATTCATGCAACATTTAAAATATATTATTACTCTAAAGAGTAAGATAGGATAATGACATTCTCAAAATTAAGGAAAAGAAAACATTAATGAAAAATGTAAAATCTGACCTAACCTCTTTTTATGTCAACATTTGTGTTTAGTTTTTTCTTCAGAAAAGAAAGTGTTGAATGAAACTGGTTCTATATGAACCTTAGTGCTAGAAGCTATGACTCCAGAGATAACGTATTTTCATTTATTATTTAAACTGCAACAATATTTTAAGCTGTTGTCTTCTTACAATCTGTTTTAGTATAAATTATTTCATTCTAATTAACCCAAGATTCTTGGACTAGATTGTTTTATTCTAATTTAATTTTGGGCTAGATTATTTTCTTCTAATTAGCTTCTTACTTGTTCTTACCCAAGAAGAAAGAAGTGTGGTATATCGCTATTTTACTTAAGAGTAGAATAAAGACTGCAGGATTTGTCACAAAATAAATTCTGGGATTTCATAGTTTATAATATTGTAGGTCAATTTACAAAGAAATTATTTTGGGTACCTCCAGAGCAGTTCCAGCTCTAAATCATTAGACTTACTGTCATGAAGTACATTTCATTCATCATATTTTGTAAAACAAAAAGTTATCCAACCTGTGCTAGCTCAGCAGCATTCTGATGACAATCACTAATGGGTTGATTCTAGCTCAGAAATTTGTTGACTCCTGGAAGATAAATGAGTCTTCAGAAAGAGCATTAGTGACACTCCCTAAACCAATGTGGTTTTCTGATCTATGCAACACAACAGGTATTGTTCTTCAAATTTACTGTCCACTGCCACCTCCCATAGCAGAAAGCTTCAGGGAATGATAATGAAGTGTATTTTAGGGCACAATTCTTAGCTCTGCCAGTGGGATTCATTAACAGCAGCATGGAAATCAGATAACTGCAAGGGGTTTAAAACCGTGGGAGTAAAGCTGTCATTGATTCTCAAGGTTGTCGGAACTTGCTGACAATAGGTATTCTGCAGGAACTTTAATCTGTTATTTCCAAGTATCTACTGCAAAGTCTGTTCTAAGTATTCAGGAAAACAAAACAAAACACTCTCTCCCCCAACAGCAACACCAAACCCCCCAAAATAAAACAAAATAGCAACAACAAAAAGAAAAAAAGCGTTATTTCATATTTGGCAAAAGTGGCAACACAGCCTGGTTGACATACATTTAGTGTCATGAAAGCACTGGGCCATACGAAGGAGTTACCATCCAAGCAGCTCATAGACATGCAGTTAGTGTGCCCTGGCAGCAGGGATAGCCAACCTGCAGATGAAAATGTGATCTCACAGCAGCCTACACAAACTTGCATCAGGTTTTGTCCCTGCTACAGGCTTTTCTGCCTCCTGGAAAGAAGGGCTACCATCACAAGCCATCATACTTCTGATTCCCCAGTTCAGTCTGATGTCCACAAATGTTAAACAGCCAAGGTCTCTTGCCTTGTGGGGCGCAAGGAATTATAAACATTTTATAAACTCAAGTGAAATAAGAAAATATACACATACCTACAGATCCAATATGGAAAGATTGACCTCAAGCTGCTTTCCCAAAACTGGGTGTAAAATCCATGGCAGAATCTAGAAAAAAGGATTGAAATCTTGACACATTTTTAAACAGTGGCAAAGATCAATCATCCTTAATAGCATCAGTATTAGTATTTCATAATAAATCTCCTCAATTCAGTCTTGGGTCTTGGTTTTAGATTGTGAATTACACAGTATCTAAAATCATTATGTAAAAAGGAAAAGGCAGTGTACACAGACATAAAATGAATTACGGGTCTGGAAGCCTTCCCAAAGCCAATGTAGAAATATCAAGGTTGTCAAAACCTGATGATGGGATATTAAGAAATCTTTCATCTTACATTTCCATGCTAGCATTAGTGAGTGCATTCTAAATGTCTAGGGAAGCCATAAACACATGCAGTACAATTTTGTATATCATAATAGTGATGAAGAGTAGCTACTGCATTAAATTAATTGTGAAAGCAAGATTTTTGTACATTTTTTAGGTGTTACCAAGCACAACCTTGAATGTCAGTATCTCAGAAATCATTGATTGCACCCTATGCTAAATTATCATTTAATGTCAAGGAAAAAAAGTTAAATCAGATTGTATGAATTATTCATCACCTCCAATTCAATATGTAGACTGTTCTAGCTGAGTGTTAAGCACTTTTGAATAGTATCATGGAAGGTGAACACTTTTCTGATAACAGAATACCAGAAACTGACCTGACCTTTATAAAATACAGGTCCCAAAGAATCAAGAATATATACTTCAGGAGAATAAACAAACTTATTACTAAAGATATTAACTTTTTTAATAGGGTCATATTCGTATTTGCATAACATGTTTCAGATCAAATCCACTCACATAGAATTAAGACTCTCAAAAAAAATGTTAGAAATCTCTTAATGTATGTCTCTCCACTCTCTGAATGGTTTCTTCCATTGTGTTTTCAGGTAAGGTACAGAGCCAGTTTGCCATGTGCTAATTAGTAGACTAACTGGCATCTGGGAAGATTCCTAGAGCAATTGTTCCTACTGCCCTGGTTTGGTAGGATTTTGCCTCTACTTTGCTTAAGATGCATATGTTGGGGCAGAATGGTGAATTGGGCTGCTGATTTTTATATCTGTACATTCTTAGAATAGCTATATTTACCCAGAGTTAAATGTTTGGTGTCAATTAATGGAGGTGCTTTATGGATAAAACATTATTGTCATGTGACTACTCTATAAGCTTCCACATTTCATACTGCACACTCCTTTGCCTATCCAAATAAACTTGGGTCTCACAAATCCTACTTTGTGGACTGATCATCTAGGTGTGGGCATGGAAGGAAAAGTTAAAAAAAACAACTACAGCACAAAAGAACAAAAGAAAAGACACAGCAAGAGATTGTTGCCAAAATCCAATTACTGTGTGAAAAGTGAAATTTAAAGATCCCATGACTTGAAAAACCTATAGTTACCTGATGACCTGAAATTGGAAATTTCCTATCTGAAGTAAGATTATGAAACTTGCTTTCTTAAGCATATTTTAATTTTTTTTAACTTATATTAGTTGATGTATAGTATTAATGTATAGGAAAAGCATCAGATGTCCTTAATTCACCACAGTAAACCCTGTTCCACAGAAGCTGCCTTACATACTGTTTAGAAAGTGACTAACCTCCAGCTGACCTATGAGTCTGCCAGCTAGGACGAAAAACTGTAGAGAAGTAGAAGGATACAGCAACAACTTTATGCAGTACAGCAAGAATCTTTAGTGCAGGAGAAAGTAGAACTGTCCCACTAGCACTTGTGTTCTCTCTGTCATTCTACACATTACTCTCTGAAGCTTTTTTCCTACTAGTTACTAGTTATTTGTCAATTCTAAATTAGTTTATTAAAAAGTTGATTGCAAATGTTAGTGTGATAGAGTTCTTCCTTTGCATTTCCAAATACCATGTCCTGCACATGATATTTGCTTAAAAACAAAATGGCGAGGCACTCTTGTGTACCTGAAATTTAAAAAAATATCTTCACACAAATTAGGACTAGGAAAGAAACCAAAACGTTCCCTAAGTCATCACTTCCACAAAAAGCTCAAAAGTCATCTATTCCTGAATAGGGGAACTATATGTAAAGAATTTTTTATTTGGGGTTTTGGTTTTTTTCTTTTTCACTTAAAGCGTTGACACAAATTTATGGTTCTTTCAGTTTCCTCATGGATGCATTCACTTATCCTACTAGGTAAAAGAGACACAGGGAGAGAAATTGAAGACTGGATGCTCAATTGAACTTGTTTCTTAACTGATAGCTACCTCTATATTTAGTTTGGACCACTCTGACCTAGATATCAGGAAAAAAAAAATGGTATAGAAGACAGTAGGTCTAAGTAGTTTAGGTAGAAGTTAGTAGTGTAGATGTGTCAGGCCTGTTGTGCTTGACTCCAAGTTTAAGGACTCATATCTGCCCCCTTTCCTAATTAGTGGGACAGACAGAACCTATCCAGATTCGTAAGCACAGCTGCATCTTGAAAACAGCAGTCTGAAAACTAGGTAGTCTCTGTCACCTCTTCATCTTACAAGGAATCTTGCCTGAAGATAAATCTATGGTCAAAAACTGTCTAGCTCTAATTTAGTATCTAAAACAAGACAGAAAACACTTAATTTCAAAAAAATTATATGGTATAGCCATGCAGTGTATATATTTATATTCAAAATTTAGAAGTCATGCTAGAGCTTCAGCAATGCAAGGGAGAGAGGAAAAGAGTCAAATTGGATAGTTCTTTAAAATAAAAAAAAGTTACACAAAATAAATAAAAAATGAAGTAATACAAAATTATGGTAATGAAATTTTGCTTGCTTCTATTTAGGATAATTTTCTTATTGTCTACTTAATGGACATCTAGTTTGTGCAATGTTTCCTTAAGATTTTTTAATGAATCAAACAGACACATAAAAGGAAGGAATGTCATTTAGACAATAACCAGGCATTTCATGATGTATTTTGGCAAGTTACTGAATTTGTTTTAGGCAATTGTGTAAGACCAGGGTTATGCAGCATAAACTGATAGCACATCTACTATGGTTTACAACTATTCAGATAAATATTTATCTACAGAAAATTCTGGTACACTCTGAAACTTGAAAAGTGTGGAAGTAAGAGTTCTATGTTAAAAGGAAAGTGCCAGAAAATACATTAATGGGTGAATTTATAGCTTTCTTTTTTTCTTTAAAGAGTCAAAGGTTTAAAACAGCAGGCTTATATGAAATATATGAAATAAAAACATTCTGGTATTCCACACATCCTGAAAATAGAAACATCATGTACACTGGTCTTCACTGATAATGCAGCAGTTCTGGCTATCCTGGTAGATTTTTTTGTACAAAAGAGTAATGAAAGCATTAGTTAAAAAGGAATCTGATAGGAGCACACAGAGATTAGAAGCAGCTGTCCATATGTAAGTATCTGGTAAAACCTCAGATGCTCCAGGGAAGGTGACACAGGTTTATCAGCTGTGACACAGGATCTGCATGAGAACCTACCTATGAGAGGATCATCTAAAGCTGGGCAGGCTATTGCTGTGAATCACATATTTAACTATCACCTCTGTATGGGCACCTGAACTGAGCCCAGGGATAAGAAGTTAAATAGCAGCACAATAAGAAAAAGCAAACCATACTGGAGTGCAAGTTCTTTTCCTAAATATAAGTTTTCATGTGTTGAGAGTTGTCCCACCTAGTTTCCATCTCTAGAAAACTGCAGGTCTCCTATGGCTCCCAACTCTGGATTTATATATATATATATATATATATATATATATATATATATATATATATATATATATAAATATAAATGGCTCCCTCAGATGTCCCAAGCTGGCAGACACTATGCTGCAAAACTGAATACAGTCCCTAAAATCATAGAAAATCATAGTCATTGTATACTTTTATGCCAGATCATCTCTGATGGATCTTATTTCCACTCCTCCTGTTTTTTCAGGTGATCAACTACTTATCTGTGTTTGTGAGCTCTTTTCTGAACAGAGACATCTCTCCAAGAACTGGAAGTGATGCATAGGTATCCCAACCACTACAAATGTGTTAAATCTTTCTGTGATTCAAGAATAAAAAATAGTTGCACGAGAGACAACAAGACTTAGAAAAATGAAAAAAAAAAACCATCGAAATTACCTAGAGAGCTTTTCTATTTCATTATCCAAAGGATTTCTCATCAGTATGCTGATAAGAAAAAGACACAGATGTGTGTTTCCCATATCAAATAGTGCTTGTTATTCTGTTCTTGAGGCTGCCCCAGCAACCAGTGACCTGTGTGAGAACCTGTGCTGACAAGCTCCACAGGTATCCAAGCTTAATGTAGCTCGGGAGTGCTTTTAATAGATAAGCATAGTCTATCTGTTCTGGCAAAGAAAAATAGGGCAAGCAATCAGACAACCATCTTCCATAACCTGAGTGGAATATTTAACACAAGTCAAGGGTAAAGAAAACAATCTTCTCAGAACAATGCCTTGAAATGCCATTAATAAAAAACCCCATCAGTGTTTATACTCATTTGTGTGTGTATATATATATATATATATGTATGTATGTCTGCATGTATGTATGTATGCATGCATGTATGCACTTATAATAGGAATGAGAGATTGTTCTTTTGTTTGCTTAAGTATATTTAAAAAACAGAAGCCCTTTCTACATAATAGTCTAGGTATTCCACCTAGTAAAATGGCTAGGAGATTTTATACAAAACCAGAACAACATAATGACAAAAAAACTGTTGACCCATAAGAAAATTAAGTTTTCTTTACTCATTCTAATTGTCCAGAAATGAAAAATCTTATGTTTCTGCATAAGATAGCACACAGAAAAAACCCATAAGGTTTTATTTTTTTAGCACATTTTCCTTTTTATTGAGTTTTATTTCCTTTTTATTGCCAATAAAATCTACAGTAAGATGATTCTGGTGTAATACTGTGTATTGCAAATTCCCTCCTACTGAATTGCTTTTTTCTTTTTGTTGATTTATTCACACAGACAACTGAACATAGACTACAACAGATTTTTTAAATTTTTTGGATGACATTAATAATTTTTTTAAACCCTAAATTTTAAAGGCTTGCCTATTAATCTATATTTGCTATTTTAAGCATGTTTCTGTAGGGAATAAAGTCTGTGATCATTAATTTAAAAGAACAGAAAACAGATTATTAGCTTATTGGTTAGAGAAGCACTAATCATGTTTGAAGTACAAGACATCCTGAAAATAAGAAAAAACATCTCCTTTGAGCAATGGGGCTGGAGTACCAAAATGCTGATAAGACAGAGAGAGATGAGGAGTTTGGATGTTCCCGTTCTCTCTGAATGGTCATCTCACGTGACATGATCCATATCTTACCAACACCAGTATGAATGGAAGAAGAATAATTCTGTGGAAGTAGATACTGGCATCTCATCAAGTGTTTGGACTCATACTGAAGGAAAATGGTGTAGGGAGGAAAAATAAAAAAAATTAAAAAAAATAAGCAGAGAACAAAAGGCATACAGGAATGAAGAATTAAGTCAGTGTCTGACTGCAACAAGGGAAGATTCATGATATAGGGGAAAACTGCCCAAAGGTTCATAATTTCTGATCCCAAATATCTAAAAATCATGTTTGAAAGCTAGCAAAAGGCTCTAATGCTTCCTTGTAAGGTGGGGGCTACTTAGATATACAGAGCTGTAAAGATAAGACTATAAGACATGCTTTTTAATAAAATCTGAAATTATTTACACAATCATCTCTTTCAAGAAGTAAATACTTATGTAAAACATTAGCTACTAAAAAAAAAATTTAACAATGGCATGAAGGTTGACAACACTGTGCAAGTTTGTTAAAAAAATGAACAAAGGAAAAATATCTTGTGTGAGTTGGTAGCATCCCTTTGCTACTGTAATATGAAAATCAAGTGGCATGGGAGAGTGTTCCTTAAACTCACTGTCTTGCCTATTTATGGCCACTTAGGAAGCTATCACAAAATAAACACTTTGCTCTCATCATCATCAGACATATAAGAAAAAAAGGTGGGAATAGAACTTTATTAAAAATTAGGGTTTTTCAAATTAAAATATTACTTTTCTCACACATTTTATGCTCCACACAATATTTTAGGCTCCTTTTCAGTACTGCCATCAGTGAAACATATTCTAAGATGATAAAACAAAGATAGGTTAAACATTGATACGTAAAACTGAGTCTGAAGCCTGCATTTGTTAAAAAAAAAAAAAAATATGTTTCATGTAGTTCTATTTACTTGTCTCATTAAAGTAGTGGCAAAATTCCACTCTGCTGAAGTCAGAGAGAGTTTTGCCATTCTTTTCTATGGTGCCATCATTTCATTTACAAATCCAACATCAATTCTATTTCAGACAAAGTGTTGTGGCTCAACATTTCCCTTTACTCTCTGTCCCATCTCCCAGAGACTGCTGTTCTCATAAAAGAAGGGGCAGATGATCCTGAACTACTATAGTCAACAGGATAATATTTCATGAAGTGGTCATAAATTCAGATTATGCCTGTATACTTTCAGGTTTTTGAAAGATAAAGTCTTAAGAACTTTATCTATTTCCAAAGACATTCTGACACAACAAAAATCCACACCATATGAGGTAGAAAAAAATATAACATTGACTGTAGCTGGCTACAAAATTAGGTGCATTGTAATCCAGGAATAAAAGTTACCAAAAATAAAACATTAAGATAATTATTTTTTAAACCAGAGTATACTTTTTCTGTTTTTCTTTACCAGTTTAACTTACTGCTCCTTTTGAGCATCCATAAGAGTAGAAAAATAGCACAGAGAGAATAAAAAGGAGAGTAGGAATCTAGGAGAAAAAAAATAAATCAAAAGGTGAAAGTATTCAAAATGAAGATGTAAGTAAAGATATAATTCAGACATTGAAACAATCAAATTTTTATAGGAAAAATAAAAATCCAGACCACAGGAATAGTCTCTTACTTGTCTTAAGCTATAACTCTGAAGGGCATCTAGACACTCAGACACCATTCTATGTTCTCTAAAACATGCTGGGACACAAATTTTTAGAAACTAAAATCCAACTGTAAAAACATGTTCATTTTTTTTCTAAGACAAATATTTCAAGCACATAGGTCCTGAAATGTAATTGTTGTTCTCTGGTGAGGCTTTCAAGGACTTGTCCTGTCTTACTCATCAGTGGAAGCAAGCTGGCAAGGTCTGGGGCAAACCCCAAGATGGTTTTGTGCCGTTTTCCAGGAGAGCATTTAAAACCGAATGTATATTCTCTGGATAAATATTCTAAGAAATTTCTGTCAGTAAAAAGCCTGAAACATTTCAAGAGCTCCATTGCTTATGAGCAGCACCCACAGGAGTGATAGGAAGTTTATGTGGCTGGCTGCAAGAGGAGGGAAAGGTGCCACCAGTTCGCTCCATAGAAGGTTTATTCAGCCAGCTTATTTAGACTGCATGTGCAGCCAGGCTCTCTGTGTCCCTGCCTGGAGCACACTTAGCTTTAAGCTGCCCCTTGTTACTTATTTTTTTCCTATAACAGTTTAATCTTAGGTCATCCAGAGGTCAAGGCAATGTGTATGTTCCTCAGATAGGGCTGTAAGCCATATGGAAGAAACAATACACTGGTTCATGATTATGGAAAAGCACAGTGTACTTTCTTCCTCTTATTCTTCCTTTCAGCTTTAATAACAGCTACATTGGTAAAAGCTACACATTAGGCTTTTCCTTGGGGAAAGAAGAGGAAAAGTGAGATTTTATGCATGAACAACAGGATTCTACTAAAATGAACTAACAAATTTATTCACTACGTACATGGAAGTCATGATCTTTTTATAATATGTGTTCTTAAGGATTTAAGATTCTCAATGTAAAAAATGTGTGTAATTAGTAAACCCTACAATATATGAAAAAAAAGGTGTGATTTTGCTAGATGATTCTGTAGATCATATGTAAAACAAATAGTTTATCACATATTATCACTCCATATGAGTTTCAAGATACTGGTGTATTCTGTGGGGCAGAAGTGGTCCTGGATTTACATTCTCTTTTGACATATCTTTCATTAATAAACAGGCAACTTTGCTCTGACACAATGAAAAAAAGACATCCCACTGCAAATTTGTCCTTCAACTACTTTGTATAACACCTTCAAATTATTTTTTGAAATTTCCTCTCTGCTGGGCCGCACTTGAACAAATATGGTCATTCTTCCTGTTGACATTGGCATTCCTTTTGATAAAATGCAACTCATCCTACTTTTGATTGTGAAACCAATAGAAAGAACATTCTGCTACCCTTGCATCTTGACATTTGAAATTGCCCATTCCAAGTCACATTGTATGAGCTCATTATGATCAGACACAGGAAAATACATTCATTTTTTTCATTATAGGAACTATCCAGAAATAGATTAAATCACATGCACTGCCCAATTACTTCTTTCTCAACCACAACAGCAACTTTTACTTTCTTGTCAATAAACTCCTTGCAAACAATCAAGTCACTCACTTGGAATAAATGATTGGTTGACCTCTGATAGCTGTGGAAGACAAATGTATCAACACAAAGATATCGCTTATGCTTTAGGAAGTTCCTGTAGTGCAGATTGTTTAAAGCTGGGAAAATAGCCTGAAAAAAACTATCACACTTTCAATTTTTTTCCTAAACTTCATCTATAAACCATTATCAGATGAATGATAACAAACTTTGGTTCATGTAACATGCTACATGAACTTTTGTCTGACCTATGTAATTAATATTTTTTGTTGAGTGGTTTGTTAATTTTTCACGCCTCTGTTCCTTTATTATTTAATCTTTAATGTAGTACCAATCAGAAGGAAGAGAGGCTGGGGTAAAGAATTTAGAACCAGTCAAGAAGCAATAAATTCAAGTTTCCTATGGTATCATATAGAGACTAAGAAATGCAAACTGAAACCGCACATTTTAAAATGTATTCTGAACAATGAAGGTGTCAATTGACCACAGAGAGGAATTTGGTGCTATTTGACATAACTTAAGGCACATAATCCTGGACACCACACATGAGTGGCAGATATGATACAAGGTTGGCCTATGTCCTTCTGGTGTGTTGCAGACAAGGGTCTAAGAGTATTGCCCAGGCTGGCCCAAACAGCTCCAGGCATTTTTGGTCAGGCAAAGCAAGTGAATCTGTTGGTACAGCACTTTCTTTTGCTAATTTATCTCCATGAACTTGGAGCTTTGCTCTGCAATCTGCCACTGAGTAGTTTCTACCTGAGCAACATCTTGCAAATTTAGATGTTTTTCTTTAGTTTTTAAAGCTTAATTGATTTACTGTAACTCTATCTGCAACTTCACCTTACTTGTATATTTCTGTTATCACATCCACAGGTTATTTCAGCAAGAACACTGTATGTTGCTATTTTGTTCTTCATGACAAGTACAATACCTGGCACTCCTGAGAACAGATTCATGTAGGGATTTCAAGCAAGGACCATCTTTGCTGAAGTTGTGGGTTTTTGTTAGAGGAAGCTGCACTGATCATGGAATCAATAATAAATTTTCATTGGCTATTTTTGTGTCTGTTAATAGATGATAACTCTGAAATTATGCTGCCAAAGCTAAGCACAGTATTAGAGACTTCTGATAACCTCAGATATTTCTGTACTGAGTAAGATACTTGCAATTTATGTATCTTAACAGAGATGAATTTTAGAATACTGTGAGAATTTCTTACATAACTAACTTTGTTCCCCTGAAGAGAGAGAACTACATTACAAATCTGATATTCAGGATTCTGAACCGCCTTTTACTTTTATGTTAAATTTCCCCATGGTTTCCTTTACTACTTCTTTGGGTTTAATTGTCCTTTTGCTCAGCTCAAAACACCATGAGCTTTACGACAGACAGCATCCTTTAGTGACAGTGCTCTTTTGTTTTCCTTGAATAAAAGGTGGTATTTGTGTTCTACCAAAGGAAAAAAAGCAGAGGATAAAGAGAGGTTTTGTTTGCTTGTTTGCTTTGCTTCTATTTCCCAGAGTCCATTCCAGGATGCAAAATACAGAACACAGTGGTAGAGACTGCACCATCTCTATGTGGTGCATTATGAAAAACCTTTTATCACATTGGGAAGTAAAGGCAGGAAATTGTGTCACACTTTATGGGACATAAAACAGTCAGCCATCTCACTGTGATTGAAGGAATAAGGTTTAAAAGTGCAGGTTCTTACAGGTCTGTTTGCCATGATCTCTGCTGGAATACCTTGAGCACTGGGAAGGCTGACACCCTTTAGCACCTCTCCTGTGGATTAAAGGAAAATACTGCATCATGAGCCAATTGTCTTTTCCTTTTACCTTCTTTTATAGAATCTTCTTTTCTTTCAGGAAACAAGCAATAATACCTTGCACTAAGAAACAGCCATTTGAAATGTTTGCTGCACAAACAAGCAAAGAGAGTGGTGTATATACTGTTTACTAACCCTCTGTGGCTCATTTGTATGTAAGGTCAATGATGAATCAGACTTGGGCGTAGAACTGTGTAAATCCTGTTTTTTAATCCCAGTTTACTTAATTCTTGCTTGAAAGACAAGCCAAATTTCAGGACTTATCAGAGCATAACATGAAGTTAACCTCCAGAGCTATTCCCCAATAAAACTCTGATAAGCACATTTTAATAGTTCACAGTCAGCTAGAGTTAGATAGTCACAGAGAGTTTTTCTCAAGAAATTAATGTTCCCTGTAAATCAACAGCATTGAAAATACCAACGATGAGTATGTGGAATTCACTAGTTGTGCTGTAAAAGTAGGTACAGTCCACTTTGAGAAAGGATTAACCACAAAGTTTATTGGTGTTTTTATTCATACTCCAGTGCTTTTATTGGTGTATAACAAGTATAGAGCACCACTGCATGCTGCCAAGTGTTTAAAGATGGAACAGCTGTATAGATTTACATCTTGGTCAAGAAATATGCCATTCTTTTGAGTCATTACTGTCTAAAAATTCTACTTTCCAGCTATCATTCTGAGAAAAAGGGATGGCTCTTTTTTCTCAAAACTTTTGAAATGCTTTTCTAGAGAAATTGACAAGTCATATATGTAACTACCTACTCCTTAGGAGTATTCAAAATAATGCTAAAAACCAGCACTAAGCTCATTGTCTGAGTTTTAGTTCCTTTCTGATGGGAATGTGCATGAAGAGTGTGCTACCCTTTTTCTTTTTGTTAGATTGGAATGAATAATTATCTGATTGTTCAGGAGCTTCCAAATAACTGGAATATCTTGCCCTTTTGTGGCAACAGTAGTTTATGGACTGGGAGTTTTCATTTGATTAATTTAAATTATCAGTGTTACAAGATTATCCTTTTTTCTTTCAGTCATCCCAAGTTTTGTTATGCACGTACCATGCTACTTCATCAGAAGTAAATGAGAGCTTTGCAAGCAACTCAGCTGTAAAATTTCTCCTGAGACAAAGTTTGGCTTCCAAAGGCTGTATCAGCACAGGGGCTTGTATTCAAATTAAGCTACAGCAGTAGCTTTAGTTTCTAATGACAATGACAAACTAAAAAACTAAATAAATAGAGGGAACATACAGGAACTGTTAACCTGACAGTATAGTATAAAATAACCATGGATTAGATTCTCAGAAACTTTAGCATGAAAAAATTCCCATTAAAACATCTTTCTGATGTAAGAGACTTTGTGCCACATGCAAGTCATGTATTTATTGTATTGAAAAGTGAGATGATCATGATTATATAACCTTGAGAACTAAGGAGATAGCAAATATTGGGGTCTTTATATTTGGGTATAGATTTGCTATCTCTAGAAGAGGGATATATATGATTGTGTTCTGAGTGACAGTACTTGTGAAATATGAGGCAAAAAAATAGGAGTTTATGCTCTTCCTTGGGCTTAATTGTCTTCTGTCATGAAAGCTGTTGTAGCATTTGTAACATTAGAAAACAGTAGAGATAAAGGATTAACCACATAAACTATCACCATCTTCAAATAATTGGCTTTTGGTGTTGAAGATATATTGATTTTCCTCTTAATATTTCAGTCCTCTTTTTTTTTTCACCTTTTTCCACACAATTTGTTTGAAATATTATTTTTGTCTTATACTTTACATAGTATTTGTGGTTTGCTACTGCCCTATCAGTACAGTAGATTCAATTACAGAAATATTGCATGCATAGCTGAACTAAGAGTATATTAAGAATAGAATATCTGAACCAGTTTCACATTGTAACATTTAAAAGAGCTTGAAAATAAACCTTTTCCTATTAGAGGAGCATCAACAATGATGTATAAAAAAGAAATTTGGCGTGTAAAAAAGGTTCGTAACACAAACAGGTTTTATGGTAGGATATAAAACTGGAACATAAGCATAAATGCAAGATAGTGTAAAAACCCCAAGAATGTGAAAGTACATTGCCCTTTATTTTAAAAACACATAATTCTAGTTTGTTGGGAAAAAAACATCATCCATGCTTACAGTGCATAGTAGAGTGCAGTGCAAGATCAGCTGAGCTAACACAGACCTGACTGACTTTATTAGGCTCAGTGTTACAAGGTAGACTTAGCAGGAAGCACCTAAAATGTGTGCTGGTTGTACCTGCCTGTTGCTGCACCCTGCCTGGTAAATGCTGAATCCAATATTACCTGAGCATTGCACCGGCCTGCTACCACATCAATGAGTATGTTGCATGTACAGCTCATATTTCAATGAAAACTGGCTCACAGAGCAACAGTTTGATTTTATATTCCCACTCCAGGGTGTCTCTCTCTGCTTTCACCAGTGAGACTATAAACAGATTGGTCCAAATTAAAACATCACGTGAAAATGTTACGCCAAACCTCAGTGCAAAATTGCTCTAAGTTTATATGATATTGTCCTTAAGGAACTGTTTGTCCCAAAAGGGCATATTTTGTAAGTTGTTTCTACCTAAAAAGGGGGATTTTTTAGGTACTTTCCTGGGAATTTTCATCTGTGAAATAGACAAGTAATAGAATTTAATTTCTAAATTCAGTTCATCCAATACAAGGCAAATTCTCTACTGCAGCTCTGTTGAAGAAGTATTCCAAAATAGAACATTTATAAAATACAAGCACGGATTCACTATGTGGGGTTTCATTTGCGTATGTTTCATTTTACATATCCGTGTATTTATTTGCACAATCAAACATATATAGAAAAATACCCCTTAAAATGGAAAAGTAGGGAAATGGAACATTATTAATGTTGAAGTAAAACAGTGTTTGTATAATAAACATAACAGAATTGAGTCAGTGAAACAGAGGAATTAACTGGTAGATTTAAAACAGAAGCAAAAGCAAAGCTTCCTGTTCTGGTTTCTGCCTGTAATAAGTACAGTGAAAGCAATTTTGAATTAAGGTGTTTTTCCAGTTTAATTCAAGCATAAAGGAAGACCCATTAGTTGTTTTTACAAAGCAAGAAAGATGATATTTGTCTCCCCATTGCTGGACTGCAGTGCCCCTGTATGTACCACCTGCTGGTTAACAACGTGAGAGGACTCATTCTTTCTGAAAAAACCCAGCTTTTTGTTGAAATAACCAGCACTGAAAATACAAGAAGCTTCTCTCTATGTTTGCAGTCTGGTTTCTGTTGTGTTTGCTACAAAATCATTGCTGCTTTAATTTGGGAGGCTTCCAGTAAGCAGGCTCTTATTGTCTGCTTTCTGCAAACCCTGTCATCCACCAAAGAAGTAGATCCATCTAATCTCCAACATGCATTCTGGTGTCTTTCAGAAAAGGAGAACCTTCTGGAAACAAAGCACTTTGGTATTTATCTGTGTTCATAAAGAGGGCTAGTAAAGCCTTTTATTGAGGGCACTGCTCCCATTATATGTTGCCAGCAGTATGAGGTTGTGCAACACTCTGAGTCTCAGCCCTGGCATGGATGTTGGAGGATGTCCTAATGCACTATATCTGGCCTCAGATGTTCTAGATATGCTTTCAGACCTGGGTACTGGGATGTGGAGGCAGCTTAAAATCTGTTGTGCCCTAAAATGAAAGAGGGATGGTGATCAAGCAAGGAAAGGCATAAAACAGGGAGGCTGAGATTTGCACTGAACAGAACCAACTTTCACTCCTCCCAGGCCTTCCAGGGAGATAGATCTGCCCAGAGTTGTGGCAAAAAAAATTAACTAAAAGTAGTCTATCATCAGAATCATTTCCCTCACTTGAAACTCCTTTCTCAAAGAAAGAATATTCTGTTGGATGTTCTGTTATTTGGTGTAATCCTACCATGACCATCACTGAATTATTTTCTGAATGCAGATGTGAGAATACAAGAGTTTCTACAGGAGCACCGCTCAGTTCATAGCCTTGCCCATCTACTCCAATAACTATCTCTCAAAAAGGTCCCCCATGCAAAGCTTTGCCAACTGTGGAGGACCAGAATGTACAGTCAAGCTTGCCTGCATGAAACAGCCTGCACTTTGATGATCTGAAGCAGCCCAATGTTGTTTCTTACTATTTAATTGTCAATAGTATACTTTTCTTTCATGAATTTAATAATTACCTAATAACTTCTTTGTAATGACAGGTGAAATGGTTTTGTAAGGTTTGTATGTATTTTTAAAAGTCCACTATCATGTGAAAAATCATGTTGATCCCACTTCCTCCTCTGAATAAGAACTTCCAACTAAATTTCTTATGTAGATGATTTCATTTCACATTATTCTCTAGCTCCCTCTTTCAATGAGTTTAGTATATTTAATTTCTCTTAGCACAAAAGTTATTGCATATAAAGCTTCAATAAAGCTTGTTTATTTTCTCTGTCTCTGAGTTCTACTGTACTCCTTTGACAAGCCAGAATCAAAAGTCCATATAGTCAAGATTCAGCATGTTATTTTATAAGGGTGATTTCATCTGTTTTTAGCAGTATTTCTTAAAATTTCCATTTTTTTGAACAATGAACATGAAATCAAAATGTTCATTTTACCATCTTTAATAAATCACAGCTCCCAGCCCTCTGTGGCAGTAGCTGGTTAGAATCAGTCATTGTATATAGTTTGGTTTGTTTTCCTACATGTGCTAATTTGCACTAATCAACACTGAATTTCATTTGCCACTCTATTACATAGTCAGTCAATATTTTGACACCCTACTGCATATCTTTAAAGTATTTTTTTACTTTTATAATCCTGAATAATTTAAAATTATCAGTAAATTTTATTCTCACTATTTACCTTGTCTTTCAGATAATTAATGAGTATGATGACCAACACATACTACGAGAAAGAGGCATCTTATTTGAGTGCATTCTATTGGAAAAAAGACTATTTATTTTATGGTGTTTTTTTCCAAATTTTTTAACTGCTGTGACTGATATAATTAGAGGTTTTCTGTTTAGTTTGGTTTTCTGTTTTGTTTTGTTTGGGATTTTATTATCCTTTCTAGGATACCCTGAAATTTAAAATGTATGATGCTAATATTTGTTTCTATGATTTTTTAGGCAAGACATCCTTCTGGAAAACTTTGTTGACTTATCCCTCTTCAAACATAGTTTTCATTGTGATTTTTATAATACCTTATATTCTGGGATAATGCTGTTTTTTCTATGCAGTGTCCTGCTGTTACAGCAACATTTCAATGCATCTGAACCTTCAGTTCTCAAGGTAAAATGTTGGACAACAGTAGTTGATAATTATGTGGCACTCAAGGCTTCAATCCAGTATATCTCAACTGGTTTAAAATATATGTATTAAATCATACAGTTTCAAGACTAATATTTTCTTAAATAATACAGCTATCAGCTAAGTATAGGTATTTCTTTTCAAAATTTTCTCATCAAATTTGATGGATGGCAGAGGGCATTTAAGGTAGAGATTCACTGATGCAAGTACTGAATATAAGACTGTTTGAAGCTATGATTTACTCACTGACAAAATAATACCTGAACATGATTAATAGGTGTTGTTAGTCATTCATCTAAGAGAATATTGCTACTAATTTCTTTGTACTTGTACTATTTGTCTCATAACCTGAAGTGGTGGAACGTGTTCAATGCTTACAGTCAACAGAAGACTGCACTTCAGTAGAGAGAATGAGTGTACTTCTCTTTGAAGTGAATGGCAACCTGTGCTTGATAAAGTCAGTACCAGGAAAAATTCATTATCTCATTGAGGAGAGAACAAGCTAAGAAGGATGGAATATTCTGTTTTCATATAAATAGCAAATAATACAGAAAAGAATATATTTTAGGAAAAATAATTAAACACATCTTTGAATTGTACAAACACTGGAATAGGTGGCTGGGAAGGTTGTATAGCCTCCATCATTAGGCAAGTCTCCCAGGAAAATAATTTCAGGGTATCTGAGTGTAGCATATGGAGAGAAGTTTGGCTATATGATTCCTTACATTTCCTACTAACTCATTTTGTTCTGATTCTAACATAACTTTTAGTTTCCTCCTCAGTAAGCTCTACTTTTTATGTTAAAAGAAGACTTATCACCTTAAGATAAACAATGTAGCCTGTTAAAAGGAGACAATGTGCCTGTCACTGTTTCTTCTTTTATCTGTAATTGTCAGACCTTCTATTTGTTTTGAAGTTTAATTTTTTAGCATTTGTTTAAAACTGCATACACCAAGCTTTTAGAAAATCTTGTTCTGTGCATGTATTAAGCAAAAAAACAAGTGTTTTATCACACAGCTGGAAATTCATAGACTCATTTTAGCTTTGCATGTTTTGCAGTATTTGCTCACAGTAATAGACTGTGGATTCCTGAAATGTTTCCACAGAAAAGGCAATACAAAATCTGTTTCAAGTAATTTTGGTGAGGGCTGAGTTGGCACTCAATAATACGTTTACCAAAGGGAAATCCTTACTTGAATGAGAAATCCAGAAGCCTTTACTTTGCACTTCTTCCCTAGTTTCATTCTAGTATTCCCTTGCATAGAGTGGAATTCTATTCAATATCTAAATTCATTTGACTAAATGCGTGTGTCACCTACCACTTAAAATGTTACAGTGTTTCTAAGGCATAAGCCTGGCAAAAATCTCATGAGCCACGGGGATTATGCACCATTTGAAAGAAGGAGCTGAAAAACCAGTGAGGATATCTTGAGGCATCTCAAAGCATCAGACATTTGTGGTTAGACATCAGCTATCCCATGATATCTGAGACATGCCTTTTTAGGTCTTCATTTTACCACAAGGTTGGCAAACAACAGTCAAATGGTGATTTGCACAGCTGATAGAAAATCACTCACTGAGTTCTTGCTGCACACTATCACTCTGCTTATGCTGACAGTTTCTGCTATGTTGATAGTGCTTTTGCATTTTTGCCAAAAAAGAAAAAACATCTGCCAGTTACACTCTTCTTTCTTAACTTTATTTGAGTCCAGGTGCAGTTTAGCACACTCTTAAGCATCCAAATATCCAGAGTCATCTGCAAGATGCAATCCACATTCACGACATGTCTGTGGTGATTTGCTTGTTAATTATAAACAGACATAAACAAACTCATATTCCCTGTAACTAGCCCATGCTCTAAGACTTCAGAGGACTTTTCAATTTTCTCAAGCGCACAAATAGAAATGCTCTTAGGCTTCTGGATGAAATAGTTTATGAAATTATCCTTCACAGCTGCTTACTACCAGCCTTGGTGCTGAGACGCCATAACTGATCATGTAAATTTCCAGTCTGTTTTTGTGCAAAGTGAAATAGATTAGTTTAAGCTAACACTGAAGCTTTCTTAAACAGATTTACTCCTTTGCATTGAAATGGAAGATGTTTTTCCAATGAAGTGGCTGTAACTCAAACCATTACTGTTACATGGAAAGGGGTAAAACTAAGAAAAGGGGAGATATTTGGGTAAAGAGTATACTTCAAATCGAGATTTAGTCAAAAAGTAATTAAAGTTTTGTTTTAGAAAAAGAACCACCTCTTATTTCTTATATTGTTTGCCATATACCTTGCATTGTGCAAAACATGTTGTGTTTGACTGAGTAAATTGCTTATTAAACCAAAAACTAGCTATGATTTTTTCTCTGAAGCTCTCCAAGCCCCAGCATTTTCTTTACAACACTGACATTTGGAAATTCACTGAATAATTACATCAGAATGTTTTTTCAGAGCTGTAAAAAATTGACAGTAGATGGCCTGAACAACAAGCCATCAATTGCCATGAAAGCATGTAGCAGAAAAAATAAATCCTCTGGGAGATGCCTATCACTACGGTTCCACATTTCTTATATTTTTCCTTTCCCTCTGGCTTGCTTGAATCATGTTTCCTATGCTGAGGCTATATATTCTGTAGCTAAACGTCCCCATCTATGATCAAGGAGGTAAAGGGAACTGATTTCCCTGCTTGCTTTCTTCTGGGCCTATTTCACAGTCTCAGTGGCTTCCCTTTGGAAGCTGAAATTCAAATCTTTCCTGTTCAAAGGGCATTAAGTGCAGCATATATTCTTCAGCTTCTTAAAGAATCTCCATACATGCATAAGTTTATATTCAGAAACATGCCCACACACACACCACGGACGCAGAGACAGCACCATTGGACACTGGATCCATATAACAACTAACATAATTTGTATTGTGAAATACTGTGGATTCCAGTGCCAGCATTCCTCACCCACCACAGACACTCTTGTCTGTTTTTTACCAAAAGAAACCCCAACACCATCAAAATAATCCAGTCCTTACAGTTATCAACTCCCAGATGAAGAAGTCAAGCAGTTGATACTGAAGGTAAAAAGGGCAGATTTGACAAGTGCAGAAAATACTTGGATGTTTTTGCAGCCAGGTTTCTTCATGGCCACAATTAATTAGGTTGGGGGGGCTGCTGGATTGCTCTCTGAGGGACCTCAGCAGTCATAAGAATGCATTATATCCAGTTGCTCAAAGCCTAGCAGGCTATGTCCTGCTCTCAGACATATGTCTTTTGCCATCTGGACTAAGACAATGCAACATACCTGGGCACCAAACCATCAGCCTGTAGGAAACACCACCTGCTTTGCAGTTTATAGCACATCCTGTCACCAAATGAATCAGCAACTGCAAACACTCCCAGCTCTCTCACAGATCTCTGCTTTCCCAGAATACTGAAATATGACAGAGGTGAGTTATGTAGTCAGGAGTTCCCAGAGCTCTGGGAGAGACACTACACCTGGTGAGTTAGCTTTTTGAGAGCCCACTCGGACTGGTCGTGCATAATGCCAAGGTGATGACATCATCTTTGTAGATGCAAAGTTATGGGGTTTAGTCTATATATCAGTGGTCTGAGAGCATTTCTGAGAAGTTAACAAGGGTAAACTTCTAGGAATTTGACAAGGGTACTGGGTCCAGGAGTCTGTGCTCTACATACTTATATGGTGTGCATATGTTGAGGATCTTGACCATTTCTTTCTCCGAAATTTTATTTCTTGATTTGATTTTTATATGAACAAAAGAAATTATCTTATGTTCACTAGAACTAGCTAACAAGGAAATAATAGCAGGAAAAGTGAGTGGTTAAGGTGATCTAAACACTGATTTAGTCATGACATGGATCAACTAAATGAAAAAGGTTTGTTGGAGATCCCTTACCTTTCCCCTTCACTTTTTTTACCTTGGAATAGAAAAGAGAGCTGTTGGACTGGTACTAAGCCTGATAAAATGCTAGGGTTGTGGTTTTTTTTTTTTTTAATTTTTTTAAATGAAATTACTTTGAGCACTGCTGGATTTTGCCTCTTCATAATCCTTGGCAGATAAATTACAAAGGCAAGACATATATTAAAGTATAAGGGATATGAATATCTTCCTTTGAAGTTTACTTCAGTGACCTCAGGAATGGGTAAGCAAAAGGTTTTCCAGAACACAGCTTATTTCTCCTCTAATCTAGTTTTCCTGACTTCTAGGTTGCATCCACTCTGGGCTAGTCCAAGAATAAAGAAAAACGGTCTCTAAAATCAACCATCCATTTTTGATACAACTTTGAATAAAAGCCCCCTAACCATTGTATTCTGTTTCTCAGGCTTGTAAAAGTTTCTGTGATGGGGCTTTGATCTTCAAATTTTACTTTCCCAATTTGTCTGTCTTCTTTCATTCTAAAATCAAATGCAGTTATCAGAGAAGACCAGGGCTTCTTTTCATCTTGGAGATAGAAAAGAGCTCAATCTGCATCTAAAAGCATGCTCAAGCCATACAGTTTGTTCCTATTATAGAGACAGATACTGAATTATGCAACAAGTTCCCAGTGAGCAATTACATTTTAATCACAGTAAAGATTTTTTCAGCAAAGACACTTCCATAGATGATTTATTTCAGAAGATAGAAATTTTACCTATATAGCTTAACTGGGAAAGTGTTCAACTTCCCCAGACAAATTTCCTGGCAGAAAGATTGTTTGAGGAGACCAGTAACTAATATTTAAACCACCTTTTTATTTAATTTCCCTTTTTTTTTTACAGTAAATCTTTAACACAACCTGACCTATGGTTGATAAGTCTGCAGTTCCATTTGGTCACTCATAACTTGCTTCTTGGATTAGAAGCTCCATGAATTATTTTTACTTTCCATAAATAGATTGTGGTGTTTACAGTACTTGCCTTCTGTGCCGCTAAATTAAATAACCATCTAGTATTTCAAAGAATGGCTGAAAATAGAAGCATATTATAGAGGAAAGTTCCAGTATATTTATTATCAAAATGAAAGTTTCACAGTGGACAAATACTTGTGATATTGTTCAGAATTAGAGATATGCTTATTATCATGCATTAAATATAAATTAAAAGATATAAGAAGTCATGTAAAAATTATAAAAGCAGATATTGAAATTCAAAAGACTTTAAAGCTGCTTGTAAAGTTCAAGCTGTGCTGCCACAGTACTTTTGGTACTTTCAGCCAAAGGAGGAAAAACATAAAAGAGATGAGTGCAACAAAAGAGATGACAACCCCTCCTTTGCTGGTCTTTCTTCCAAGAATTTGAGCATAGTTAATAATTGGTATTTGTGTTCCACTCACAACTGAAATCCCCGTATTTGGTTGCTTGCACAGTCTCTGAAATTCAAAATTTATTTTTGATTTTGAGTGGAAAAAAAAGTCAGACTGTGCTAAGTAACATGCAAAATGAACCAGTCTTTTTTACAGAACACGCTTTTCTAGCAAGTATAAACAAGCTTGCCTGTGATTGTTTAATCTGTCTGTGGCATTTTCACCAGCAGAAAGGAGAAAGCTGTGAAATGGTAAATGCCAACCCCTTACAGATTTACAGAAAACACTCAAAAATTTCAGCTGCACTCAGGAAGCCACTACCTGGTGAATGTTGTTCATGGGCTTCAGAATTCTGCCAGGCTGCTGCAGCATGCACCATCCTGAGATTCCAGATAGATTTCCATTAAGTACTTTTTAACTAGCATAGGCTGCATAACTAGTTGCCTGAATCCGTGTGTATGGCTATTTAAACAAACAAATAAGTAAATAGATGAGCAGATGCTTAGTGGATCAATGCCATGCATTGCATAACTGTGCAATTTTCATCACAAGAGGAGGATTCAGGACTTATATTTCACAATTGGTAACCAATTTTATTGAACTCCATGAAATATAAATGGACGAAGAAATTTTATAACCTGGGCTGCAGGATGCCTTCTGATCTTTTCTTAATGCTGAATATTTGTAGTGGTTTTCTACAAGAAAAAAAAAAGTAAAGCAAAATCTTTGACAGTTGCAATACCTAGCTGTAAACAAAGCACACTGGGACGTTGGGGAAATTATTAAATCACTTAGCACAGCTTGCTCCTATTCTTTTGTGTCTTAGAAGTGGCAGTTTTAAAGTGCAACATAATAGATATTATTGTAGCATTCCATTCTAGAATAATTTATCGCAGTATATAATATTCAGTAATAACCTGAATGCAATTATTTCTTGGTGTACAGTAACTTCTGCACAAGGTACTTTTAGCAGTACATGTCGACTTTGGTCCTTTCAAATATTATTGTCCAGCTGTTAGCTGAAGTCTTTACAATTTCTTGATCTTTAAAAATCTTCAATACCTTAAAGAAATACCCAGGAGAAAAAATAACTCTTTCAGAAATTTATATTTTCCACACTCACAATTTTAATATGAATAAAATTAAATAATTTTGATCAAACCACAGTTGCTGGCACAGCAGTCCAAGAATTTTTTTTTTCAAATACACAGCCTGTTGATAAGGCTAGGGTAAGTTAACACTCAGAAATTAGAGGGCAGCTTACACAGAGACCTCACATTTATTTATGTGATTTTTTGACTATTTAAAGAAAATGTTATGATTTTTGTGCCACAGTGTCTATTTTTGAAAGTTTGAGGTTGTCAATATGAAGCTGCAATAAACCTGTGATGGAAGATTTTCGTGATGAGACCCATAACATTTACCAAATAAAAATAACCAAAGTAAACAAACACACATTATTAGCTAGAAGTGTAAAAGAAGTGAGGAAATTGCATTAACGCACTCAGATGTGTTAGCAGAGTTTGTTATGAACAGGAATGTTGAAGGTCTAGACAGTATTTTTTCCTCCTGTGTGCTGAAAGCACTCACACTTATTTTTTCACTCATTTTTTGGTCTGTCTAAAAATCTGCCTTGTCTGGATTTTTTTCTTTCCTCTTCTACGGTGAACTTCTCCATCTTCTTTTTACACCGTCCATTTTTGACCCTTAGGCTCACACTACCATGACAATTTTCCTTCCAATAGTCCTTGACCAAAAAGCTATTCCTTCACCTAAAACAAATTATGAGCATACCTATTGTACTCAGTCAGTGTTAGCTCAAAACTTTGAAGACAGGAAGTGGCACGTGTATGGCTTAGTGCACCATTCAGTACAGTCAGACTCCATCTGAATAATGCACCCACTGTATTTATAGAGTAATTCAAACGTGCTTGGATCCCTGAAATAACAGAAGCATGTTTCATTTTCTACCATCCCAATTAGAATATGTTATATTATTATAAGTAGACTATTTTACTTCATTGAAATGGGAGGAAACCTGAAGAGTGAAGCCAGCAGAAAGCTTGGTATTAGCATAGCAATAGCCTCTGATAGAGGCTTGTATTGCTAATGGCACCAGTAAACCAGCTTCTCATTATGCTTTCATAACATGAGAGCTTTGAA
Source organism: Setophaga petechia (assembly GCA_024362935.1). NCBI lineage: Eukaryota > Metazoa > Chordata > Aves > Passeriformes > Parulidae > Setophaga > Setophaga petechia. The sequence continues at coordinate 3,768,223 of JANCRA010000029.1, forward strand.
AGGTAAAGGATAAAATACTACCTGCTTTATAATTAATTGAGATTTCCCTGTTGAATATATAGTTTTAGGATCTCATCCCAAAGGTTTAGTTGTGGGGAATTACCTGATTTATTTATGAAATACATTTTCATTACAAGTGTGCTTCAGATTAGTAAATATGAGGGCTACAATCAGAAGGACAACCCAGGAGGACAACCCTACCACATGCAACAATGCTGTTACTTTATTATATGAAGAGTATGAGCATGGTAACTCCAAATCTACAAATTTTGATCAGCCTCCTTAGTTTTGCATTGTTTTTTCATAGATGCTGTACTGTAGCCTAAGGAACGGGGTATTTAAATAGGTTTTCTCCTAAAATTAAAAGGTGAATAGTTATCATTTTCACCTTAGGTGATTCAATCTTTTTGTCCTGTCAGTTTGTGAAGCCACTGACTACCAGAAAACTTGCCCTTGCCGTGGATTGCCTTTTGCCCCAAGTCCTGCTTTATTTATAATACTCCTGGCTAGTAAACCCTTTTAAATTTTATTCACAGGCACACAGCAAAAGCAACTAGGAAATCTCTTTGTCTCTTCCCCTAGTTTCACTGTGATCTCATAAATATATCTTAGATATGTTTGTATAGCCTCTGTACTTTGATAGGAATTTTTCTGAATACATACTTTTACAGAGCATTTTACCATTTCAATAGATAGCATCCCTTCACTTGGAAATATTAGTTAGAATGAAGTCGTTATGTCACTAGAAACAGCAGCTTTGATTAACACCTTGCACTCAGGAGAATAACTGCATGAATTTAATTTAAGGCACAACCTCTCCCCCCAAACAGTCAAAACTCCAAGGTACATAATATCAGAGATGTAAAACTGGTGTGGGAATAGCTTTTAATAGAGTAGCCATTAAAATTAATTTACTTACAAAATTCCATTGTGACTTTCCCTTTACATGTAAAAAATAAGTGCTTTTACTCTTTGGTCACTGCCTTAGAATGGAACAATACAAAAAAAAGTAAGAACAAGTTCAAAATGTGTATAGGAAAGATTGTGAAAATAAACAAGCATGAAAAGCTGGTTTTATTTCTCTTTTTCTTTTAATTGAAACCTTTTTTCCCAGTTAATTTCCCAATTAATTTCCCAGTTAATTTTCCAACTATTCCATGCCCTGAAAATAATAGAAAGAAACCTCACAATTAATGGATTCACTTTCCTTAGAATTCTGAAATATCAATTTCTCATTACTAGAAAGATTTAAAAAACACAGGGTTTTAAAAATATTTGTCAGACGACTTTTGCTGGGCCAGCATTTTGGCACTCTGATGACACAGAATTATTTTCCAGCACTCTGTGGAAGGATTTTGAGATACCTGATTTCTTGTAAATTTTCCTTTTTGATATTGCTGAGTTTGTGGGCAATTTGGATTTCAGAGCCACTCTAACTTCCAAAATCTGTTTCTAGGCTTTCATTAGAAGATTAGCAAGATTTATACAGATTGCTAATGATGCAACAATGTATTGCAAATAATACTGAGGTGTTGAATCATTGACTTTACAGTAACATATGTTTTTTGATACTCTTGTGATTTTCTCTCACTTAAAAAAATAATTGATTTAGATCACCCAGAAATGGTTATATTTTCTGGTAGAAAACGGGGAAGGAATGCCATGTTTCCCATTCTTGCTCAAAATCTCTCTTACCTGCTAATGGCAAAGGAAAATGCACAAAAGTACCTGGTACAAGGGCCAGGACCTGGTGCTGTCCTCCTGTAAATAGCATGTCTTAATCATCAGGTGACAGAATCAGGCTTCTTATTTATGGTTGCCCACCCCTCCCAGACTGAAATGATGCCTGTCTGGAATAAGAAAAGGCAAGCATTTGGGCTCTGCACAGGCAGTTTAATGCACTCTCAGTGACCATGAATACAAATTCTCCCAAGCTGAGAGAAGGTGGGACAGAACACAATTTCGTGTCTAGGGTGCTCACCTGAACCAACTGGCCTAGGGATACTTCTAACAACAGATTTTTAATGGTGATGCTTGAAAAATAAGTCATCCAAATTACATCCTGCAGCTCTGAATTTATTTAGGCAACATAAATTTTTCCAAACTGGTTGAACTTCAACTGGGTATGGTTTGTGCTGCACACATACTGACAGCAGCAGAGTGTACATTCTTTTCTGAGAGACAGGAAGCATTGTCTTAGGGGCAGGATAAATACAACTATGGCTTTTGAGCTGGGCCATGGTTCTTCAGCTCAAATTGCAGAAAGAGAGGCTTGTGTCCATCCTAACCAAGACAAATGTGTCTGAAGTCTGCCTGCACTACACTTGGGCATATCATACTCTTAAGGTCACCTTTAGAGATTTGGGATTGAATTCTTACCTTTTTGGGAGTTAATATATGCCATCCATGGCTTCACTTAAACTTTTAGAATATGGGATTTGGGAAAGGATAAATGGGATTCATGTCAAATAGTTTGAATAATTTCACTCAGAAATCATGAGAGCTGAACTATAAAATGGAGGAAAAGTTATTGAAAGAATTCAAATTTATTTACAATGTGAAAACCCAGGTATGTGTAACTTACATAAGGCAGAATCAAATGGAGAATTATTTTACACTGAAATTGTCAAGATAGAAAGTGATGCTATGACCTCACAGAGTAGCCTGCTTTTGGTCCAGGAGCATTTTAATTAGCATTTTTGGAGGATGAAACATGGAGGAGGAAACATGGAGAGTAATCTAATTCAAAGAGGAAAAAATCGAAGAGGAAATTGCGAATACTTTTGAAGCAAATGCTTTTAATGAAAGAACTTTATAAAATTATTGTCTTGGTGAGCTGGAGGAATTGCTTATGTGGTGGAACTTCGATTCAATTACAAATTTATAACATTCACTCTTCTCTTAAAGGAAAATCAAACCAGAAAAACTTTGCAGAGGAAGTCAGGGAGGAAGGAATGATTATACATAATATGTTTGTTTTACTTCCTTCACTCATATTGTCGGAATTGTGACCAAAGTTTCATTTTTTAAACAACACCTTATAATGAAGTATTATGTAAACAATGGATACTGCAAGAGCAAAATCAAGCTCTGAGAAAATACATGTAACAGCCACGTTTTCTAAAGACAACATTTCTTTTACATGGTTGTTGCATTTAAAATAAGGCATGCAAGCATATGTAACAATATTTTAGATATTAAATAAAAGATAACTCATCATTTGTTTTCACCTTTCTAATGCTAAAAAGCTGCCACAAATATTGAGGTACTACAAATATACTGACATCTGTAAACTAATCTCATTGAGTTGTGTCATAAGTAGCAAATACTCATTTTATTTTAGAACAGCCTACTTAACTTACAGAAATTTCATGTAACCTTTTTCAAAACAGAAATGAGCGTCAAGCTTGTACACATAGTATTTTTACTAGAGCACATATTTATAGCTAAAAGCACCATTCTTTTTATAAAGCTTCAGCAAAACCTTTGTATTACAAAGGTGGTGAATACAAATACTGAACTACTGTATTGCGCACATTCTCTAACACTGTAACGCTAAACACGTAATCAATAAAAGCTCATTAAATACTCCCAAGCAACAGAAATGACAACAAAAACCCAACCATAAAGGCCAGTCTAATCGGGGGAATCTGCATGTTCTAAACAGCCAGCTGAAGGTCTTGTCCATCAATGTCTATTTCAATTGTGAGGGCACCACTGACAAGCAGCTCTGTGCTTCACTGAGAGACACTGGTCTGTGAACTGATTTGGAGGTCACCTGTCATTTTGAAAACACGATCAATACGATCCCGAAACGGTCCTCAGATTCATTTAATAAGTGAGAAAGGAATAGGTCAGTTATGCCCCAGTGAGTTGCCTGTTATTTTCTGAAAGGCTTTATTTTTTTGTCAGTGTGCATCAAATTCCCTTTGTGCTTTTATAAGTAATGGAATTTGCGTACTTTCACACTGAGAAAATCCCTGAAGAAGACATATTAATATGTTCTTTAATAAAACATGGGTGAGATTTCCCATATTTTCACGTCCATGAACTTGTTTTTAGTTTTAAAGTGGTAAAACAAGCCCTTCCACTGATTGCTTAATGGTTTGTCAGTCTTACACCAGAGAAAATAACATGAAGTGAATAGCAGGAGGCAAGGAGAACTTAAATGGCATTTCGGATTTCCTTTTTGAAACCACTAAGGTCTACAGGTAATAAATGGTGTTTAAAATAAAAAAATACAATGTCTTGCTTAACCAGTTGTCAAAACCATTATTTTCTGTTAAATGTACCTGACAAAAACAATACTTTCTTTACAGCTGAAAAAGTTAATTTACGTCCGTTGTAGGAAAAAATTATTATTGCTGCTTTGTGACAGAAGGAAATAGAAGTTTGCATAACAGTGATGAAAAGTGGTTTTCCACTCATGATGTCTAACCATTAAATTGATTGCTCCACCTATTTTTGTCTACAGGTGGAGATTTTCTTGAAAACACAGAGATTACTTTGCAGAGTACTGTTAAAAAATAGCAGCAGAAATTCACCAAGCCTAACTGTGGTATTTTCAGGGGCTCCCATGACATGAAGGAAATGATGAATCTGACTCCGTGTTCTTAGAAGGCTAATTTATTATTATTGTTCTTAGAAGGGTAATTTATTTTTCTATTCTATTCTATTCTATTCTATTCTATTCTATTCTATTCTATTCTATTCTAGAATGCTATACTAAACTAAACTTAATAGAGAAAGGATACAGACAGAAGGCTAGAATAATGATAGATAATAATGAAAACCTCGTAACTCTTGACAGAGTCCCGAACACAGCTGGACCATGATTGGTCATTAAGTTAAAACAAATCACATGTTGGATGAACAATCTCTAACCAAATTCCAAAGTAGTAAAACACAGGAGAAGCAAATGAGATAATATTGTTTTCTTTTATCTCTGAGGCTTCTCAGCTTTCCAGGAGAGAAATCCTGGGCAAAGAAGATTTTTCAGAAAGTATGATGGTGACACCTAACTGAGGGGCCATATCTCAGGAGAGAAAGCAGACTTGAGCTGCACATATGGTCCCAGGTGAGCACAAATGAGATCCCTCACTTCCCACTGGCTCTGGGTGACTCAGTAGGATCTGGACATGAAGGGGAAAAGAATGAGGGAAGAACCCAAAAGAAGGTGGAGCCCAGACTGTGGGGCTCCAAAATGCAGTGTGCTCTGGACCACTAGAAGATGCTTGAAGTAGACACAATGTGATATCCCTTCTTCCTCACCTTGTCCCTTTCAAAGGGACACGAAAATGAAACAAATATGCATGCATGTCATCTTGGCAGATGCCAAGTCACCTCCTTCACAGCTGCCTGTTAGCAACAACCTGTCTTCTACCTGGAATGCAACTGTCTCCTCTTAAATCTAATGAGATTCATCCTCAGCAACTTTTTAGCAAAGTCCAATCCTATACACATATGTCATCCCTCATCTCTTTTGGCTTTTGGTCCCAGCCATTTGACCAGCCTTGAACTTCTGCTTTCTAGGTACTTTGCTGGATTGCTGGCCACATATCAAAGGTGGGAATTCATTGTAACTTGTTGTCAGAGTTCTGCTTTTTCTGCAGAGTTAGCAGTTTAATGCTGTGCAAGAATAATGTCACACACAGTACACTTGCCACCATTGCTGACTTCCCTGGCCTCTGTCCCTCAGACTGTAGGTCTTCAGTCCCAGAGCTGGATCGACTCACGTGACCTCAGCAATGGCTTCATCCTGGTGTTTTCCAAGGACTTCTGCTCAGTCTGCCTTGTGATGCAGTGCCTAGAAGAGGTGAACCCAGAGTGTGACCCCCTTGGTGAAAATGTCCCCAGCATGTGCAGGAGATTGCTGAAATGATTGCTAAGGCCTACAGGCTTTTTGATTCAGGACTACTTGTACACTGCTTTCTTAACACTTCAAGCTGCCTGGCACTGTGTTGGAGTGATGTAAGATTTCAGGACTGGTACTTTTGTTCTGACTTCCTTAGCTTCTTGTTCATCTTTTTAGCATTGGAGCAACATGTGCTAGCTGGCTCAGGGTTTTCTTCAGATGTGTGTGTCCTGTGGAGGATAGCTTGGCATCCTTGCTACTCACTGGATTCTCTTCATATCCTGTAGATGACACTTTTTCTTTGAGGTTCATGTAAGCCAGAGTTTCTCTGGTATGTAATATTACTGAGCGTTTGTCCAAAATATGATCGGAGACCAAGATTTCAGTATAGCTGGGAATATAGCAGCACCTCTTCTTTATTGCTCTATGGAGTGATCTTGAAGCCATGCACACCTTTTGATGACTTCTGATGTTTCATATCCTTTCAAGGCTTCCAGGTACACTTCGGTAATTTTTAATACCTGCAGATATTGTTCTTACATTTCCCAGATAATCATCTACAAAGGCAGCAGTAGGAACCATGGGATATTTCTCCTGGCCTATGTCTAACTCTTCTTGCTTGCAGCCTACTCTTCTGTTAATGATCTCCATTTAAGTTGCAATTCAAATTTAAAAAAAAAGAAATTCCAAAAAACCCTATATTAATCACATTTACTGAAAATTAATTTCTTTTGATAACTTTACTAAGTCATCTATCTAGACACTTTTGCAAGGCATTCTGTTAAGATAATCGACTGTGGTTGCCTTGTAAGAAAAAACAGTACTCAGATCCCAAACTCCAGGCTTCTGTACTTGGCATAGGACATAAACAATTACCCCATAGTTTTGCCTTGCTACACCAATTAGTTCAGAACCGCAGACCAAGAAAGATGAGTCAGACTCATGGCCAGGGACTAACACAATATTGAATAAAAATTAAAACCAAGACCAGGCTTTGGATAGTGGATGCAGTATATTCATATCAGTAAACATGAGACTCTATCTGGCAATGTGCAAAGCTGCCTAACTGGTCTCATTTAATACTGGGTCATATTGGAAGCAGGGGGTTGTGTTGAAAACTGTTGCTCGCACACAGCAATTCAGGGGTAAATTTTGTTCCCTTCTTCAAATTTTTTGTGTGTGTAAGTAAAATTGTGCATAAATTAACCTACTATTCTAATAGGAAAAAATTAAAATCAAGCCAGTGGGGGTTTTTAAAGTTTCTTCTGAGTCTACTGACACTAGCAGTAATTTGGCTTTCACAAGGAGAAAAAAGAAGAGAATATGTAGACAGACAGTTCAAGTGAGGTTTTTTTGTTCTTATAGCTTTGGCAAGAATATATTGCCTTATGCTTGTAGATCCTCAGAAGTTGTGTAGTGCTTTTTTTCTTTTTTTTCTTTGTTTACTAGACAGGCAATGCTGAAAGCCATATTATTTTCTGAATAGATGAATTTCTTCCAGTTTCAGCTGGAAACTTTCTTATCTTGAAAAGCCTTTATCAATTTCAAGAGCTGTTCATATTGCTAAAGTAGGAATCTTTCTTCAGGTGACAAAAGCGGACGTATTCTGTTTGTTATAAGGAAAGGAATGTGATTTATATTCTCACCTTTTTGTACTTGCTACATTTTCTGCTGTTAAAATACAAGTACTTTGTAGCTGTAGACATTTGCTCTTTCTATATAAAATAAAAACCTATAGACACACTTTCACCACAGAACTCTTCTTGTGTCAGTTAGTGGTTTCTCCAGATAAAAAGTCAGTAAAAAAGGAGTAAGTGTTCTCTAAAGAAAGGCAATTGCACCAGAAGCAACATAGAAATACCTCAACCTTGGGCGTATCTATTTAAATCTACTTGATCCAGACAGAATTCCAAAGATGCAATAAAGCTGTACAACAGACAGAATAACTGTTAGGGGAGGCACAAGTGAGAGGGAGGAGGAGTGAAAAATCCCCAAATGACAATTGTTATAGATTTCTCTGGAGTGGTAGTTCTTATGAGTCTTACCCACAATATTGGCATTTGAAAATATTCTGAAAGACCCACTTGGGTAGTGTGTTTGCACCTATCTCTACCTCTTTTTTTCCATCCTTTTTCTAGTATCCAAAATATACTGACAAATTACAGAGTTAGTAGGGATTTATGATGAGCCAATTAGCCTTTCTCAGAGTAATTGCAAATCTATTCAATAATTCCTGATTCATGGAAGTAAAATCTTGCTCAAAATCTGAATACTTTATTCATAAATAAAGTTATATGAGAAGGAGAGAAAATAATTTGGTTTGGTTTATTAAAACTCCAGGTGGCACAGTGTATTCATCTACAAATACATTTCAGATCTTGTTCTCACAGTGCACTGTGTACTGTACGCATGAGAGAGATTGTTATTCTTAAAACAGCATGTATCAATTCAGCGTGGATTTCCTGGTGTGAGGTGTGGGGATTCTTATTGTTGTTACAGAAACTTGGAGGCTCTTCATCCAGCCTTAGTCCTAGCTAGACTCATCCTTGCTTTGCCTATGTCTGGATGACACCTAGATCACATCTAAGTGCAATGGAGCATTATATTCCATACAGCTTTTCATCACGCAGCTGCACCCAGGCTGCTGTCAGCAGCAACTTGAGTTTTCCCTCCTCTTAGTCATTCCTGAGGGATAGCCAATCTCATGGGCCAAAGCTCCACCACAGAGGTGATTCAGCCAGCTAGGGACTGGTAGGGCAGATGTTCACTGGGGGAGCCTAAGACACCCTTTGGCCTCAAGTGCTGAAAGAAATTATGCCAGTGTTGTTGCTTCCTATTGGCTAAATAGCATATAACATGAAGGATCTGAGTAATTTCCTTGGAATAATAATATTTCCTAATAGAAATATCCAGTGTTTCAGCTGGCATAGTACAAACATAAATGCAAAAAAGGTTTTAGGGGGAATATCTATTATTATGCCAGATGCTACCCTTGAGGAAAAGTATCCAGAAGATAGAAGTTACCCTCAATCAGTAGGGTCTAGTTATTTCACTGAATCCTAGTGAATCTGGACATGCAGACATCATCTGTCTATTACATAAGTTAAATATGAGTAATATGAGATTTAAATGCTTCATTTTTTATTTTGAGAAAGGTCGAGGGGTCTGGCAACTAAACACTGAAAATAGAAAAAGATTTGTAGTTATTATGTATATATCATTTTCAGGACCTTTTTTAGTTTTTTTTTCCACACTCTTTTAATACTGTGCTCATTTTAATTCTGCATTTGACTTATTTAGTGGTTTTTAACCGTGTTGTGCTTGCGTCTTCTGTGTGACATCCAGCACTACATGAACATTTCCCAACTTCCCAAAGCAATTTCCACTTCAAACATATTTAATGAACATTAAAGTTATTTTACAAAAGTTCTTTAATGTTTTGTCTTTGAATTTCAAGGCAAGGTGCTTTTTGTTTATTTATTTGTTCTGCAAGGGTTTTTTTCTTCACTTCTTTTAAGCTCTAATGAGGCATCCTCCTTCCTTTTTTATCTTTTTCCTTTTTTTTTTTTTTTAATTGGAGAATTAATAGACTGGCAAAAGGATCACAAGTACTCATTTTATACATTTTCTAAAAAGCTTTGTGGTTCTGATTACTAATTATCCTGGGACTGTTCTCTGCCTTTTTGGAACCTCATTTGCAGGGTACCAAGAAACTAGCAATCTCAGCACAAGTAAAATGAGTTACCAGATCATTGAAAATGCATTCATTTGGGCTTCATCTGTTATGTGTTACATAGTTCTAGTGATCTGCTGAGTAACTTGCACCTCATTCAAAAGGAACTGAAGAGGCTTCACATTTTGCTGGACTGCTCATTTCTTTGTGAGCCTCTGCCACTCTCCCTGAACAGCATTAATGACATTCTGGCTGGGAATTTGAATTTACCCTTGAAAAATATTTTTCACTGGGAAGATATTTCTAGGCTACTTGAAGCTTGCTAAACACATCTATTTAGAAGAGAAGAACTATGTTCCTAAGTCTAGCAGCCTAAGATGACTCATATACTTCTTGAATACAAATCAATGCTTTGGATAAAAGAGGATGGACTCCAGCATTCACTGTCAGTCAGACAATGAAACAAAGCAGATGTCGGACAACACTCTGCATTTAGCTTGGCAGTTTGAGGTAGCTATCTTGTTTTTAGCAAAATAAAATATAAATTCATAAATGGAATTGAAAAAAAGGAAATGAACCAAAGAGTATCCCTATGTGCACACATATAAATTTATTCCTAGGTTTCTGTAGATTATGTAAAATAAGTCTTACTGTGCATATCAACGAGGGAGCTCATTTTTCTTTTTCATTTGTCCAGCCTTGTAATTTTGAAAAACAATAGCCTTATACATTACTAAATATATTTCAGACACAAGCATCTGAGTGAATGGTCAAAATACTGCAATATGGTGAGATTGCTTCAGGAAATATATATTCAGGTAAATTCTCCCAGATAATAGTGTATAAACTATTGTGACTTTAATATCCGTTATTAATGTACCTGAAAATGTTATAGTTTAGGTTGAGTCAGCTTCTGTTAAAAGACATTTGTGGTACAAAAATGAAACATAAATCCATTCTGTATGATTTTGGATTTTTTTACCTATTTTGTAGCAAATTTAAAATCCCATTATTTTATTTGTGGGTTTTTTAATTTTTAATGATAAGACAATTAAGGATTCAAGTTCTAATAGTAATGCAAGTAGGAAGAAGTAATGTGATGACATGTGGAAAGTAAATTCCTAACAATCATGCATGATCATCCCTCATGAATATATACCTTAGGGCTGGGGACGTAAAGGTCTGTCTTCATTGTGTGAAGATAAATCAGGAGGAAATCCAAGTCAAGCAGTAACTAGTGCATTCATACCACTGCATACAGGGATTTCACTCAGGACTGTAGTCGCATTAAGTTCTTAGATAGGCAGTGAAGAAAGAAAAGGCACTGTTGCCTAAAAACCTCTTTTATGACATCCTAATTTGCGCTGTTGAGGTCTTCGCTACTTCCCATTAACTATAAATGAAGCCATGGGTGACTACATTCCTGCCTTAGGGATTCATGTTATGTGCCACAAATAGGTGAAATGAATCAGAACAAAGCAGTCAAGTACATGGAACTGGTGGTGTGTTTTGAGAGCACTTACACATCACTTTTGGGAATCTCAAAAGCTGACAGGGAAGCAGTTCAGTCCATGCAGTCAAACAAGGTTTTGGCAAGTGCTTGCGAGTAAGAGAGAGGCCAGGGGGTAAGATGAAAGCATCAAAAGAGTGATTTTATCCAGTGAGAACTTCAATGCCAGAGCAAGTGTTAAAATGGTGGAATTGACATTAAAAAGTGAGAAAGAAAAGTAAATATCAAAATGCTGCAGAATGTGGCTGAGCATCCAAGGAAATTTTAGTATGTTTACTTCACTTAATTATGAAGTCAGCAGAAGTTACAAATTTGGAGAGGACACGCACTCTGCACTGAGAGAAGACCCGAAGCAATACAGCAACAGAAAGATCTCCTTTGTAACTTCAGTCAGGAAGAAGATGAAGGGAACCTTCACGATGCTAGAAGTGACTGGCAAGGGATTTTCAGCTCTAACCTTTTACCCCTGTTCTTAGTGGTTAGGAAATGTAAATAGCAAGGACAGCTCTTCAAGTCCCACACTCAGGAAATTATACTCAGGATTCATCTTTCTACATGAGTGGTATATTTATAGAAATACTGGTTTTATCAGTACAATTTGAATTAGTTTTTTGACTAATTGATTTACACTGTGTAAATCAATTAGCCAAAAAACATTACTTGAAATATAACATACCTATTTCATCATATATTTGTTTTGAATTGCTAGCTCTAGGATACAATGTGTAATTAAGGATCCTCTGAGTGGATTCACCTTGAGATTGTGAAGAGTTAACTCCCTCCATTGACTTTGGGCATGATTTTTTGGTTCATTTTCCTAGTATTGATTGGATTTGTATTTGTTTTTTGTGCTTTCAGAAATTTTGCTGTTTGCATTAAAGCAGGCAGTATTTTCCCCCTCCCTATATCACCCACACTCCCTCACATTTACTCCCAGCAGAAGACTGATTGATTAAGAGAAAACTCTCTATATGGAACATTGGTCTAAATCTTCTGCCTTTAGAGAATTATCCTCAGGAAAGGAAGTAGAATACATAAACGTGTTCTGCCATCAAATACATGAATCACCACTAAACCTGTTAAATTTTTTTTTAAGTTCTGAATACACTGTTTGCCATCCTCTATTTCAAATATGAACATAGGAAACAATAATCTTTTGGAAGAGTTGATCTTCTGCTAAATGTATTCATTCAGCTGAATCCAAGACACATGGATTCCTGTCAGTAGCAGGAATCTTGTACCCAAGCAACATTATTTTCACTTTTGCTGGAAGCTTCAGACATCAGATGTTGTAGAACTGCAACTAAAAAGCTGTTCTCCATTTCCCATTGGGGTAGTCCTTTGCTTTTGCTGTTGATGCTTCCAAGGGCAGTACACAAGGGTCTCCATGGATGTCTTGGACTCCCAAGAATCAGGGATCAAGACTGAGCCCTTGTAGCACCTGGGCTCTGGACAGAGGTCCCAAGGATGGCTTGGTGTTCTCAAAGACTCAGTGCCTACTGTCACTGCCAAGAACATCCTTACTCTTCCCAGCAGCTTCTCAGCTTGGCCAAACGTTTCTCAAAATCTGTGTGATTCCTTTCAGCCACCCTTCACCATTGGCCACTCATTTGAACTCTACATCTGGTCTGCTGCCACAGCCTTTGTTCCTGAGAAGACCTGAAAAAAGCTTATTTGGCCTTTGTGTTGGAGAAAGAGAAACTAATATTTTTCTTGATGCTAAAAAAAGGTTTTTACTGAGTTTGAAAATAATTGATCTGAATGTTGAGTAATCACTTCAAGGTTTAGTTTAAAATAAACAGTTTTCATCAGACTAGACACAAGAGTAAAGGATGAAAGGTTTAAAAAAAAGAGATAACTCATCTTGATTGAACAGAACATCTATAATTTATAAAACATTTGTCTAGACAGGTTAAAACCCTTCATTGAGTGTTTCAGATGCCATTTGACTGTTAAATGATAAATACAAAGTGTTAAATTTTCCAAAAGTTCATCTGTTATTTAAAAGTATGTAAGCAGTCTTACCTGGAAGCTTTGGGGAAAGCTCATTACACTGTGAACAATTTCCTGGAGCAAAACTACTATGTCTCTGAAGGAAAGTCACAGTTTCCAAAATATATCTATGGTCTCACTTTTACAATATCCTACATTAATGATCCTAGATCAAATTAATAATTTTATACAATCTGACCAAACAGTTCTTTGAAAGGTTCTGCTAGTGAAGAAGGGATATCCTGGGACATAAATCCAAAGAAATCAATAGATAAGTGACAAATAATTTCAAAGGGGCAAACATTTCTTCTTAGAAGTCAGTCTAAAATCTATCTTTGGAAGGTTTTTTTCTTTATTTTATGGGAGGAAGTATCAATTCCTTAGACAGTGCAAGTCCACAGAGTTCTCTGTTATCTCAGAATTTTTCAGTGATTTTGAGACGCATATAAAAAAAAAGCTGAAAAATTCTAGTAGAATAGAGGAACCAGCAATGAAACAATGATGGATCAAGTCTCAGAAAATTAAGCCTGATTCAGCTAAATTCAGCTAACAGTAGCTCTGAACTGTTGTGAAGAGGTTTTTCTGTGTAATTGGGAGCAGGAGTCACACCTCAATTGTGCAGCATCCTCACTGCTGGCAACACTTGAGGCAATCCACCTGGCATCTTTCTGCCACATCTGCCTACAAGGAGATTAATCTGCTTTTTAAATGGAACACACCATATCCATTGTTCTATCATTCCCACCTTTTCTTGAGTGAGGAAGTTTTACCATGGTGTTAAGCTATCTGGATATCAGCACATCTCATTGCCAATAAACTGGTGTCCTTGGACTTTATTTGCTAAGTAGCATTATTTAGTGTTGACATATATAGAGAAAACTAACAAGTTCAGTTATAACATCTATTATCTTTTCCAATCTTTCCCCATTGATCATCATCTGCAAGCTCTTCACTTTATTCTTTTTTCTTATGAGATGTTGTTTCAAAACAATTTGTTTCTTGCAAGCTTAAAATTATATGGGTGAAAATAGTACAACTTCACAGACTGGGAGCTTCTGGAGGTATAATGCTTATTTTATACTGCATTCTTGGAGCATGTCTACAGCATCCTATTTATAGAATCATAGAATCAAGTAGTTCAAATTGAAAGAAATGTTTGAAGATCACCTAATCCAATCCCTCCTTGTCATGGAGAGAAGCAGCTTTCAGTAGATAAGGTTACACAAAGCTTCATCCATCTTGGCCTTGAATGCTTCCAGAGATGGAGCACCCACAACTTTCTTGGGAAACCTGTTGCAGCTTTTTACCATCCTCATCCTAAAAAAATCTCATCATTATGTGCAATTTAAATGTACCCTCTTTAAGCTTAAACCCATATCTTCTTGTCCTACCACTACACACCCTTACAAAAAGCCCCTTTCCAGCTTTCTTGTTAGTTTCTTTTGGCTATTGGAAGGCTGCTCTAAGGTCTCTGTGGAGGCTTCTCCAGCTGAGGCTGAGCAACCCCAACTGTCTCAGCCTGACTGCACAAAAGATGCATTCCAGCCCTCTGGCTCCTTTGTGTGGCCCTTCTAGGAAATCATTCAAATGCCTCCATGGCTTTCTTCTACTGGGAGCCCAGGACTGGATGCAGTTAGTATTTAAGTTTAAAAAAAGACATTACTTTTGGTTCAGTTGCACTGCCTGTGTCTTGTGTGACTCAATTAGCTATTTTGGTATTGATATTGAATTATTGGGTGGACTGTTTAATGCTCTGTATTGAAATATGATCCGGACACAACAGTACTGCACCATCTGGCTTTGAAAATTTTAGCCTGGTTTTAAAAACTGGTGCCAAAACAACCATGTGGTGCTATATGGTGCCACTGCTTCATTGTTTTTCTGCTATGGAACTTGTTTTCTCTGAACTACAGAGCACAAAGGCAATAGGCTTGCCTGCGATCCTTAGAGGTGAATGAGGCTTCTGTGGAAGGAATGCACAGAAGTACCTGACAACTGAGTGGATGAATATGGTTTCAGATCTTTACGAAGATTTTAGAGATTTTCCGGTTTCTGAAGTGTCAGAAATAGAGCAAGGACTTGGATGGCAGAAGAAACTACGAGGAAAAACTCCTCACCTTCTCAAAAAGCTTTTCAGAAAAAATTGAAGTGGTTCTCAATGGTTATTTCCAAGTCATATTATCAAATGCTTGCAGCTGTTGCAGCTGATCAGTGAAATCCTAACAAGGATAAAATGAGAGCATTCTCCATTTTCTTCTTAATAGGGAAACTGAACAGTACAAAGTAGATCTATACCTCTAGCTCATTTTTATTTTCTTATTCTTTTTTTTAACTTGAATCAAGAACAGGTTTTTTATAGTAATTCTCCATTTTTTATTGAGTATATATTTTTCTCTACCAGTGAGAAGATTAAAAAACACCCGCACATCATTAAATGAATGCCTATAGGAGTCAGCCCCCTATGATGTGTGAATGCTGAGCTGCAAAATGCATCCCATGAGCAGCAGAAAAATAAATTCTTTCAGGTACCTTTGCCCCTATTACTCACTTTGTTCAGATTCGTGTTTCTTCCACTGTGAGACTGGGTTTCCTGGGGCAGGCATTGAACTATTCCTTGCAAAGCATCAGGAAGCCATTCATTGAAAATTAAGTGAAAGGAGCATTTTTCCTTTCTTGTGGGATCAGTTTTACTTATGAGGAAACAAACAGAGAAGCATCTCTGTTCTTTAACCAAAATAACAACTATATTTCTGTGTTTGCCAACTCTTAAATAGAAACAGATTGAAAACAAGAATAAAAATTAAACTGGTATTCTCACATGTTTTTTTCGACAGCGTCAAAAAAAAAAAAAAAAGCCATTCATTCTGGTATTTTTACCAGCATAGCTCTCAATATTTTTCTAAAATATTGCTTATATTTACTGTGCAGCTTGTCACATTTTTTATTACTGCAGAGGCAAGCCTAGCCTCCATTAAATGCATGGGAAATCCTGTGTTATTACATAAGATAGGTTATCACCAGTTGCAAACTGCAACATTTTCATCCTGTTTTGTTGTGGCAGGTTTCCTCAGAAAGCTTTTTGAAAGCATTAAGTTCTCATTTGGATATATTTAGGCAGTAGGTAAGAGTTTTAACTCACCTGCCAATATCCTTTTCCTGCCTGTACAGTATTTGAAACACTATCAGAATAGAATAGGACACAGCTCTGGTAAGATGCAGGTGACTTGAGCAGAGTTGGAGATATGGGAAAATGCACCACTGGCACTGCTGAGGGTCAGCTCATTGTAGTATCTGCAACTGGGAATGTAGTGCCAGGATATATTCATATGTCCTTCCATCCCTATCAAAGAGAGATGGAAAATGCAAGGAATCAAGGGAATAATCACTAGGCACTAATCAGACACGATTCTTTCTGCCCCTTATTTTAATCCAACAGCAAATATCTTCCTTGTTCCTTTACTATGCCAAAGTTTGAGCAGGGAAAAAAAAAAAAAGCCCCAGCAGTCTCTCAGAAGCATAGCTGCACTGGTTATGATGCAGTGTTCCTCACTACCTGTGGCCCTGCTCAGAGTCACCACCTAACTTTACAGCATCTTTTGTGTGTTCCTTAAAGATTATGCTTTTTTGGGGTTTTTTAGGCAAAATGAATTGCAAAGCAGCTCTCCTTCCTCTGTCACTACTCCCAGTGGTGGAAAGATAGTTAAGCAAAAGCCTGAAGCACTCTCCTCTCTGGTCTTCCAGCTGCTTCTGAGTACTAACAAGCATTGCAGCTAATGGACATCCAGTGCTATGGCATATGATGTCTTCGAATCTTCAGAAATATTAATGTAGCTGGGGAAAATGACACATAGGACCTCATCACCAATAACATATGACATTGCACTCTATGAGAAAATAATTTGCGATTTAGTGTAATACAAGGAAGTTGTTTCAGACGTTTAGTCAAAGATTCTGCAGTTAAATGATTTTATGAGAAGTCTATCTTCTTTATTTTTACTTCATGTGTCTTTAATATAAGTGGAGTTTATCTCTGTGTGCTTATATCAACACAGTGTCAGTAGAAATTATTGGTTGTCTTTAGTCTCAGCACTCTGCATACCAATAATTTTTTGCTCTAAGAGAAACAGCTTATCAGTTGTATGACATTGCATTTGCCTTTGTTTAATTTCAGATGGTTAAAGTGAATAAAAGTGGTGTCAGAAGTCTCTACTGCTAAATTGTTTTTAATTTGAAAAAACAGGCAGTAATTTCTAATAATCATTACCATAGCTAATAACAGTGAAATTTAGGCTTCAATTAAATACCTTGAGAAAGCATGAATTTTCAGGAATACTGAACTCCACCACTCTGTAATTGGTAACAATATAGATATGGACAGAAGCTGGAACTCTCCAATTAAACAACTATTACATTTTAATGCATTCTGCAGCTAGAGGGAGAGTGGTGTTGCTCTACCTCCTTGTTTTAGAAGGATTTTAGAAGTTATCACATGATAGTTTTATAAACAAACAATGGAGATACTGTCCAGATTAAAGAACTGTAATATAGATATGAAATTGGTGGAAAACTATTTTAGGAAAGAATTAATTATGACTCTATGTCAGAGTGAAAAAAATGTTTGTTGTGGTATCACAAAAGTCTGCCCAAGGCTCTGCAATATTTTTCACTTGTGATAGTGGAAGAAATAATACCTTTATTAAATTTTCAGATGCTATGAAGCTCTAGGTGTGAAAATACTTTGGAAGATAAGATTTAAAAAAAAATCTTTTTTAGTAATATGCTTAAGTAAAATACAAGTCAGGTGGAGGAAAGGATTTCATGGTGGCAGGGAAAACTTGTGATACAAATGCAGACCAGGAAATAATGCATTTTGCAGAAAAGGACCTGAGGATTATTATGGACTGCAAAATGAACTCTTGCCAACATTTAACGTGGTATTGTGAAGAAATAGCTTCTCTGTTGGGACATACAGTCCACAAGGCCTCACAAACTTTCACAAAATAGCTTTCACTTTCCTTCCCTTCCAATTATTTACTTTGAGCAGTGATCCAAAGAAACAGAATAATTCAGATTGGAAGGAAGCTGTAGTTGAACTTCTGCTCAGAGCCTCTGCCTTACCAGCCTCCAGGTAAGGTGTGCCCCTTTAGTCCAGTCATCCAGATAGTTTTTTCATCAACCTGGATTTTCACTATTCTGAACACAGTGAGATGCAATTTTAGGAATGGACAGGAGCCAGATGGGCTTGGGAAGACTGGGAACCCACAAGCTCTAGAAAACAGGACCTAAGGCAAAAATTTCAAATATTTGGTTTGCAGAGTCAGAGAAGGAAAGCCTAGAAATTGCTGTAATAACAGACTTTCCAATGCGTTATGGTTGCCCACTGAGGAACTGTAAGGAAATCAGTGTAATCAAATTCAGAGGCTTTCTAGAAAATGAAGGTGACTTCCACCCCTCTGCCTCCCTCCTCCCCACCCCACCACCCCAAGGTATGTCAATAGATTTCTTTTCCCCACTTTTACTCTCATAAATTTCATTTATTCAACATGCAGTCATTCTCTAAGTGGTCTGTTCAGGATTGCTTGTGTGCAAAAGAGAACAGGATACAAGTCCTTGTCCTGTCCTTGTTTTCTCTATCTGGTGGCAACAAACCATTTGTTTGACAGATCTTCCATGCACTGTAGGAGTCAACAGCTGGATGGTCATTTTTCTCAGAACGTTGCTTAATTTAACTTCCCTAATTCTTAGGCCACTTTGCTGCCCATTGTATATTTTCTCTTTATTGGTACACCAAGATTTTCTGGTGGGCTAGAAGGAAAAGGACTGATATATATGATATGCTGTAACCTTGTTGGCATCCTTCTGGAGCTTGTATGCAGGTTCCTCACTGATGAGACATCTGTTATCAATACAGGCCACTCTTACAACTCTGTGATGTGCAGTTTCTTTTTCAAACACATATTTCCAGTCATACTTCATTCATAACAACCTCCAGATTTTTCTTCAAAAATCTTTACAACAGGTAATAATAAATTTGCATTTATGCTCACTGTGGATAGAACAAGAATTGATGGGCTTTAAGTTAGAGCGGGAAGAATTAAACTAAACATCAGGAAAAATCCCAAAACTTTCTGAAAAGGCAGCCTTAATCTAGATTGCTAGCGAAGTTCTACAACTCTATCACTGCAGGGTATGAAAACCAGTTGTGATGGGTTGACCTTGGCTGGAAGCTAAAGCTCTCGCACAACTGCCCATTCATCTTGCTGTGGGATAGAGGAAAGAGTCAGATGGGTAAAACTGAGAAAAACTTGTGAGTTTAATAAGGGAATGAAAATGAATGGAGGAGTCAGGGGGACCTCAGAAAACAGCAAGTAATGCAAGGATAATCATTCACCACCTCCCACCAGCAGACCAATATCCATTTGGTCTCTTGAGCAATAGCTGCTTCAGAAATAGTCCCTGCCCTACAGCCATCGAGTTTTATTGGTGAACACAGTACCCCAGTGTGTGGGACATCCCTTTTTTGGTCAGCTGGGGTCAGCTGACCCAGCTGTGTCCCCTACCAACCTCTTGCGCACTGTTAGCCCACTCACAGCTGGGGACAGTGCCAAACATCAGCCCATGCAGACCCTGATCAGCAATACCTA
This sequence comes from Setophaga petechia, assembly GCA_024362935.1. Taxonomy (NCBI): domain Eukaryota; kingdom Metazoa; phylum Chordata; class Aves; order Passeriformes; family Parulidae; genus Setophaga; species Setophaga petechia. Next base: position 3,787,896 of record JANCRA010000029.1, read on the forward strand.
AAACACTGGGGTGTGACCAACACTGCTCTGGTCATGAACCCAAACCACAGCAACATAGGGGCTGCCATGCTACCTTAATCTCAGCCAGATCCAGCACATCGCTTTACTCAAATTGATTCAAGAGATATTTTACTTTTAACTGTTCTGTTTTTCAGGGTTCAAAGATTGAAACAAACTGAGAGCAACACATAATGTCACAGGTACATCTTGGCTCACATCCACATGGCTAAATCCTCTTACACTCAAAAGAGATGGCGACTGTGCCCAAATTCATGTGAAATATGCCTGCCATAAGTTATCACTGGAGCTATGTCCAGGCATCACGTGGAATATAATAGCTGGCAAAGACCAAAACTACTAACAGAAGCCATGTTAGAAATTAAATAGCATGAGTAGTCAGGGACTAGGCCTTTTGCTCAATTGTATGAACATATCTTCAGAGTTCTGATCAAGTTGCTTTACTGTATATAATGCACTGAAGTAAATATTTGTGTATTTTTACCTCTTTTGATAAAAATTAGGAGTGTTGAATCATTGTTTTTTGTCATAAGGAAAGACTTTACCTTAACACCTGGATAAATTGTCCAGCAGTGACACATGGAATAAAATTATGTTCTGAAAAAATTGTTCATTAATAAAAAAGAAAAAGGAGACAAAAATCCCTCATCAAACAGCTCTTTCTTTTCACTCATGTGGGAGACAAAGTATAAGTAATTTTATATACCCCCCCTGCCCAAAGAAGTTTGAGCAGAGGCAGAAACAGTACAGCCCAGAATTCCTTCTAGTGGCATGTCTGTACCTCTGTGCATTCTGCAGGTCATATTGACACATATATGGGAATTGTAGGAAAGAAGTCCCCTGTATGCATCTGATGATGAGATGATAATTACACAATGTTTTTTGAGTGTAATTTTTTTAGGTGTAGTAATTTCCTGCAGCTTTCAGAGGGGAATTAAATTTTAATCTCTTCTAAATATTTTATCCATTGTGTCCATATATTTCTAGACAGTTCTGTTTGAAGGTTCAGACCGTTGTTGTTTCTAAAATGCCCTTATTTCCCATACTGAATAGGACACCAGTACAGCATGTAGAAAAAAAAATTTGCAGTATATTCACAAATAAAATTTATCCTCCGTTAAAAAGTTTAAAAATTTTATTTTAAAATTTAGGATATTTATAATATTTAAATATTTCTTTAGCTTATCAAAAAACAATAGGTTTATTACACTCTGTAAATTTGGCACATGCAAACGTATCAGCAGTTTTCACTTATTACTTTAATCTCCAAAGTCTTTTTTCTTTGATTAACATCCAGATCTCTATGTAAACTAATATATGACAAACTAATTAATGTAATTTCATCTGTAACTCTCTCTATTTTGCCTATTTATATTTTGCAGTTAAAAAAAAAAAAAGAAAAACTGCTAAACCTTGTTACAAATTACAGCTTTCTATTTCTTTTAAAATTCATCTCCAGCTCATTTTAGGTCTGGTTCATCTGTTGATTTTGTAGATAGAAAAAGATTATGTACTGCCTACATGTCAGCACTGCCAACAATATTAAAAAAATTCAGAACAATGTTTCTTACATTTAAATTTCCTGTTATTTTATTTGGGACTTGATATTGTCTAGAGGAAATACCATTTTGTTCTTTTTCTACACTTTTTTTGAAATCTCCTTTCCATAATATGACTTTCACAAAGAAATACTAAGCCTCACTGAAAATGTTTGATTCTGTTAAAGTGACACAAGTTCCCTGTGGATCTAAAATGTACTTCACTAATCCAGCCACATAATTTCTCATGGAAAATAATTGTTTCAGCAGTGTAAATGAAATTCAACTTGCAAGTCACTAACATTTTCTTAGAATTTCAGTTTTGTCTGCTTTCAATTTTTACTTTGCCTGGTTTACTTTACTAATGGACTTGGAGATGTTGCTGAATTAAAATCTAAGTGTAGTTTAAATAACTATTGGCAAAAGCAGTGGAAAAAAGGATCGATCCTGTTAACATCTCTCCTTTAAGGTACAAAAAGCCATAGAAATTATTGCATGTTGTTGAGAACTTTTGAAAGAAAATTTATTAAAAAATGAAATGAACACACAAGAGGTTACTTTGTGTGGATTTAAATACAGTTGTCTTATAACTAGCAGTCACAAATTCATGTTTCTTCAGAGAACAACTTGTGACTTATGAGAGTGTCATTCGTAGCAAATTCAGAAATTATTTCTATTTGTCAGGTTTTTAAGACTAACTCATATGCATTTTAAATCTTGTTGGACATGTAAAGGTTTCTTTGCTACTATCAAATAGGGCAATGGTGATTGCAAAAATGTAAATATTCACAGACAATGGCAGTCTGTTTAACAGATTAATTATCTGATTTGTAGGTGTAACATACATAATAGGGCATAGAACCCAGCATACATTTTGGCATTGTAATACATAACTGCATTAATTTATTTCATCTTCATTCCAGTGGACATCAGTGGATTAGGGAGTTTATGAGAAAAGAATAAAAATATGTTGCTTCTCCAAAGTTTTTGGGGTTTTTATACTTTTGCAGATAAGACTATAATTTTTCTTGGTGCACATTCTTCTAAAAATCCATGCATTATTTTTACAGGAATATTTTGTCTTTGTACTCCACTGTGATGCAGCTGTTCCTGAAAACTGGCTACGTTTGTACAGGGAGAGGATTACAGTAACAGAATCTGTAGGATCAATGCCTTAACTACCTGCTTCACAGAAAACATGGTGAGGTTTTATGTGAACACTAACCATCTGAAACTCATGGTAGGGTCAGACACAAATGGTAGTTAAAATATAAAGGTGAAAATAAGCACAAGGAAAGCACAAAAGTAAGAGAGAAGAGGATAATAAACCTGTAAATAAGGATAGTGTTCTGATATTCTGGTGGCTTGCAGCTTTGCAGAAGTGCTGTAAACAATTTCTGGGGTAAAAAAAAGACAAAACAAAACAAAACCAAACAAAAAACCCAAAAAACCAAAACCAAAAAACCTTCACTCAGTCATATCTTTATTAGTAAATTAAACTTGACAGGTATGATTAGAAGATAAATATCAAAGAATTGTAAAGTCAGATGAGCAAACTCCTCCTTCTTTTCACTCCTATAATTAAAAGGTGTTAATCATCTCTTGTGTTGCAAGAGCCTGCATTGTATTGTTTCATTCAAATGCCTCCTAGGTTCTGTCTGGAAATGTGGATTGAAACCCTACGTGGAGTGTGCTGGCCTACTGAGGACAGATTGCTGTGCCAGTGACCAGACCTGCACTTTTTGTCTGTGTAAATTGCTGCTGAAAACACAGTTGGGATGATCATGCAAAGAAAGTGTGGGAGAGTAAGGAAGATTGCTAGCTCAGGAAAGTGAAGTGAGATAAAGATGCAAAAGTTTTCAGTATAGGGGTAACTGATGCCACAGAATGGGGATAATAATCTGTTTCAGCTATTTAGACTTAGTAGTATCTTGATATTTGGCATGTGTTAGTGCCTTCATATAAAGCAGATTACACAATTCAAGTACTACCTGAAGCAAGCAAGATCTTTATTTTAGCAAACCTCCAGTCCTTTCAGAAGCAAATGTTTGTTTCATACAGCAGAATTAAAACCTTTTCTTCTCTACTGATCTCACCTGGATTTTATTGAATTTCTTCATAATCCTTTTTTTTTTTTCTGCTAAGCTGACTTGCCATTGACTCCTAACAGTGCAAAACATACTGTGTTCTCAGAGAGCAACACAAGGGCATATATCGCTATATTGCTGTTCTGAGACAGTTCACTGTCCCTCAACCTCATCTGCTTTACTTGTCATCTGTCCCCATTGACTAATAGTAGCTGCTTAAAGAAAAGGATTTACAAAAACAACAAGACTAAAAAGCCATTGATCATTTCCTGGAATATTTTCCTTTTCTTGTCAGTCTGCAGCTCAGGGCTTTCTTGATTCAGAGGCAGTTGCTTTCAGTAGTTAGCAAAACATTAATACACTTTCATTTGGATGTCTCCATGCAACTGCTTAGCTGTGAGCTACATGTCTAAGCTTTAATTATAGGTAATGCACTGAAATATAGTTAATGAACTGTCTAGTCCAGACAGTCAATAGAACCTCAAGAGAGATTCAGTTCATGCTCAAGTAAACATCTGATGCATAAGCATGAATGCCTGGTGTCACTTAAAGCACCCAAGTTTATCTTCCCAGCTCTGGTAAAAAAAAAAGGAAGGTATCCTCAAGTTTAACATCCACCTGCAAGTTTCTAGGGTGCCTGAAATAACACTAAATTTTGAAGCTAAAGCAAATAAACAGGCTTTTTTAAAAATTGTTCCAGCTGGACTTTACTGCAGTAGTTTTACCCAACTGCTTCTTGAACTTAAATAATTCATGAAAGTCCACAGCATCCAATGGCATGTGTGTTTTGTGAGAGGATATACTTCCTTTTTTGTTGTTGTTTTGTTTGTTTGCTAGGTTTTGGTTTTGTTTCTGTTTCTTCTTACTACGTTTTGCATCTAAAACCTCTTTTTCAGCAGGAAGATTGAACCTTTGCTTTCTATTCAATTGATAAGAATTTTTTAGATTGCCTTATTGTCTAGTGATCTCTCCAGCTAGTAGGGCGACACAAGGATAGCCACATCTAGTACATCCCAGACACATTTTTTTTTATAAACTTCGAAGCACATCTTGCAAGCTGAATTAAAACTTTCCATATAACTTAGTTGCCCAAACACTGCTTATCCTGTCTTGATCAATTTCCCGCTGCTTGATTTTTGAGGCTTTCTTGTCTTGCCAAACTCTAAGTGTCTTGGGATCTTTTATTTTTTGAGACAGTCTTCTACATTGTCTCATGCACTGTCTACTGTCTGCCTCGAATGAAGTTACTTTCCTTTTAAACACACATTTAAGTGCTTTTCTGAAATGATGCCCAAATTGCTAGTCTTCTCAACCAACACATTTTCTTTGTCTGATTTTGGTCTATTGTTGTATTTTTTTTCAATAAAAACTTCATTACATTCACAAGTGTTCAAGATAGAAACATATTTTAATTCAAACTAAAAATCAATTAAAATTGAGTTTTGACTAAAAAATTGGGCATAGGTTAAAGAAAATTTTGGAAACCATGCATCTTTGGTGGAAGTTCAAATTAAGCAAAATGTTTTGTTCTGCCTATTTAAGAAGCATATATCTTGAAAACAAGAGATTGTTTTTGCTGGGGAAAAAAAAATATTCTGGAGAGCAAAACTGAGTGAAATTAACTCAGGCAAAGCATTTATCATGCTCATGAAGACTTATTTTCAGGTAGTTATAAAACTCAAAGCAAAATCTAGACTTTAAAACCATAAAACTTGTTATAAAGAGGAAAAAGAGAGGTTAAAAATTCAGAAAGTCTCTCCTGCCAAGTTTTGTACAGATTTAGTAAGAATTCACGCTGTCGTTCGGATTCCTATACCTCAAACTCAAAAATAATATTTTTAGAATAAACTATTTCACTTGGAAGGGACCTACATGGATCATCAGTGCTTCTCTTCCACTTCCCCTCCACAGGAAGCTGTAGACAGGAATGAGATCACTCCTCAACCTCCTTCTGTCCAAACTGTACAAGCCCAAACTTCTCAGCTAGTTCTCACAGGACATTGTTTCCAGCCCTTTCACCAGTTTTGCTGACTTCCTCTGGATACTTTCAAGGACCTTCACATTCTTTTTAAAGAGTGGGGCCCTGCACTGGCACTCCAGGTGAGACCACATCAATATTGAATACAGAGGGATGATCACTTCTTTTGACCATCTGGTCATGCTGTGTTTGATGCACCCCAGGATGTGGTTTTCCATCTTGGCTGCCAGAGCACATATTTTCTAAGTATCTGAAATTTTGCAATGAGCACAGAGACATTTCATTCATGTTCTTGTACATAGATTAAAAAAAAAAATCAAAAAACCCAACCAAACATAAAAAGAATAAAATATTTTTCAAATGAAAAATACCTTATAAAATTGTGTAACTTTAGAAAAAAAAAAACCCAAATTAAACATAAAGATTAAATGCCATGTATATAAATACTTATATATGTATATAGAAATATGCATAGATACATGTACATAGCTACACATACATGCACATATGTACATATATATATACATATTTATGTGCATATAGATAAGTAGCTAGATAGGTATAAAAAATTTCCAGGAGAGACAAAGTGAATTCTTTTTTATTAAATCTGTGTATTTTTTTCATCCACCTTCCTCTGCTGAATAAAAATTTGAAGAATACTAAGGGGCCTTCACAAGAAGTACTCTCTCCCATGAAGAGTGAGACAGCTTTGGAGATGGATCTTGCTTGGCATTTTGAATTAAAACATTTCAGAAAATAAGGTACAACAAAGTGAAATTAATAAATCTTTTAGTCTCAAATGAGATATTCTCTTGACCAATACTGAATGGATCTGTCACCTAATACTCTGCTTGTTTTAACGCTGAAATCAATATAAGCACTTTTCACATTTCATATAAATGTCTAAATTTACCTGGAAATATGTAGCTCACTTTAGCCGGAAATATTTTGCTTTAAATTTCCACATGCAAATCTGATTCTTCTGGATGAGTAAAATTGAGAATAAATGTAATATTCATATGCCTAGGAACAAGATTTATAAAACAGAAAATCGTAGAAACTCTGCAGCTTCAAAATATAAAACAACTTTATGTAAAAACCGGCTTTCAGTTCAATTTTGAATATTTTTGTCTTCAATGTCACAGAATTGTGATTAGCCATACTTTTGAAGAATACCCTCAGTAAAAGAGCAGAGAAAGTTGGCAGCAACACCTTGAAATATTTGATAAATAGTAGAAGTTCCCCCATTCAAGGATATGACTGGGGCAGTTTGAAAAGTATTTTAGACTTTCAGAAAAGAGACGAATAGAAAAGATTGATTTAAAAAATAATGTACTTTTCCAAAACACTAACTGAGTATTTAAGCCACAGTATACGCAAAAATATTACATTAGGCGTTCTTCCAGTCTCCTATTTCTCCTATAGACTTTTATTTCATCTTCTGATGAATACAAATTTAGGAAAACCTTCATTATAAGTGAACATTTCCTTCCATGAAAGTTCTGTGTGCTTTTCATTTCCACAAGAGATTAAGTTGTATTACTGAGAGTAATACATCAAATCACACTAAATTTTTGAACATTTATTATTACTGTTCCATGAAGTTGGACTAAAGTACGGAAAAAGGAAATTTGTGCAGCATTATTTTTTTCCAATTCTCCTTCTGGGATAATTTTTGTCTTTTTCTCATTCCTGAAGTGTTAGAGATGTGACAAAGTATGATTCCATTATTCTAAAGCCATGGAAAAGAATGCTATGTTGATTATCTTGCCTTGGTGGCTGATAATGAAAGATGTCTTCCTGTTTCTCAGTTTTGTGTTAAGGGTCTACTCTTGGGAATATCATCACACCTATCTACTGCTGCTCTGTAGTTTGTAGTTGTTGTAGTTGTTTTAAATCTCTGCATTAAAATGTTTTTTATTCCATTACTTAGATTCAATATCTACTTCTTTAAAATTTTATCAATTTCTACTGGGATTTTTTTCAATTAAGAACCTGCTTAGAAATAGCAAGACCATGAGAACTAGTCCCTGTAATTTCTTCATTAATGTTAAGGTGTTGTGGCCATAGGAATCTGTTCCTCTGTGAGGTTAAGCTGCAACAGAATTGCTCATATTGACTGTTTTTCCACTCTCTTCCTGAGGGAAATGAAATCATAATCTAGTTTGTCCCAAATGTGCTGATATTTCAGCCTATTATTTGTTAACAGGACAGGCTGACCAGTTAGGAAGATGAAAAATTATTACCTCTCTTTCTGGAAAAATATCACTCAGTGTGACAGAAGAAACGATAGTTCGCATATGAAAACTATCTTTTTTCTATGTTAAGGCAGGGTTCATACCATTACTTTTGAAGAGCAATATAAAACCCATAAGCCAATTAAAATGGGCATGAAACACATTTTTCAAATTCTGAAATGCATAATTCAAACATTTCTTTAATATTATTTTATTTTAAATTTACTTAAGAAATTAAGTGCTCCTCAGGCTGTAATCAATATCAGAAACTAGGTGATTTATTTATAGAAGGTGACACCTCAGATAATTTTTTTGGAAATCTAAATTTAGCATCCCTATTGCTTTCTGAAAAGAGTGTTTTAAGATTTGCCACATTGCCTTGGTTATGATAAAGATATTTTCCATAGTAAATGCTATCGTTGAATATATGATAGAAACTGTACCACTGGATTTTTCATAATGGTTTAGAAGAAAAACAGAAATTGGAACAAAATCTGACAGATTAGGGCTCTGTAGAGGCTGATGGATGCTAATATTCAAGTCTCTGTTGTACTTAGGGCAGATAATTGAACTTGGCTTTACCTCTTTTTAAATAATATACCTATTTATATTTGTTCTGGTATTTATGGCATTGCTGCATTTTTGTGGTAAAAATAACAACAAAAGCATAGAATCAAAGAACAAAGAATCATAGAATCATTTATGTTGGAGAAGACCATTAAATTCATGGAGTTCAGTTAACCCAGCAGAGTCAAGTCCACCACTAAACCATGTCTCATGGCAACAGATCTACATGTCCATTGGATACTCCCAGGGATCCTGACTCAACCACTTCCCTGGATGGCCTCTTTCAAAGCTTGACAACCCTTTTTGTGAAGAAATATTTTATAGCATCCAATCTCAATCACCTGATGCAATTGGAGGCTGTTTTCTCTTATCCTAGCATATAACTGAGGAAGGGACAGGACACTGACCTCCATCTCATTACAACTTCCTTTTAGGTAATTACAGAATCATTTCATTTCGAAAAGACCTCTATGGTCATCAAATCCAGCCTTTGCCTTATCACCACCTTGTCAATGACATCACACAGCATTAAGTGCCACGACCAATTGTTCCTTGGACAGCTCAAGGGATGGTGATTCCACTCCACCCTGGGCAGTTGGTTCCAATGTTTAACAACCCTTTATGTGAAGAAATTCCTTCTGATGCTCAACCTGAACCTCCCCTGACCCTGAGTTTAAGATTTATGTCTTCTTGTTCTGTCATGAGCTGGGACAAGAGGATGACCCCTGTCTGGCTTCCACCTCTTTTCAGGCAGTTGTGGTGATAGGGTCTCCCCTTTCAGGCATTTGTATTGATAGGGTCTCCCCTGAGAGTCTTTTCTTCATGTTAAGCAACCCCAACTCCGTCAGGTGCTTGTTATAGGACTTAGCCTCCAGACCTGTCACCAGTTCTATTGTCCTTCTCTGGACACACTCCAGCACCCAATGTCCTTCTTGAAGTGAGCATCCAAAACTGGACACAGTACTTGAGGTGTGGCCACACCATTGCTGAGTACAGGGGAAGAATCACTGCCCTGGTTCTGCTGGCCATACCATTTCTCAAACAAGCCAGGATGCCACTGGCCTTTTTGGCCACTTGGGCACACACTAGCTCATGTTCAGTGGCTGTCAACCAACACCCCCAGGTCCTTTTCTGCTGGGCTGCTTTCCAGTCTCTCTGTCCAAAACCTGCATTGGGTTGTTGTGACTCGGGCAGGGCCCAGCCCTTGGCCCATACAATTGGCCTTGGGCCCAAAACCTTTACATTTTTTCATAACACAGTAAAGAAAAAAATATAAATCTGGAATGTTTTTAAACAAAAGAGTATTCTGGTGGTAGACAGACTGGCCTACTTAGTTTTTGTCCATCTTCAGTGTTTATCCAGATTTTTAAAGACATTTAGTTGCCTCAAGTCTGTTGTGTCTGCAGGGGAGAGTTACTGTGTATTTTATAAACCTATTCTTAGATTTCTTTTCTCCTAAAGTAACAGACTCAGTTGGATAGCAATGAGCAATTATTCCTCCTCACTGAGTTTAGAAAAAGGCTCTTGTCCAATTTCTGCTGTTGGCAGACAGTGTCTAATCCATGCTTTCTGTCACTATTACAAGCATTCAAACTGGGTGCATTTTTTTTCAGGCAGATCGGTGTCATTAATTGTCACCTTACAATGGCACATAAGGAACTGTTACAAAATGCACATAACAGAGGAGGAGATTTATTTTTAGGGCTATAAAGGAACTTCCAAATTTCAAATCTGATCTGACATCTAAGTCTTTAGTATTTTTCATACTTGGCACACATATCTGACAAACTGCTCGGATCAGTACTAATGTAAATACAGTTTTCCTTAATTACTGAGCATGTTTCATTATTAAAAATAAACTTTAACTATTTATTAGCATTGAAAACTCTAGAAACACCTTTGTGGTGAGTTATATATACAAGTGATTACTTATTTAGGATTGGTAATATTACTTATCCTTGCAATGGACAATTTTAACTGAATTTGTGCAGAGAGAAAAAGAGCAGCATGTGAATTTGAACTTAAAACACTCTTGGCTTGGATAGTAAGAATTTTTCTATATCTGTAAACGTGCATGGGACTCTTAAATAGCACTAAAGCCAACTTTAGTTGGACAGAAAAATTTAAGCCCTCTTTCCCTCCAAGACAGGGTGATGGACCCAAAGTGGCTATTTGCTTACATGTCTGCTTCATTATACCTTACAGCCTGTCTCTGCTTCATAATACCTTACAACCCACTGGAAATGGGTTTGGAGAGACAACTAGTCAAAGACCATTCTGACATTTCAGAATTACAAATCTTCTACTTTCAGTCACCTAAAACACTCCTTCACAGTGCTTTATTAGAAATAAAAATGTAATAAAAAGTACAAACCAATTTAGTAGAAGTGACTTTGATTATTACTTTTAATTTTTTTAACTAGTTGACTTTTCAGTCAGATATTAATGCTCTAACATTTTTGGGTTTATGCATTTTGCATTTTTCTTTTTTCTTTTTTCTTTTTTTTTGTCTTAAAAATAAGTTGAAGAAAGCACTCCAGAACAAAAAAAAAAAAAAAAAAAAAAAAAAAAAAATCCTGTTGCTTTTCCCCCTCATTTTTCATACACGTAGTTACAATGGCTATCAATAGGTCTTGAAGTTAGTCTTGAAGTGGGTCTGCCAAAACACTGCTGTTTCAACTAAAAGATAAAATGAGAATGAATAAACACATTCTCTAAAGCAGCTGTTATACAATTCCACTGTGTCTCCAATTCCAAAATAGAAGTCTCCTTCCTACTATAGGTTATTTAACTCAATGGTAACTGATCTTGGTGATCTCTCTTTTCAAATGTTTTATGCAGTTTTAAAAAATGAATTATTTTTTAAAGTACTACTCATTTAGTTTCCATCTTGTTCTCATTCTTTCACCTCTTCCTTTTTAGCTTCATGTCAAGGTCAATTTGCCCCACCAGCTGATCTATTTTTCATCAGATTCCACTCTATCTATTGTTTGCTCAGCTCAGCTACTTTCTTCATTCACAAATCTGATTTTCCTGTCATTCTCACCATCCCCTTTGTCACTTTCCTCTTTTGAACTGAATGGCCTTTCCAGACAAAGTTTCCAGTCTTCCCTATATTTTCTTCTTGTTCTAAGCTCTTCCTTCCCCTTCTCTAGTCTCATAGTCTTGGTATAAACAAATTCAACCAGTGAATTCCCTTCTCAACAACATATTGGTTGCATTTGAATCAGATTTTGTTTCTGTCACAAATGTAGACTGTCTGATGCCACTCTGTCACAGATGGAAGGCCACCCTTGTTTTCTTTGACAGTGCTCTAAGAATAGCAATGTTGGGAAAAAAATACAGAGGAAAGTTTTGAACTTGTGCCCATGTTAAACAGGAAGCAAGGTCAGTTAACTGACTGTAGTGATGAAGGAGGAGTTTAATCATGACAGGGAGAACCAAAGAAGAGCTTGCTTCAGAAATACTGAGGAAGAAAATTACTTTTCTACAATGTAAGTGTACTCAAAATTATGTAACTGGACATAGTCACAGATTTGCAGAGGGAAAATTAAAAAATATCATTGCAAGTCACTAAATGTCCATTTCTTTAGCTAGTGAAACACTTTCATAACCAAATGTGACTAATGATCCCACAAGAGGAGATGTAAATGCAAAAGGTTTGGGAATCAATGTGTATCTCTACAGGTGTCTCTTTCACGCATATTAAAATATTTTTCATAATATTTACAAATAAATAATTGAATTTTACTTCATTCTACAGTAAATACTCTGAGATTTTTGAGTATAAATAACCCAATTCTGGCAAACAGGAATCTTGCCACCTTTAATGACGAGTCCAGAAAGCCTTTATTACAGATGACACCAGTGCCAACACCAGTGAATATCTGATGGCAGAAAACACTAAGCTCCTTTCAAGACAGGCATTTCTATCCTGGAATTATAATTCAGGATACACAGTCTTATTTGATAAGTATTCAAGAAATAAACTTTTACTCAGTTTTAATAAATATGTGAATTTTGATATCTCAATAAGGGCAGTCCGTTGAACTTGAAATGTCATATACACTTAAAATTGGCATGATTCTGGTAAAATAGTGAGCAAGACAGTGGAAAATGAAATAAATTTCACCCCCTGCAGAGATTAAATTTAGAGGAAATATTGAAGAAAATACTATAAACACAGGTCTGACCTGTATGCAAAACCAATTGGAGCAGAAATTAAACAAGATGCTCACTTTGCTCCTAATAGTCCTGCTAGCTACTGGTTTTGATGCACACATTATTTTTACATGCAGTATAGAGGAAAAAAGCAGGAAGTAAATCGGTTACTGTAATAGATGTATCACAATGTACTTAAAAAAAAAAGAAAGAAAAGGAGAAACAGATGTTCCTAGCACAGGTATAAAATCCAAAAGAGTAATAAAGCTATCAAAGAATGTGTAATGAAGTGTAGATTAAAGAGCACAGTCTTGTCACTACAACATATGTTCTGAACTTTCATGAAATAGGATGGTTTAAAACTAGACACGTTCTCATGAAAACAAGGAGATTGAAAAGACCTGCAAAAGAAATGTTCTTTTTATGTTCTGAAAGGTACAACCTGCAGAAGGAGATGAATGCAGCATTAATGTGCTGTAGGAATTGTAGAGCTGGACTGATGCACTAGCATCCATTATCCAGTTCTCTGCAACTGAAAGTCACTTTGATTGAAGGTTATTATGACCAAGATGCAGGTCTTTACAGTTCTTGAAATTTTTTGTGGTAGAAACAGTCAGTGCTAATTCTGTTAATTATTTGTTTATTTTGATTAACACTAAAATGAAATTACTTTTTTCAAATATATCGTTCTTTTTCAGACTTTTTGGAAAGGATTAATTTCAGTTACAGATGGAATGATCAGTCCCTGATTTTTGTGCCTAAAATCATGTCTTCATGTCCTTTTGTGTTAACTACACACAATATAGCTGTATAGAAAAAAAATTATTTAACAGGTAATGGTATAGGGATAAAATCCAGATGTCAGTAACATATGTACATCATAACGTCATTTTTCATTCTATCGTCATCAGACACCACTTAGGAAGTGGCAACAAAATCCTAATTTCTAAGTAATGTCAGTGAATAACTGTAACTGTGTGGTGTGTGATTTATAGCAACTGATCATAAAATATAGACATGGAAAAATTATATGCATATATTGCAATCCAAGAATGAGAAAAAATATGAGCTAAAAAGATATGAAAGAGAATGGTTTTGTTATGTATGAAACATTAGATAGTCAGTCTTTTTGTACACACTTCCATATAAATGCAAGTATCTTCAAATTATGAAACAATCTTAAAAATGAAGAAAAATAGGAACCCACCTTAGTACTTTCAGACAACCCAGCATATTATTTTCTTTCATGACTTTTCAAAGGCTTCATCAACATCAATTATATTCCCATTTATGAAAGCCAACTACAGCAGCCGTCAGACAATCACCAGAACTACACATTCTCCCTGACAGATACTGGGTCTGATAGACTTGGAAGAAATTTATAAACGTTTTGCTTCTGATAAATGTTTATTTGGATTTCCATCTAGATGAGGCCTGACTTTCCTTCAATTTCAAGTTGTCATTCAAAGAAATTGATTTGTCCACAGGCAAAGAGCAAGCCTAATTATAAACTGATCATGTCAAAGGACAGGAATATCTATGATACCTCTAAATATTGGTAAGCAGAGATGGACCATGCAGTGTCAAGATGACAACCCAAACCAATTGTGATTGATACCACAGTGGAAGACAACAATAGTGGGATTCTTCCATGTCTGTACTGATAGGTGCACAACATCTTCCAAGGTATACAAGACTATCCAAGATTGGAGGCCAACAGGTACAGCACAGATGTCACAGCAAGTCACCATTCCTCTCCACTGACAGTACGTAGCTAAGCAGGATCCTGGCAGGGGCTGAAACAGCCCTTACTAAATGTAGGCAGGCAACTGAATCACATTTGTGTCTACATTCAGGAGATGAGTGCTTTTGCTATTCTGCCAAACCAGTGGTTCCACAGTTGAGACACACAGAATATCAGAAAGGCCTTAGGAACTTGTTTATTCCCCAAGGGAATTCATCCCTTGCCCTCATGTCTCCCATGAAGTGTCATCTACATGCCAGGAATTTTCTACAGTACTATGAGAAAGGCCTCCCACTGTAGATCACTGGTCTGTGCATCAAGGCCTCTGTTGCAAAAGCACAAGTAATGTGAAAATTCATAATGTTTGGTTCTGTTCTGAGCTCCATTCAAAATCCATGTGCCATCAACTCCACTATCATTCTTTCTAACTGCAACAGGCTGCTTGGAAAAATGAAGGTACTGCTTATGAAATATCAGTACTCAGTCATGATATGGCAGAGAGTGAGTCTACAAGCACATGTACCAGGGGGAAAAAAAAGAAAAAAACCCAAAACAACCACAAAACCACCTAGCAGTGAATTGTAGGGAAACAACAGAGCTGAAGTAGATGTCTAAATGTAAAGCATGTATCATGTTCAGGCTCAAATGGATGAATCACCAAGAGGATTGCTTAAAAGCACTAAGTCTAGTATCCTTGTTCAGTAATTTCAAAAGCTGAAAGCTCCTGTTCCTGGAGAGGTCTGACAGAAAAGTACATCTTACTCTTTGGCATCAGGATATGAGAAGAGCCACACTGGTTGCAAAAACTTAAAATAGTTTCTGAAGAGTCTATTAATCTAAAATATTTTTGACCCAAACTTGCTTCACTTATCAATCATTTCCCTTTTTCTTGAGCTATTATTTCACTTTATTCAGCCCCAGATGTGGTCACAAGAAAGTGTTTACTTGGAAGAGGATTTCCTTCTCATCGAGGGACTTTGCTTTACTTCTGCATATGCTGAAACTTCATTTCTTCTTATTACATTGACTGGCCATCATGATCTTTCCCTAGTGTCTCTATAAGTCTGAGAGATGATAAAAAACCCTCTCCTGCACTGTGAAGAAATGCTGCAAGAAGCTGTTTTCTCATCTGGATTCTTGGACATCCAGCTAAATCAAAAGTAATCAGGAACATTACTGGACAGTGGAATTCAGAGATTAGTATTGATAAATTGTTTGAACAGTACTTTAAATACAGTTAGCCTGTACCAAACTTTTCCAATACATTCAGGGGTACTGAGTTGGGTGTGCTGTGCTGGAAATGCAGGAATGACATGTGTCATGGGAGAGATCTTTGGACATTGGAGTCTAGAAATTATGCACATAATGCTGGGCTTTTTTGTAGATGAACACATCTTCCAGCTGAAAAGCTTCAATTTGTTATTTTTCCTCTGTTACAGGGCCTTCTTTTGGAAATCTGTCCACCTTAGACTGCAATTCCTGTATTTTATTCAGCAATTGCTTTGAAAACAGTGGCCTGTAGTCAAGGCTCCAAGGCAGCTTTACTGTTCAGACTACCTGTAAAGGTGCTTTCAGTGCTCAGGCAAAATTGAACCCATCATTCAGGATAATTTTGAAGACCTGAAGCTCTGAACATTTTGATTGCTCATCTGTCTCCCCTTATCTATGCAATTTTTGTAGTGTGGACAGGCTCCTGTCCCCATTACAAACCTGGCACAGACAGGAGGCTTGGCTGGGGCTATTGATGCTCTGACTGGGTAGCCAGCCCCCAGCATCCCCCCCTGATTTCATCTGTACAGAGCAGCTCAGCAGCAAGCACACAGGTAGTTTTTTTTTTTATCTTACCAGTTTTCATCTGTAAGTATTTGAAAGTCAATCTTCCTCAAGAAAAAAACAAACAGAAAACCCCCATAAACAAAACAACCAACTAACCAACCAGCCAAAAACCCAACCTCAAACCAAATAAAAATATAGCATTTTTTAAAGCTGAAAATCTATGATATTTGTATTCTAGTTGAAGTGAGGTTTATATCCATTTTCATTCAGAATTGAAACTAATGGAAAAAAGCTTTACCTAAATATATTAATTTATCAGACAGATATATAATTTTCCTAATGTACATGTGTACTCCCAGAAGTCAAGTTACACATAGATTTAAACAATTACCTGTATTAAATATTAGAAATCCCTCTTGCCCTGAGAATTTTCCTCCAGATGCTCTGAAATAATTACATTCAGTTGAAAGTATCTGTAGTTGTACTGTTGGATAAATTGGTTTATTGCCTACTTTGAATTCATTGAATATTATTCCTGTTTCTTCCTCTGTGTGAATCCTTAATTTTATATTCCTTCTTGCCAGAAACAAATTGAAATAGATGTGCTGAACACATGGATATGAAGCAGTCTGTCCAGCAATAATTGCTTCATGACAGTTTTGAATTCTTCCAGCTCTTCTCCCTTTGGGATGCTTTAGTGGTTTGGATAGCATTAGTAAGAGATAGACAAAGTACTGACTCGAGCTAGATATTATTAGTGCAGACTTGATAAAATCTAAACATTTTTGAAACAATTGCTCTCTGAATAATTAAGTGGATTCTGAAAATCTCCAAACATTACTTACTTTTACTACACTTTGCTGTTTTTAAAAGATCACAAAAGAATTCCAGTCTTGGAGAGAAGTCAGCTTTCTAATGACACTGGAAATATTTCAAGAGCAGAAGATATCCAGGGCAATGGTTCTTTTTAATACACTTTCTTTCAATATTGTCCATTCATAAATAATTACATAAATGGTGCATATAAATAAAAGCTTTCTTAAAGTAACTTTCCAGCTTTTCTTTACATTTAAGAGATATAATATACTCAAGAAATTCTCTTGTTTAGATTTCAATATGAAACAAAATGCAAACACTCAGTCTCTAAATAAGTAAATTAAAAAAATCCATCTGTAAATAATTCTTGTATATCAGCTATAGTGGTTGTGCAATAAAAGGATAAATTTGGCAAGGAACTACAAAATAAATTATATAGAGATTTTTTTTTTTTAACTCTCCTGAAAAAACAAGTTTGGGGTTTTTTTCACTAAGCAAGCTTTGCTAAAATTTCGGCATTTTCACACTTAATGCTTGGACATAGCCATTGCATCATTGACCTTGTAAATCCAGCCTTGCCATGACTGGTAGACTCAAAAGTGGATATAATCCATCTTATAGCAGACTTAGTGGGACTTGCTTTGCTTTCGTTGTCTCTCTGTGGATGCAGAGGGATCACTGGGCTAGGATTTCTGGGTTTTCAGTCTCCTGATGGTCATGCAAACATATTTGGGCAGTATGTCCCCAAATAGCTGTACTGCTTCTCTATGGGGAAAGTGTTGTGGGGGGTAGGCATTAATTAAAACAATTAATGTGAACATGATCAAACCGTTAACCTTGCACCTTCTCAACATGTAACATCTTTAACATTAATATGAACCTTGATTTTATAGACTTTTTTCCTTTTTCTTCTTCTTTTTTTTATAATAAAGAAGGTTTCTCTCTCCTTCAAAATATCTGGAAGTATGCCTGGAAATGCTAAAATAATTAATTACATATTAGCATAAATAGTCTTCTTAAGCCAAATGACCACCTCAAGTTGCACTTCAATTTAAGCCAAATGTTTCAGAAAACCTGGGATATGTTATAAATCATGGTTACGCTGGGACCACAGTATACTGGAAAGGATACTTAAAAAGTAATAATAAATTACATACCTTCTGTTATACAAACTGAAAATGTGGTTTAGGACATGCAGATTTGGGTAGCTGTGTTTTCTTCCTTCATAATCACTCCACAGGGCAAA
The DNA here is from genome assembly GCA_024362935.1 of Setophaga petechia. NCBI lineage: Eukaryota > Metazoa > Chordata > Aves > Passeriformes > Parulidae > Setophaga > Setophaga petechia. The sequence goes on from JANCRA010000029.1 coordinate 3,806,064, forward strand.
AATGCTGAGCATAGGCTAGCTGTAATTTTAATATTGTTACTGAACATTTAGACCATAAACTATTTTAAGATACTCCTTTAACAATAGACAGAAAGGTCTAGAATACTGACACAATAGTCATGGAGGAAGGCCTCTCGTATTTAATCATCTGCTTCTCAGGTTCTTATCACCAATAAAGAACCCGCAAAAATCACCTGCACTCCCAGAGATACAGTATCTTTCCAGGAAAAGTATTTGCATACAGGAAGACTTTGAAAAATGTCATCTGAATACAAAACATGGGGAAGAGACAAGGTACAGAATTTCTAGTGCCTAGGTGGTGCTTGGGGACTTGGGCAGTGCTGAGTGTAGTGCTTCAGGTAAGAGTCTGTCAGCATTCAGCTAGTAAAGACCTATTTTCAGAAATTTATCTCTTTAGAAGTTATGAATTCATTTTGATGTAAAAGACAAAACAGTCTCTTGTGATAAGAAATATGTCTTTGAAAGATGATTGTCACTTGCAAATTATAAAAGTTCAACATAATATGGCAAAATATGTAAATGTAAGAAATTTATGGTAAAAATAGATATTGAAAATGTTGGTATTACTTTCAAATCAAAAAAAGAAAACAATTTTCAAATAGTCCAAGAATTAAAAACTACCTCCATGAGTCTGGTCAAGTCAAATTCACCAGTTAAGGCTACCCTGTTTGTGAGCATTTTTTTCTGATTCCCTATAATTAGAGTTTTTAGTTGAAGAGATAATGTGGAAGTCTGGCTAATAAGTATTAATTCCAGGTCAAGAGGATTTCAATCTGCACATATCTTATTAAGTCTACAGCTAAAAGGATTCCATTTTGATCATTTAGTCTGATTTTGTGCATAGCGCAGACCATTGCATTTTAATTTATCAAGATATCCATACACAGCCCAGATGTGTCATCTGAAAGTATGCTTGGGAATGAATAATTATTTATGTCTATGTGTCTCCGTTTTCCCATTTACAACTTATTTTCAAGTCAGACAAAAATCAGAATGAGACCGACTCACTGTCTCTAACATGCTACTTTGTGTCATGCAGTTTAAGTGTAAAACAAAATGTGATTTTAAATAACAGTCAAGATAGAATACATCTCTAATTCTTTATTCCTGAAGTTTCTATATTCCTGGTTAAATTAAAAAATCTATTTTACTGATGGGTTATAAAAGAACACCAAGGTTACAATTCACTAAATATAGTAGTAAAAGAATGGGCATTTTTACATTTAGAATTAAATCAGTCTTAAAGTTACAATTTTATACCAATGCCTAATCATACTTCCTTTGGATTTGTATTGATATATGGTGTTAAATATATTTGTTATTCGCTGTCTATTTATAAATCAGATCACCTGTGTGGAGAAAATCTCCTTTATTTATGCTTCCACCTTCCATATGCAGAGAAAGCCACTAAAAGTAGTTTGCATTTGGCAAGCTGATCACTGTGACAATGAAAGGTTTAAACAGCAAGATATTTCTCTGCTTTCAGTAACATCTAGCAATGTTACTCTGTGTTCACTCTGTGTACACTCTGTGTACACCATTCAATATTTTCAAGCATTATGAATGCCACACCTTTTTTTTTTCCTCTGGAAAATTGACTATATTTTTACTAAATTCATAATATTCCATGTGTCATGGAAAGCAAAAAACATCCCTGAGAATGCAGAAAACTTACACAATTTGCCTAAATTAGCCAGTCTTTCAGACAGGGTTTTTCCCAGGAAAACTCATTTTAAAGTCATTTAGTACCTGATTTTTAAAGATATAATAATATTGTTATTGTTGATATTTTTCCACCAACCAAAAATTGTAAGAGGGATGTAATTCTTGATTATGTTTTTTAAAAATTGAGAATTTGTTTTTGTTTTATTTTGTTTGCAATAACTTTATGCTTGGTACTAGTGTGGTAAAACATTACCTGTACAAGCTTGTAGAGTCTTATCTCAATCCTTTATTTTTTAATAGGAAATTGAACGTTTGAATTATGGAATAGATTCCCATGGAAAAGACTGGGAGTAATCAAGCAAGAGGCATTATATTATTTACAAGACATTCATCTGTCTTTAATCTCAATGAAAAATATGTCGTACAACTAGTCAGATCTAGACTGAATTGTTTAAAGCAAAGCTTGAGGAATGCAAAGACTACAGAAAGGGATGATTGGATCAAGTGGCAAGTGCATAGTTTAGTGACAGTATCAGCATGCATTTGACTAAACAGGCTACTGAAATAAATGTTTTTATGAATAAATGTGAGGAATTACAGTAGTTTTGCTCAAATGGACAGACATCTTCCAACAGGATTGTGTTCTTTTGCCCATTTGGTGGAATCATCAAGTCAGTGCAAGACTGTAAGTTCCTCCTCAGAAAGTGCCCTACCAGCTACTGGCACACACTCCCAGTGTCAGCAGGAATTCCCTGGGTCTGGCTTTGTGACTACCTGTCTCTCTTCTCAAGCCCATAATGCAGAGGGAGGGTTGAGATGGCTGCCTGCACCATGAGGAATGGAGGGAGACTTCTGTTGTGTGAGGGGCACTGTACCAACTGCTCATCCAAACTGTGTTGTCTGTGCCCTATCCAGAGGCACAAATGGAACAAGAACCTTTTGCAGCATCAGGCAACCCTATGGAAAGTGGATGAGATCTCAGGGTATTCCTTGGAAGATGAGGGTGCTGAGGAAATCACACAAATTAAGAATTAATTTCAGACAGCTGCTACTGAGATTTAACCATGGTGCTGACTGGCCTCACCTGTGAGTCCCACCCATGCCTTCTTGGCCCAAGAGCACCACGGCAGCTTTGTCCTGTGCCCCTAGACCTTCCCTGAGCTATCCTGCAGACACAATCATTCCTACTCCTGTCCCCTGAATGGCCCCAAGCCAATGTTGAATGAAACCTCTTCTCCAGACCTGATTCTGGCCCAGTTTCCTGCTGTAGCCTCTGACTTGATGGTATTCCTTGATGGACCTTGGTCTCAATCAATACCTCAATTTACCTTGGTATGACTGAGCAGTGCTCAGAACTTGCTCAGTCACCAGCCCAGGATGCCTCAGGTGCTAAGGACTGCACCCCACAAGCACCATCATGGCTTGTGCTAGGGTCACCCTCAGTGCCCAAAGAGACATAGCAGTAAACCCTGGAAGAATTAATCCCATCTTTCTCCTTTCTGCAGCTCTGCTCCCAAAATCAGAGCTGTTTATTGGTATTTTTTCTGGCAAAGTAAGGAGACATCATCTTGCTCTGATGTCTGGGAGGGTGTTGCAATTTGATACTTTTCTCCCTGCTGTAAACATTGAGAGTCTCTGCTGCTCCCTAATTCCCTGCTGACTCTGGAAACCGCTGGAGCATGACTGGAGTGTGCTGAACATGTCCTGGAACTCCTCCTGTGTGGAGGAGAAGCATGACATGGTATAACTCATCCATGAGACTGAAGGAAAAAGAGGGGGCTCTTAGGAAGAGAGCATACCACAAGGGAGGAAATGTCATGATTACCACTTAAGCTTACATGACATTCCCAGACTTGTAGTTTTATTGACTTATTAAAAACCTACAGTCGGCATTTTCAGCTGTTTAACTCATCTGCTTATTCTGCTGAACTATTTTTGGAGAATTTCCTTTGTTGTTTAACTCACATTAGCTTTTAAAATCATTCATTCATTCTGTTCCAATTCTGCCTCTTTAGTCATGTAATTATTTCCATGTTTTTATGCCAAATATCTAGTTTGTGTAAGTTCAGTCTTGGTCTTACACTGGTTCTAGATGATGTTGATGATAGTACTTCAGTAGCCTACTTTTCTTAATGTTTCCATTGCTTCTTTACCTTAAGTTATGGCCAGATTTGCCAAAAGATTTTATACACATGTATATATTTGGTAAAAGAAAAATAAAAACCCAACTCGGCTAAACCTAACTTCCCAAAATCAAATGCTTTAAAGTAAACAAGGAATTATTTTAACACTTGAGTGTGTAAGAGAAGATCTAGGTAATTAATTGATTTTTTTAAGATGCAGGTTTTTTCACTGTAGACTGAACTTATACTTTTTCTGCTTTAGGAGCCAGGCACTCCAATTCTTCACCTTACACATATGATAATTTTCTTCAGAGGTGCTATTTGGAGCCCCTTAACAGAGAAAAATCCAATTGCCCCGAGAAGATATGTTTCTTCAGAACTGTCTGTACTGCTAGAAATAGATATAATTTGAACCAGGTTGTGTTTTCTCTGTTTTGAACATTCACCCAAACTTATGCCCTGACCTTTAATCTCTCCATGAAATCACAAATCCTTGGTGTCAGACTGAAAAGCAAACCTGTGGTGGTCTGTAAAGCAGCCATTTCATTATTCAGCTGCCATTTTTTGGAAGAAGGCTATTTAAAAACAAAGCAGTTTCAGGGCACACAGATCTGTTGTGCTTTAAAGTGCCTCATATCCAGGCTTTACTCCACTACCATGATTCCCCTCCCTACTAACTCCCAAGAAATGACGTTTCTACTAAGGTAGGGACATCAATTTAAAAAAACTTCTGGGTAACAAACTCTGGGATGTCAATTATTGTTCTCAGGTAATCTGGCATACATTTGTAGACTTTTGGTTGAGGCTTCTGGCAAAACTTTCTCTGCTGCACTGTCTGTGGGATCTGAATCCAATCTTCTCCTCATCTAAAGGAAGAAAAATGTGAATATGTCTTCTGCCAAGGTCACTGTTACCATCTCCCCTTTTTTTGCTGCATGCTGATGCTTCAGAGGAAACAGGAGTGGGGTGGAGGAGGTGGTCTTGGTCTGTTAATGGAGGGTTTCCCCTCAATTCCCATGACTCACCCATACGTGGAAAAAGCATTTTTTGCACTTTGACGTACCTTTTCACTGACAATGGTACAGGTCAACTTGAGTGCAAACCTATAGTGTCCTTAACTTACAGTCCACACAGAATAGCTTTAAACAGAGGTCACCTTTCTCTCTTCGCTTTTCAGCCCTCATCCATTATTTACTCAATTCTTTCTCTCTTGGATCAATATCTTCAGGCTAAAAACTTAAACTGTGAAAGTTCAGCTGTTTTTCATCCATCTGTGTTCCTGTTCTCTTTGAAGAGCTGTGTTGTGACTAAAATCCTGCTTAGAAAATATGTCTAAATGATCAAATTAACCAGAAATAGCAGTTCTGTTTCATTGCTTATATTTAGGTTAATTAAGTGAGATAACATAAATGGTCACTCAGTTAGAAGAAAGGCTCAGGCACAAGTGACATACTTTCGAGAAGAAACTCTTGAAGTCATATAGAATTTCTTTTTATTTTGGCTTCCTGAATGTCCACACTACCAATCTGGGAAACAAATCTTTTTCCCTCAATATTTCTTTTTCTCTTTCTGACATGTTATGTTTAGAACTATTACATTACTTGCATTGCTGCTAGCCCAGAGACTGATATTTTGCTTTTGTTGGTCAGTCAACCACAGCCAGAGAAGTCAGTGGTCATCCTTGCTAGGCTGTGGGAGCACAGGGTGATCAGCAGTTATTTTCTGTTCAGTGATGGATGCTTGGGAGCAAAACAGAAGCAGCACTATTCATGTGTTACTGAATTGGAGCTGTATATTTGTGTGAAACCTACATATTTATAAGAATTCTGCAAGGCCAGCATTCCTAGGGAGAGATTAAACTGCTGCAGATATCATGTTGGTTGTCTGAATTGCCCAGTGGTTATCTCTGAACTTAAAGAAGACACATATTTTGATGTTTAACTATTTATGTTTAGTGGCTTCATATCAAAGACCTTGTACTTGTGGGATGCACTGAGACACAAGACTTCCTATAGCATTTCATAACACTAAACACACTGAGGGATGCAGATCAATATTCATCAGTAAGCACCACAGAATTTATCACCGATATTCATCTTCCCTGAAAGAAATTGAAATGCTCTGCCAGAAAGAACTGTCTCAGAAATGAAAATCAGAGAAGAAAAATTTCTGTGAAAAACTGTGGTTTTTAAAACTTCATAATCTGATTGGGAAGTGCATTTCTAAGATGATACTGGAAAATTTGTTCTTTTCAATTCTATGCTTTTGACATATTTTTAACATATTAGCTGAGTTAAAACTTGTGGAATGGAAAGTAAACCTAGAGAGGAAGAGAAAGCAGCAACTGAAGAGAATCTCTGTGTTGCATTTTTATTTGTAAGGAGACAAGCTGTGCTTTTGTTTACAGTGAAGGAATGGAGACAAGGACATCTACATTTTTACTGCTCCACACTTCCTTTTTGAGTCAGTAATCCAGTCTTTGATGTGGGATGAGTCAGACATCAACAGCAGATTTTACATTTTCTTAGTCTGCTTCTGGGTGCATTACAATGTTATGATTAGCTGAGAGCTTAAGTTCTTTTCCAAATTATAACAGCATGGTTCTTCTTGTTCTTCCCAACACATACTAGATCCCACTGTGGGGTGGTTCTAAAAGTGAGCTCAAGAGGCAGTAAAACCAACTCATCAAGAAAAATCACAGATCTGACCACTCACCTTTAGGAACAGGTTTGCGAGGGGGGTGTTAAATGTGCCACTGCATGGCAACAGGTGAGTTTAGAATCTCCCATATGCAGGCATGATAAGGAAATGACTGTAAAAACTTCTCCCTTAAATAGTTCTAAGTTCTAGAAAAATGTAATTAAATCTGCTTTTCAGGAAAAACTTAAGAACTATTTAATGTGTCAGTATTTTGGGAATCAAGTTAATCTACAGACTATAGATTGAGAGAGTGGAGTGACTGGAATGACTGGAATTCTAGGTAGACTGATTGGAAAAAAGCTAGCAAGTTACTTGAACATCTTGATAATGGAAATTGGTTTAGTTCAGATTTATATTCCAGAAAAGAGTGATTTTTTTTTTGCTACTTTCATTTTAGAAATATCACCAAGACAAACAGTTGAATAATGAACTGCTGCAGTGAAATTGGGCCATAAATCAGAGGAATCTGAATGATTAAAAAAACTAAATTGAAAAATATTTCATTTTTTTAATGACCCTAACTGATAACATTCTTCCTCAAACCTAGTTCACACCTTATTTTCAAGAGTTTCATTTTAAATTCATCTCCTTCTTCTATATGGTTAGTTTTATAAAATCAAGAATTGTTGATTATAAATCTCCTACAGAAAAAATGAAAAAAAATCAAAGAAAAATGGGTAAACTGTTTCTAAGGACAGTAATTTATATAGGACATCTGGATATCTGACTCATAGGAAGGAAACTAGTACTAATAAGAAGAAAATTCAGAGAATGAAGAATTTGCTTACTTTTACACAGACTGATTTATGGAACTTTGGCCTTATTTTAATTTTGTATTGATTAAAAAGCCTTTGCATAGGTTAATGATAAAGGTTAAAACTCCTTCAATAGGTAAAAGGATTGAAAAGATGGATTTCTTCATTTAAAACGGGCATTATTGGCAATGCTGATTCCAGCACCCTAGAGCCTTGAAGTTATAATGAACATGTCTTGTAATGAACATGGATTGAGAAACTATGGCCCAAGAAAGCAATAGGAATAGATCTAATGAAGGTTATTGTGGGTCTCTCTACTTCAGACATAGTTATTTTTGGTCTCTGTCTGGAAAATAAATCCAAGTCTTTTAGGCACCTAAGACTTGCTATTTTAGCAATATAGTTTTAACATATATGTTACTTATGTTACAACTGACCTACAAGTTAATAAAGTACGTTAGCTATTTCAACAAATGATGTTATCACTTTTTTATTCCTAACAATGTGAAACAAATGGAAATGTTTTGGTTTATGACACCATTTGTTTGTGCTACATTAACTCATAAAAGCTTTGTTTTCTCAATGGAAATACTGAGTTCATTAATGTATAATGTGAAACAAACACCACCGTCAACTTTGAAAGAAAACTTTCAAATACTGGACTAGAGACTTAATGTCTGCCGCTCTTTTAGTTAAAATTACTTGCCAGACTCATGGTAAGATCATTGGTTACACTCTATTTCTTGTGTATACAGGTTTCATAAAATATGTGCAGTTAAATATGATATGTTGGATTCATTTCCTAATATATTGTCAACTATGCAGAATTTTCTTAGCTAATACCATTAGGCAGGTTTCTTAATTGGTTTCTAACAATAACAGTAACACTATTCCTTTGTTTGTATGTGAGATTACTTCCATCTTGATATTCCCTCTACAGTTAAAATTGCTATTTATGTTGGTTTGTGTATTATTACAATGATCGTTAGGATTTACAAAGTTAAAAAAGGAGGATTTTAGATAAAATACTTCCTCCAAATAAACATTACAGAAAATTTCTTGAGTATTTAGGCAGTTTGGTTGGTTTCTAAGTGAGCACGATCTCTGTTCCACATCACTTTGTGGCATACAGCTCAGGTTCAGCTTTTTGGTACTCAGAGTTCTCCTTGGGATGTTGATACAGGTTGCATGGGCTACTTAGGAGCAGCAAAGAAAATTCAACAATGACTGCTTTTCACTGAAATAAATGACGGGCTAATTACAGAGGTGAGACCTACGAAGACATTGAAAATTTGCTGCTAGGTTTTATATCACATTATAAAACCTTCCTATGATACTAAGCTAGACTCCAAATTTAAGTGATTTCATTGTCTATGTCTGTTTTGTCAAGTATCTTGGCTTGTGAGTTGGCTCCTGGTTTCACCTCTGTTTACCCACATCTCATAGAATTTTGTTCACTTGATGTCTCAGGTTTTAGCTTTTATATTTTTCACATTCTGTACTGCTTTAGTGTGTAGTTCTGAGCTTCATATGAGGGGATAGTAAGCTCTATTCACTCTATTCAGAGTAGGTAGACAAAATAATTCCTTCTCTCACTGGGGACCAAGGAGAAATGATCCATATCTCAACCCAAGACCTTAAACAGTGGACTGAAGAGAGAAAAACAAGAAGGATGGGGCTTCATAGGCTAAAGCTGTAATTGGACAATACCTTCAATGTGCTAATGGACCAGAACTTATAGAAGTGTGAGACCCCATGACCAGTTGTCCATTTGGTGACCATTTTTTGTTTCATCTTGGGTGTGGCCCTGGCTGGGCTCTTATGCTGCCCAAGGTGGATCCATTAAGGGCTCCTAATAAATATCTACTTTATTCTTTAGCTCTATCTAGTCTCTGTTCCAGGTCAGCCTCCACAAGGCATCACACTCCATGGCTGAGAATTAAGGAAAATGATCTTGGTCACTCCAAAGTAAACTTCAAGTTCTGTGGATAATTCATTCCAAGGACTGCTTCCAAAAGGCAACACAAACCAGACGGATGAAGGCTTGGGTTTCTCTGCCCTGCAGAGTCCCTCAGCAGAAGCCTTTTTATTTTCAAACACTTTCCCTTGCCTGGATGTCATATCCCAGAGTTTGTAATGCGTTCCTTCAGTTTCATGTTATAAAAACACCACCTGGAGGGTTGCAGCAGAGCCCTCATATTTATTTTGGACACTTTGAACTAAAACAAACAAACAAAATGATAACGGGATCCCTGAGCCTGGGAGATCACTGTGTGTGGCTTAAAAGACATGCAAGGCATTGTACCATGTAGAGGAAGTTTGTTTAGCAGTTTGCTCTAGGTATTGCTGTCCCTGAGCACAGCAGGCAGGAGCCACTCAACACACTTTGCCTGAAGGATGTCCTTCTGGGACACATATTTAACTATGTAAATGTAGTTGCAATGACATTTTCTGTGCTTTAACAGGAAACACTTTCATGAAGTACTGGCTTCTCATAAATGTTTGCACACATCAGATATTGGCTACTTTCATGGCAATATGCAGCCCTTGATCCTGCCCTTCAACACCAGGTGCTGAAACCAAAATTGATTAAAGGCAAAGGTTTAGGCATAAAAGTGAAAATATACTACTACAGGAGAAAGAATATGAACTTGATCAATATTTCACCTTTTTTTATTATTTATTATTTATTTTCCAACCTAAAATTTCTAAAATGTAATCTATTTGCCACAGCTACATGATTCAATATTTAGTTTTAGCTTTCCATCAAAGATTTAAAGATCGATGGTAGGGGATATATTGGGAAACACTCCCTGATCACTCAGTGTTGAAACTGTTATGTAATTAAGTGTAGGGTTTGTCTGTTCAAATTCAAACCAAATATGTACAACTGAGTATTCCACCATCTTATTCTGCATTTCCTTATTTCTCTGTGTTCACTGTAGTGCAAGCTGCTGTAACTTTGATTCAGTTGTCTACCTAGAAGGGTCAAAAGTCACTGGAGATGCTCTAAGATGTCCAAGACATCCTTAAAGTATTTTAGAAGAATCAGGCTACTTTTGGACAAGCAGCTTATGCCAAAAGGGATACCTTTCTTTCCTATACCTGAAATGCCTGTAGGTAGCTGTTTAACCAAATGAACCCAAGGTGTAAATGCAGACTCTACAGATACCAAGGACTAAGTGGAATTATTTGCCCCTTACAAATCTTAAAATCCTCTAAAGCTCATCACTTCAGCATCAACATAATGTTACTTTATGCTGCATTCGAGGTGGCGCTCACACGTATTTAACATTTTTGACACAAACTGAACTGTTTAAACAACACAGCAAACAGATGAAATTTTGCTCTGCCAAAGTATGAACTTGTGTTCTGATGCTGTAACATTAATCACAATGTTTGTGGAAATTGTTTTGCTGATTATTTTTTATCAACCAGAGCAGGACACTATTTTAAATTTCAGCTATTTACACAGTTTCAGAGCTGATTCTGAGGACACGACTGTGATACTTGTCAGCTTTGTTTTATGCAGACTTGGTATTTGGATTTTAATTCCCAAGCTATTTATCTTCTCCTCTGCTGAAATTATAAATTCATCAGAAAAAGAAATCCCCCTGAATATCAGATGAGACTTCTGAATTTTACCATCTTTCTAATCAAAATATTAGTTCTAGTATGATTTGTTATGAAACTAGGCATTTATCAGAGACAATTTGAAATACTTGGGAAAATTAAATGCCTTTTCTGTAACATAATTCCAGCTTCAGACATGTGAGGAGATTAAAACCAAACAAGTTTGCTTTATTTCTGGTCTGTCCTGCTAAAAATGATTGGATATCTCTCATTGCAAGTATGCTGCGAACTATGAAAGTTAAATTCATTTATAGGGAAGGATCACTTCTTTAACAGGTTATGATATTTGAAAGGTGGCATATATGTTTAAATCTTGATTAATAAAGGACAACAGAACCTATTAATTTAAATAAAAAAGGTAGCCTAGGTTTAGGAATTAAATCTATAGTTTTACTTCTTAGAGCTAAAAAAACCCAGCAACATAGCGCAGCTCTGTTCAAATAGGCTATTTTAAAGGAGTGTTTTTCTTTTCAGTGATTTTTTTCACCAGATGATATCTATACATATTTTTTTGACTTCTTATTTCAATGAAATCAAAGTGTGGCATAGACTTATGGGGCTGAATAGGTGACAGGTTTGCTGTATGATTACAGTACATTTCTAACAGTGTATTCATTTAAGATCAGAGATTATACATAATGATTTATGGAATTTTGATGGATCAAAGGAAAACATATAGATAGGTTTGAACATTTTTTTTATAACACTGCTTTCATGGGAACTTCCCAAGTCTGCAGTTTTCATTTGAGGCTGGAAAGAAAAAACTAAATTCCCATCAAAAGAAATCCCTATTTTTGAAATACTGTAAATTAAATTTTCACTAGAAATTACACCCGACTGTCATTGATTATTATCTATTCACGCTGTCTTCAGATTCAAAACATATTCAGTGGAAGCTGGTTATTTCTTCAACTGCAAGATTGAAGAATATTTTTCATCTTTATATGATTTAGCTTTTATAATTCATGCCCTGCATAAGGCCCAATCTTTCACTACTCTGATAGTGTATCTGTTAATCTTGGAAAAATCTACTTTATTCTACCTATAGCACCTGCTGAAGTCCTTTGCTGCATAGGTAAGAGTTGGATTTTTCACTTACTGACATTAGTCTTTTTAAATATGAGAAGACCTCACTAAAACTCTGAAAAATTATGAAAACTTTTTCTTTCTTTTGTTCTACTTAAAAACCTTCCCTGAAGAAAACCCCTTGATATACCTTGATAGCGATGATCTATCCAAAATACTTTCAGTGAAGCATTGGTTGGCTGATGTTTTACTACACTGGTTACTGAAAGTACATGATAATGAAAAGTTGTATTCCTTCCTTCTCAAGTCTGTTCTATCACTCTTCCTTCTTGTATGTCCACTTTCATACTGCTAATTTTCACAAATTCCAAGCAAGAGAATGGGATTGATAAATCCACACAAAATATCAGAGTATACTGCTTAGTACAACAGCAAAGAAGATTATTTCATTCTAGCAGGTTTTTTTCAGAAAGCATGCAGCAGGTTTTTTCAGACAGCATGTTTGACTTTAGCTGACTCTTCCCTTAATGCCTTTTTTCAAGGCTGCAGGATAGATATTTGAGTACATAGACCAGAAGTTCACAAAAAGCAGCTTTCAAGTATCTTTTAGAGAAAAGAATACTTCTAATGCAAGCACAAAAAAAAAAAAATTGTTCTTTTTAAGAATGACTGTCCTCTGCAGCTTCTGCTAAACCAGCTTAACAAAGATAACACCATGACTAAAATAGTTATACTTTGTTATAGTTACTTTGAATAATAATAATAAAAAAGATTCACAAGTTTATTCATCTTTCCTAATGATACAGAAAGGAAAGAAGCACCTAAACAATGAATACTGATGCAGAAACTCAGACTGTAAAATCAATATATCAGCTCAGTAGAGCTGAGCTTCTTTCTAATGCTGCTGTTTCAGCAGTAGAGTTTACCTTCTGAATTATATATGTATTGACCTAATTACATAAATATTGACTTTGCTTTATATGAAGCTTTTTTCAGTCTTGGTGTAATTACAATGTCAATATTTGTTGTATGTAATAACACTGAATTTAGACTTGTTAATTTTGATTGATAGTGGCATTCCACAAGTTATTATATGGGATAAGGCAGTTAGTCTACAAGCATGCATAGCAGATACAAGCAGCTGACAATGTTACCAAATTTCAGTGTGTCTCTAAGACCTTCTGTTTCCCATGTTTAATCAGGCAGAGGAAATATAACGGTAATTACATCCTTGTTCCATAAGAGTACTGTTTTGAGATGGAGAAATATTTACCCTGGTTAAAAAAAAAAAAAAAAAGTGCAAATATTCAGCTGGAAACTTAGCAAAAGGGTTCCTGTTTAAAGTTAGCTTTAGAACTTTTCTTTACAATATTGTAAAGTCTATTTAAATAGTGCCAAAATGGAGGTTTTATATAGCAACAACTATATTTTTCTGCATAACTTCCATGAGTTATACTTTATTTTGCAATAATATTGAGACCCAGACACAAGAAATTTCACATTAAATTATTTTCTTTTTCTTCAAATCCAAGAAAGATGTGAGCAGTGGACTTTTAGTTACTACTGGGACTTGCAAGACTGTTCACTTCAGGCTGTAAATGTTTGTTGAGATGTATTTCTACAAGAACAACTTTGTTCAGAGTTGGCAGACCTCAGAAATGCTTTCAGCAATGAATAGCCCTATAGTATGGCGCTTATTTCTAGACGCAATTATAAAGCATTTGAATTTGGCAGTAACATGAGAATTAAAAACCAAACTGTGACAGTCTGTGCACTGAGAATATTTAAATTTTTTCTTGCTATAATATGTTGCCAGTAGTGACAAGGCATGCATCATACTGTATTTTCTTATTTGTCTCAGCAGGGATGCCAGACAAGACGAACCTCAGTGACGTAAAGCAAATCCATCAAACCAACGATGGCAGCACTTTAGACACAACTGGAGCAGGATGTACAGCGATGGCCGATTATATGACATTTATGCTGATTAGTTTGGTAATACTGTTTCTCACTCTTTGGTAACTGCTTATTTCTGGCTTGATATATGTATCTCATTGTCATCTATTTATCCCTACTCACAAGCCTGGAATAAGGGATCTGGTGAATATAGCAATATTTATGGTATCTTGTATAAGATCAGCCAGGGATCTTAGCCCTGAATATTAACAAAGAGTTTTGTGTAATATTTTATCTGTGTTTTTGTTGTTGTTTTTTTTTTTTTAACACCTGTATAGTCATAAAAAGTCATGTTTTCTTTTTTAATATTTTATGTTGAAAATAAGTTGTTTATGATAATCTTTCTCTTAAAAGCAATTTGTAAAAAAAGAGTATTACCAATTTGAAAAGGTCTCTGGAGATCATCTAGACCAACCCTGCGCTCATAGTAGACTCACTTCTTGCAAGTTTCCTAAGACCAAGTTCAGTTGACATTGGAATATCTCCAAGGAGGGAAACTTTACTGACTCCCTGGGCTAACTGTACTAGTGCTTCAATACTCCTAGCAAATATTTTTTAGCTACTGTATTTGAGTTTGTGCCTCTTGCCCATTTTGCCCACTGAGTCCTGTCACGGCACCAAGGACAAGAGTTTGGCTCCATCTTCTTTTCTCCCTATATCAGGTATTTATACATTTTCAAAAGATCCCACTCTGCATCTTTTCCAGGCTGAACAGACCCAGCTATCTCAGCCACTTTTTTCACAAGTTTTGTTCCCATACCTTAAAAATCTTCATGCCCTTTGCAGGAATCCATCCACTGTGTCCGTGTCTCTCTTGTCATTGTCCTTGAGAGCTCAGACCTGAACATAACATTGTAGATATGTCTCACTAGTGGAGAACAGAGGGGAAGGATCACCTTCTTTCACCTGCTGATATTTTCCTGATTCAGCCCAGAAGGTAGGTGGTTCTCTTTGCTGCAAAGGCACAGTGTGAGCTCTTTTTCAGCTTGGTGTCCCTTAGGACCACAAGGTCCTTCTGTGCAAAACTGCTTTTCAACCAGCAGGCATCAACTTGTACAGGTGTATCGGGTTATTCCTCTCCAGGGGGAGGATTTAGCATTTCCCTTGAACTTTCTGAGATTTCTATCCAGCCAGTTCTTCCATCTGTCCAGGTCCCTCTGAATTCAGAATTATTTTTTATAATTCAGAAAAACCTATATGTTAGATACTATTTATGTATATGATAGCTGATTTTACCTAGGGGTAACAACAAGGTTAAGATTCAGTGTTGGATTGAGGTGTCTTAACATATATGTCAACATACAGATATCTACATCTGTGCTTTTCAAGCTGTAACTCCAGTCCTTGGATTTAATTGCTAAAATACCAATGAGTGCCTGTTGTGCTGCCCAAAAAAGCCCCACCTGGTGTCCACTACTGTTCTGAATGGCCTCAGGTCTTTCTCTAGGCAAGTGACCACAGCCCTCTGTCAACACAGTCAAGTGAAGCCCAGTGCATTTTTCAGCTCATACAAAGACAAACACCCGAAAAGGCAACTCAGATGCCTGAAAAGAAATGACTGATGGCACCTAAGATGTCCTGGAGTATCCAAGACACCCTCAGGGGACTGGCATATATGATGCAGGACTTCTGAGATTTTCCAGAGGCTTCCTTAAATGGGAGCCATGGAGAGTGGCAGCTGGCAGCTAAGTGGGACATCCATAACTCAGATCTAGACATTCACATGTGGGCCCATGAATCATACACCAAACCTCTACCAACATTACTGGTAGCTTAGATGTCTGGCTGAAGTGGTGACAAGGGAATGCAAACTTGAATCACAACAATCCCAGCTCAAGTTCCTATGCTTCATAAAAAGAGGCAAGCAAAAGTGTGCTGCAGTACTAATGGTACATTAGTTTGATTTGTACAAAATTTGATTGTTCTGCCATGATTAATTCTTGTGTCATTTTAACCAGGAAGTATTTAAAAATATTTTGTAGTTATTTATCCTGTAGAGTATTTTGCAAGAGGAAAAAAACCACCTGTTCATATTGTATGTATTCATATGATAACTAGAACTCTTTCTAGACAAAAAATGTTGCTCTCATATGAGACTAATATAAAGTAACATACATAAATATTTTTATTCCCAAATGTATATTTTAGTCATTAACACACACAGTATAACATACAGTATAATAAAGAGGTAAACTGATATAAAAGTTACAAAAGCAAGTGAACATTTCTATGAACAATTCCATTCCCAAATAAATATCATTATTAGGCATGTGTGCCAGTGTGTACATTTTGTTGACCTCTTTTTACCTTTGCAGATGTTGCAAATCAATCTTTCAAATTCACTTGTCTTTTTTACTTGAAATTATGACATCGGTAATTCAGAGAAAGAAAATAAGAATTCATTTTTTTCCTTTGTAATGGCAATTCACACTAATAATCAATCCAGTTTGGCAACTTTTTTCTGAACAGTGGATAGTATCAGTCACTTCAGTGAAAATGGAATAAGGCTTTGAAAAGGAGATACAGAAATGCAGTAAAGGAATCCACAATTACACATTACTCAGAATTCTATTTATGTCCTGAAGCACTTTATTTCCATTCCTAACTTTTGTGTTTTGTTCAAGACCTTACAAAGACAGATAGTCCAGGAATAGTAGGTTTTTCTATAGAATCTGGGAAACACAAGCCTCATTTTCAAATACTGATAGTAATAAGTCCTAAGACCTCCTCAGGTATATGTGAATTACTAGTCTGTAATACTCCTTTCTTTTGGTTTTCTTGGCCTATTCCCATTATTTTCAACACTGCAACTACACAGAATAACTTCTAAGATTCCTTTTGGAGTGGAAAATTAGGTTTCTCCTTCCCAGACATAAATGAACAAACTAGTAGCAACATGAATAATAGTGTCAGGTCTGGAGATTTCTCACTCTCTACTCTGCCACGAGACGTCATTCACCCTCCTATTCCATCCATCTCTAGACATCCTGCACACTCCACATCATTGCTCAGAGTCATACATCTGCCAGGCTGCATCAAGATTTTTTCATTAAATCTACCATGCTACAAAGAAATATTCCAGTTTCTTTAAGAACTATTGTATAATCATCAAAACAAGTCAGACCTAAGAGAAGGGAGGCAAGGCTCTTTGACAATCTGTCCCAAGACCACTTTGCTATGGAGGTACCATTGCATGAAAATGTGGAAACCTGAAGAATTTTGTATAACTCCACATTTGGAAGGCAGAGGGGAAAAAAAAGACCAAAAAGGTCCGATGTTGCTGTGCTATGCTAAAACAGTGGAAAAAGGAATAGCACTGAGCAGAAACATGAAGAATGCTTTAGAGAAGCCAAGATGAGAATAGGAAAAAAAATAGTTAAGCTGGAGATTGTGGTAATAGAGTATAAAACCACTTCCATCCACATAAAATGATGGACTGATCACAGTATGTATGTGAGTCAATCTGGGTCAATTGCCGGGGCCTGCAGAAGCTTTTCCCAGCATGAGGTCACACAGGCTGCACAGGGTTGCCTCTGAGCTCCTCAGATGACCTCAGAAATGACATGGAACTCTTGTTTCCTCTGTTTCCTTTCATTTGTTTGTATCGGGACATTTTTAACAGTCAGAATTTTCTCTGTATTTCCCAGAACAGATAAGCTTTTGGCTTTATTTCACCTTCTTTTAAATAATCTTTTCATGTATTATAACTGTTATGGTCTAAAACTGGAATACTTTACTCAAAGTGCTATTTCTCAGACAGACACTCACTCAAAGACTGAACATTCTACAGTTGCAATATTAGAGTTGTGTACCTGGCCTTGGTACGTTTTTTTTTTAAATAGCAACCATAAAACAAGAGAGCCTCGTAGAAAATAATTTCTTGGAGAACAGTCTGGTTACTTACAGTAAAATTCCGGGAAAAGAATAATTCTAAAAAAATACAACACCTCAGAAATCCATAATATTTTTATTTGATAAAATTAAGATATTCCTCTTCTACCCTGAGATTAAGAGAGGTCCTACATGTATCACACCCTTTTTAGGGAAGCCTGCTGCCTCGCTGGGTACAGCCCTCAGATCATTGTCTGTTACTGGATTTCCAGGAAGCCCAAGGTCAATCAAAAAGACTGAGGTGCCATAATGGGCCTGGAGAAGTGCAAGGAAGCTGGTGACAGGTCTGGAGTGTCTGAGGGAGCAGGGCTTGTTTAGCTTAGAGGAAAGGAGGCTCAGAGGAGACCTTATCACATTACAAGTACCAGAGAAGACATTGTACAAAGGTGGGGCCTTCTCCTCCCGGGAAACCAGCGACAGAATGAGGGGACACAGCCTCAAGCTGTGCCAAGGAAGGTTTAGATTGTATATCAGGAGGAATTTCTTCATGGAAAGGGTTGCTGCACATTGGAATGGACTGCCCAGTGAGGTGGGTGGAATCACTATCCCCAGAGATATTTAAAAGACATGTACATGTGACACTTAAGGACATGGTTTAGTGGCAGACTTGGCAGTGCTGGGTTAACAGTCAGACTCGAGGATCTCAAGGCTCTTTTCCAGGCTAAATGATACTACAATTCTTGACCTTCAATTTCTATTTTCTGTAGATGTACCTGTGTTTTTAAATGTACTTGTATCTCCTGGGGAAAAGGTACTGACTGGAGTACTTATTCTCATAACTAATGTCCTAGCACTTTAAATAAACATTTCAAGGTGACAACTTTCCTGTGTGTAGCTGATGAAAGAGAAAAAGAAGCACCTGTTTCCTTGGAAAGCAAATATCATGGTTCCTTTCATGAATAATAAAAGATGAGGCATAATTACAGCTATGTAAAAGGTTATCTTTTTATTTCTTTCTGTAGGTAGATATGCATATAACTCCTTTACTACTCTGTATCTGTATATTTATATTTATATTATTAAAATAATATTCTTGTTGAGATTATAACTGGGTTTAGATTAAGCTATTGAAGATTTCAGATTAACCTTATTATTTCCTTTTTAAGGTTATTATTATAACCTTATTATCTTCTCAGGACCAAAAAATAAAATATGTAGTTGAAGCTATCTCTATTTATTTTCTTTTATATTCAGTTCTTCTCTGAAATAATTGTGTAAGCATTAATCTTATTTAGAAAATGGTGTGCTTTTCTATGTGTTCTGAGTCACAACTGATTATAATAGGAATTAAAATAAAAGTTGTTTCTAACTATGTTACACTAAAAAGGCTAGTGACTCTAGAAAAATCCAGATTTTCTTCTTGAAAGTCTCAGCAAAATTAATCAAGTTTTAACTCTTAATTCTTTCTTCCTGGTCATACATGAACAAATTTTGGGAGAAAATATTTGCATTTCAGGCAGTTAGTAACTTTTTCTTCAATTTATTTTACTACTTTTTAATGTGAAATGCTGCGGACAGTGTAGCTGGTACCCCATGAGGCTCTTTTCCAGTTCACATTGAGGAGGAAGCTCATGCTGAGCTTCTGTGGCTGGGAGAACTCGGTCGATGCCATCTCATCACCCCTCACAGTGCAGAGGGCTGTGCTAAGATCACCTGCTGTGCATGCCTAATTTAGGTGTCACTGCGAAGTCTCTCCAGGTTTGTCAGGCAGTCCAAATCAATTGTTAATCTTTTGAATGTAAGTCACACGGAGGTCTTTCTCTGCGGCAGTTTCTGATTTTCCTGCTCCTCTCAATGTCACTCTCTTTCCCATTTGAGCTGGTACAAGAGTTTACAGGATCAAGCAGTGAAACTGGCCGGGGTATTTCTGACTCAAAAGATCTCCTTGATCCAGTTCACCTTGCATCTTCAAAGACAATGCTGCTGGTACAATAGATGGTGTGGCCATAGTGCTCCTGGAATTTTAGCCTCATATTTATAGCAGGTGAACACAACATAAGTGACAAAAAACACTTAAATAACATTTAAAAATACTGCAAAGTTGTTTTCATAACTGTGTTATGTGTGAGGAGTCACACTTCAGTTTCTAAAGCATGATAGGGCCATTAAAAAAATCACAGTAAAGTCTGATTTTATTCATGCCACACTTGAAAGTGTATAACAGATCTCTTTTGCTCATGGGGAAAAACATACTGCTCAATACATACATCAGTGTGTCTTACCACGAGTCATTTCTCTTTTTTGTATCTGTCTTTAGGGGATTGGAATTGTATAGAATGTGCTTTCCTGTTTACTTTCAATTTATCTTATTTATAAGCATAGCTAACACCTTTGTGAGGGCTGTTAAAAATATTTTTCATGTCTGTTTACATCCCTGGTTTTTTAGCAGACAGAGGTGTTCGTGAAACCCATGTATTTCACCCTCTGTATTACAAAAAAACCTAACAAACAGAGTTTATCAACTAAAAAAAAAAAATTAACAAAAAGAATGCCAGGCCTTCAGACAGGTAAAAAGCAACATCATCCTAAAGCATAAAGGTTACTTTTCATGTATATCTTTAGCAAGTTATAAAAAATAAATTATTTTTAGTTTCAGAACAATACCAGACTGGAAATTAGTTCATGGGCCAGCTCCTTCTTTTAGACATTTGCAATGTGACTGAATTCTATGGATATAACTGTAAACATACTTTGTATTATCTACATGCAAAATTGAATTGATACACTTAATGCAATAAGATTGTTTTCAGAAAAGCATCACAAAATTACAGCTAATAGCAATTTGTATTTCTCTGCTCTCTCCTGGTTATATGTTATAAAAATTTAATTTAGAAAATAGAGATTTATATTGTGAATCCTTACCTCTGTGACTCTTAGGAAAAAGTGTGAATTATGTAACCTGGTGGTAAATTTCAGCATTTCAGAATTTAAATATATGGGAAAGAAGAAACTACATAGTTCTTATCTTTTTTTATAACTTTATAGTTCAGCCTTCCACTCTTTATATTGGTCTTAAGACTGGCAATTTCAGACTGCAGAAGAGGGGGTATGTTGGGTGGGCAGCATCTGGGGCCCTTCGAAGGAAGGAATATTACATTGATGCTTTATTCTTTCTCATTACAGGACTGATTTTGTCATTATGTTTGCTAACATGCTTTTATACCTTTGCTCTTCCTTCATTCATCTGTTGCTCCAGATTACATCTGAATCTATATATATGGTGCCATTTGCTTATGTTAGATGATACCTCTTGGTTCTCTTTGTTACCCTTAAAACCAGTTTTTTCCTGCTCCAGAGCTACACCTCTTCAAAGACCACAGGTCTGTTGTTTATAGCTATGGGGTCTTCAGCAGCAACCCCTTTTCCCTGTCTTTAACATCCCATGTCTGTACTTCCTCTACACCATAATCTGTGTCTGCAGTTCTCTGCTCTTGCACTAAGCCTCTATTGCTCTGTGTTACAACATTCTCTTCGAGTCATAAATATCTCATTCTGCATGGAATAGCTGCTTGTTACTGCTATCTATATAAAACTGTTGTTTTCTCATGCAAAGATAAATGAAAGTTAACCAAATTTCCCATAGTCATCAGGTCAGTCACAGATAAAGTGAGCAAAACAAAGCTGCAGACAAGTAAAGAAGCATTCAGACAGCCAGTCTGAGGAGTGCCAGTCTGGAGGGATTGACAACTCCATACAAAGCCATAAGGGTCACTTTAGCCATGGCAATGCCATATTTCAAGGCTACACATTTCTACCAGGATGGTCTGGGACACCTGCCTCAGCATGGCCAGATCAACTGAGTCCTCTGGATCAAGGGTCATCTTGAAAGTGTGATTCCTCTCATCCTGAGAAAGGGATCTAGGATCACATATGTTTCTTCTGATAAAAAAGGGATTAGTTCAGGGATATCTAAGAATTAATATGTGAATTTACAAGAGAAAAAAATTACTTTTAGTGTGAGATTCAATCCAGTTAAGTCCTTCAATCTCTTCATTCTAGAACAAAAACTTCTTAAGTGTAACCTCTCTTCATTACCTGAACATTTGAATATTTACTCTAGCAGGACTGGTCCTTTGCATTATCTGATACTCAGGCACCATCTGGATCTGCTGTATAGCCTTCTTCCGCAGCATGAGCCTAAAACTGTTTAAAACTTTCATTTCTTTTTAAAGTAAGAAAGCCGGGGAAAGGTACTCTCTGTACATTTGTGGAAAACTACTGGAATTTCAAATCATATTTGAGAGTTTATAAACCCACAAACATACTTGCATATCTAAGCAAAGATCAGTTCTGTTTCAAATGTAGATATGTAATAACAAAGAAAATAAACCATTCTATATCATAGGAAAGTGAAATTTGCTTGTATCTAATAAGATTTTATCTTCAGCTTTATCTTAATGTAATGAAAAATCTTGAAGTCAAATTTACTGATTGACAATAAATTTACTGATTATCAACAAAATCATAGCCAAAAACTGAACCAAACCAAACCCAAAACCAAACCAACAACAACAGCAACAAAAATCCTCCAATGTGACATTATTCCAATACTTAGAAATCTGTGATGGACGTCCTGAAAAATCTCATTCCTGTTCCCTAAATAGTTTCTGCATTTTAGGTGCAATTGTTCCCAGAAAACATCCTGACATAGTCCAGAGAGAAGACAGTGAGATTTCATACTTTCTGTGAACAAATTCACTGTCTCTGAGTTCTGATGGTGGAGAAGCTTTTTTGTTATTGCCTCTAAAAGCTATTGTTGTCCCCCTAGAATGTATCATGTCTGCTCCTAAGTTGCCACAGCTTGCAGCCTAGCAATTTGCACAAACACATTAGGGTCTAAATTGTTGTGGCGCAGACAAACACTCATATCACTGCTGAAAACACAGAGATCTCCAGGACAGAAGAACCAGTAATTTCTCTGGAAGTAGAGGAAGCTCTCTTTTAATGGGAATCAAAGTCCTGAGCATTGAAACTCTAGCCAAGCACTGCATTCACCTGAAATTTTAAAAAGTAAAATTGTGTGATATAAATGCACTTGCCTCTATATGCAAACAGGCAGATAATGATCAGCAGCACAAGCTTTTTTTTTTTTTTTTTTTTTTTTTTTTTTTAATTTAACAAATGGTCTCCTTCCTTTAAGTCATAAACTGATTTTGGAAAAGAATTCTTCTGTTTTAGAAACAAAAGGCAACTTAAAACTGATTGAATACTCAGGAAAAAAAGATAAAAAGATGATAAAAATATTTACCTCTGCATTTTCATGTCTAAAGCAATAGCATACTTCATAGCTATTTCAGTCAGGAGCCCATGTACCAGTCTTTAACAAAAAATGCATTGTTTATCATGCATCAGTGCAGGAAAACATCTGGTTTCAAAGGCCATCATTTGACTCTGAAAAAGATCCAATGTTGTCAATATCCATTGCTCTTATTTTCCCCTGTAAAACTTAAACAGTGGGCAAAAGTAGTAATTAACATGGAAAACAATCCCTGCACAAATATGAACTCTATCTGTTCTCTGGAAAAACAGATGAAAGCACAGATGTATAACCACTAACTGGTATGTGTATAGTTCATCCCCACAACTGCATAGCATTTTGTTTTCTCTCTCACATTATACCCTATTGCTCTTTCTGCATGCTAATTTTATCTACTATTGTATATAATTGTCAATTTTAGCACTTTTTTCTAATCTGACTGCAGAATTGCAGAGACGTCCATTTTTTTGTAGGTTTGTTCATGTCCTATTGAAGGCATATCCCAATGTTGTTAGGCTCGGACAGTCTACTTCAAAAATTAATGCTTAGAAAATTACTATGATGAGTAAAAAATTACTGTCATGACATCAGGTATGGGATGTTATTGCTGGTATGCAAAATTCAGCCTTTTTTTCCATACTGATACTTTATTTAACATCAATTTCTAATTTTAATTGACTTCAGGTAAGAAATTAGAAGAATCATCTAAATTCAGAGAACTGAACTTATTAGTCAGATCTCCTGATGAGGCAAATTGGAAAAACATTAAAACCCCAAACCTAAACGTCATGTTTTTCATATAGACCTGGATATGCTTAGAGAAGTGATGATATTATTTGGATTGCCTCAGCTAGTGGGGAGCTACATGTCAAGGATCAGAGGTACTTCCCAGTCACAACTGTTCACACTTGCTTTCCAACTCCATGATCCAGCACCCAGCTTACAATTTCTGATTCTCCTACAATGACTGTCAGAGGATATTTATTGCCCAAAATTGTTTAGAAGACCCATTGTTAAATAGGTATCAAACCATTGAGAATAAGCCAAGTAACATTGTGGAATTTCAAATAGTTCAGACATTATTCAGTCTCAGAAGGAAAATAACATCTTTTCCTCCATTGCTAAGTGGCTAGATATGTATGATGATATAGCCATCATACATATTTTTGCAGGAATTCATGTTTGGGACCTCTGTTTCCATACAGTATCTTCTTCATCACAGCGATCTTTTCCACTTTCACTCTACTTCATTTATTAAGGTGATACCAAATATCTTATCAGAGACCCTAGCCTCTATCGTATCAGAGACCCTAGAAAAGAAGGGCAAGTTTAATTCTGTGACATACCAGCCTTTTTCAGGGAATGTTGTCACAGGAGCCAAGGAACTGATAAGGTGATTAAGAGCTATTTCAGGTTTAGTACATTTAAGCAAATAAGGAGTACCACCATTTGCTTTATTTGATAGCTTTTTGCTGGACTACATTGAAGAACACTGCAGATTTAGGCACTCTGTGACTAGCACACTATCTGATTGGCAGTTTCAGCAATGAGGCTGAGGTTTGAACAAGCAGCAGCTAACTACACCAACCTCTCTCACTGATTCTTTCAGAATGGAGCTGAAGAAAGGTCTTTGACAGGGTAATGTCAGGAAGCCTGCAGTGCTGCTGTGGATTTTTGTTCAGTGTCTAGATAAAAGCTGTTGGATTCCTGCACTGCTGTTATGATCCAAAGAGAAGAGATGCCCCTGCACAAATTAAGGTGCAAACAAGAACATATGCCAAAGTCACCTGTACAAATTCTATTTAACAGTAAATGTGATATAGAGACATAGAAAGAAATAGGAAGGGGGTGGGGGAGAGTATAAGTAAATATATCACCACCACAAGTGGCATTCTGCTGATCCCTGAGT
Organism: Setophaga petechia; assembly: GCA_024362935.1. Taxonomy (NCBI): domain Eukaryota; kingdom Metazoa; phylum Chordata; class Aves; order Passeriformes; family Parulidae; genus Setophaga; species Setophaga petechia. The sequence continues at coordinate 3,831,000 of JANCRA010000029.1, forward strand.
CATTCTGTAAGTATCATGTTTTTCCAGTCCAGGTCCTGGGTATCCATGGGGTGAAGATGCCATTCCCATAACTAGAAATGGCACGTGCATAAGCACTTTTCTCCTTTTCCACCAGCTTGCCACAGTGGGAATTTTTTATCGGGATGCTAACCAAACCTTTAACTTCATTAGGCCTGCCTTTAACTCCATTAGGCCTGGAATTAACTCTTTCCTGCTGTGCATTATGTGTTTATTTCAAGTTCTGTTGTGGTGGCTTCTATTATGGGGACAGAGTTTTCAGACATGCAATTGCATTCTTTAAGTCCTCACAACTGTCAGTCTGACACATTTCAGAAAAAATGGTTTGTAGGAAAGACCCATAAAGCTGTCAAATGCTAAGGCAAAATTAAATTTTCATTTCATGAAGGTTAGTAATTATCATGTCTCAAACATTGCTAGATTGTTCAAACAAAATGTTCTTGAGGATTTTTGATCTATGGCACATTGTATTGAAATGGCTTTGCAGGAAAACCCTACACTGGCTTTTCACCAAATTATATCTTTTCTATATGATTTATGTGCATGAAGACTCTCTCAGATTGTGAGGTTAAATACAAACTTAGCTCTGCCCTTTATTTCTCTTCCCTTCAGGCTGTATCTCATTTTTTCAAAAAGCTTCAAAACAGTGAGTCTCTGAATGGAATTGAAGTTTTCAAATTCAAATATCCCTTTTAATGTTGCCCTACCCTTTATGACACAGTAAGTACATTGTGAGATCTTATATACCCTTTTTCATAAAAAGACTCAACTTGAAAAAGAAATTCCATAGCACAGTGTAAGCAATAGCTAGTTTCTTGTGCTGACGACCTCAAGTAGATAAAAATTCCTGTAAGACTCCCTCTTATCACCTCTAAGAGAAGAAGCTATCTTCAATCCTTGATGCCATACAGGCTCATGGCCCAGGTTTAGACAATGAAAAGAGTCATGTATGAAATTACTCCAATCCAGCATCCAGGAGACCACAAAGAATGTTATAGCAATTTTTTTTTCCACAAACTGAAAATTATTGTACCCATAACTTGCAATGTGTTTAATGAAATCCTATTAATTTCAAGATGTATGAAGTTACTGAAGTATTGTGTGTAGGGTCTGGGATTTTACTGAAGTGATTAAGGCTTTAAACACAAGTATGTAGCACCTGGTGGTTCCTCCAATGAAGAGACTGAAGCTATTTTTTGTTTGTCTGTGGTGGAGATTATATTTAATCCTTAACACTGTGTATTTAGTCATACTCAGGATTTGTACAATACCTCCTGATCTGTTTTATATTTCATGTTTTAATTAAAACTTTGAAAGCATGCTAAAGTTTCTCTCCACCTCTGAATGTCAATTTACATTTATGTTGGGGCATTTTGAATGAGTGAACATTTTAAAATATCAGAATATTTCCCTACTTCCAACTGCAACTAAAAGGTTTTTGAGAAATAAAAGTAAGTTTTAAGAAACTTTATGCTCTACTTCCTTTGAAAATAACTTAGAATAACAGGATCAGTATGAAAGGTTTCTGGCTCCCAAGTCTAGAACCCACTAGATTATACACACTAAGTCTTTCTAGATACCATTAAACTGGATTTCCTCCAATGCACAAGGTGCAGCCCAACTCACACCGCCAGTCTGCTCTAAAACTGGGGAGTAATAGTTTAGCTAATAGTGAGGTTAAGAAGACTTAATTTTGAGTTATGCAATGAATAAAAAAATTGAGTTCTTGAAGAAAGACTTTGAGAAATCAATTCTAAAAGGAAAATTCATATTCACCAAAAATCAAAATTTCAGTGATTTGGACTGGTTTTTGTCTTGCTTAAAGGAAGTATACTATTCGCAGGAAACTACCTTAATAAAACTTGTATTTTTAAATCTTTGAATGAATACCTTGTCAAAGACCTTTCTGGGAATGTAAAATATATTGAATTTGTTGGAGAAGATATAGGAATCATCTCACCTAAGTTCATTCTTCCAAAAATAAAGCATTTCGTCTAAACTTGTCCAAACATTCTCTCATTCGTCTGTGAAACATTTGTAGTGCATGTCATTTTAATACCACCTTATATGACAGGAAAAATGAACTACTCCCTGGAGATGGACATCTTCTTCAACCCTCTCTAAAAAGAACTTTGATGACTAAATTACAGAAGGTACTGAAGTTTTTGGATAGTAAATAACAAGACTCATCCCTACCTCAGGTGTCCAGTAGGAATGAGAGAAGTAACACTGCCTTAATGACCGCAAGGAATTCAAAATATAATTATAATAATTAACACTGTTTTAAAAAAGGTTATTATTACTATTATTATTATTATTATTATTGTTATTATGAAAGGAATTTAAATTAATGATAAATGTAAAGGTTAAAAATTTTGCTGCCTTTCCAAAGACTAAATAAAAAGCATCAACCTAACTGCATCTATGAACGCAGTTTTCTTCCAATCTGTTGATTACAGCCAGCCAACTAGGCAGCTATATCAGCCCCACATCAGAAATGACCTGGGAATAGGACTTTGGATTAGTTATATTCATGAGACCATGATTGGAACAGGAAAATAAAAAAAATTCAGAAACCTGGCCTTCTAGCTTCCAACAATTAGCTTTGCTACAAACCCAATTTGACAGGAGCACACATAAATTCTGCTTTCTGCTACTAACTGTAAACTTCAAAAAAACCCAAAGCCATTTCCAAGGGATATTAATGGACATAGTCTGGATCTAAAAGGAAAGGTTGGTGCATTTTAGATCTTTGCTAATGAAATTAATGAACAAAGTCATAATGTGTAATGGATTAAATATTACATTAGCAGTCCATTTCCAAAGGATTGATGAGGTTCTTTCTCATTTCAGACACTATTTAGTACTGACAAGTAGGACTGGCTAAGAATCTGAAGATCTGAATGCCTCATTTTGTTTTCCAAAATGTAATATAAAAAACACCAAATCCACCATAACAAACACAAACAAAACAGAAATAATAAAAGGTTTTTGCTTGTAAAGTTCTGCTTGAAGCAAGACTACAAAGTAAGGCTGCCCCAGGATATGATTCAGTTTCAGAGATGCTTTATACAAAGGCTAATGAGCCTGTACTGAAAACACTATCTGCCAGTGACAAAACTAACAGTAATTCAATATTACTGCTAATTTACTGGCTATTTTTCTTCATTCAATAGCTGATAAATTCCAACAGTGTTGCTTCTAGAGAAATATGAATTGCTATGAAAATGGCATGTAAAAGTGTCATAACTCTTAGTGCTTTTGTGACAGGATTATTAATATTTGCAATTCATATTTATCATTGAAGATATGAAAGTTAAACTTTTCCAAAATATGGAGTCAAGGAAATCTGTTTGCTTGGATATGAACATTAAGAATAAAGAAGACTACATGGCAATCTAAAACTGTTTTAATATTTTGAAGTGATTTTTAGTTTAATTCCTTGAGAGAATGAAGAAGGCTAATGGCTTGCCCACTTCAAACACAGAAATGTTCCTGAAAATACCACTATTACAAATATCTTTTCAAAGGATAAATAAAACTTTTATTTCTGTAAGATGTATTTTTAACTATTCCTACCCTTATTGAAGGATAATCCCCTTAAAAAGAATATAAAAGTTAGTGGCAGGAAATGGCGTTTTATATTGAGTAACTGTTTTACTAGGCCAGAGCAGAAATGAGCAAAGAGAGTTATTTGCATTACCCTGTGCTGTATCTCCCAAAAGCTCTCTCTGTTAAACAGTCAAGATCAGCTTGTATAACAAACATAATGTGAATTTAATGATACCTACTAAGCAATAGATTTTTTTATTGGAACAGCTTGTTTTAAGTCTAAATTTAGGGACCTGTCTCTGCCAAAAAGTAGGGGTGACAATGTATTTTCTTCTTTACCATAAAGTTACCATATCTCCAGGGAAATTTTTTTGGTGACACATAGTAAGAGCTGTTGACAAATGAGAGGTGCAGGAGTAGGAAGTAGAGGGGTGGGAAGGAGAGGATAGAAGGGAGAGAGAGAAGGAGAGGAAAATTGAGAGGATGGATGGGGCAGAGGACAAAAGAGGGAAAGGCAGAGATGGGTGAAAGGAAGGGAGGAGAGGAGGTGAGGTGAGGTGAGGTGAGGTGAGGTGAGGTGAGGTGAGGTGAGGTGAGGTGAGGTGAGGTGAGGCAAGAAAAGGCAAGGAAAGAGGACAAAAGGAAGAAGGGAGAGGGAGAGGGAGAGGGAGAGGGAGAGGAGAGGAGAGGAGAGGAGAGGAGAGGAGAGGAGAGGAGAGGAGAGGAGAGGAGAGGAGAGGAGAGGAGAGGAGAGGAGAGGAGAGGAGAGGAGAGGAGAGGAGAGGAGAGGAGAGGAGAGGAGAGGAGAGGAGAGGAGAGGAGAGGAGAGGAGAGGAGAGGAGAGGAGAGGAGAGGAGAGGAGAGGAGAGGAGAGGAGAGGAGAGGAGAGGAGAGGAGAGGAGAGGAGAGGAGAGGAGAGGAGAGGAGGGGAGGGGAGGGGAGGGGAGGGGAGGGGAGGGGAGGGGAGGGGAGGGGAGGGGAGAGGGAGAGGGAGAGGGAGAGGGAGAGGGAGAGGAGAGGAGATATCTCTTGACTATCTATTTCAGAATATTTTTCATATAAATATCCTACTCTCTGGATTTTGTTAAGATTTTGCCTTGGTAGTTTTGTGAACAGTAGGTATTCTATTGGTTGATAGTGCATTTCACAGAATTGCAGACTCATCAAGTTTGGAAGAGACCTCCTAAAAGTCATCTAGTCCAACCATCAACACCAGTATTCACCTCTAAACCCTATGCCCAAGTGCTGCATCCAGACATCTCTTGAACACTTCCAGAAACAGTGACTGGGTCATGTCCCCGGGTAATTTGTTACAATGCCTAACACTCTTCCAGTGATTTTTTTTCTAATATCTTATCTGAACCTCCCTTTTTGCAACATATGCCATTTCCTCTTGTCTTTCTACTTGAGACATGGTAGAGTAGACCAATCCCCATTTCATGAAAATAGTAATTTCCTTGATTTTAAAGCTAATGATATTTTATAGGCAACAGTAACATTTATTTTCTCTACACATTTACACTGTCAGAGAAGGGAGGCAACCTCCACTTTCCTTTTTCTGCTACCTTCAGAGGCGGGATAAGCCTATTAATAAGAATTCAGTGGCACCTTTTAGGTTTTTCCCTTTAGGATCTACAGTGGATTGCTAATATTGTAAGGTGTCAAGTAACAGGGTACTAAAAGAACATATTGCAATAAAAGAGATACTTAAATAATATAAAATAAGGTCTAACAGTTTTAAAGAGCAGGTAAGAATATATTTAATACTTTGAGGATGAATTTAGCATATGTGTTATAGTTCATAATCCAAATTTCTGTAAAAAGCAACCACAAAATCCTATAGTTCCCTCATAAAAGGGGAACACAGAAAATGCTGCAATAAAAACATTTACCCTTGGATAATAGGTTAAAAGCCCCCTATATTATCTTTTTCTCAAGTAAAATAAAAATTTCTGCTGAGTTGCCCAAAATTTTGAGCACTGTGTGTTTTGCTTATTTTCTGTTGACTTAATGAAAGGCTCCCAAAACATTTGTGAATCCTTTTGTTTGTATTTCCTGCATAGAATATATTGAGACAAGCAGCCCGTGTTAGATAACATGGTGAACCCTTAAGTGCTCTCCATTTTGTGTAACCAAGATGTCTGGAGATTCCTCTAAACAGCAAACTAAATGGAAATCACTGATTTGATTGGAAGCATACCTGGCCAAAATGGCCTACCTGGAAATGCATCACGTGACACTGGTGAAAGATACTGAAAGCATCTCCTTCTCCAGGATGGCATCAGTTTTTCCACGGCTCAGCACACTTCAGTACATTCATGTACAGATCAGAACCAAGGGACCACATGGCACATTAAAGATCTTCCTAATAAATCTTCGATAAATCTATCTAAGGATACTTTTCTGCCAACTTGCTTGTTTTCTAATACAGCTTCCTTGTTTTGAAAACATCTGGGTCTAACAATAGTAAGAGTGTACGTTTTGCAGAGAGATTCTTAATCTCTATTATCTGCATCATTTACTTCCAGTCTTACTCTATTTTTCTGCTTACTCTATATTTCTGATGTACATATCAGTCTTTATGAGATCCTCAAAATGAAATTTGAAACCAAATGTGGTGTTTGCAAACAATGAAGGTATGTAGCATTTGTGGGCTTTTCTTCCTTCTTTTGTTTTAAATATTTTTTCTTTCAATTATCATTTAGAAGGAAAATTCGCATTCTGATTGTAAAGACAGAAGTTAAAACCAAGTGGAAAAATACAAAGAAATAGGTTATTACACAGGATGTACTCTGCCTTCCATCAGAACTAAACAGTATCACATTTAGGACTTCCAGGACATCTCCCCTTCCATAGAGCATCTGAAAAATGTTTCTAAAATACATTAAAAAAATTTAATATGATTTCCAATTTGTCACATATTCAAATTATGTACATGCACCTGCTTCATAAAAACCACATGGCATCAACGTTGTTATATATTGTCCATCTTACATTTAAAAACTACAGATCAACACCTTTAGCACTAAGTGGTTTTTTACTAGAAAATAAATTTTATCAGTACAATATGCAAAATAATGTAATGTGATTTTATTCTTTAATAGAAGACACAAATCAAGCAAAGTCAATCAAATAAAATTGATTTTCAAATTATAGTAAGATACAAGGGAATCAGGTAGTAACAGCTCATGGATCTGGTACAAATACTGGTATATCTTCATATTCATGAATTCACCTACACTGTTTCTGGATGCCTCCATTACATTGTGAAAGGAAATCTCTATTCTCTGCCTTTCCTTTTATTCACTTATCAGAATATAGCAAGATATGTATTACTGCAGATATGTCTCAATTCCTGATGCACAAACATAAAGAAAACATATTTTTTTCCTTTTGTTCCTTTTCCTCTGCAAGGCTCCCTTACTGTAAGATTTCACGTTGTGTCACCTTATCTTTTGTACTTGCCTCCATTTGCAGCCATAAGTTGATCCTGCAACTATCCACCTGTCATACATGTGCTCCCTTATGTAGTTACTCTATAAATAGCATAACACAACTTTTTTTCTAAGTATGCTGTTCAAATCCACCAGCTTCTGGCATTTGCTTTGCTGCTTTGTTTCAGTTGTACTATTTACCTCATTTGCTCCTTTTTCCTTTTGTACTTGCTCATGTGATAAAGTGTGATCAGGTCTCTTCCTGTCCCCCTGGCAGTGAAGTTCCCTGAGTGGCTCAAGGCCATGTGGGACAGTGTCCTGCTGAAAGTGCCAACCTCCTCCATGTCTGCAACAGCACATTCCCTCTGCCTTCTGCATTTTGGCTAGGCAAGCAGTGAGGCAGGTCAGTTTGTTGATTCCCTGGAAACTTAATCAGCTAAAAATCAACACTTGGTTTTGGTCTCAGTGCCACTTTCTCTGGCAGCAGCTGCTTGCAGGAGCAGCACTTCAGACCTAGAAATGCACAATATCCCCATCTTAGAATGGGGTGGGTTGTAGCTTGAGAAATTAGGTTAATGAGGACACTCACAGATCCTAAAGAACAGGAAATTGGACCCTCGTGGTTTGTAGATGTCAGAGTCCTTCAGAGATCAGTCATTCTACCTGCTTCATTGTCAAGTAAGAGTGAACACATCAGGTATCATCACAGGCTCTTTAGTCAACTGGTACCCATGGCTCACTTACCATCTCTGCCTCTTGAAGAGATAAAGATGCACAGACACAAACATGTACAGCCCTACAGGACACTGGGATTTTGATATATCTCTGTCTTCACCCAAAAGGCAGATTCTTGCACAATGTGTGGAATTTGAGGTCTTCATTTATATTACACAGGGAAATCAGCTACTCAGCGAAATCTGCAGTCTTAAATGTCAGGCATTATAAAAAATTTTTAAATCCCTATTTGAATATTATGCTCCAAGAATCAAGAACTTGGTGTCACCTATAATTTTTTTCATTTGTCATTCATCATATCAGTCCCTTTAGAATGTAATACAATTTTCTTTTAGAGGTCCTTCAAAACCAGAGGGAGAAAAATTTATCACACCTAAAGCTCTAAATGGTGCGTCTTCTGTCTTTAGAGCTGTGATCTTTTCATCAGCATCCATCTTTGGAAGTCTGACCTGTTGACAGTAAAATTAGCTTGTGTTTTGTCATTCATAACTTTTTTTTTATCTTTCTGCAATATGGTCACTGACTATGCTAATTTAGTTTCACATTCACATTTTTTAAGTACTCTGTATAACTCCACCTTCTCTGACACCTCTCATTTTTATTTCTTTCTGTTGAAATCAGAGAATTTTTCTCCTGACACAATCCACCATTCATGTTCTATTAAAGAACATTCTGTGTTGCAAGAGCAAGCTGATAATAATCTGCTATTTGACCTTCTCCTTTGACAATTTGCTCCCTCAACCCCTCTTACACTGTGAGAGCAGTTCTCCCTGTTAAATGTATTGTTATGGGCTTCCATTGTCCTTTGCTTGCATTCATTGCAATGAATGTACCTTAGTGCTCTATACAGGACTATTATAATTGATACATTTTTTTTGCATGTCTTGGCATTCTCCATGGTCACTGAAATCAGTATTTTTTTTTTTTTTTTTTTTCCTTTCCAGGGATTTCAGTGTTTCAGTGAGTTTTGAATTAGGACTTTAAGTTTACTTTCCACAAGCAGCAACTTTGTCTTTTGGATATGACATTTGCACTCAATACACTATTAGACACTGAGCACCATGTGGTAGGGTAGGCCATCTCAGCAGAGGAGAAGGAAAAAGAACGGGAAAATTCTCTTCATATTTTGAGTGAAACCCTGTTAAAGAAATTGATGTGCTTACAGGACATTTACAAATGTCTTAAAGAATATAAAAAATGGCTGCATGCTTAGCAAACATTGCCACTAGAAAACTTTACCACAGTACTTTAGAACACTTTAGAAGAAAATAATTCTGCAAAAGGTGGGCATCTTATTGATATACCTGTCTGGTACCACTGGGACTCTTCAGCTCTGCATTAAGTAATGCTGCTGTTTAAAGTGTTGATACTGATAGTGTGCTCTAAGTGCTCTTTTTTGTAATGTTTCCCCATAAAAAAGAGAGGTTTATCATCAGGAAAAAGCTGAAAGGAGAAAGAAATAGGAAGGGGAAAGAATAGTTAATAAAAATTTTAATAAATAATAACTAAATAATTACTTAAATGAGTAATTTAATCATCATCATGATTTTAGCTGAAACAATTTCCACTTACATCATCTAGAATTGTCAAAAAATATGCAGTTGTGCCATATCAATTCCTAACATATATTATTAATTTTTAATATTTATAAATGTTTTAAAGTGTATTTTGGGGAAAGGTAAATTTTATATTATGAGTTTGCTTGTTTTTCATACACATAGTTTAACAAGGCTTGAGCTGGCATTTGGTAAACTTTACTTCCTTGAAACATTTCTTACTAGAATATGTGATTTTGTTTGGTGTTTTGTCAGAATACAATTTAAAGTAAGCCCCAAAGTGAACTCTATTTAAATTCAGAGCAATATAAAATCAGGCTTATGCATTAGGTCAATATCATAGAACAGTTTCTTCCTCCTTTGCGACAGCTATCATTTTTTTAAATTGAGTGTAAAGTAAAATTTATTATACCCTGTGTGCCTATAAGCAATCTCTAGTGAATATGATTGTTTATTCAAATAACTGTGTTGTCCTTGTCCATTTTATTTTGCACTCTTTTGGAACATTACAGTTGAAAAATTTTCCTGGAGAGAGACCTAGTTAATGTTTCATGAGACAGACAGCTTCCAGAATTCCTTTTGAGCTTTTCAATGGAAGAATAAAGTTGTCAGGTGTCAGAGCAGTGGAGCATTTTTTCAAGTCTGGTTTGGAGGATGAAACCACATGGTCCTGTTCTAGGAAAACTGATTTTTGTCTCTGTAAAGTGCATCATTATTATTCAGTCTGATTGATCAAGGTAAGTATATTCACTTCATTTAGATCAAATAAAGTCACAACCAAATTATTCTGTACACAGCCAAGTGCATGCCATCTATCTAATCTAAAGCATTTTTCTTTTTTGTTACAAAAAAAAGGTAGACTGGTTGCCACAACACAGATGTACTAAGTGAATGATAAATAACTCAATGACTTTCAGGCTATATGAGCAGGAAAAATTATACAGTAGGAGAATAAAAAATAGACAAGTCTTAAATCTTTCAAGTCACAAGTAAGAAAGGAAACATTTCATATAATTTTATTTGAAATATAGCTAGTATTGGTAAATTAGATGTACCTTCTGCCAAACTGTTCACCAAGTTGTGAAAGCAAATGGAATATTTTGATATTATCAGAATGACTAGATGAGAAATAGTAAAATTGAGCTGTTTGGAAACAACCCTAATTCATTCCATTATTTTATTACACAACTTTCAAAGAGACTTGACACCTCATTTGATTTGGCTTTGGATATGAAGAGAAAATTTCTGGGCTCCTGAAGTGCTGGATTGGAAAACAAGTCTGACAGAGTTCAAGGAGTGTCTGCATAATAGTCCGAGGCACATGGTATGGTTCTTTGGGATGGTGCTGTGCAGGGCAAGAGCTGGAATTGATGATCCCAGAGGGTCCCTTCCGACTCAGCACATTCTTTGTGATTCTTTGATTCTGTGATTATGGCTATAACAGTTAAGAGAAAGTGCCAAGCATGGTGCAACTACCGTAGTTGTTTATCCACAGTGATGAAATATTGCTAGCATAATAACGTTATTTCATGCATTTATGTACACCTGTAGGAGTAAGCATACGTTTTCTCATGGATATTTAGGGCAAGGAGGGCTTATTTATACTTCCTGGCTTGGTCTGGTATATTCAAGAAATAGTTATGTTGTTTCCACTGTGAGGATGATGGTGTGAGTTTGACAGGGAATGGTTGAAAAGGGGCCAGGAACCAAACTTATAAGTGCTAGAAGGTGTAGCTGGTACACTTTTTAAAGAAAGTTAGGCAGTTCAGAATAGTACAATCTCATTTATTCTTACCCAAAACATGGGAAAACAGGAAAAAACAGTCCTTGATACGTTACACCAGTAAAAGTAAAAATTTAAAAATAAAAATCCTACTTGAACAACTAGTTTATGACTAGTCTAGCTAAGTCAAGAATAACTGGATGACCGATTTTATTTAGCTGTGTGTCCTGGTATCAGTATGGATACAGTTAATTTTCCTCCCAGTAACTTGTACAGTGCTGTGTTTATTTGGATGAGAACAATAACACACTGATATTTGAGTTATTACTAAGTAGTGCTTACTCTAAGACAAGGGCTCTTAAGCTTATATTGCCCTGCCAGTGAGGAGGCTGCTGGGCACAAGAAGTTGGGAGGATCCATAGCCAGAACAACTGGCCCCAATGGACAAAAGGAATACTCTCTAGGAAATGACAGCATTTAAATCAGGGGGGAAAGTTGGCCAGAAGCTGCTGCTCAGGGTAAGGATGGGCACTGTTCAGCAGGTGGTGAGCAATTGTGTTGTTCATCACTTCTTTTGTATAATTCTTTTGTTGTTGTTCTTTGTTAGTTGGAGTAGCAGTAGTAGAAGTTATTTTCTGTTCTATTAAACTGTCTATCTCAACCCACAAATCTCACTCTTTCTGATTCTCTCCCTATCCCACTTTGAGGCCAGGATGTAAGAAAATTAATGTGTGGTATTTATTGCCTGCCATGTTAAATCATGACATAAGGATATAGATGTTTCCTTCCCCCAATATAGTCAATTTGTTGTGAGCTTTACACATAATTAATTTTTTTAATCTATGGATGTCCTTTAGTATATCTCAACCCTCATGCCATGCAACTTACCTTAAAAAAAAAAAAAAAAAAACCATTAAAAACCAAACAATCACAACCAAAAAAAAGTTCCCCTCAAAAAATTTAGAAAAGCAAGTTTGTATAGCCTATGCAAAAATACACAAAATAAGTAGTTTGCAAAAGCTGATCAATGATACATATGTCTTATGACAGATATTGTTTGAAGATTGACAGTATTTCTATATTTAGTATTTCACATAATCAGATGAACACATAAATGATTTTTGAATTATTTAATTTTTTTTGGCATGACATGAATTGTTAGATGTAGAGCTCCTATTAAAGGACTTTTTCATCAGGTTTATCATTCTGGACTTGCTGCAGCAACTGCTAGCACTACCAGTGAACAGCGAAATTGAGAAGGATACAGCTGATAGGTTTTGCCCTTTATCAGCCTCATGCTAATTTAATGCAACACAGGATATTATTTGCATTACTTCAAAAGTAAAAAAGATGCTCCCCATGGGATTACATCACTATTAGACATTTCTTACTCTATTATGCATGAGTCAACACGGCCTTAAAACAGGGATTGTACAAACTTCATTTGTGATAATAAACTTAATGAGCAGCACTAAGAAATGTCTGAAGAACTGAGTTATGATGACATAGTATTTGCAAAATAGAGCTTTGTATTTTTTTGTATGTTGTTTCACTAAAGACACTCCAGCTTTTTTGGCATGAAATGGAAAATAAGAATTCCAATGTGCATTTTAAACATCTGTCATGGTAGGCAATCACTGGAAGGGAAACATTCTCTAAAAACATGTAAGATGCAAAATTAGAACACTCAAACTTGTTTCTTTTGAAGTAAGATGGTTATAGTGTTTTGTGATGTTTTCTGTTGCCATAAGTAAAATTCCTCAGTTTTACTGTGCATCAATAACAGGGAAAGGAAAGAGTAAAATAAATGCAGATTTATTTCATTAGGACATGTAATTATGGTAGCCCAGTTTATTTAGTACCAGACAGAATGGCTGAAAATGCTGGTACACCAACCAAAGTGAATGACGCCTAACTTGGTCATTATAGAAATAAACCCAGCAAAAGCCAAAGAAAAAGTCTTATAAAGCTTTATATATACAGGCTGGATTTTGCCTGGTAAACCATAATCCTTATGGATCCAGCCCTGACAGGGATCCTCTCACACTGAAACCACCTAAAGTTGAAAATTTTAAAATAGTTTTAGTTTTATTTTTCAAAACTGTAACATACTTTAAAAAAATAAATTAATGTTTTGCTTACAGCATACTTCTTCTTTTGCTTATAGTGTCTGACAGTCTTCCCTCAGTCATTTAATTTTCTATTTCTATATTTATAACCACACTCTCACTGTCCTCATCCTTTTGTTCCCATTTCTGTCAATCTGCTCTCTACACACATAAGCACATCATCACCTATTTACACTGAGTGAAATAACCAGCATGGTGGGCCTTGGGCCTGTCAATAATTCATATTGCACAGCAAAAAGGATTTGATAAATACTTGTGATCTCTGTAAATCGCCTTGAAAACTGATTATATCTAGGATGATAGAGATCAGAATGACCTGTGAAACTGCATTTGGGGACAGAAAGGGGAAAAGAGTTTTCCTAGTGTGAAGGACAAACCAATATTTTTTAAATTTCTTTTGTAGAAATGTTTGTGCAACTTCACCTGATATGGCTTTTTTCTAATCACTTCCACTAACTAATATTCTACTACTTCTAAGTTATCTAGTAAAAAACCCCAAAAATGAACAAAAATCCAAACCAGCAAACAAACAAAACCCAACAATGCTATGACACGGAGAATATTTTCAGATGGTTTTGTTCGCTTGTGATTTTGTTGTTGGATATGTTCATCTTAATTTTTGCTAGTTGTGTTTGCTTTATTTCATAGAACTCTGACAAGGCTGTATGTAATGAATCATTGTCTCTGGTTCAATATCGAATGCTTCTGAAAATTACTTATTTGTTTTCCTTAATTTGTCGAATCCATTAGCTAATTTTCCTAACAGAAATTGTCAGTGTCATGTAGAATGTGCTGAAGACAAAGAACTCTTGAGTGGAATGCACACAAGGTACTCATTTTCCACTGAAACAGCAGATGGTTGTAGCAGACATCCAATGGGGAAAACTCTAAAGAAGCAGTTGTGAATTAATGGAGCTGGGGTCTTTGTGATTTATTATGATCTTCTAAAAACCCAAAAAATTATGTGTTATAAAGTAACAAACACAGTTAGCACTATTGATGGTAATCACAAAAGTACAGCTAAAAGCTAAACTGTATGTGGGACATTTTTTAAAATTTGCTTCTCTGATTCAAGGTTGAGATCATTTGGCTCATGGTCCTTGTTATTTGTATCTTAATTACCTCTGCCCATGTTATAGTTATAAAAGCTTTGTTCTACAGAATTTTCATTTAGTTCATCCCCAAATTCCATCTCTTTCAAGTAAATAGAAGCCACATCTACATTACCACAAAAGACATCTTTTCTCTGGTTCCTGTGTCTTGGTCAATGCCCAAGCCATACCCCAGCCATATATTAGGACAAGTTATTAGTGTGTAAAACCCTTTCTCTGTACTCCCAGTTACACAAAAGTGGACCTTTGGAGCACAGGAGCCATCATCTGTTGAAGGAGTACAGGCCTGCTTGTCTCGGACACAAAGCTTGGGAATGCAACAACAGCAAGGCTGGTGAGAGCCACAGAAAGCTACAGACAATGACCAGAACTGAAAAGAGACAAAGCTTTCTTTTTTTTCTCTGCATGCACACCTTGAGTCTACTGTAAGAGAAAGTGAGAGCAGGAGCACTTCAGAACTCCAGATTTAATTACCTTTGCTCTGAAAACAAACAAGTAATGGATATAGGGTAGCAAAAAGCAGAAGTCAATCTGTGCTACAATGCAGTCAAGAATGGTGGTCCAAGGGCTGTCTTCTATTAATAAAAAAATAATTTAGACTGCTTCAAAAATTTCTGTGGTATTTCTGCAGTACAGACTTCCCTAGGGAAGGTCTTCCATATGCATAAGAGTGGAAAATATTCGGGTGCTTTTCATTAAGTAAGAAAACATTTAAAAGAGGACATGCTGTATCAATGTCATACCTATAGCCCTAACTTTGCTGTAATGAGATTAGTTGAAAAATAAATGTGTCCAGGCCCAAATTTGTCCTAATCAATGAAACACAGCTATATTTTTTTTTCCTAATATTTATCTGCTGTTTAATAACAGATGCCAAAACTCTTCTGTTACTTTTTCGTTCTATACTATTTTGATTTGATGACATGGCATCCAATGGTATGGATTATCCCTCGGGTCAGTTGGGGTCAGCTGTCCCAGCTGTTTTCCTATCCATTTTTTTGTGAGCCCCCAGCCCTCTAGCAGGCATGGCTGCATGGGAAGCAGAAAGGGCCATGACTCTGTACAAGCACTGCTCAGCAACAGCTGGAGCAGAACTGGCTTATCAACACTTTTTTCAACATAAATCCAAAACAAAGCCCCACACAAGCTGCTGTGAAGAAAACTAGCTCTAGCCAAACTAGAGTTTCGTAGCCAACACCAGCACACCGCTGCACTGCAGGGACAAATATAATGCTGCATTAGCAGAATACAATTTTTGAGTGTACCCCACGCTTAGGGACTGTTGTCATAATCTACCAGTAGCTAAGTATTTCAGACTTATTAACTTTTTGGTTAATCTTCAAACCTGGTTAGGGAAACCTAAGAAGAGCATCCTTTTTATCTAACTGATAATCTTGGAGAGTTTTATTTATATGTCATTAACATATGTAGATATATTAGATAATTCTGACATGAATTTTACAGCAAAAAACAATGAAAGTAATTGTTTCATTCTTGCTTTTGTTGAAATAATAAAATATAGCCAACAATATTAATACCCCAATTCATAAGCTTTTGCTTTCCAACACACTAACCTATATTTTGGAACATGTAAATATATAAAAACTGAGCTACACTGCCTCAGTATAATGCAATTCTGGGAAGTCATCCAAATTTGGGAATACTGTTTCATTACTAGCACATAAAAAATGGACAGATAACTCATCTCATAGTCAACTAAGAAAAGAATTTAACCAAGGAGTTTGAAGATGAGATTTTGTGTTTTATATATAAAACAATGCAAGAGACTTTCCTATTTCCTTACTGATAGCACCAAAGTTTGTATTCTTTGAAAGACCCTTTTCCATTGATTTATTAATGGACAATGCAGTTCAAACAGCCTTTTATACAGACGAGATTTCTTCTACACAGATGTTAAAATTTGTGGACAGAAGAAGCACAAGACAGAGTGGTGTTGTCTACAGTTTCAAATTTGCCATAGCAAAGCTGCAATTAAACAATGTCTCATTACTTGCAAAATCTTTCCAGTCTAATAGTCTTTCTGCTTCGGTAGTTTACTGATTTCCTCTTCCTGGAATCCAAAGATTATTTGAAAAGAAGCAGACAGACAATTTGTCTTTGCAGGAGGAGTAGATTAGGGAAACAGTTTAGAAAGGATGAACTCTGGAAGTGGCTGATTTGAGTGTCTAACATAATATTGAAAATAGCCTTCCAGTGATGTTTATGTTCTCTGGCTTCAAGAACATGCAGGCCAAGATGATGAGTGTCAGCAAATAAACATGACAACTCCAAGAGGGAGTCATGAAATGGCAGTAAAAACACCTGGCAATAGTAACCAGGAATCCCAGAACTTCCAAATCATAGATTTGTAACATCTGAGGAAGTAGAAAGATAATGAATGTGCAGCCATTCTTTCACACATCTGTAGCAGGTTACTTCGCATGGGAAATAAGCTGCAAGTGAGGTTATCTTGTTATTGAGCATTCTGCCTTTCTAATATTTGTGCTCGTATGATACCCAGAACACAGTCCCACTTTTCAGGCTATGTTACCATTCAAACAGCTTTTATCAATGAATCACCTTAAATAATATACTTAGCTTAAGTACAATATACAATGAATGAAAATGGTGTCTTAAAATCTTCTGTTCAGCCCTTATGCTATTTCTTGCAACTGAAAGGGTAATTTCAAGAGTAAGGTTAATTATTATACAGGAAGAAAATAATTTGATCTTCTCAAGTGCAATTTGCTCTTTGCAGATCACCCCTGTCAGAAGATGAAATGCACCACATGGTTTCTATTATTTTTACCAGCAATTGAATGATTGCAAAAAAATGAAAATTGAAAAATTGAAATCCAGACTTTAATCCAGAGAATAAAGTCCTTGAAAACCTTTAAGGGACAAAAGTCACAAGCGGTCTGTACCTAAACATTTTGGAACAATGTGCTGAACATAATACACACATGCGCACACAAAATTCAAAACTCAGTAACCTCCAATAAAGACAAAACCTAAAGTGTTTTTTGGAGAGTTTAATAGAATAGAAAAGAAAAAAAAAATGGATGAACTTGATTCAAAACATCATTCATTTCTTGTCATGGAGTTTAAATTAAATTCAAATCAATTTCTGATCTCATCTTCCCATCACATTCTGTGAGGGCATTTTTAACCTGAGGCTAAAATTGATGGAACCAACAATTTGTAGAACAACTTGCATTACCTTTAAGAAGGCTCGTGCATATCCAAACAATCAAAAGATAAAGGGCTGGGGACAGAGACAGACTGAAGAAAATGGTAATAGGGCTGTGTATTGTCTATTCTTTGGTAATGTAGTTTTTATGTAACATTTCATCTCCCCAAAATAAATGTCATTTAAAATATTGAAATGACGGACAAGTAATGAGAAACTGTGCCCTGGGAATATGACTAAAGCAAGAGGTGAGGTGGGGCATGACAAAGAGAGGAAGAGAAGAGAGGGAGAGAGGAAAGGGAGGAAGAGAGGAGAAGCAAGAAGAAGAGTAGGAAAGGGAAGAATTCTTTCTAGTTCTGCTTTCTAATTCAGTTTCTAATTCTGCACATTACAGTGTGCATCTAATAATGTTATTCCACGTACTGTTTGAGACTATAGATGACACTGACCTCATTAGAGAGGAAAATCAGGAACAAGTCATCTCTATGGTGCATTTCAAGGTTAAGAAATCTGTAGCAGATGTTATACAGCACAACATGGATGGAATATTATTTTAGCAATATAATTCAAACTGCAGGTATTATAGTCAAATGGGAAGTCAAGAATGCCAGTTACAATGTGAAAGGGACAGAATGAAGCTGAACCTGAAGACTTTATTTCCACATTAATTTCTGAGGAGTTATCTATATAGTGCAGCAGCTGTATATGAGTACAGGATCCTGAGTCCTATGTTATGAATCATTGAATGTTCTGATAAGCAAGGTAGAGGTGGTGACTAATTATATACAAATATATTATATTCTTTACAAACTTAGAAAATGCTTTTCTTAGTGAAAATAGATGTTGCCATGTGGAAGATATTTACATCATTAAAGACAATTTATAGTGAAAGTTACAGTACAGAAGGAAAGCATGACAAGGTGTGTGTATCTCAGAAATGCATTGCAGAATGAAATAAGGAAGATAGTAAATGAACTGAATTTGTTAATGGTAAAGAATAGAAGTGACATCCCAGGTACTATTTTACATCAGGACTCTTCTTTCCTTCTCTCCTCTAAACTTTTCTTTAAAACCATTCATATGTCCATTTCAAAATGATGAAAAAGGAGTTCCAAACTTTTCTTCTGGAAAGCACTTGAAGATGCAATTACAATAGCCAGGATTATTAATTTGTGTAGACTAATCAATGTTCCTGAAATAAACAACATTTTTTGTGTACTGTATACTTTCATCTTCTTCAGGAATGCTTTTTTTGTTAAATAAAATATTTATCTGTTACATTTATCTTCCAGAAATGCCATTTACAGTAATAAAATGATAAATGGGCAAAGAGAAACTGTTCCCTTTAAATGGGCAATATGGCAAATGTAAAAGGGAGAAGATCTCTTTTGGAAATTTGGTTGATTTACAGTGCCTGAGTATCTGACTCAATACAGAAATTTTTGTTTCTTTGATTTCACATTTACTTTTTCCATGAATAAGAAAACATATGGGAAAAAATAATTGGAAGTCACCCAGACTCTTGTTTTTTCCAGATGTTGCTCAGGAATGCAGAAGGAAAAGAGAAATAAATGGTTTGCTAGAAATAAGGAAATAATTTACAAACAAAGGAGCCAAAACCACCATTCCCATGAAACCCTGCTACAGAAGTTTGGCCTGAACACAAACTTCTGGGTAATTTGAGATTGAACAGTAACTTCAGAAACACAGAAGTAAACACCAAAGTATACTTGCAGCTATAGTGTTAATCATGCTACCAATCTCATTTATATTTTTCTCTTGAAAAAACTTTAATGGGAATGAAGTTGTTACATTCTAAGAGACACATTTTAGGCAAATATTAAATTCAAAATCAGTTGAGCTCACTCAAAATCACAAAAATGCTTTTCCATTTTCTGAAAGAAGATGGATTCAATGGGTGTACTGTTCCTATGTCTTGCAACATTTTGCAATAACTAGTGGTAGAAGACAGAAGGAAATGTGGCTATGGGCAGAAAAGTCTTAGCACAATAAAAAAACACAATAGAAGCACTCTCCTAGCACAACCTGTAAAACCAAACTCTAAAACAAGTAGAGAAAACTATCTTTTGAAAGTACTTAAAATGACCTAATAACTATGAAAAGTATGAAAAATTATCTCATTCAGATTTTAAACTGGGGTAAAATTTGGGGTTCAGCCTCAAAGTCAAGACTTAAAGACATGATATGCAACTGAGGTGCATATTTACTCCTTTCTGTCCAGTAGAACAAGTAGATTTCTTTGCAGGCCATTGGTAAAAATGCTCCTTATTGAATCATTTTTTTTCCCATTCATAAGAATGGACCAAGATGATGAAAATTTTATGCACTCCATTTTGTGTTCCTAAATTAGATACTACCATATTTGAAGAGCAGATGTTAATGTGAGCCATGGCTATTCTGATTATCTAACTCTTCTGCCTAGGTTTTTCATAAAGTCAGTATGAAAAAAAAGGAGCTTTGATGTTTGAATTTTTTGAGTAATCTAAATTAGATTGCTTAAATGGAATCATCTGGGCAAACACCTCTAAGACATTAAAATTAAGAAATCCCAGAAGTTATTAGATAGCAAACTGAAATAACTTTTTTGGGGAAAAAATGATTGCTTCTTTATGATTGTAAAAGAGATTCTTTCATATTACTTAGGAGTTAAACCATCAGTGAGGGGCAAGTTATTCCTTCATTAAGGTCTGCACCTTGGTTTCTTCTTGATACTGCAAGTCCTGTGTTGTGGGATATCCAGGTATGCTGCTTCAGTGCATGGAATGTAAAGGATACTCCATTAATTCCATTGGTCTACAGACTGCTAGTTATGTCACCACCTGAAAATATCCATGTGCGAGTTTACTTGAGCACTTATAATGCCTGCAGCAATGAGAGAATTTTAAAGCAGACCAGGATGCGTCTCAAGGGTAGACAGTCTGTGTTGTTACATAGGGCTGAACCTTCAACCTTCAACTTTTGACCTCAGTGCAGTCAGAACTATTTTGCCTGGATCTAGCCTACTGAAATTAATCTATTTGTTAGCAAAGCAATTGACAATTCAGAATTCTTCTGCTAATCTGGAGTTGCTCTTCACTTTTTTTAAGATCTTCAGCAATTTACATGAAATCTGATTTGTCTTATTTACCTTTTGAGAGACTAGAAGGATTAGCCAAAGAGAAGTCGATGCTTTGTTTTGGCCTTGTGCTTCCACAGTTGTTTTCCTTACCCTCTGCAACAGGGAAGGGAATAAAATTAAAATCTCCCATGTTTCTCAAAGATTCTTCCTACATGGAAGATGAAATCACACCCACAGAGGTCAGAAAATATCTCCAGACATCAGGTAGTCCAACCAGTTACTCAGAGCATATCCAGCAGGCCATGTCCAGTTGATTTTTAAATATATCTGAAGATGCAGGTTCCACAGTCTCTAGGAAGCCTGTTACAGTGCTTTACCACCTTTATGGCATTTTTTCTTACATAGAAAGATTTTATTTCATTTTCTTATGCTATTTTTCAGCTTGTGTCTGTTTTCTCTTGCTTTCCATCTGCACAGCTGAAAAGTTTGACTCTGTCTTCTTTAGTTTCTTGCATGAGGTCCTTGTAGGTCTGCCCTGCCTTGTAGGTCTGCCCTAGCTTGTAGGATCAACACTCCCCATTTTTTCAGCATTTCCCTCCATGGTGCAACCTTCTCAATAATCTTGGTATCTCCCTGCTGATCTCACTCCAAAATGTCTTCACTTCATATCTTGGCCTCTTCTGTGTATGTTCTTAATTCAAGTAAAAAATATTCAGTCTTTTAATCTAAGTCTTGGATTGTTGGTCAGGAAGACATTCTGCTCACCACTCTTTCTAAAAGAAAAGGGGTTAAGCATGCGTGATTATTACACAATGAGCCCATGTCACAGAAACTCTTGAAGAAATTGTCCCACAAAGTATTTTAAATGCTGAATTAGTAACTACTTGGAATATTGTATACTTTTATTCTTGTGGTTGATACATAGATAGAGCAGAATTAATTATTCACTACAAACATACATATATGAACAACTTTAATGTGAATTTTCCTTTAATTTCATTTCAAGTAAGCTAGAATAGCTCAGACTCCTTGGAGCCAAAGTTTAATGAAGTGCTATAGCTTAGGCTAGTTTCATTATTTCTATATTTAGTTTCAGTATTAAACACTGAATTAGTGGGGTTTTTTAATAACATTGTATCTTAACTATTACTAAATAAATTATTTGTACTAGTCTACACAGAATGCAAAACAGAAAACAATTTTTAAAAGTTCCCTTTTACAAATCAGAATTTGTTTTAAGGGCCACATTTCTTAAAATCAAGAGTACTCCCATTCTGTGAATGTTTGGTGTATTTAAAAAGGTACAAGACTTCATAAATTTTAGAATGGAATCATACAATCACAGAATGATTAGTGTTGGGAGAGACCTTAAATAATGTCTGTTTCAAACCCCCTGCTATGGAGCAGGGACATCTTTGAGCAACGTGGTCTAATGGAAGGTGTCCCTGACCATGGCAGATGGGCCAAAAGAATGGTCTTTAAGGCCACTTCTAATCCAGGCCATTCTGTGATCTCTTGTTCTTGTGATAGCTTAAGTGAGCCATATATACATACACAGTTAAAAAATCAGTCTGGTCATCTAGTCTTCCTATAGGGTTTGCATAACAAAATCACAGTTATCCATTACCCCAGAAAAATGCAGCAAGAAATCAAGGTGTTTCTAAAATAATTTATTGATTTTTTTTTAAATCATATCTAGACTCAAAATAATAATAATTTACTATAAAGTTTCTGTTTTCTTATTTATTTTAACTGACTCTACCTCTGTAACTGTTACCTCCATTAAAGTAAAATTTAAAAATATAAAACCCCCAACACTTTGGTAAAATCTGCAAGTAGTTCTATATCCCAGGTGATACTCCAATTTGAACAGTAGTTATAATGCAAACCACTAAGTACTGACTCTGAATTAAGTATTGTATTGATGCTAAATATATCATCTATCATATCAGAAGATCTGCAAAGTGCTCAGACAACTATAAAAAATCGAAAAGTTTGATTTAGATCTTAATATTCATTGAGAGTACAAGGTTTTACTCTTCAGTAATAGGTAACCAAAATGTTTCATCAACAAAACAAAGTATGAAAAAATTCAAAAAATCTGACAATATTTTTTACATCTCATTTCTACCAAAAACATTTGTATACTTGATCAAGGTTTGTGTAATCTCTAATGGCAAAATTTCTTTTTTCCTATGTTACATTCTTTACTGGACAGAAACTCAAGACACTGCCAGGTGATAACTTGGTCATTTTGTGCATAGGAAATGTCTATCCAGTCATTTCAGATAGCTCAGCTGAGAAACACCCCATCTTATTTTGGGCAGATACTCAAGGTACTCCTTCTTTAGCTTGATGATGATTCTTTCCAAGACTATGCCTGAAGGGAACACAAACCTTATGCTAAGAGAAAACACTGCCTTTGCCTCTTCTGCAGCTCTCTGGACAGAAACAGGGGAGCCTAGAACACTGAATGCGCATTGGTATGATCTATAGGCAAGACTTGGCCAAGACAGCTCAATAGAGTTCAATTTCTAGGAAATTAATTTAGAAAACCAATATGAAGTGAAAAAAAAATATAATCTTAGTTCAGAATTCTGGCACACGAGCTTGATAAACTTAAATATTAAAGGACAACTCAACTTTTCTCCAAAAAATGTTTCAAGAGTGTAGCTCATATAGGAAAATCATGCATCTTCAAATGTTCTGCTGGCTGTTAAGGTCAAAATTAAAAAGTTCTAACTCAAAGATGAACCAGTATTTCACAAGACCAAGAAGTTAAAAAAGGGATAATAAATAATGAAAACAATTAGTCACACAGAAGTTTCAGAACAGTAATTCTCAGACATGAGTCAGAAATCCCCTGGAGAGAAGCAAACTTCATTTTTTAAGTCACCTGTTTCTTCATCTCAGACTTTGAAAGGACAGGTCATTAAGTACAAAAAGAAGATATTGCACTGCAGTTATTCCATAGGGATTATATTGCAGCTACTCCCACCAGAGAAACAGCCTAAACTAGTTGCACAGTACTGAAGTTCAATATTTAATCGTTGAAGATCTTAGTTAATTGAAGTCAATGAGGAAGGTGAATGCTAAATATTGAGTTAATGATTCATGGTTGAATATATATATTTAATTAAATAAATATTGTGCTCTATATAGCGCACCTATTAAAGCTATGATAACTGTTGCTATGAAGGTGCTTAAATAATTTATATTCATACTGAAATGATAATTTATATATCTAATTACTAATAAAGGATAGCCAAAAATCATTCAATTAATAAAACTACTTTATTTATGAAAAACTCTTTGTGCCCTTTTCTCTGCCACTCTGTTTCAGACATTTCGTGGAATTTCAATGCTCTTTCTTTTATTGACAAGTGTATTTTGAGATGAAATAATAAAAAATAAAGTAATGCATTTAAAATTACTAGTATTCTATGGACTGTTTACTTGATTGTAATATATCTATGCTAATTTTATTTAATATAATGTATGATTACTTTTTTTATTCTGCAGAAACTGCCATCATATTATTTTCAGGGAAAACATAAGTCAAGAGAGATTAGTACTAAGAGGGCAATTTGTAAAAAGTAATTAGACAAAAGAAGTAGTTGTTTGGGTTTCATTCCCATTTCTTTTTCCATAAATATCTGTGTTTTTCAGAGCATTCTATCTTAGTACTCCACGTGTTTGCTCTTGCATTTCTCGGTCTTAGAGTGAAGCAAACAAATAGG
Organism: Setophaga petechia; assembly: GCA_024362935.1. NCBI lineage: Eukaryota > Metazoa > Chordata > Aves > Passeriformes > Parulidae > Setophaga > Setophaga petechia. The sequence goes on from JANCRA010000029.1 coordinate 3,855,268, forward strand.
ACTGAAATCTTTTATTTGAGCTGCTGTCATGTGATAGTCTACTGTAAACTGCAAATAGCACTGGTTAAAATCCCATTTTTGTGAGTGGAACAAGAAGGCAGTTTGCAGAATTATCACATAGACATACTGTCTTCCCCTTCCTGGGGTTTGCACAAGGCTCTCCAAGCAAATGTCTCTTATTGGAATATTGAAAGCTTGCAAAATAAATCTCTCTGTAACTGAACATAAACTCAAAGTTCATGATTTCAAATTAAATTAATTCAAATAGTTCTCGGCTAATTAATTCAAATAAATATTAGTCTATGGTTTCCAACTGAACAGGCCCCTTCAAAAATTTGAGCTTCAGTGGCTAGGTTTTGGCAGAAGAGTCAATAATAGAGGGGTTTTTTGCTTCAATATAATGCAAGCAGTTCATATAACACTGCATCCTTTCATCCATTTTAATCACATACTAATCTCAGTTTTATGATTATATACAACTGTACGTGCTGAAACAAGTCCTATTGATTAAAACTTGTTCTATTTACATAAATTCAGTTACAACTGTAATTCAGAAGTTTTCCTCCTGCAGCTGTTTTCAGAAAACATCTATGAAGTTGTCTGAGAGATAGCTGATAAGGAGATAGAAAGCCAACACAGAACTATCAATTTGATTGAAACATTAAAACCCCTAATAAATCATTATCGATTCTTCATACATTTTCCCATTGTGAATACTGTAAGCATCCAAGAAAACCTATCATTCAGTCAAATATTTGAAGACTGTTATAGTTACCTTTCCCCTCTTGATGTGTCTCCTTCTCTTCAAGTATTAGCAGTTCCTCAATTATTGCAAACAGATCTGAACCTTTAATTGTAACTCTGAGTGCCCTTCTTACAAGTTGTCATTGCTACATCTACAAAAAAAGACTTGCAGTTTCATGCAGGATGAGTCTAAGACATTGATTTACCTTTTAAAAGCAAAACTCTAACAATCTAAGGCATTCAAAAGCAGAAACATCAGTGAAGATTGCCTTTCCTGTCTGGAAAAATAAAAAAGGCAGACTCACTCACACTCCTTTTTAGGGCAGACAAGAAGGCAGACTCCCTTCAAAACCTGGAAAGGCTATGGGCTAAATTCTCCAGGAAACCTTGGTGAGGCACATGAAGAGCAAGGTATCAGGAACCATGAGCAAACCATGCCTAAGCATCTGTTTGTCAGGAGTGGGACCAGTAAAAACTCTGTACCTCGTACCACTCCCCTGCAAACAAGGTGAAAATGCCTGCTTGAGAGCCTTCTGAAGGGCTAAGGTGACAGCCAATCGCCTTTTATTATAGGTAAAATAATTTAACTTTCAGTATAATATCATATGTTGCCATAAGAGAGAGAGAAAACAGAAACCTGATTTGCAAGTTTATTTTTCTGGTTTGCAAGACCAGTAACCACAGAGGTTGTATTTAAGCTATTTGAGAATGTATATGGGAAGATCCCCATCCCTTATATTGATCACTGCACTGATACAATGAAGTTCTCCTTTTTAAAACCTGCTAAAAGTTCAGGAGCTATTTCAGATTCAGGAACAAAGTCCTATCAAAAACTTTTTCAAGCTAAAAAATGATAAAATATAAAAGATTGATTTCCCACTCTTTTTTCCTGAAGTACATAATAAAGCTGAAAGAAAACCCTATCATTTTTCTGCTTCATGTTACAAAGTCCCCTACAATATGCTAGTCTTGATGAAAACCTCTTATGCAGAAACATTTTGTGGAAAACTGCAAAAGAAAGTCCTTTTCATCATCTTTCAAGATTAAACATGAGTTTGAACTAGAATTAAAATGGAGAAAATTCTTATCAGTGGGCATCATTAACTTCTTGATTTCACCATTAGTGTCTGTATTTTATGGGTTTCCATACAGCAGGAATTCCTGACATATTTTGTCTGATTTTCAGAGCTACTGCAAAAGCAGAACCAGTGTTTCAGAAAGTTCCACATTGTTCTGTGAATGAGCTTTTTCAGATAACTTTGGAACAGGTGATCATAACGTAATAATTAAATTTTGTTCATTGTATGCCTTGGGTAATTAAAAAAATTGAAATATTAGTAAGGAAAGATAGTCTTATCTGAGAAGGTATTTTTCTAATGGACTTCCGGAATAAAATCATCAGTAACAATTTGAACATCTGAAGATGTGTCAATACCTCAGCTCATTTCAAGAACCTCCTCACCTCCAGAATTAAGCAATGTCTTTCATACTTTTACTTTCTAAGGAGCTGCACTAAAATGAGTATACTTTATGTAATAATTTATCAAATTCTATATAGAGTCTGCAAAATGCATTAAAGGAAAACACATTTTTAAAATCATATTTAACTCAGCAATGCACTCATGTATAAACCTAATTTTTAAGAAAGTGGCATTACATATAGACATGACCTTCTACCCGTATATTTGATTTTTTGACACTTTATTCACCTAAGTGCCAAAAAAAATTTAGTTTGATTATACATTTCAGTGTGTTTCAGGTATCAAAAATATTATGATTTGTAGCACTCCACTGGTAGGTTTTCTCTTCTGCACATTTTTTAGGTTGGAAAATAAAGTTGACTTACTTCATGCAGACAGAACATCTCAAGTTAAACACCAGAGGCAAATTAGTGTCTGCATGTTTCCTGTGTCTCGTATCTTCCTATGAGATGTTTCCTGCCTTCAGACTCTGCTCGGTATGTGGTACTCTGAACATCTGACACATCCTTCTCTGACACTTTGTGAGGTAGTTGTACATCAACAGCACCTCTTATGGGGGCTGCTACCATTCTCATCAACTCCAGGGCCAAGCAGAGCCTCCTGGTGCACAGGGAGTCACTGGGGTCCTTGGCCTGACATTGTTCCCATTGTTCCTCCTCTCCTCACCAGGCCTTAGTGGCTGTGCTGATACAACACTCTGAGCAGAATTCAAATTTTAAAGCTTGGGAGATTATTTGGTCACACTGGAGGCACAGGGCACTCAGGGTACTGAAGAATATTCTTGGGAGGCTTGGGAGCAGGAAGGGCTGGTGCTTCAGCCCTTCAGAGGTAGGAGCAATTCCCATGAAGAAATGTCCAGCTCATTTTAGAAAGGAACTAAAAGGGAAAGAATTGAAGTAAAGTTCTCTGAAGCAAGGGACTCAGGGAATGAGGATGCATTCCTGGGGCACATGATGAAGGTGACAGAGATTGCCACAGCTGGCCCAGCTATCTGGAAGGAGCCATTTACCTCTTCTTGACCCCACACCTCTGTCTGAAAAATGGAAACAATAATATTGCAGTATAATATTTGAAAAATGCAAAATATTGGATAGATACTTGGAAATAATGCTGCTACTGTAACAAAATAAGAAAATGCTTCTAAGGGTGAACAAGTGTTTCCTTATCTAGGTTGTCAAAGCTATTTAGGTCTCAGGTACACTAAGTCCTGGGTCTCCATGTTTGGTTTCCATGTGAAAAACAGCATGAGGCAGTGGAGTTTTGGTTAATATATGTGACCACTTAGAATGTCAGTGGATTTGGAACTGGGAAGATGACTCCACAGAGAATTTACAATGTTCTATTCAGGAGCTTAGAACACTCTTGTACACAGAGTAGGTAATAATATGGGTCAGCTTTGAGATATTTTGGGGAGAAAGTTTCAGTCATAGTAAGGTTGAGTTCCACAATTTACTTTTTTTCCCCCCAGATTGTGCAAAAGAAAGGATAAGAAGCAAGATAATCAACAGAAATCTTGAAACACCAAGACTTTCAAAGGAACTATGACAATTGTGATGTGTATTGGGAACACACAGATTTATTTCAATTACTCACTTCCTGATATGTTGAAAGAAAATATTTCTTGTCAGGAAAGGTCAAACTACTTTTTATGGAGAACTACAGAAGACAAATACAAAAACCCCAAAAATTCCCTAGGAAAGTATTGTATCAGTGTGTTCCTCTACTCACAGTAATTAGAAAAGCAGTGCAGGAGCCAAGAAGAAAGCACCTGGTTTTAGGGGGAAAAAAAACCAACCAAACAAATGATTTATTTTTATAATTAAACAATTAAGTAATAATAACGATTCCATTAAAAATATCATGTTACCAGTGTATATTTCCCACAAAGTACACTGAGATTTATGAGAAGCAGCTGATGTCTATATTAATATAGCAAATACCAACTCAATGACAGAGAAATTCCTTCTTTGCATCTCATAGAAGTACTGTATATTGTGACATCTGAAAGAAATATCATAAATGGAATTAGTCACAAACGTTTATGTGAAATTTTTCAATTTAGAAAGTCATGATTTATTGAAATAATCTCAGTAAAATTGTCACTGAATTTTCTGGGTAAAAATAAATTTATGACTGTTAAAGTTTTATAGCTTTTTAAAATCTATTTTCTGGTCTTCAGAAGAAAAATACTTTTAATATTAAAACATAAATGAATTTATGAAATAAGAAATAAAAGCCAAAATTGAGAAGAAAAGTTTTAGAAATAACTGAAGCAGAATGTTTTGATTAATCTTTACAGATGTTTTTCTTTCTTGCACTTTCATTATGACATATTTCTCATATATTCAGCATTTATTTCCAACTCAAAAAAAGGAGTTTGGTTCTTTAAAAGTGGGTAACTAATGTCATTAAAGATGCTCTAATATTTTTCCAGATATTTGCATGGAGCTAGAATCATTTAAAAGAGGAGCAGCAGATGAGTACTTGAAAGAGCTCTGCAAGTCTACATTTGGGAAACTGAATCCTGCTTTTTGGGACACTGTAAAACAAAATTACTTCATGAACATATGTAAACACCTCTTCACATTCAGCTATGCTACTTCTCCTGACTTTTGTTTGCTTCTTCTCAGAAACCAAGTGTAAAGCTCCACTCTCCTTAAGTGTAATGCTAAATAAGCAAGGGAATTTGCATAAAGATCACCTACTTCTACTCTGATCAAGTTAAAAGACTATTTCCATTGTTTGACTGTTTTTAAATACTTCATGATGTTGATCTCAGGTTTTGATGGGTAGGAAATGCGTATGGAAACTTTAACATCACAGTATTATCCTTTACAAAGTAAGAGGAAAAATCACCAGGAATTAAGGAGAAAAGCTAAATGCTTCTGAAAGTGTTGCTCTGAATTTAGATGTCATATTTATCCATAACTTGATACTATTAAGTACAATATTTGAATACACAAGGAAATCAACTAGTGGACCTCTCTTTGTTGTTTGTAGGAAGAAAAAGCAATAAAAATATTTGCACTAAATCAAGTAAAAAAAACCACAAAACCAAAAAAAAAAGGTATTTTTGTACTTAGTGGTTTGTGTTCTCATCCTCAGTCCATAAATGTTTTCCTTATGAGTATCTGAAATTAAAATTAGAACAGTTTTAAAAAAAAATATTTTTTGCTTACATCAATGCTTGATACAAATCATGATTGCCTGAGACCAATATTCATATTTCAGCCATAGCAAAGTAGAAAAAAATAGAAATACTACATTAACTGTAGAAACTTGTTTTCATTTTATCTTTGAACCTACTTTGTTTCCAGTAGCTTATCTTTTCAAGGATTTATCTAACCTAAATTTGAAACAGACTCTTTCTTGGATATATATGTGTGTCAAATACAGATATGGACACATATATACAGCATCGGCAAAACATCTACTGCCAATGCAATCACAAAGAGTTAGAAGTCTATCCTCACACTAACTGGATCACTCAGGAGAATAATGTAATTGCAGAAAGCAGCATTATAATTCTGCAGAGCTAGAGAAAATATGAAAATCATGAACAAAATATGAAGAATTTGTTAATTTTTTTCTTCCCATTCCTTGGAAAAAAGAAATTATGAAACTTTAATTTTTTTTTTCTTGAACAGTTTGAGAACATCCAGTGAATTATGCACTAAAAAATAAAGTGCATCCTCCACATTTATTTCATTCAAATTAATGATTGCTCGTAATCAAAATCCCCAAGCTCAATATATATTTTTCTTCACTTTACATAGAATAGCGTCTTGACAATGTAGTTTTTAATCTCTTTCACAGGCCAGCCCACAGTTCTGTCTGTCAGCTTTTAGCAGCTTTGGAGAACAGAACACAGCACAACTTTTTAGGGCTAATTTCTTTTGCAAGCTGTACAAAGCTTATATATTCAGAAACCTTCACTAGTTAAGAACTAATAACAAAATGAAATATGTATTTACAAACAAATAAACTTTTTTTTGTAAATGTAGTGCCTTTTCAGTCAGAAAAGCAAAGTTCCAAGCCTACTCGCATTTACGACAAGTTTGACAGAAATAAAAAAACCAAAAACATCTTGACTGTGTTTAATAAAAAGGTAAGTGCTTGTGAATATGCACCAATATATATATAAGGACAAAGAAATGCTCCTAAAAAATTTACTGGAACTGAAATAACTTGTTGAACAACTTGAAGGTCAGTTTGAGACAAGGGACTTAGTAAATGAAAGCAGTCACATCGCCCACAAAGTTGCCCTGTCATATGTGGTACGACATTCTAGCACTCAAACACCTCTTTTCTAACAGAATGCATCCTTGATTTGTCAGGAATGTGACACACTCCATTAGAAGAGGATACTGGTAAGTGTCTTCGCAGAACAAGCTCTTCAGAAGTGTCACATTTTGTTAGAACTGCTACCCTGTCCTCACATCTCATTATGTGTAGAACACTATTCTGGAGGGTAACTCTTAATGCAATTAATGCTGAAAATGAAACTAAGCCTGAGATGATTGCATGACAATGACACAATACATCTGCCCACTTTAGAACATGTTACAAGGTGAAGGTACATCTCTCATTATTTCAACTGGCTTCATTGTATTATAAGTGTTTTTGATGTACTTGCAAATCACTTGAAATGGCTGCAGAAGGAACATTTTACTTTTGTTGTTGAATTTTCATAAACATGTTTGAATTTACTATTCTCCTTTCCCTCTCATTTCTCTGTCCTTTTAACCTCCTATTATGACTTTTTAGACAAAGGCTTCTTCCAGTGTTTATGTTCCTTAACTTGCCTATGTTGGCTTGAATAATCTGAGTCTAAAATTAACTCACTGCTACCTCTCATTATATATTAAAAGGTAACAACAGAAAACAAAGGAGAATATAATGCAAAATATAGGAGGCTCCATAATACAGTTCTAGCCACACTAAAGTTATTGTACCTGAATATTCTACATGGCTGTTTCAGAGTTTTTAATTCTTGAAAGAAGGATTTGTCACAGAGGTGTCTGCTAGATCATACCTAAGACAACATTCAGGCTGGCTTTAGTAATGTCAGTGTGTTACTAGAGGTTCTGAACAAAGTGGCCTTCATCAACAACTGCTGCTCTTGGCAGCATTTAGGCAAGGAAGTGTGCTACAGCACCTTTAATGCAACAGAGCGGTCCTGGGAGAGCTCAAGGAAATACACTAGTTGCACAAAATGGGCTGATTTTTACGGTCTTTCTAAATGAAAACTCTTAATGCTCTTGGATTGAAACACAGGCCAAAAAGAACCTTTGGTTTGTCTTGAGAGAGGATTTCTTGTGTTCCTGTGAAACCGAAATTCACCCAAATAATGTCCTCTTTCGTCTACCCCACACTCCATTTGAAAGATTATAAAGGAGGGGCAAACACAGAGATGACTTCCTGTAGAAAATGTAGCATTCAAATGCTAAGCAGAAGAGATTTCCAGCATAAAAGGAATCTTCAATTCACAGTGTAGTGCTTAAAGCATTTTGCCAGCCTGTGGACTCCTGGATTATGCTCCATGTTTTGTGTTCTACATTTAAGTCATCGATTTTAAAACACCCGTAGCAGTTTAAAGGAGTGTCTCCCATCTGGGTTTCATAGCCATTAGGATAGTTAATAATGCTTTGGGGCCTTTAGTTATGAAGAGGGGCAGTGAAGTATTCTGGCACTGTTGTTAAATAACAATATAGGTTCTTTAGGTTTTAAACTTGGATTCTACAAGGCTCAGTCCTACTGAGATAATAATTTATGATAGTCATAATCTTTCTTATCATCATGCAATTCATTTCATTTTCCCCTTAGCTCAGCACTCATGATTATAACTTTTGTAAAGTAATTTTAGTGAGTATTCTGCAGGACCTTGATTCACAAGGGCATACAGGGATGGGAAAGAGGATATAATATAATACATTAAAATTCCAGCTATATTTTCCTTGGTTGTTTAGCTTACTTCCTTTTCTACTCAGTCAAGATATGTATTCTGCTGGATGTTTTCTCTGTCTTACACAACATGGGAGGAAAGTAATTTCAGTGCACAGCATATTTTCATCTGTTGTTTCTCAGGTAATGAATGAAGTTATCCACACTTGCCATTTACTCAGCTTGCTCATATGTGTTAGATTGTACTGTTTGAATAATTCAGTATGCTCCTTACACTCCTGTAGACAAATCAGAAGAGGTGAGGGAGTCTGCAGAGAGACATGCAACTGTCAATGAGTTGCTATCATCTGAGCAGAGGTGATGAACAAAACAGAGCCTCTAGTAAACTAAACATGTAAAAATGGTGCAGAAATGCAAGACCTTTCCTATAAAAGCTATACATCAAGGGATTCACAGTATGAAAATTTCATGATGCAACTCTCTCAACAGAAAGGTCATAAGAGATTAGAAGATAGCACTACAGAAACACTACACTACAATTGTTAGACCAGTGCCCCTCAAGCACAGCCTTTCTTAATCAGAAAGCTAACTACTGTTCTAAAAATACAAAAAATTATCCTGTGCAAAGTTGGAAAAATGGTTTTCATCTACATCATATGAAAAAAACTAAACTTAGCATGGGGTGCTAAATTTTGTTTTTGCATTTTTCCATTTCAATTGTTTCATTGCCTGTATGTGAACACAAACTGCTTAGTGAACGACTTGCTCGGATCCTACAGATCACTGATTGTACAGAGGCCATGAGGTAAGAAATAGCCTTGGATTTAGCTGCTCCTGCACCTCGTTTGATTAGTCCTACTCTAGATGAAGTGTCACAAGTAAACCTAGAGGAGCCATTCTGGTTTTACTGATGAAGTAAGTGACCAAGATCAGTGTTAGGCTAAATTGTTATTGTACACCTGTTCATCTTCACACAGATACATAAATACACATGCAGGTATTTCACAATGTTTCCTCTGGAAGTTTGATGGAAGCTGATCAGTTAAATAGGTGCTCTTTGTGACTTGGTGCTATGGTCTCTTTTAAGGAACTAAGGGTTTCAAAGATGTGAAATGCATCCATGTCATATCACACCTGATCCCATGTTTAGAAGTGCATTTCTGCAACTATGAAATCTGTGGTTATTCTTACAGACTTCATGGAAACTGAACTGTATTCTTATATCAAAGCAAGGAGGTTTAGCAGAAAGATTGGCATTCATGTGAATTCATAAAGTACTGGAAACTAATAATTATTTCATTCTATACTCACTATATTATGAGATGTACTTTTGTACTATTTTAACCATTGTGCAAATAATAGCTTGACATGAGGGAAATATTTCCTGTTAAAATCCCCATAGATCTCATTATACAGATGAAGTGATTATGATTCTAAAAAAAGAATGAAAAATTAGTCTGAAAACAAACCTGAATATCACATGGGATTTGGCCTTATATTTTAGGGCTTCTTTTTAATGTTTTTGTTTCATTCTATTTTGACATTTTTGTTAAGTGGTCATCACTAAAAATTTATTTGTGGTGCCAGAGAAAACTCGGAAAACAGCAGAAGGGCTGAGTGAAGTGTTATAGAACTCAATAAGTTGAACTGATGTTTTGGGGGAAAGTGGATTTTCATATTGCTCTTCAGTGAAACTTTAAATTGGTAATTCTATAAAACATGATCCTTACTGCAATCACAATATCAAAATATGAGAAAAAAACCCAAACAAAATAAAAGTCCTACAGGATTTTCCAAACACAAAACTAGATCTCAGGTGGTAAGGGAAAAGTATTTATAAGATTTTTATTTCTGTCTGTGACTTTGGCTATGATGTCTTGGACAATTGGCTCTATGTGACCCTGATTGAGCAGGGAGGTTACACAAGATCACATTCAGAGGCCCCTTGCAACCTCAATATTTCTGTGATTCTGTGGTTGAGAACATTAAACACATTTGTGTTTGACACAAGTCAATGAAGTATAGATTTTTTATTATTATCATTTCTCTTTAGTTAACTGTAAGGACAATTCAGAGGAAAGTCAAATTTGTGTCATTCACTCTGTTTGTTTAGAAAAATGTGAGTAGCTGGGACATGTAGCTGGACTTGTTGTGAAGATGCCTTTCAATTCCATAAGAAATGGAGTTTGGTATGACACAAAAAATGTTTTCACCTCAGAAAAATAGTGAAGTATTGTTCAATGAAGTGAAATGACTATGAAGTCCAGAATTTCCCTGTCACGTTCCCTTGGGTCAAACCCTTATAATGACTTTTACATAAAGTGATTCCTGAATTGCTGCAATGTAGGAGAGAGGAAAAACAGTCTTACAGCCCATTCATAAGATCTTTAGAAGGCAACCATGACCCTCATCTGCCTTCATCTGTATTAGTAGATTAGTAGGCCAAATGGATTCAGATACTGTTATCATAATGATTTTTCAATATATTTTCATAGTAGATATAGTTATATAAATACACACCCACATAAATATATATATAAGCATTTAATGACCATGTGAAAAAAAGGTAAAAACATTTTGACATAAATTATAAGCTATGAGAATATTTTGTTCATTTTCAAGTGTTTTTTATTCGTTTCATTTAAAATTCTGTTTTTTATACTGCATTACACTCGTCTATGAATGAACATTTTATTCTGCTTAGTCATATCTATACCCAAGTGTATTTTATTTCCTATCAACATTAATTCCCTTTAATCAGTATAGAACACCATTACACATAAAATCAATTAGCATTAACATATAAAGAATATATTCTGTGTAATGCAGTAGCACATTCAGGCACAGCCATCGCCAGCCTGTTGAAGGAGGTGATTGCCCCAATCTACTCTGCCCTGGTACAGCCTTACCTTGAATAGTGTTTTGGGCACCACAGTGTAAAAAAGACACTAAGGTCTTGGAGAGTGTCCAAAGGAGGGACATGAGGATGAAGGGCTGAGGTCCCTTGGTCTGTTCAGCCTGGAGGAGACTGAGGGGAGACCCCATTGCAGTTACAGCTTCCTCATGAGGGGAAGAGGAGGGGCAGACACTGATCTCTTCTCTGCAGTGACAGTGGCAGGACTGAGGGAATGGCCTGGAGTTGTATCAGGGGAGGTTTGGGTTGGATATTAGAAAAAGGTTCTGGCCCCAGAGGATGGTTGGGCCCTGGAACAGGCTCCCCAGGGAAGTGGCCACAGCACCAGCCTGGCAGAGCTCAAGAGGTGTTTGGAAAATGCTCTCAGGCACCTGGTGTGATTCCTGGGATGTCCTATGCAGGGCAGGAGTTGGACTTGATGATCCTTGTGGGTGCCTTAGAATTCAGGAGATTCTGTAACTCGGTGATATTAACTCCAAAATACAAGTATTGAAAGATTTTATGTAAATGAAAACCATATATTTTTAGGGTCAAATTGAGTTGACCAAACAGACTTCAAGTGCCATTTGAACTTCTTTGGGATAGTCCTCCTAGACACTTTAAAAGCACATGAGCTATCCATAGATCTCATATCAGCTGGCCCTGTGTAGATAGCTGAAAGGCATGGGAATATTCAAAATGGTACTTGGTGCCTCTGTACAGGCACTCAAATCTTAATCTAAAGTTATTGTTCACTCAAGCACCTGCCTTTCTATTACAGAGGGAGCTGGTATTTCATCAGTTGCATCATTCTGTAGACTACTGGCTGTAAAGCAGTTGAAAAGACATTAACGACTGACACAATTTGAAATACCATACTTTATTCTATTCATCCTTTATGGGACTTCTGCAGACCTTGTGTAAGGTGTGTCAGTGTGTCTGACATATCAAAAGGCACTGAGAGCCTTTGAATGGGCATCTGAATCAAAACTAAAATCTTCTAAAAAATACAGTGGTATCTTGGACACTAGCTTGCAAATGGACACCTAAATGTAGGTGTCTAAATCTTTGCAGCCTGTCCACATTGAGAGTTGTCTTATTTTCTCCATAAAGGTGAACACAAACCAGCTGGTTTAAAATTGAACACATTACATTTAATGCCCCTACAGTGCACAGTGTTTGTGTTACTGTTGTGCAGTCACTGGCTGGCAAGTCCCTATGAATTGAAATCAGAGCATCAGCTCACACTACACAAAATCATCCTTACAACAAAAATTATAGTAGAACTAAAAAAAAAACATAATCCAAACTGTTATTAAAACTACCTCTTTTGCAGAAAAAAGCTTCCTTGTAATGCAATCTAAATTGAGATACTGTTAATTACAGATCCAAGACTGCAAGAAGCATTAAACATGGAGACCTTCTCAAATACTTTACAATAAACTTCTCAATCACTTTGCCTAGAACTCCTTATTTGTATCTCATGGCATTTGTGCTTGACAACATCTTGTATCTGTTGAATCAAAAGTAAAAATACTTCTTTCCTTTTTTATTTAAAATTATCAGAAAGTGAAATTTATTTTATTAATTCATCTTTTGAATTTCTTGTTCAATTTGAAGAAGATAGGAAAGTAAATCTTTTATTCATTATGCTAGATAGTCACCACTTTATATGCACCACAACAACTAAAGTACAGTAAGTACCTGCAGCTGTTTTGTAGCAGATGGTTATAGTCAGCATTTGAATTTTTTTTTTTACTGTTAGCAAGTGCACAGCACTTGATTCAATGGCCCAATTAAAAGAAAAAAAAAAAAAAACAAAAAAAACAAAACCCCACATACCATTCTAGAAGATACAGTTTGTCTTTTCTCTTCTTTCTCCTTATAATTGCCCTATGTTTTCATTGTATTACTTCCTCGTCTTAGTTAAAATATTTTAGTATTGATATTTTTCAAGACTCCTGCTTGATAGTTTTTAAATTAGCATTGTATGTGCCCCCTGCAGACACCCTCTCCTCTGAAGGGAACTTATGCTGATATTCTTAAGACTTCATTTCACAGCTTGAAAAAACTTACGGATGTTTCAGTCTTGTTTGGAGAAGAGCTGGGAATCCAGAAGATAATAATTATGCTAGATTTTTTCCAAGCACACTAAAAACCTAAAAACGATCCCTTTTCACTAAAACACTGGAAAATTAGTCCAAGCTACTTACTCAGCTTCAACCCCATTCCACTTGGAAGGAAGGTGAGACTCAGATTATGAGAGGTTGCTCCACAGCCTTCTTAAAAAATAGTCTGTAGTCAGCTGTACATCAATAATGAGATTTAAAGCTGATCAAAACTATGTTGTCCTCATAACTGCTTTTAAAAAAAAAAATATACTCAACTGCCTACAAAATTGTGTATCTTAAGTTTATCTCTGCAGTTTCAACAACATCTTTTATGATAGTTTTAAAGATTTTTGAGAATTCAGTTATTCCTCTCCCTCCCACCCAGTAGATGAACTAAGCTAACACAGGGAGAAATCAAAATCGGGATTCTATTATGGAAGATGCCATAATAAATTTGGGAAGAGCTACTGTAAAAAACAGTTGCCTTACTATGACTTGGGAAAATGTGGTCCTTCTCTGAGTTGGATTTTTTGAGAAAATGTCCTCCAGAGGTCCTTTCCAAGTAAATAATCTTATGAATCTGTGATTCAAAAACCTGTTTTATCTTTCAAGGAGCTTGTGGCTTAATTAAACACAAATCACAACGGCCCATCCAGGAAATAAAGTAAGGATCAGAGCAAAACAAGACAAATTACATCATGCAATGGTTCTCACATGCAGGTCGGAGAGAATGATTGCAAGGAAAGTGAGCTATAAAACTAATTTGTTCAACTGAAAAATTATATCAATAACTGTTTCCTGCTTAATTCAGGGCTTATGTACAGTTGAAAGGAGGCCACACTTGACTGAAAAGTCTTGTGACAAGACTACTAACAGCTGTCAAGCTTGTTGCTTCACTGACAAATCCACTGAAACTCAAGACTACTACTTCCAAATATGTAAGGACATTGGCAGACACCACTGCATTGGCTGGCCTTAGTACAGGTTTTTAGTACCTTCTTTAGTGTTGTGTGGATTAGAAGCTGGGCATAATAAAGGGAGATTGTTTTCCCTTTTCTTCATAGCATTCTTTTGTCTTTAATGAAAAGTGGACACTTCAAAAATCCTTCAGGCCCAGAAAGTAAGACCTAAGCTTAAGTTTAATCTGCCCTTGGAATTTCAAAATATGATGACTGTAATAGAAATATTTTTTTCCTTTAAAGCAACTATCATTTTTATGCTGTTCTAATGTACAGAACATAGTTTACTATCTTGCACAATACTAAACCCCCTTGATCTGCTTGCATTGTATCTTCCCATCACTGTCTAGATAAGAGTAAACTAAATAATTTCATTCAGCAGGAGCAGACTCAACTTGAACATGTTTCTCTGAAATTGTTATGGGTGCTTGAGTGATAATGATTGGATGACCTACCTACACTCCAATAATGAACAGACTATAGAAAGTAGTACAGCATATTAAATTGAGGATATAAATCTCTTTCTATTACTACTGTCTTCCTCAACACTAATGGAAAGTTCAGTTTTTTATGGCAACTTAAATAAGAAGTGGAAAATGATGGAACAGGCAGGATTAATTGAATGCCCAGGAGATATGGCTCTTACTGGTCTCCTGGACTCACCTTACAGTACATCTATGCATTCACCCTGTATTTAAATTGCATATTTGTGGTATATTTGGATTAAGGTTTTTATGCCGTTTTTGACAAGATTAATTTTCTACAAATATCTGTGCTCATTCTTTTGTTAACATTACATGCTTGTGTGTAAAATTCAGAATTTCCATTTAGAATACTTCCTCACTCTGTATTTCTGACAAATCAGCAGTCAGACCAAATGTTTTGTTTCTGAAAAAAAAGGTTGTGGCGGTTCTGTGTCCAGTACAAAACTGTGTCTCAAACTTTTTCTTTAACCCCTCAGGTGCATTAACTCTCATCAAAACTTAATTTTCTTATATTTACACTGAATAATATGCCATCTGATGTGCATAAAAATTAGCTCTGAAGAAAAAATCCAATTTTTGAAGACTAAAAGAAACAACTATATTCAATGCTGTCAGTTTACTGTTTTATAGAAGCTTTTCTGACTTTCCCCCCCTTCCCCTTCCCGGGTTAATTTGGCTTTGGTAATAATAAAGGTCTTTGTAGCCTTATTAAACTCTTTTGTTGTAGTATATTGACTTAAGGTTTCACACCAACGGTCAAGGTAAAAGTTAATTACTATTCAGAACCTTTAATTGCAAGCTACAGTTCAAATACTTCAGGACAAGGTAAAGCAAATAACACCTGTCACCTGTAATTACAGCCAGTTTTCACCACCCTGTCTTAAAGGCACTGAGCTGCTACTTTCTTAAGAGGTCACCAAATAAATGACAGAAAATATAAATGTCCAAAAACATCACACTTCTCAAGCATCCAAATTATACTTCACTTTGATAAATCTTTTCTTATCTGCAATTATGCTTGCGTTCACCATTAAAATTAAGACCAAAAAAAAAGTTTTCTATTCTTCTGTTGCTGTGCATTCCACAAAGTCTCAAAATAAGTCATTTTTGCTTACTATGTAATACTCATATACCTCACCGAGGTCTGAGTTTTGGAATAATTTGATGGTTGTAATTTTGTTTTTAACAAACTGTCATAAAGATCTAGTAGGTAAAGTACACACTTATAAGAAAAACACACCAGAGAAAAATAAACAGAAAGCTGTATAAAATGAAATGGTCAAAGGGAGACTTGCATAGTTTCTAGAATTCACAGATACCTCTTTTTCTCCTATGCAGCTAATGTGAAAAACATAAGCAAGTAAATGGAAGAAGAAAATTTACATCAAGCTGTTTCTTAATTGAGCTCTAATTGATCCCCTTTGAGACTCAACATAACAGAGAAATTCATATGCATTCTGATTTGCATCTGTGCATTGAATTGGCTCACAGGTGTTTACCTTTGCTGTCTAGCAAAAACAGTTTTTAGTGCTGGCTTGCAATCTAAATCTTCCTCTCATCTCTTCTAAGCAACACAGTCCGAAGCTTCAAAATTAGTTTGCTGATTACTCTCAGTGAAAAACATTTCCTTTTAATATCTGCACCTAAGACCTACAGTTTTTAACTGCACTTTGTGAGTTTCCTCACAAAGTATCTGTGATGTGTAGGTAAGCTGGATAGTTAAGAGTAGAAAACAGAAAACAAACAAACAAACAAATCTCTGCTAAACAGTCTCTACCATCAACAACAAATTTAGCTGCCTACTAGTGATTATAAATTGTCTCTGACAGAATTGAGCGTGTTGTTTCAAGGCCAGTGTCAAGTGAAATAGAGAACATTGTAAATTCACATTTGCAGTATATTTGTAACTTAGTTGCATGTGCGTTTCCATTACACAAGCAGCAATATAAATGTTTCTTGAAATAGACTGATCTGAAAAATGTTCATCCTGCTGAGAGATGAAATACTGCAAAAGGGATAGGTAGAGCTGATATTGCCATTGAAACCACTCTGTGTCTGAAGAGAACACTTTTGTGTGCTGAACTTCCTTCACCTAATGACCACAAACTACACGAACGGGCCGCAGTAATTGGCACCTTCCTATGAGGCTCTTAGTTGACTTTGTTCAGATCATTTAAGGTATGGTCTGCTAGGACAAGCTCTTAAATGCTGCTGTACATATAAGGAAACCTACCTAGCTTTTGGACAGGTCAGTGCTGGTTTCCCTGGGTCATTTCCTTCCCTTGAACTTTCACTGGCCCCTACTGCTCAGCTGTCCTGAGAGAGGAGTTAGTTGTAAGCCAGTTTAAAAGGAGTAGCAGGACATATTGGCAGCTTTAGAACCAAAAGGTCCTCTTCTTATATGAGGTCTTTTGAGTGCCTTTCTTCAAGCTTCATCATCTAACTTTATTTTGAGATGATTTAGGTACCTGAGATATTCAAATCTATGGTTAATGCTTTGTTTGAAAGGAACTAATTTCAGTCAGTTAAATAATCCTTATGAAAGTCTTGTTGATGCAAACGTAAATTGAATGTTCAGAAGAATTGCTATACTTAAATTCATTTCATAAATGTAGGACTAACAGTGATTTGGAGTTGTGGAGATCATCAATTTTTTTTATAGGTATAATCTTAAATATGTAATATCTATAGATTCCTTTGATTTTCTCAAAGTTTTACAAAAAAAAAAAAAAAAGGAAAAATTGTGCAGAATTGTATGGGGTCAGATTCATGGGAAAGAACATGAAAGTTTGGAGAGAAAGGGTATGTCTGCTTACCTAGGCATTTCAACTGCATCACATCTTTGTTAGAGATGCAGAAGATGCTTATATGTCATGCAGGAAGTATTTAAGTTAATCAGTTTATTGAAAGAATATTATTCTGTGGATTGTCAAAAGCAAATAATCAAGTGTTTTAACAGTGGTAGACAGCTAACATATTTTCCTTAGAGGTCTGGAGAGCCCAAGTATTGAATCCCTATAATAGTTTTCATTTAAGTTAAAAGAAAATCACAAAAATGGAGATGGAAGCCAGAAGTTTGAAACTAAATTATGTGACTGCAAGAATTTTGAGAGCTTGTTTTCAACACAAATAAGTGAAGATGTTGAAAGTGCTAGTCCCAAGTCCTGGCAGTAATCAAAGTAGAAAATGTTTCAGGTGCTACTAAGAATGTATTATAATGCCTCTGCCAATTCAATCCTTAGATAAAAGATATCAGATTCAGTGTTTTCTTCATGACTAAAGTACATAAAAAAGACAAGTTTCACTTTCAGTAATGTGTACCACAAACATGTTTTTAGAGATCTAAAAGTATCTTGTTTCTCTTTCATCTTCCTCACTTTATATATAGAGAAAATCATGCATAAATCATCCAAAGACTTGTACATAGATTAAGAGAATGAAGAGAAAATCCTTGAAAAATAACAGCATTTAGGATGGCAAACTAGTCTCAGACTATGTCTCAGTTTTTTTATCCTGTGAGTTTCTATGCTTCACCTTTGCTGTGTGAGACCTCAGCACCCACAGCAGATTAAAATTTATGTGGTGCTGATTGCACACCAAATGTGGGCAGAGGAGAGATATTCACAAATCTGAGCTGATGCCTCCAGTGACTGGCTTGGTTACACCAAGTGCTTTGTCAGCAGAGCCCCCAGTGTACACAGAGAGCATGGCAGCAGAAAGTGCTTTTCTGCCATCATGGTCTCACTAATCCTCTCAATGACATAAACTAAGTGTGACAATGACTCTGTCAGCATAAATGTCTCTGCATAAAGTATTTTTCTAACATAACAGTGTCAGTAAGGAGTGAGATTTTTTCACACCCTCAGCTATGAAAGCTCTACTGATTAAAATTTTGACCATTATTTTGATGGAGATGCAAGACTAAGAAATCAACCTTAAAATGTCTAAGAATGCTTTCTCCCTTCCATCTGGCCAGAGAAAAAGCTGAGATGGCAGGAGCAGGATTTGTGAGCCACAGAAGGATCAAAATGAATTTTTTGTGGGGTTATAAAATTACGTGGTCGTGTCACTCTCATTTGAAGATGATGTCAAGGAGTTTGGGGAGATTTAAGTAGTGTTTGGGGACTGTAGTGGTGTTAATCTGTGATGTAGTTACCAAGATACTCCTTTCTGTACTGTGATATACTGGAAAGTTGTTTTTAGGAAATTGTCCATATAATGTAAGCTCTTTTCCATTGCTTTCTATAGGACACCGCTGGGCCTGTTGCCATTGCTCTAAGCAGACTGTCAGTCACAGTGCTCTATAGTATAAACTGAATTTATTATGAATAATAAGAAGAAATTATTATAATGAATGATGTAAGAAATTATAACATTTCATATCTTTCCATTGTCAGTTACCAGAAGTGTATGCTTTATTGGCTACATGACAATATGGGCAAATAATGTGCATTAAATAACCTGCATACAGGTACCTAGAGACCTAGACACACTACATACTCCTATACTATATATAGTATATGTGAAGACGTATATATATATATATATATATGTGTGTGTGTGTGTGTGTGTGTGTGTGTGTGTGTGTGTGTATCTCTACATCATACCTCGAGATGCTAAGATTTAGATTAATTTTTAGATTGATTAGAGTAAGCATAAAATGCAATTTTGCTGGAAAAACCCTGATGTTCTACTCCCTTAAGTGACAGATTCTGATTCCATTAGAGATACTCTAAGGTCTGATCCACAAAATTTGTGTATGTCAGTTAGTGAAGCGTTCATTTATAATTACCATTATACTCTGATAAACAGCCTTGTACCAATATATTCAAGAAAGTACAATTTCTTCACAAACAGCTTCTTCTCAAATGCTACATTCAATTTTAAACCTGTAAAGTACCCTGATAAGATGCAATTGAGAGATACCTTTGCCCAGATCAAGGGGCAAAAAAGGCCACATGCTGAAGCTAAAAGAATGGATTTTACGTAACATTAAATGTGAGGTTGAGAGATAGAAAGAAATATAAAAGTAGAAGGGGTAAGGGGGGAGAAAGACAGAGAGACGGGGGAGAGAAAGAGAGGTCACCAGAAGGTGGTTAGCCATTCTTCACCCTGGGCTTCCTGGTAGCAGTGGTCCTAAGGTTGTTCAAAATTTTTCACTATTTATACATTTTTCAAAACAACAGAATTAATGGCCAAACATTTATCTTATTCTATTGGCTGAATGATTCCCTCACTTCTATTGCTAATTCATCCCCTTGCTCAACTTTTCTCTTCTTGTGAGTCAGTGGGTTTCTGAGTCAGTGGGTCTGCGCTCAGCAGTCGTGATCTACTCTTGGTGAATTACCTTTTACCCAGCCTGAGCTCTGTGTCTTTACATATCCCTGGAAAAATTCTAGCAAAGTTCAAGCATTTCGCCCTCATTGTCTGCAATTACAGTTCACATTTAATGGTTCTATTAAAAGGCATTATTCATAGCATTCACCCAGATTTTCAATTTTCTGCATGTTTGCCTTTGACTTCACGTGCTTTGTATTAACTCTTTATATTTATTTAACTTGGCATGGCTGTTTTATCTGCAATGCATATACACTTAATTACTGCAATTAGGTGATTGAACTTATGAACCTGAATGTATCACATAGGTAGTAAGCAATAGATTTTCTGGCTTGAGTGCTTCCTTCTTTGTGTATTTTCTTCTAGACTGCATATTTATTGTCTGAATAGCTGCTATAGTCATTGTTATTCTCTTGAGAGTCTTCTGACACTACTGCCACAGGCTCACTCTCATGCAGATCTGGTTTCTGATGCCTGTTCACTAAGGACTCTTAATTTCAGACAGTGTCTAGTAGTATAGAAGTTGTTTTTACACTCAGACCATACAACCACCTGTCCTCCCTTGCTGCTCCTCTCTGGGTCAATGTCTCTTATATCACAGGTTACAGAGGTAAAGAGGCTTCCAAAAGTAGAACAGGAAAGTTCAATCTTCAAAATACTCTACTACTTAGGAAACAGCCTTAGGAGGGGAGAGAAGAGACTGAGACTCCTCCAGGGAAAGCTGATATACTAATGTGGAAACTTAGAATCTTTGTGAGTGATTTTAGACACTTACTCATTCTCTGGAGCATGAATAGTAGAGAATAGACTAGACTAGACTAGACTAGACTAAGCTAGAATGGAAGTAGAACAGATTTGGTTGGAAGGAAGCTTAAGATCCTCTAATCTACCATGGTCAGGGACAACTTCCACTAGACTAAGTTGCCCAAAGCCCCATCCAAGCTGGCCTTGATCACTGCCAGGGATGGAGCATCCACAGCTTCTCTGAGCAATCTGTTCCCGTGCTTCATCACTCTTATACTTAACCTGGGATAAACCAGTCCTTTCTGCTGGGTGTGGAAGGTCCTTCCTCAGCTGAAGGATTTGCAGTATTCTCCAGAGGAAGCTACCTAATCTCTCCCTGGCCTAAAGATGATAGTCTAAATACCAAACCTCTGAGGTCTAAATCATCACCTAGTGACAGATTCCTCATGAATGTGTCTAGTTAGATAAATGAATCTCACCTTTGGCTGATAGAATATACAATAGAATGACATTTAATGAGGCACTTAACTATACTATCCATCCAGTTAAACTAATATATTGTTGTCAAGAAATTATTGCCTTTAACGAAAAATGTGTGGTCTTGAATACAATACATACAAGTCTTTAGTTAAAGTTTTTATTTTACTGCTGCAAATATTCAATGTGTAACTTCTCTTAATTTTTTTTTTCATATTTTATTTCTAGATAAAAAATGGGTCTTTTTTACTTCTCTATACTTAAATAGTGTAGTAATTTAAATAATACTGCTTTTATTGTTAGTATATAATTATGGAATGCTTATCAGCACTCTTAAATTAGCAAAGGCTTAGTACTCACAAATTTCAAATCTTTCTTCAGGGATGTATAGGTGCTTTCTTTTCATTAGGTTTATCAATGATTTTAACATCAATAAAATCTCAAATGCACCAAGATGTACACTAAGTTGCTCTGGCCTGCATTTCAGGTCCAGATTTGAAATTACAGAAAAAGACAACAGGGGCTGACTTAGATATTTTAGAATCTGGGGACAAAAGGAAAAGGGAGGAGCTGTCCTTAGGTCAGCTGCTCCTGGTGTTTGAAGTCTGAGGAAATTCCTGCTGCAGCTTTAAAGCTCATGACCACGAAGAGTATATACTGTGCATTATTCATCCTCAGAAACAGAGCTGAACAAAAGTGCCCTCCTGAAGAGCTCCTCACATGAGAATGCATAATTTATATTTGCACAGCATAGCACAGTACAATGCCAGGGAGAGGCTGTGTCCCAGCTAGTTCTGGAATGGAGGCACCTTTGTGCTGTGCCTATGCCTGCCAGGGGTTACCTTATTGTATTTATGCTGCTTCCAAGGTCTAAGGTAGCATAAATCTGCATTCAGAGTACGGTACTGCGCTGTGCAGTCACATTGCATCATTTCGAGCTAGCTGAGGTGTTCATAACTCTGGGTATTACTTCTTGTAAGCTTGTCTTTAAAGCACTGGAAGCTTGGACTGAAGTCAATTCATCTGGGATACTTGACACCTCTATTGGCTACAATGACAATGTTATGCCATAGTGTGAGAGTATTGCTGAATGCAATTTCTTTCAGAAAGTAGAAATGTCAGTTCTGTGGATGGACATTGCTCTTGGTTCCCTAATGTGCCACATTAAAGAGAATCTTGAAAATCATGGACTGTTAGTGCAAGTGCAGTTTCCACATTGTTCAATAAGAATTTGAAAAGAAAACCTTATCTAATAGCTTCCCTATGAATACAATCAAGCAGATTTTTAATTATGCTTCAGGAATTTCACAAGGATACGAAGACTGCTTCTTCTTCATGTTCCTGTAGCTGTCAGATCACCATTCCATCAGCACATTTTATAGTATATTTAATAGACTTTATTAGGCTCCACTATCTGTCTGTGCTGACCAGTTACAATGCCAGCCTTGCACGTGTGTTTTGATTTGTGTCCTCTAATCACGGTTGTCTGGGTGGTGTCCTTGTTACAATCTCTGTGTGTGAGATAGTTTTGTCAGTATTTTCTTGAACTGCAACAGTAAAATTTCACAATTCACTTTGAATACTCTGTCTCTCATTTCTTATAACAATTACTTAAATAAATACTTCAGTTCTCGAGTTTACTGTGGGGTTAAGATTTATTTTCATCCTGACAAAGTATTGTTCTCATTCCACTAGTGCTAGAAACATTGTTCATACGATTTTGCTCCAGAACTAGAATTTCTACACATAATCTAAAAATGTGATAGTGATAATCTATTTAACAGATTTTTGCATGCATTATTTCAGGCAATAAATAGCTTAGCAGCTACTGAAACCTTTATAAAAGTTTCCCAATTGTTTCTTGGAATGCCATGCAGTATCACTTTTAAATTAATATTTTTCAGGAACCTGAGTCTCTTTCAATATGCCTAAACATCAACAACTGCAATCACTTGAGATTATGTGAAACATTTGCACAGAGTTGGCAGACAAATATGAAGGTAGAGGATGTGTGCAGACCTGTGCCTCTGGAGTGACAACAGGCTGGGCATCATGGTCCCTGATTAAAAAAATAACATACCTTAAAGCACCTGAAGCAATCCCTAGCTGTTGTTTTGCCATGCACTTAAAATATTTGAATAACTGTAGTTTCAAAACAAGAATTAAGAGCTAAAATCCTTTAAAATTTCATACATTGAAAAGCATTACCATAAAAGAAATTTTATGGCCATTTATTATTTCTGCAGTAAAAAATTTACACATCTGAAAAAGAAAGTACACACCTTTGAAAATTAGAGATAAAAACTATGTATCAAACAATAACCAAATAAGCCCATGCAACTCTACTTGTTCAGGGACAACTAAGAACAAAATTTTTCTTGTAAATGTCAGCGGGATGTTAATGAGATGTGTTATGGATTAAATAATTATAATTAACTTCTTCCAACAATTATAAATCCTCAGAATAAAAACAAAAAATTCTTTCCTACAATAAATTCAGTATTTGATCTCAATGTCCTAATTCTGTACTGAATTAAATTTATCATTCACTTAGCACTTCTGAAATGAACCATTTATACCTGTGACAATGGTCTGTAATTAAACTATTCCATGATCTCTATTATCTGCCTTACAGAAAGATTCAGGGGAGTAATTAACACTCCTCACAACAGCAAAAACAGTTATTATTCAACAATAAAATGAACACATGGAAACAATTTTAAATTAATAGATTTAGAAATTAATAGGTGTGTAACATGAAGACCAGAAAAATTTAGCAGCTGTTTGAGAATTTACTGTAAAAACACTGCAGTATTTTTACATTTCTGTTACCAAAGGTAGACTTACTTAGCAAAGATGATCCTAATAGCAAATTTGGACCTAAGAGAAAATGGTCTTAGGTAGCTAGGCAAACACTGCAGACTTAAAATTTAAACACAAAGCTGAATATCTGGTTTGATAGCATTATCTCAGCTGTTTTATTTGTTAATACAAATGATAATTTTGAATGGTTTAAATTTATATACCGAGAGGCACCTGTGATTTAGATTATGACACATAGAGCAAATTACCAACCTTATATGACAATCTGCAAGCCACAAAAGTAAAATAATAATCAATTTGTCACAGAGTGAAAAATAAATTTTTTGAAGTTTTTAAAATGAAAGTTCAAAAAGCAAGAAAGAAGAATCTAAGTGTGTCCAGCCTTTCTCCTTCTTCTTAGCCTCCCTGTTCTGCTGTGATCTTAGCACTTTTTGATTAGTTTAGAATAAATGCTCATTGTCTAACATAAGTGATTAGTTTAGAATAAAAGCTCACTGTCTAACGTAAGTGATAAGTATTAAAAAGTTATTGTAAATAATGTGCACGTAGTTTTTAGTATAAAAAGATAACACCACCCAGAGGGTGGCCAGAGTGCCTCTGTCTGACCTACTGAGCAGACCTCAACCAGCCAAAAGAAAGAATTTTAGGGATAAGAAATAATAAACAACCTTAAGAACGAAAACTGAAGAGTTCTGACTCCTTCTTCAACTGCCAAGCTAAGAAAAGAAACTTTCCAACACATCTCAAAGTCACTCTAACCAGCTAAAGCCCCGAGACACAGTGACTGCAGGGCTCGTCTGACCATGGGGACAATCAGTGGTCCTGCTCTGCTCTTTTTGCTCACATACTGCTGGGCACTCTCCCCCCCAACCACAACCCACTGCTCTGTCCACCTCTTTTTTGATTTGGCACAAAAGCAGGGAGTAGAGGCAGTAACATTCAGAGCAGCCACTATTTCTGCTCTCACTACTCCTCTCCTGGGTTGGGAAGTTTTCCTTGCACAGGTCAAGAAGGGCAAGGGCTTAAATACAGGTCCTGAGCAACAAAATGAGGAGTGCTCATTGAACTACCTGGCAGGTAGCTAAATCACTTCTCCAAAACTGCAGACCACTGTTTCTCTCCCTAATGAACTACCACTTTTTTCTTCTTACCCTTTATTAAAGATCTGTACTACTTTTCTCAGCTCAGGATAAAACAATCTATTACTGTTCTTGGTATGCTGTTGTCATCCTCTGGCATTCAAAAATCATTCTGAATCGCAAGGTAAAAGCAGCTCTGTTAGTTCTGCTTTTGCCTTCAGTCCTCTTGATTTATGTATTAAAGCTTTCCCATCCAATAATTTTTTAATTTAATGTTTTCTTGCCTCTTTTTGGTTAGAAGCTCACATTTTTGGGTATTAATACAGCAGTGAGAACATAGGAAATGAAAATAATTGATTTTATGAAATCTGGTAAGTCTGAGTAATGTTTTCATGGACTCTTTGGTGTAACATTTTGGAAAAATCCTTTACCCAGATTTATACAATGCTTCCTCATCTCCTCAATGTCATATTGTTAACATTAATTTTATTTTCTATGAAATAAAGGTTTTCATTGAAATACTTGTCTCTCCTATGCACTGGCATTCAGCTCACACAGGGGTTGATATTGCAAATGATTCCATATTTCTCTGAAACTGTTTGAAGCCAAATCAGCTGAGTAGACAATATTTATGTAGACCAGCTGATGATGCTGGTACAAGGGAACTTATTTTTGCTTTCAACCTCACCTCAAGCATGAGTTAGCAGCAGCTCTGCCAGTCAAGGGAAATGCTTTGGAAAAAGGCGTAAAACTGGCAGTTTGTACAACAAAAGTTGGCTTTTAGATGTCTGTCTGTAATTAAGAGAAGACACACACAGAAATTAGATGTTAGATAGGTTCCATTACATTTCAAAAGCATGCAATGTATAAATTTTATTTCCCAGGAGCAGTATAAAAAGAAAACATTAAATAGTTTTAAAACTTGGGCAAATATTCTAGCTATAATTACTCAACTTTGTGAACACCATTATTATCCATTATGAACATAGTATCCTGAATGAAGCATTCATCTCTTTTTGTTGGTTTGGTTTGGATTATTTTTTTTACAATAAAGGCATTCATTTAACACATAGGTTCATGTTGTTCTATTTGCACTTTTATGAAGAAATAAATAGATAAACATTCAATCACAAAGAACTAGGAAAATTAATAGTGCCAACAGCATGTCTCCTCTTGGGATGTTTTGGGTTGCTGAGACCCCGAGAATGTTAAAAGTCTCTTTTCCCAGCCCGAGCGCTTGAAGAATGAGTCGGAGCTCTTCAGTTCTCAGTCTCAAGGCTGTTTATTGTGTCTTATCTATAAAAAATTTTCTCCTGCCCTGCCAAGGACCATCCAGCAGGACAGTTCCAGGCACTCTGCCTGCCCCCGGGGTGGTGTTATGTCTTTATACCAAAAATTAAGTATACAATGTTTACAATTACTTTCCAATGTCTATCACCTATGTTAGGGAGCTTCTACTCTAAACCAATCTGTAAGTGCCAACATCACAGCAGAAGATGGAGGCCTAGAAGAAGAAGGAGAAAGGCTGGACACACCCAGTTGCCTCCATCTTGCCTCTTGAACCCTCATACCAAAAACCCTAAAATCTACTTTTCCACCCCATGATAACTTCACTATTATTCTACCTAAACTGTTGTGGCTTGCTGATCTTCATATAAGGTTGGTGATTTGTTCCACGGGTCATAATCAAAACCACAGGGGCATTTTGGGCTCTGTGCCAGGGCTTCTGAGCCCCCTGGCTGGGGTCTTGGCTGTCCTGGACAGCTAGAGGGATGTTCTGGGTTCCCACAGTCTCCCACAACATCTAGAAACTTCTTCCTCCCTCAAATTTTAATTTTTGCAGTAATTTTACTCCAGTGTCCTGGGATGCTTTGAGAGACCTGTGGTTGAATGTTCAGGGCACACAGGGGACTCAGAGGTCCCCACCAAGGGACAGGACTGAGAACAGAGGAATTCCCCATTATGATTCACTGGTGAACCCATTTCTGCAATGCCCCTGTTACCTGAGGGGTGTTTCTCTGTTGCATAATCCAAAGTATATGAATATCAGGGTTATATATAAAATGCTATCTTTTATTTTAATTTATAGAATTTTACTTTTTCCTATTCTGTATTTTAAACTCTATTTGGTTTTGTCTAGGAATTACCTAAAAGCAAGATAATACTAATGTGGAAGTACAATTGAGAAATGATGGGAATATTTATTTCATTTGAATAATATTTGAACTCTTTTTCTCCTTAATACAAGTACAGCCAATGATTAGGCTCTAATGAGTGCAATCTGATTTAAATATGAATGAGAAAGTTTTTGGTACTGTAACTTTAAAAAATATAATCTGTGTGACCAATATTCCTAATTAGCTTTGATCTCTTTAATTCATTTTTATTATCAGAGTAGTTCCTTTGTTACAATAAAAAAAGTTTAGGGTTAATTTATTCTCTTCTTTTACCTGAATATCTGTAATGATTTACTTCCTTGAAAAACAGTGGATGACAGTAGATACAAATGAAAGCCATTAATCTCTGTATAATGCATGCCAAGTTTGGACTTTATCCAGGAAACATCTCACTTAATGTACTGGTCAAGACAAAAATCTTTGAAAATTACTTTTACTGACTTTTGAATACAATAAAACAAGAAGGAGCTGTCCCATTTCTACAAGTTACCAGAGAAGATGTGCCTTTGCAAGATCTTTATGCCTAAATTCAGGTTCAAGCTTTATATGTCAATGTCTTTCCACTTTACCCTAATTATCTTGCTATCATAAAAAATGGATGGGTAAACGGTTTACATTAGCAGCAACCAAGATCAAAACATGTACTGCAGATGCAGTAATGCTCATTGTTGCAAATAATCATCATCTGGATGATTTTTTTGAGACTCCTCTATTTCTTGCATGCTACATGAGTCCATTGAATAGGCCTGCACTTGAATAGGGTGTTTGTGGGGAGGTTGGAATTCGGATTTTTTATTTGTTTTCTTGGTTGTTTTGTTTGTTTTTGTTGTTTTGACTGGGATGGGTAATTTTATTTTTTTAGATTTTTAAAAAAAATTTTCACTAATTCCTCTTATAACTCTGTACATCAATGTCAGTTATCTGTTGGCAAATATCTCACCTTTTGATCTTATAGATACCTGATTATTAAGGTCCCATGACAAAAATGATCAAGTGTTTCTGACGTTAGACCTTGCATCTTTGCCTTTGACTTTGTGCATGGACACTCACACTTCCATGTGCTGTTCCACACGTGTTCCATGCTGCCTGCCTAAGAACAAATATGGGGGAGCAATACATGGGCTGTAGTCAAGTGCAGTGCTAATGCAGTTGGACTGCTTCTGGTGTCTGAGGTAGGTCTTTCAAGCTGGGTTAGGTCTGTTTTGTTGGGGTTTTTTTGGTTTGTTTTTTTTTTTTTTTTTTTGTTAGATGGGTTTTTTTGATTCATGTTTATTTATAAAACTTAAATGGCCTTGGGGTTTTGTTCTTATTCCATTTGAAGCAGTCTAACTTGGACTTACAGCACAAAATTTATACCTACATGAACTACTTTTCTTTCCTAGCTAGTGTTTTCTTCCTTCCTCCTTCTAAGCATGCTCCTGACAGCCTTACACCTGATTTTTCAGTAAGAAAAGGCCATAATACCTTTCCAGAATTTTTTTTCCAGGACTCTGATCATTTTTTTTGAATGTGAAGGAGTCCCAGAATTTCTGTGAATCGATATGCTTAGTTCCTCTATTAGCATCACTAATTTCCTAAATTCACTGAAATCTGACCACTTCAAACCAAAAGCATTTGTTAACATTTACAGAACACATTTTTTATTCCTATAATTAATTTAAATTGAATTTTAAGGTTATTCTCTATTAAATCCTTACAAGGATATCAGATCAGTATAAACTTAGCACTGTTTATTTCTAATGACTTAGCAATGAAATCTGCCAGCTGTCAGAAATCTGAATAGCCAAGGCTATTCAATATTAATACCATTATCAGTTTCATTTGTTCTCCAACACTGTGTTTAGGAAGTTAAATACTTCTGTAATGATACTGTTCCCAATTCACCATCTGTTGAATGATGATAGGTCTTTAAACACTTACAGCAAAAATTAATATTGAAGTCTTCTATGGTGATTAAAAAATCGCTGTTTTTTGAGACATCAGCCATACAGTTTCACAAACACGTCTTTAGAAAGATAAGAGTGAGAAAACAGCCTAAAACCTTTGAGAAGATTGTAAACAAATTAGACACTACTGCAGAAAATGTAAATCAGGAAGTGTTGGTGAAAAAAGCTAAAAGACACAGCCTAAAAATAAGGAAACTTATTAAGATTGTCCAAAATCCCAGTAACAGAAAAGTAGGAATCAAATTCTTGTAACAGCAAGTTGGATACTTCAGCTTAAATATGTTGGAAAGAAAATGAGTGACAGCACACACTTTTAAATTAGCTAAGAGACACTGAGGACCTTCAGGAAGTACTTCAATGATTATCTGCTTTTGCATTTTCTTGACTTAAAGTTCCTTTTGTAATATATTTTTTAACATAATGGTATTTTTTATTTTTAATCCCTGTCAGGAAAAGAGCAATTTTTTTGAGATCTGACAACATCATATGGGTAAAAAGAATGGTGGCTGGGTAAGCAGTGAACTCATTTTCCAGCTGAGGACTGGATACACTGCTCAAGGGTCTTTGCCTAATTAATTTCTTTATGTGCTCTCAGGCTTTTATGAGAAAGGAGTGTTCTAGAGACCTGGCACATCTGCCTCCAGTTACAAAGGATCATTTTGGAATGGGA
Source organism: Setophaga petechia (assembly GCA_024362935.1). Classification (NCBI taxonomy): domain Eukaryota; kingdom Metazoa; phylum Chordata; class Aves; order Passeriformes; family Parulidae; genus Setophaga; species Setophaga petechia. The sequence goes on from JANCRA010000029.1 coordinate 3,885,098, forward strand.
CTTCCCAAATGTCTAAGATGTGGAGGGCTTTTAAATGTTGCTTTGACAGACAAAAGGAGTCTCAAAATGACCGGGGTGTATAGAGTTCAATAGACATGAGCAGACTCACAAAACAAAACAGTAAAATTTCCTTCACTATTTTTTATTCTTTTGTCCTCAAAAAATTGTTCACTATTCTCATATTCTGTGTGCTGTTGCTTCTAAGGCAAGTAGGATTCTTGCCTTAGAATTGTTTCTGATAAAATGTTTAACAGAAGCATCAATTGGAATGAGTGATAAAGGAACATTCATATTTTCAAGAGCTAAATTTTTTGAGATCAAAATTCCTGAAACAAGCTAATTTGTCTTCAAAATATACATAAAACATAAGCCTGTACTATTTTCAGGACTCAACCTCTGTGTCAGACATAGATTTCCTAACCTGCTGTGATAAAGCAATTACCTCAGGCTTTGAAGTCAGCTATGAAAAACTTTTTAAGGATTCCATAGTCTGGTGGAGACATCTGGCTGGAAAACAGAAATTAGTGCAAATTTATTGCATTAACCTAAGAAATATTTGAACCAAGAGTCTCAACAGAACAACTGATATGCTTTAAGACTGAAAATATATTTCAGAAAATATAATATCTATAAATACAGTGGTTGTTTAGACTTGAAAAATAAATGAAGTTATTTACTTCTTTTGAATGGTCTAAACCACCTTCTCTTAAGCTATGATACCACCAAGAATAACTCTTCAGTAAAATGTAAATACTATTTTTTCAATTTGTCTTTTACCTGTTGTATTTGGTCTGACAGATGGAGTTAATTTTCCCCATAGCAACCCACATCCTGCTGTGCTTTGGAGGGGTAGCTGGGAAGGTGTTGGGAATACACACCAGTGTTTTGGCTTTGGCTGAGCAGTGCTTGCACAGCATCAAAGCTGTAACTCCAACCTTACTCTCTCACTCCAGCAGGCTGGGAGTGGGCAAGATCTTGGGAGGGGACGCAGCCAGGATATTTGATCCCAGCTGGCCAAAGAGTAATTCTATACCATATGGTGTCTGCTCAGCAATAAAAACTAGGAGAGGAGAAGTTGGGAGGCAGCAGGGAGGCATTTGCTATTATGACAATTGACTTCCAGGACAAATGTTATGTGCACTGAAGCCCTGCTTCCAGGGAAGTGGCTGGACATTACTTGCTGTTGGGAAGTAGAGAATAAATCATTTGGGTTTTCTTTGCATAGCTCTTTTTTTTCTTTATTTATCTGCCTTTATCTTGAACCATAAGGTTTTTCCCATGTTTTCTCCTCCTCCCTGCCCTGATGAGGAAGGCAATGACAGCACATGTTAGTGGTCCAGCCAAAATCAACATACCACAGTCCTTTTTGGCTCACAAACAGGGACATGAGGAATTTGAGATAAGGCAGAGGCAAAGGGTGGAATGCATTTGGGTTCTGTGGCAGGGTTTTGGTAGCAGGGTGGCTTCTGTGAGAAGGTGCTTGAAGCTTCCTATGTTTGACAGAACCAATGTCAACCAGCTCCAAGACAGATCCCCTGCTGGCCGAGGCCAAGCCCATCAGCGATGCTGGGATGACACATCAAAGAAGGGGAAAAAACCCTGTGCAATTCAGCCAAAGGAATGAGAACATGTGAGAGCAACAGCCCTCCAGACACCAAGGTCAGAGAAAGAGGTTGGGCAGGAGGTGCTCCAGGTACCTGAGCTGATTCCCTCACAACCCATGGTGCAGACCATGGTGAAGCAGCTGTGCCCCAGCAGCTCATTTCATTATCATACTCTGATTTAATTGACAGTAAATTAAGCTAATTTTTCCAAGTCTTCTTTGTGACAGTAACTGGTGAGTGATTTCTCCCTGTCCTTATCTCAATCCATGAGCTCTGTGCTGTTTCCTTTCCCTTTTCCAGTTGAGAAGGGGAGTGATAGAGCTGCTTTGGTGAACGCCTGGCATTCAGACACCTGAAATTGTTCTTCCTTTACATTTATTAAAAGCAGAAAAAGTATATTCATTACCACATGAAAATCCTCCTCATTCAATGATTTTCAGATACACTAGGTGGGATACATTTTAAACTTCATTTGGTTTTGTCTAGAAATTACCTAAAAGCAAGATAATACTAATGTGGAAGTTTAATTAAATTACTAGATTTTTTGATGATCTCTCTGTGCCTCGCTTATGAAGTTAAGCTTTCATATAGAGTTTAAAATAAATAAACCTCCATTTTTAGGGGGTTAAAACTTACTGAGACAGATTTCACCTTTACTGATTAATTGGATATTTGTAAATTTTTCCAATTTTTCTTTTACGTTTCTATTAACATTTTGTCATAGTGCTTAAAACAATGTATCTTGTTTTCTTTCTTTCAAAGTGAATTGAGAGTCAGATGATGCCAACTGTAGTAGGTAGTTTTCATAATCTGTAACTAATTTCTTTTTTACTAAAAAAACATTACAAGCTATGCAAAAGCATAAAAAAACCCCCACAATATCATACTCCACATAAACCCAAAACAAAACAAAACAAAAATAAAACCCACAATTATTTTCTTAATATACTTTTATGGAAAGTATGCATTTTTATGGAAAGTATACACAATATATTGTATAAGCAAATACACTTTTATGGAAAACTGAAAGATTTTCCCGTCATCACTAACTGAGAAATCAACCATTTTTTCTGAGCAAATGCATGGGAAAGATGAGATCGTAGATGTAATCTGAAAGATTTTCTCTTTACCTTCAGATTTTAGAACTTCAGTCCTTGGCCTAATACTAAAATTTTACCCTTTTAACAGTCATTTTCCATATACTTTTAACTTGACCCATTTTTCCCCACCATGAATGAATCCTAAAATAAATGTTACTATTTTTTCTTTTATCTAACCTATTTCCCTTCTAAAGTTTCTACTGACACTCAGTGATTGTGACAGGACTATACTACAACCTTCAAAGAGACTATTTCCTTTGAGTGGTTACCTCTTTAGAAGCAGAATAGTTTAATCTTTAATTTAGTGATTAACTAAAGGTTAAAGGTCAATTTAAAGTCTTGGAGTTGGTTCTATTTCCACCAAAAAATTGTTCCAATGAACAAGTAATTATTAAATTACATGGTTTTCACAGTTTTGATGGAAAGTATTTTTTCTTAAGGCAAGAAAATCTAGTAATTTAATTAAACTATAATATTCATAAGGTGCTTGTTTAAAATCTATATTTGGTGTGATATGCCAGTTATGTGAGACTGCTATGTTGTGTGTGCTTCTTTCTTTCGGATAAAAACTAGTCAATGGACTTGTCTAGTGGAACTTTAGATAATCTATTTTTCCTTTAATCTCCATTTACAGTCTCTACTGGCAGAGAGAGGAGTTGATATGCAATTAGCTGCTCATTTAGAGCACCTTTGAACTTATCACCTTGCTATCTTAAGAAAAACAACATGATAATAAAAAAGTGTCATTTTCTTCATGCTGTGCATAACTGGTAGTTACAAGAGAGGTGCACAGGCTAACAACTCTGAAAGGATCCTTATTTTCTGAAGCGAGTCTGTTGACCTTGAAATATGGTGAGCTACTTCTAAAAAGCATTATGGACATTTAAAATAAATGTTAATCACTTCTGAAAAATCTGCACCTTATTTTGAAGTGACTAACGAGTTTCCTTGTAATTAAAACTTTTAGCTCTCTGTATCTTTAATTTTTAACGGTGTATACTATGTCAGCTTTTACTCTAAGTGATTCAAATGCTACTACCAGGCTGAAAAATACAAACAATCTAATATAACTTGATATTTTAGATTAAAAAGAGTTATGTATTTTCATCAATTGTAGAGGCAGAATGTTATAAACTTCTGACATTTGTAAAAAATTGTTTTCCTTTGATTATTGGAAAAACTAGAAATAAAAAAAATGCAGAAAAGTACTTTGGGGCTAAAGAATTGACACCTGGTTTGAACTAAAACCATAGGTTTTGGCTCTGCAGTAATTTTTTATGAGAAATTGTATCTAAGTACTCTGCTTTTAGACTTGACCAAAAAAATTTAAAAAAAAAAAGGAAAAAGAAGATAAACCTCGACAAGGAGATGAACCCAAGATGAGTTAGTAATACAAGGTTGCTTACATGGCTAGCATGAAAATCCTTTTGCCAATACAAGAGAGAAGGGAGTGGGCCAAGATGGTTGATAGTTTTCCAGTATAAACTGATTCTATTCCTCCCTTAAATGATTTTTTCCCCTAATTTCCCTATATATCAAAGCTCTTTCTGGACTATCTTTGCTTTTCACTGCAGCCAAAAAGCACAATTCTTAAGAATTTATCAGCAGAAAAGAAAATAAATATAATAAAAACTGAGCATGTCTCCGTGGAGTAAAGTTAATACAACAAACAATACACTGAACTAAGTACAAATTCAAGTCATTGAATGCTGGAAACACTTGAAAATATGCATGAGAAGCACTTCAGTCTCCACTGAACTACCTCCATATTTACATCTCTTTGAACTCCCCATGACAATGGTGGAGACATTGTCCCAAATGTGGGCAGCACCAGTTCACACACTAAGGAGAGGTATTTCTATTTTTCATTCTAGTTGGCACAAAGCTGGGTGGTAACCAACAAATGGCCAACTTACCTATCATCAAAACCTCACACTATTTTTACACTTTAACAAACAAATTCATCAGCATTTATTGGTTGCAGGGTACATCAATGAGTACTCAAACCCCTATTTGCCAGCTATATCTCTCATTTCTCGTGTTAATTAGTCCTCACGTGGAGTTCTTACTTCCATTTGTGTCTGGGGTCCATTTTGAGATGGCAGTCAATAAGTCAGTGGCTGCAAACCCACCCTTCCAAGCTTACCTTTACCCCAGTTCTGCTCCACAGTGCACCACACACTCCTGGGGTCTCACACAGACATCTTGGGATTGCCTTCACTCTTCCTTAAAACCAAAGATTAGCCAAGCATACAGTGTTCACAGTGCAATTGCTTTATCATAACTGCTCATCTATAGCTACTGATTAATGACTAAAAAAAACCTGCAAAGAATGATCCAAATCTTGGGGGTGCTTGCTATCAGAAATGTTCCCTTTGGTACTGCTGCTGGGTACCAATTCTCATACAACTGAAGTCAAAATAATCAGGACTGTTGCTCACCTGAAAATAAACCCCTTGCAAGCAACCATTGCAATGAACATTGAATAAGGTTCTTACAAGGGAAGACAATGAAATGGCACAAATCTCTGTTCTCATCTCTGTGCTGTGATTCAACTCATCCTGTATAAGTGTCAAAACCAGATTAATTCTTCCTAAAAGTGTTCAGCTTGAACTTAGACATCCAAAATTAAGAAGTATATATCTCACCCTGTGTGAGTTTGAAACAAGTTCTGTTAAGGCTGTTCCTCTTGCTAAGTGTCTAACAGCAAGGAAGTTTTTTCAGTAGTGAAACGTTTTGTCCTAGTGGGTAGGATACATCTCAGTTAAGTTTAGACAACCTCAATTGAAGTAGTTTGCAATGCTTACTTAAGAGTTAATAGAGATAAATAGGCATCTTGAATCAGACTCATTGCCTATGAAGACAGTCTGGACAAATAATCAAATGTAGACATCCTAATTCACTTATTTGGATTTGAAATGCATTCCTGATTGCAGATACAATGTTTGCAGTGACAAACAAAGGCATCTCTCTTTTCTTTTTCTCTCTCCTCACAAATTCCTATTCCTCACTATATTATGAAGATACTTTGCAGTCCTATTAAGAGTGATTAAATACTTGCTTAAGTAGATAATCAATGTCTGCTGAGACAAATTACCTTATTAAAGAGAAACCTAATTTTAAGCATCTCCAAAAATTGGGACATAGTATAAAATAAAAACCCAGGGCAGCCATCAAGGTCACGGTCAGAATGAAATGCATCAGTTCAAGCATAAGCAGAAATAACTACAAACAAACAGCCCAAGTAAAAGCAAAAAGCACAGACATGGGGGTAATTTATGTCTCAACACAGGCAGAGCAAGACTATGTTTTATGAATCTCTTGCTTAACTTTAAGTGACCTCTTTGCTCTGCAATTAAATTATCCGGAAAGGAAGAACATTTAATTCATTATAAGAGGGAATGGGTTTTTTTGCTATGCTAATGACAAGGCTTGTACTGAGACATAATCAGTTACTTCAGTTGACTGCTTAAATTCCAAGTATTTTCTTTCTCTCTGACTAATGGAAGTTACATTTTTTTCTTTTTTTTATGCCTTCAGTCATTATCTGATATGTTTCTTTAATGATGCCAAATTCATATGGCATTTTGCTCCCTCTGGCATACAGGTGGGTCCCAAAGAAAACTTTTTAATGAACCCTAATTTGTGCTTAAAAAGCAAACACCAAATAATGGGTAAGAATTTGTGTACCATGAAACTGGACAAATCCTGACATTTTCTTTGTTCATCATCCTTTTGTGAAATAAAGGCTGGCTGTAGGGACTAACTTGAAAGTCATAGCTGCCCAGACAATTATCCAATCCTTTCCTTTGGACCATTAGTATCTTCCTTGATGCTAATGGTCCAAAGGAAAGGATTGGATCACAGAGGATGCACCAGAAATTCACCTCTCAGCTGATCAGCTGGGGGTCGTTGGCAGGTCTGTGCCTCTTAGCCTGTGCAAGCCCCCCTCAAAGGATGAGAATTTCTGCAGAGAGAAGATACAAGATTATAGAGTCATAGATTCATACAATCATAGAATTTACATTGAAAAAGATCTCCAACAGTGAGTCCAACGGTTACCACCACCAAGTTTACCCTGAAACCATGTCTCTAAGTGCCACATCTCCACATATTTTAAATACCTCCAGGGATGGTGACTTCCCTGGGCAACCTTTTCCAATGCTTTACAAACCTTTCAGAGAAGAAGTTTCTCCTAATATCCAATCTACATCATCCCTGGTGCTACCTGGGGCTGTTTCCTCTTATTCTATCACTTGGGACTTGGGAGAAGAGACTGACACCCATATCACTATAACTTCCTTTCAGGTTGTTGTAAAGAGCAATAAGGTCTCTCCTGAGCCTCTTTTCTCCAGGGAGTTTTTGGAATTGATCACAACTCTGCATTCAGTGCCTTAAAATTTCCCTTCCCCAAATTCAGATCTCCTGTGTAGCTCACAGCCTTGTAACTTCTACATCTGCAAATGGGTGGGGCAGCAAATGAAGAAACAAAAATCAGGAAAGGTATTTGTGTCTTTCCACCCATACACCACCTGTGATTCTCACGTCTTTAAAGCTTTCCATAGAGAGTGTTCAGAGGTAGTTGGAGAAGGGAACACAGGACTAGATTAGATCAGTGCTAAACAACTGGCTTCCATAGGCTACCTGCAAACTGATGCTACTTAAAATTCAGAAATAAGAAGGCTGTTTTTCTTAAGACAAGGGATGGCATACAAGACCAAAAATTTTAGTCTACAGCTTCCTCACATATTTTGGCATAGATCCCCACTGCCTCCAACGCTTTAAAGTGAGCCAAGGCATTGTTACAAAAATACAGCTTTTGTCTCAGTATAATCAATGTCATTCTAGAACATGTGTAGAAAATTTTAAAGGCTGACAGATAGAATAGATACAATTTTTTGCACCTGTCTGTTGCTCCTACAACTTATTCCTATAGGGAGATGTATCGTACCCATGCCTCCATCTGCACAACTACCCCCTTTACACTGACTTCTGTGATAGAGAGCTCTGATAACTGGCAGATCCATTTTCCTTCAATCACATGTACAGGTGGGACAAAAACTTTTCTTTTGTAGGCTTAATGCTTGGAATAACAATCTTTCATTTGAAGTTTCACAGAATAATATGGCTGGATATGCACTAGAGTACTGGTATCTCCTTCTAGTCCATCTCCCTCACACACAGTATCTCCCTAATGTATCTCTTTTTTTTAATATACTTCAGTTATGTTGTTAAGAAGATGAAGTCTGCGTCTGCTTTTATTAGGCAGAGGATGGGAGGGGAGGAAAAATCTCTATTTTTACAGCAAACAGGCGCACAGAATGATTTTCATGAAGTTATCAAAAGGAAATATTTGAACAGATTTTGGTATCATTTATGAGTAGAAGCATGTAGAGCAATAGACAACTGTGATCTGTTGTCCAACAAGTGAATAAGATAGAGGCAGATGGCAATGCATTAACTCTGACGTGTTTGTTCCAAGGAGCCCGGTGCCAGCTGCGCTCACCAGAACTTCCCGGCATTAACTTCCCTCTCCTCCATTGCCACATGCCACCTAGCGACTTAACACCAAACCACAGCTTTTAAACCATTAACACTGAGAATTACAGCGTGCCGCGGGGACGCGTGCGTGTTTCTGAACGCCTACGGATGTAAAACTGGCCACGGAAACAGCTGAATGCAGAGCATGAAGCACAGCTTTACTCTGAGAGCAATTTCTCTCCCAGACTCCCAAGGACAAGGAAGCAAAACAAAAAAATCCGGTGTACCTGAATGATACAAATTTTTGTCTTCCAGTACTTGTGACTGTGGAGGACTAAAGCAGAGATCAGGTGATTCAGCCATTAAAATAACAACAACAAAAGCAAGACAGCATATCTGCTAAAACAACAAGGAATAAATTCAATCAATGTCTAAAACTAACGAACATTCCCTTCTTATTTAGACTTCTTAAATATTTTAGTTAACTTTCTTCTTAATCTCCGTATATTTTAAACTCTTAAAAGTCGTGGTTTTAGTCATATGAATTCTGGGCTTTTTTTTATTTTCACTTTCTCAGAGAACACAATAAGTGGTGAAGAGCACGTCTTCCTGACTGCCATCTAAGGCCATGTTACAGACATGTTTCACTTTATGAACTCTTTATCATATTTCTTACAAAGAATAGTGAGAATATGTTTTTTCTTGAGTAAAATTAGAAATGTTTAAATAGTTATTTTAACAGCTTTACCAGTAACAGCAGCCCTAGAAACTCACTTAATTATTTCATTGCAACAGCTTTCAAATCAAAACTCTTGTGCTTGAGCAGGTAGTTCTAAGAGATGTGATGATCTCTGGATTCTTCCTGATTAGGAAACAGAAAAACTCAAACCAAATAACACTATAGGGTACTAGTGATGCTTATCAAAATACTGTGTCTGCTTTCTCTCAAGTGTATTTTCATTGAACACTGTCTGAGAGGTTCTTCATTACACAGGCAGTCCAGACATTAGAGATTCAGCATGACTTTATGTAATGCAGATCAGAAAGCATTTGATGGCAACTTAATATTTGAAATGCAATGAATAATTCACTATGTGGATCCAGAACACCATTTTCTAACTTGCTACGTTAATAAGATTAAACTGCAAAGAATTATCATCTCAAGACAGAGCAGTATACCAGACCAAATCAAAATGACATTTATCATACACAACTGTTAAAAGATCTTGTAAATGAACACTGCAATATATTCTCCTTTGAGGGCATATTACTGTGTGACTGGTTACATAATATTATGCCATGTCTGTGCATAATATTTTTTTCATCTGAAAACTCCTGGCCTGCTACCCTAGAAAAAACTTCCCTAATCAGCATCAGGGAAGCTGAGGTCAAAAGAAACAAAGAATCTTAATTATTTCCCTCTTGCCTGATTCACCTGCAACTGCATAATATAAAAACCAGCCTGTATTACAACAAGATTTAGAAATTCAAATCTGAAATATGTTTTCCTGCTCTGTGGATTTTTTTTTAAAGTTCATACATGCTATGACTCCACAGTTTTAATGATACAAGGTATTTCCTTGCAAAGCAGTTGAATGCTTACAAATATTCCAGGCAGCATTCCACGAACAGCAGTATCCAAAATCCTATGTCCTGTCCAGAGCAAGTGTAACTGCATTTTAGAATTTGACCACTTGGTCTTATTTGCACTGGATAGGACCTACCAAAATTCATTTTGTTACAGTGTTTAAGCTCATCTATGAAGTCTAAGGTTTACAAACGTACCTTACATGTTATTCTGAGAGTAAATAAAAAATTCTCAAATATCTGAACAGTAAGCAAGTTTCTAATGCTAAAAACAAACCTGGACTGATGCTACAGACCTAGGCTGATGCTTTATCAGTATTGACAAAAGAAAGAATGGGGGGAAGGAAGTTTTGTGAAAACTTAGGCACTGATGGCAAACATTCAAAATTTTTGTTTAATTTGGAGGCTAAATATTCTCCTACAACTATTGGTTCTCCTTCAACCTGTCGTGGGTATCAGCTTTGATAAATGGGATGATAGGAGTGATTCATCCTTCCTAATGCTCTGCTCTACAGCTGACCTCAGCCTCTCCTGAGAGTTCCTAGAGTCTGCTGAATTTACTGGTATAACCTATGGCTCATAACTAAAATTTTGAAATAATTTTTTACTGCAACTGAAATATGTTATATATGTGTGTCTCAGTGAAGTGATATCAGAGAGGGTAATGAGGGCAACAAATACGGCTTTGTGACAGGAATCTGCCTTTGAAAGGCTGTTTGTTCATTTGCTGTTTAAAAACCATCTGTTTTACAGGAGAAGGCAGCAGCACACAGCGTAGTACACCACAGGCTGTCAGTTCTGTATTTACTAGACAAGGACAATGCCAGTCTAATTTTAATGATAAGCTACTCTTGTTGAAGCTAGGCAGAACAGCCTTCTCCAGCTTCTTTGCAGGTGTGGCAGTTTGTAGAAAATCTCCCAGGGTTTGATTATTAACAACTAGTAGAGTTGTTAATATCTTCCAGAAACCTCACAGAGAAAAAGAAGGAGAAAGAGAAGAAGGAGAAAGAGGGAGGCTTTATGCTTTCATTACCAGCTGTGGCAGGAAAACAGGATCCTGAGCTCCTTGAAGCCTATTTACCTAAACATGGGAGAGTTTTGCCAAATTATAAACAAACTGTGGCAACTCTTGGTTGGGATCTGTTACTTTTTGGTTCATGGCAGCAGCATTGTGTCTCACTTTGGCCCTCAGAGGGATGAAAGGTAATAATTCCTGTAACAGTGTGAAACTGCACATCAAAGCTACCAGGCAATCGCTTTATTTGCCTAAAAGCTAAAGGTCAGACCATTTTACAAATAGATAGTAGGTTAATAGCATGAATCAGACCACCTATTTTTCCTGAATCCTAAAGAAGAGCTACATGTTGTCTGTCTCGGAAAGCACAAGAGGCTGGGGAGCAAACTCAAGCACTCGCTCACATAATCAAAACATCCCGCTAGCTCACTAGTCAGCTTTCAAACTGTACCAACCAGCTTTTTTCCAAGATTAAACCTGAGCTGGAGGAGGGATGTAGTCAATTCCCAACAACATAAGGACAAACCTACACTAGAGTTGCTTTATTCCCCACTTAAATCCTCCAACACAATCCAAGGACACCTTGCAGTCTCAAACATACCTGAAAGCTCTCATCCCTTCCCCAAGGCATGCAACCAACACTTTTAGTTTCTCACTAAGAAACCACTCTGCATCACAGAGCTGCATCACAGCCCTACATTAATTCAGACACTCCTGGTGGAAACAGAGGTGTGGGCAGGGCAGACTGTAGCTGTAGACTGTATGTAAACTCTGCCCCTATAGGGCAGTCCAGTCTTCTCTTTCATAATACTACCCATGTCCAGGACATTTAAAACAAATTAATCATGCTGTACTTAAGGAAAATTATCTTGCTTGAGCTATGTTGCAGTTCAGTGATGGAAGTGGAGAAGGCTAAATTGCTTTCCAGCCCCTGTGCTTAGGGTAGGACTGGCAAGCTCAAAGCAAGTTCTCATGAAGCCTAACACAGCCTGGGAGCACAAAATACATGATTCATACTGAGTAAACAGCATCAGACCAGTGTGGCAGTGTGAAGAAGGCATGTCCTAAAGATCTAAACTTTGTTCAGGTAGCAAGCTTGGAGTTATGGAATAATGCACTCTACAAGTCACTAGTTACATAAAACTTGTATGTGAAACTTTACCAGGCTGTGTGCTAAAGAAAGTATGAATTGGAAATGCAGATTGTACACAATGTAAAGAGTATTAAATTAACTACTTCTAGGCTGACTCATTGTTAATACTCAATATCACTACTATGTATCACTGTATGTATACATTAGTAATCTAACACTGAACAAAATAATATATATCAGTTAAGGACTTCAAATGAAATCAACATAACACCATCATGAATATGAGTGTTTTCTTTTTTAAATACAGTAGTTTAATGCAATTCAGACAGATAAAATTGAACAGTAAAACATGGCAGAGAAATAGTGTATTAATTATGCATTTGCAACCTACGATGCTTACTATATCAAAACAGTAGATTTCAAAGCACAGTAAAGGGCTGATATTAAACAAACAAGTTGTGGTGCAACAGTTTCACCCATCTCACCTGATTTGTGGCAGCTGCTTGTATAAAGGCTCTTAGCTTATGCTGAAGTAACTCTAGCTAGCTTAGCCTTGTCTCATTAACTTTGTACGCAGTAAAAATTTTTTCATGCATCTGAACTTTCCCATGACACCTAACTTTCAGGTTAATGCACAGCACTGAAACATCACAGCCAGAGAGTTACAAAAGCTCACCCAGATTTGAAAACATGAACAGTATTTTAACCTGTACTGATGGAAAGAAGATGTTTATCTGGGGGAAAAAAATCAAACCACATGACAAAGAAAGTGGAAAAAAAAAAAGTGAAAAATACACTGCACATATTTTACTAAACCAAGGGATATCATGGTAAGAGCAGTGCTCTCTAACACTGTTAAAATTCCTTCACCTTATGAAGCTGTCTTCAAGGAGACAACAGAAGGACAGAATAAAGTCTAGGGGGACAAACTTGAGCAGTGAGCCCACAAGAATCTCATGAAGTTTGGTGTGTCTAAATACAAGATGCTGCACCTGGGTTGGTACAGTCCCAGATATGAGTACAGATTGGGAGAATAAGTGATTGAGAGCATGCCTCTGGAGAGGTTTTGGTGGTTGTCATGGATGGAAAGCTGAACATGATCTGACAGTGTATGCTCACAGCCTGGAGGGCAAATCACAACCTGGGCTGCATCAAAAGAAGTGTGGGCATCAGGCTGGGCAAGGGGATTTTTCCCCTTCTTTGATCTTGTGACACTCTACTGTGTACAGGTCTAGGATCATCAGCAAAAGAAAGATATGGACCAGACCAAGAAGGGGAGGGACATGAAGGTGATGAGAGGGATGAAGCACCTCTCTTATGAAAACAGATCGAGAGAGTTATGGTTCTTTAGCCCAAAGGAAAAGAGGGAGAGCCCTTATTGCAACCTCCCTTACCATAAGGGAGTAAGCATTCAGAAGTCTTCAGGGGTAAGCATTCTCTAATGCATATAGCCTCAGTACTTCAAATAGCCCATTGTTTTTATAATTTTTTTATAATTTATTTAGACAAGTCAGTCAATTATCTTTTATACTGATCTCTATAGCTTTGCTTTCTTCTCCCATAAATGCAGTCTCTTTTTCTTTTTTCGGCCAAACTACTGCATGTGAAAATTTCTAACATGCGGCACCTTCCTCTTAGTCCCTCAATCAAGATGCAAACCATCTTCAGATCATATTTTGAAAGGATATTTTCTCTGAAATATCCTTAACTGGTATTTATTAACTACCCATAGAAGTTTTGAATTTCTGCAACAAATCTGAACTACTAAAACAATGTGATTTAGAACTAAGCAGACTATATTTTAAAATGCATTATTTAAACTACTTCCTTTTATGATATTAAAAAAAAATAAGAAAACAACAGCACTTCAGTGTTACCTCTGTAGAACATTTGTGCAGCTGTTCCTTTAAGTAAAATGGACATGGACCAAATGAAAATATTTATGTCTAAGCAGAACCTCGCAAAAATATTTTATATATGACTAGGAAAGGAAAAATGAGCAGGGCTTGGAAGAATAACAGCAACAAGAGATATCACTATCAGAAATAAAATTAAATGTAGACAGGAACATCAAACAAGAATGTTGTATTATAAATAACCATGTCCCTAACTGAATTCATAAATCAGACTTTACTTATCTTTAATCTCTCTCTTGAGCATTGTAGATGTAGCATCAGCTGCCTAACTACAGCCCTGACTGGCATTTGATCCCTGGGACAGTCTGGTCAGCCTTGAAGCGGTGCATTCTTCCTCACATTAATCCATGCCCTGGACCAGATTGAGGCTTCATTTTTACTCTAAGCCATATCTCTTCCCAGGCTGCTTTCAAATGACTTTCCCAGTTCACCTCGAGAAAAATTTTGAGGCTGTGCATTGTGCAGGGTTCCTTGGCAATTGTCATGCAGCCAGCGCAGCCCACCCTGGCACCGGCCCATTAAGGCTCCAGTCATGCCTCCAAGGTCTGCCCCTGTCGGCATTTCATCTTCAGCTCCCACTTCAGCCCAACTGCCTCTGCCAGTTCCATGAGCCTTGAAGGTCACTTGGTCAATAAAAAGATCAAAAGTGAATAATGAAGCCTAAATGTACAAAAAAGGCAGCAGAAGAAAGCAATACAATTGTATGGCAGGAAATTACTGACACAACTTTTGCCAGAGAAGTGGTTATAATGTCAGTCATAGCTAATAAGTAGACAGCTGCCTTTATTACTTACAGATATCTTATGCATAATGTTTCTTAGCTGATACTTTCCTTATCCATCTGCAAAAGAAAACAAGTAAACAACTTGATTTCATTTTTATCTCTCACTTCCATTAACGATCTCTTTTTTTGCCTTGAAAATGGCAGTATTGGCCAAAAATATTCATTCTAAGTTCTCTTGCAAATTCCCTGCTTCTCTGAATTCCTTATATGACTGCCCATTCTTAGCCCAAATATAAACTATTTGTCCTTCAGAGAAACTATATATGTACATTGAATTTTATTTTGTGGTATCCTGAATACCTAGCCATTACATTCAGGCAACCCCCACTAAACTGTTCAAAACATCTCTGTTTCTTAGCATTGTTAGGAATGTTTGTTTCAAGTTGCCTATAGCTGTTAATTATTGTTGAAATGCAACTAATTTAGAAATGAGTGATAGAAATAAAGGAAAGCTGGTGCACAACAGAACTGAAGGAAAATCAAACCTGAAGATTTCTTTCCTGTTGTGTACTACCTATTCTTAAAATGACACTGACATGCCTTCTTTATATTAAAAAAAGGCTTTGGGGCAAAGTTATCTGAGCTAATTGCACCACAACTTTAATAATACTACACCTATAAATAACCACATTAAAATTACATTAAATTAAATGTGAAAAAAAAGTTCTGATTTATTCAGTCTCTATGTGGCAAACTGCTATAAAGTCATAGAATAGAAAAAATGATTAAGCTAATAAGTAAAAATGAAGTATGGACTGGAGAGAAATATAAGATGAGAGAAAGGATTAAATATTTATATCTAGGTTCATTAGCTCTTAATTTAAATTGATAAATACAGTACGCACAGATTTAAAACAATAATTGCCCCCAGTATAAAAAAAAATCTGGGTGCAAAAGTTATGCACCTCTATCCTATTTTAAACACTCCTGTCTAATCCTGCCCAATTTGCAAAGTCAGAAATGAATTTTGGAATGAAAGCTCAAGAAATACAAGGAGCTCCTGGAGCAGGAGGCCACAAAGATGCTGAGAGGTCTGGAGCATCTCTCCTATGAGGAGACACTATTGAATCTGGGCCTGTTTAATCTAGAGAAGACTGAGAGGAAATCTCATCAATCCACATGAATACCTCAAAGGTATGTGCCAAGAGGATGGTGCCAGACTCTTTACTGTGGTGCCCAGAGACAGGATAAGGAGCAATGGCCATAAACTAAAACACAGGAAGTTTCACCTCAAATGAGGAAGAACTTTACACTGAGGGTGGCAGAGCGCTTGAACAGGCTGCCAAGGAAAGGGGTCACAGAGAGCCTCTCTGAACACAGTCAAAATCCATCTGGATACATCCCAGTGTATCCTGCTCTAGGTGGCCCTTCCTTGGTAGGGGGATTGGTCTAGATGATCTCCAGAGGTCCTTCTCAACCCTAAAAATTATGTGCTTTTGTGATTCTGAGAATGAGGCAACAGAAGGCAATAAATATTAAATCAAGATATTAGGTTTTGAGGAATGTTTTCAGCAGAAGTCATATGAAGAGCATGACATGTCAATGGAAGAATTCCAGAAACAAATGTAAAGAAAAGCTGCAGTTTAGTCATCAAACCTTATAATGTTGTGGATTGAAGAAAAAGGGATATACAACAAGACTTAAAATCTCTTAGTTTTGTCAAACCAAGTGCATATGAGAAAAAGACAAACTGCAGTAGACACGAACTTCAGCTACATATATCAAGAAAGAAATCCAGCATCAGGATTCCCCCGTGGATTATCACATTTTATGACACTTGGAGATTATATGACTTTTGAGGATTCTATTTAATTTTATTCTGAAATTAACTTAGCCATTTTTTTTGCTAAATGAAGTTGTACCTGCATTTTGTCTACCTTCCCCATCACAGAAGACAAAGATGCACTTTCCCAGTGTGTTTCATTATTATTACAAAATAAATTTGTGATCAGTTTGTGGTTAACAACCATATTCAGTGGTCAGTTTTCTGCATTTTTTCCTAAAGCAATGTAGTGAAAAAGGCTGCTGGCAATTAAAGTAGTTCATCAATAGTAGTTGGTTTTAAATAAATGAGCACAGGAATAAGCTCTTGATGCAACTTAATATTTAGGGAAGGACAAACTCAAAGTGAAGTGGAAGAACTGTTTCACAAAGCTACGTGTCCATTAAGGACCCTTTGACAGCAAGAATGTGGATATTTGCTAAATAAGTAAAATGAATCTTCACTTGTTGCACATTCTATGCAACAGATGACTTAGTCCTGAAAGATGGAGTATTATGTCAGTGAAAATAAAACAGACTGTTTATCTGCAGCTATATTCCTATCTTTTTCAAAATATTTTTCTGTCTAAACACAGCTAGATTTTTTTTTAAATTTTGCTTTATTAGCGGAAAGTCTTGAATTGCTGTTTGAGACAACAAACATGAAGAATATTTGAGCCAAACAAATTGCCATATCAGAGAACTGCAAGAGTTAATCCCATAATGAAAAAGTGTGGGTAGGATTAAAGCAAGATTGCACCAAGTTATTTCACAAGTGAACAAGAGTCAGCTCCTGAACTTGGAACTTGAGTAATGTATCTTCTGTCTGGGCCTTAACATCCATGACTGCTGAGTGCTCATTCAGAAAATTCATGACAAAAGACTAATTCAGTCCTCTTACAGTCACTTTTGATAGATGAATAGGTTTTATTCTGACAAAGCCATTAAAATCAACTTGGAAAATTGAAAAAAAGAGAGTTTTTGACTGTCATATAAACAGTTCTCTGATAGCTCCAATTCCAATTTGCAAGCAACTTTATTGCAGACCTTCAGTTTCCTTGCCATTTTATTTTCAAGATTAATTAACAAACACACATAATGAATACATAATTAACAGATGCATTTGCTTTTATGTTACTGTAGATATGAAACTTCAGGAGAAAACCATAAGCTTACTGTAAATGTTATGGAACAAAAGGGTAAGCGCATACTTAAATGTCAAAAAATTATTCTCAGTGTGTCTCAAGGCAGTTTTAAATGCCTGGGTTTGTTAATGTGATTAATGTGCTATCTTTGAAAAGATATTCACAGACAAAAAGTCTGGCAATAAATTTGGTTACATGTATCTACAAATATTTCTGGTTCTGTTCTTGATTTCCAGTAACTCTATCTATAGTCCCTGACAAAATATTTGTCCTTTAAAAGTTCCAAAATGCAGATTCTGTGGTTTCCTCAGTGTTTAAATTGGGACATTTTCATATTGTAAAATAAATCTCTTAAATTAAAATGAAACCCCACACAGTCTGTGTATTAAACAGATGGAAAATGTTTTCCTTCACATCCAGCACTCGCAATTGTACCTTAGCATGCTTGCGCTGCATTACGGGAGCATTTCACTGAGGGATCATTACAACTGCAGCCTTCTGGACTCTCTGCCTGGTGTTTATCTACTCTACAGTGCAGGCGAAAGCATTTCTGCCATGACCACACAGAAAGGAGCTCTACCTAAAAGGCAAAAAGGGGTACATCCTGTGCCATTGGGACAGTTTCCCTATTTTTGTTTCCTGATAAAAAATGATAATTAAATTTTTTGCAATTGCATTACATTAGTCATTGTTGTTTATCTTAGATCCTAACACATTTTTGCATAATGCTACCAAGGCTAGCATTCTTATTTTGGTGAAGTAATGCAAAATTTGGAGAACTGTTCCCTGTTTGAATTCAGGATCAGTTTCCAAATTATGCAGTTTATCAAGAAAATTACAGGTTTAAATCTTATCCAACAGTGTGCTTTGAGAAACTCCAAGGTGAAAAAGATATAATCTCTTCTATCATGAATTTTTTCAAGACATACAAATTTAAACACTTAGCACCAAGAATTTATTTTTCCAAAATGAAATATTTAGACAATATTTTAAATGAGGGAGATAGAAAATAACTTTTCTGAAATAGCAAATTAATGTGGTGATACAAGATCAATTTCAGTGCTCAATATTTAATTTGGCAAGGAGTGACACTTTGGAGTAGTCAAAATAATTTACTAATTTAGACTGATTTAAATAAAAACATTAAAAGATCTATTTTCAGAATAAATTGTTCTGTCTTCAAACCAATATATGTCATATTTTAAATTAAGAGTTTTAACATAATGTTTCTTTTGAATATTTATCTCCATTAAAACCAGAAAGAGCTCAATAACATGAAAATTAAACTAATGTTCTCATATGACAAAAAGAAAGTGTAGATTAGTCAGATTATCATAGTTATTAGTCAGATTAGCATAGTTAACATGTTTCAAAAAGAAAAGGGAGGAAACACAGCAGTTTGACACGTGAGAAATGCATTTCCCACAGCTATTTGAAGAAAAATTTTATATGAAACAAACATTTTAAAAATCTTGTCTTATTTATCTTAGATATTATATTTTCACTGTGACATCATAGTGCTGCAATCATAAAATTTCCATTCACATTTTTTAAATACTGGTAATTGTAAAATTAGTATTTTTATAGTTTTTTATACTTGGACAGAAACCGTGTCAGATATTTAAAATAATATTTTTAATAATACAGTCCAATTCTAGGATCAAAGATTAAGGCAGACATAACTAAAATAATCTTTCATTTTCTTATTCTTTGTTCTTCCAATAAATATTCTGCTACTGGTACCTCAGGATAAATGTCATTTGATTACAGTGAAGAGAGGAGGACTGCAGGAGCACTAGCCACTAGTATAACAATTATCTACAACTGAAATATTTGCCTCAACTGGTTATGTGGAAAGAGCAGATATTTATCAGTATTTTAGGAGACAAGTCCCAACATTAAAAAAACTTGATTACAGGTCTTCATTACAAAAAGAAAGGCTTGGCCATGACCTGGGACTGTACATTTACTGCAGACAGGTAATATGTGGTTATTCCTGGGAGGTGTAATCTGGGAATTTAGAAACACACTGTACCTCTGTGTGGCAATTAATTCAGCTAGAGTCTTGTTAAATTGATGTGCTGTTCTTTCCTGAGTACTGCTGATACTGACTGCTTTGAATTTTTCTAAGGAAAAGACAAAGGACCATTTATAGTTAACCATCTATGGAAATGAACAGTGTGAAATTATGAAATTAATTGCGGAATTCCTATGTTTCACTTCTTAGATTTCCACAGCACCTTCCCTTGAAGATACCATGAGCTATGTAAGAATTTGTAGCTATCATCAACAGATCTTATTCCCATATAAAAGTAGAGCTATTTCCCATTATGATTTCCTCCTGGAAATACTCCCTGCAGGAGGATAAACATATGGTAAATGTGAAAAAGTTAATTGCCTATATATTGGCTGTAAAAGTTAATTAGCTGCATAGTCTTCCATATATTGGTATTTTAACAATTTACCTTCAGATGTCAAAACTGATGCTTTCATTTTCCTGGGTCTGTTACCTCAAAATTTGCTTCCAAGAAAGTTCAATGCAACAAACAGATCTTTCTGTCCAGAGACTGCATGCACCTTACAGAGTAGTTAGACTCTTTTTGTCAGTCATCCCAGTGAAAATAATTTCATCTTTGGGATCCTTACCATCTGATTGTGAACAGTCAGTCAAAAGCTAACCTGAAAAAAATATTTTTTAAGCCAGGTCTGTTGCCTAAAGAAATTGTTTGTCTGGCAATATAACCATAATAGCTCAGGAAAAAAGGGACAAAAATAGTGTCAGACATGATTTGTGTGGTCCCAATCCGCCAAGAAGCCGCATCTTGGTTCTCATATTCTGTTGTTATGACTACCTGCATTCGAGTTTAAATTAGTCTTGTATCCAGGCTTTGAGCAAGCACCAAAACATGGAGTGTGTGGGAGAGAGGAGAGTTTCAGCTCCAAAGACCCCTTAGGACACTGCATCAAAGACCAAACTGAGATAGGCAGGTACCTGGTAAGAGCCACAGCCACACTCATTTTTCCCGGTTCTCATGCTGTCTACAGATACAACACATGGCTAATATCAGGTAGAAAACTATCACTCTTCTTCCTTAGAGGCCCAGTAGGACAAACCAGATTTTTGAAATTCTGGGTAGCTGAACATAAACTTTCTGTAGCCCCATGCCCTTTGGAGTCCTTTAGTTATGTTTCTGGGAAGGGTTACTTACGTAGGAGGATGTGGATCCTACTGAATATGCCAGATACTTGAAAATGAGGTGCTAAATCATCTAACACTGTACCTTCTACGGGGTTTAGGCCCTACCATTGTCCAAATTTTGATACAAAGTTGGTGCTTTTAAGTTTGGCACCATTCTGAATGTCACACTGATCAAAATTCTGGGCAATGCCAACTAACAGTGTCAGGACAGAACTTATAACTTAGCCCTTCAGCATCTGTGGCACTTGCATTTTAAACCATTCCTTCATGTCTTTTATGGACTGCTCCAGCTAGCTGTTTCCAAGACAAAACTGCTGTAGGGAAAAATAGAATCAAGAGGTCTGGAGGCAAGACAGTCTGCATCACTTGGCTCTGATGTTCCCTTTAAATATTATAATAACTTATTATAACAGTATAATAATCAATTGTTTCTCTTTTACTTACTGGAGCCTCTGGAACGCTCAGTGAGACCTGTGAGATCTTTAATTAGCAAGAAATGGACAGCCTGGAGGAAGCCTGGTAAAATTAGGTCTATAGGAAGGTTCTTTACTTCTCTCTCTTTTGGGAAAAGCAAAGGTAAAAAGGGGACTGCAATGAAAAAAAAATAAATTATTTTTGGATTTACAGTGTTTTTTATGTGAAAATCTTACAGTAGTTATGAATTTCATGTACTCATGCAACTTACACGTGGAAGTTCACATTTCCTTTGTGGCTAAGGGCTTAGTCAATGGCTGAACATACTCCGTATCACCACATACTCCTCTTGATGTCTGCTAACTAATTATTTCAGATGGAATAAAAAACACTGGAAGGTACAAGTTCTTAATTTGGACTTGACCTCAACTTTTATCAAAGATGAAACTTCTTCTGTAATAAATTTGTAAGAGTTAGTAGGAATTCCTTTCATAATTTCTTCAACTTCTCATGTATGATTTTTAAAATAATGATAAATGTTTCTGCAGTTACTTTTCAAATGAAAACATCATCCCATCAGAATCTGAAAACTTAAAGACTGAGCATCTCTTCCATTCCATTATATGCCTTAGTTATCATGAAACTGAGAAAAATAAATGACTGTCAGTAAATGACTACCACTGACTACCCATCTCTTAACACCACTGCCTCTAGTCTGACTTAACTGGCTAGCAATTGCATTAAGAGTGCTTTCTGCAGATTTTAATTCCTTCTTTCTATGCAGATTATTCCCAAAGAAACAGTAAAATTTTCTAAAGCACGTTAACTCTGTTTATTTCTGCATATTTGAAACAATTCTCATTAGATCTTATACTCAATTCCAGTAAGCTTTTAAGGAATTTACATAGCCGAGAAAATCTTTCTTTTTACAGCTCCATTGGCAAATCTGAAGTAGTGTAAAATGATCTTGTGATAGTCAAACAAACCACTGACCTATTTGTTCCATATTTGCTTGTCTTTGACAAATATGTGCTGGACTAAAAACAGTTGAGTCAGAAGAAAAATCTGGACCAGCATCAATAAAGGCTTATTTTTCTTAAATCAGTATAAGGCAAATTTAAATGCCCAGGTGCAAAATTAAGAGTCGGCGGCCTCTACAAGCACTTACAGCTGGGAACAACTTTTCTGAATCTGAGGGTTTCACCATCAAGTTGGCTTTGCAGCAGCAGCAGCACTTTAGATTCCTGCAAGAAGGTGAAGATCCCTGCAGGCCCGATGAAGTAGCAGTGCTTGAAACATACCTTGTACACAGACCTTACCAAAGGCAAAATTACTCCTTTTAAAAATTCTAAGGATGAATTCACCTACTAGCTTACCAAACAGATGTAGGAGATCTCTTCCAAACTAAGGAGTGATAAATCCACATCTTAAAGCTACTATTAAAGCACCAAGAGAGAAACTAGTTTCCATTCTATACAATGAGGCTATGGCAGTATAGAATATAAAGTTGAAGAGGCTGTGGCAGTTGAAGAATATTAAGTCCCAGGGGCCAGAAAACAAGAGATGTTTCTTCACTTCACTGTGAGATGATGCTCTGATTTCATTTTATCTGAGTGGGGAATAGACTCCAGGTTTTTTATTTTATGGTTAAATGGTTTAATTATTCTGTGAGTAAAAGTCTTGAAAATTGGAAAGTGTGTCACTACTATGTTCTCTTGATCCTTCATCAGCTCACTGGAGTCTTTTAGTCTTCCAACAAGAAGTCTAGCTGGGACCTTTACAAAAAACTGATTAGAAAACCAAACCAAAACAAAATATCCAACCAAAACCCAAAAATACAAGTCCCTATACACTGAGATGCTGTATGCAAACAGACAGCCCCTAGCTTTCAGTAAAAGCCACTTGTCCCACAGATGGGCTGAGGGAACCTGTATGTCATTCTCTTATTAATTTCTCCTCACAAACGCACTTGGACGAGCCTCCAAAACACTAAAAGCCACAGTGGTTAGATTATCCTGTATGTTTCAATGTTTTTTTTAAGAAAAAGGGGTTGGTTCTATCTTTCCCATGAGTGATGTAAAAGATCTTGTAGATTGCCAAGTCAATCTGGCAATCTCCAACATAAGGGAAAGCTCTCCTTCTACTGCCTGGATAAAGTCCTCAGGCACTGTCAGTGGAGATTTGTGACCGATGTCAAGATCTCAAGAGAAGATTTTTAGCACCTCACTGGAGAAGATCAATTTTATCAATCTATCCTCAGCTGGTACACATTTCCAGAGGGCTACTGAGCCTCATTACCAAATCAGGCAGGCAAACAGGGCAGGAAACCTCAAGACGATTTAAAAGCCCACTATCAAAAATCATAGCGGATACTGGACTGGGCAGAATGGGAGAGAGATGCAGATCAGAAATGCTGCCTGAAGAAACCAGAAGCTGTGTTGTAAGGGAGTTGTTAGTAAGCATTTATACAGTCTTGTTTTCCTGGAACATAACTGAAGTTAGTAACATTAGATACAGCTGGTCTAGTGCTTTGACACTTTGACACTTTGAACTTCAGAAAGCTCTCGGTCTGGGTATTTATTTCCATGCCTCTAGGTCCAAGTATAATGGAGCTATTAATTCCTGCTGGTTTTGCATATTATGGATAAACATGGTCTTATTATAAACTGCAATTTTTTTGGCTTAGCTGTCTTTGCAGAGTGGAGGCTAATCTTTGCTTTTGATAGGCTTTCCCTGTTTATACTTCTACATGCTATGTGAGTTGGACAGTGTGACTGTAGAGTACTTGAGTTATTGAAAGGCAGTCAAATACTCTCATCCCAAGTCATCCAGCTGTAAATCTGAAAATATAACTTGTATTTATGTTGAGAAACACTTGCATATTCTTACATCTGAGAGCTTTAATTGCTGTAGTATTATTACTTGCCATGTTGCCTTTTTGACTCCTATTTGTTGTTTTATTGGTAGGCAGTAGTGAAATGGTTAGCAGCACTGAACAGAAATTCCTAATGCTTGCACCCTGTAATCATGAAAGGAAACCTATTAGATCTAATTCTCTTTTTTATTCTCTTTTTTCCTGTCACGTCTTTTAAAGCAGCCACATTTTCGAAAGACGTGTAAATATAATGGCAGTAATATTGATCCTCTGCTCCAAATTCTTAAGTACCACAATCATTCTAAGAAATATTTTTAGGTAGGAAAATATCTCTGCCACCCCCAATTTGATTTGGGCAGGTAGCCTGGGATTGTTTGGCAGTTCAAGATGAAAAAAAAATAACATCTGAAATAGTAACATTTCATGGATGTCTAAATAAAACACTCTTGTTCTAAAAATAGAATGTGTATATGCAGACTGCACAAAAAAATAAAGAAAAACATTATTTCAATACTTGTTAGGTTCACAAACTAAAAATAAGTCACTCTCAAGCTAAAATTGCTTAAGTATTAGTTAGGGGTAAAATCAATGCTGGACTGAAAGTTGCAAAACCCTAGAAACTCAGAACTAATTTGTTTTCCAGAGTTTAGAAAAATGGAAAACTGGAATAAGGTGCAGCTTACCATAGGTACAAATTTGTTTTTAAATTTTTTTATCATTTTCTTTTTACTGAGTTGCACTACTTTTCCACTCTATATTAAACCTCCTAACTTTAGAAGCTTGCAGAATTATTACAGCATACTTCATTTTTAAAAAAATTCATTAATACTTTTGAAGTAACTTTTTGGAAAAGAAAGGACACTGATACCACTAGGGCTCTTATTTGGAAATATAAAACTGTCAGATATAGGAAGGAACAACTTTCTTGTTGGTGTACTGGTTTATCATTCCTTCTATTTATAGCTTGGTGAAAAACTCATTCTATTTGCTCACAGAAAAATGAAAATAAAATTCCTAGGTTACATCTAGGAGATTACACATTTGACATGAAGGGGATCAAGCTGTGTTTTATACTTTTCTTGTTGAAGAGTTTTGGCAGTTCTCAGAGTTAGGATCAACAATTTTTCCAAAACCAGCTACTGGCACTGAGGCTGAATTTCACAATGCATTGTGGCCCACTGCTGATGCAAGTTTGTGTGGCTCATTGATTGTTCCCTGTGTTAAACATACTTGGTCATGCTGGTTTTTTCCCAGCCTTCAAATCATGATGGGATGTATTTCCTCCTGTATATTTAAGCTTTTTTATTTTATGAATTATGGTGAATAGGGAATTTATAAAACTAAAATAATAGACATAGGAAAGCAGGAAGGTAAGTTTGATTTTGAAGGTCGGTCGTATGGTCTTTTCAATTTTCAATAATGTGTATAAATTTTGAAGTTTTGATTCAAATCTTGAAAGGAATGAAGATTTTGTACTGATTTTTATCATTTCATAAGGACAGTCAGTTTATAGGAAGGTCAAGGTTCAGCAGCCAAGACCATTACTCTTTACACAATTTAACACATGCACAAATATTCATAGTTTAATAAAATGTTATCTCCTGGGTTTTCTGCACTTCCTCTTAAAGGCAATGAATGACAAAATAAGCTGACAAACTTTTGTGAATATTTCCTGATGAGTTTGTTCTGTTAAACCACAAAATTATTTCAATATAGTTATTTTCTCTTTGGAAAGGAGGATATTACTACATACTCAACTCAGAATTCAGATTACTATTATCTGCTGCAAAGATTTGATTTATTTTATTTAAAGATCAAATTATGCTTATCCTTTGGAAGATGGGTATTGTCAAAAAATTTCCAATTATTCAAAATCAATTCCAAAGAGAAGAAAAACGGAGATATAAAATTATGCTAAGATTACTTTTCTGTATGTACTATCCCCACATATTGCTAGAAAAAAAGGATCTTTTTTTTTTTTAGTATAGAGGGAATGTTTTTAATGATGTTTTCTGCTTTCTAAAGATAGAATCAGGCTAATCAGCTTGCTGAAGTTTAATTTATAATCTAGTGATGTCCATTTTGCATATTTGGATACTATTTGCATAAACAACGTAGCTCCTATTATCAGCTTTTCCAAAAAGATTACAAAAATACTAATTAATCCAATTTACATGAGGATGGAGATAGTTACCAGCACATATTTTCTATTTTTTTCCTTTTTTAACCATAGTAGAAAGCCTTTTTCTTTTTTTATAGATTCACACTTTACCCTTACAGAATTGTTCTAATAAGCATTGTTTGAAGTTTTCAAAGATAGGGCTCAATTCCCTCAAAATGGATTATTCTATGATTATATTCCCTGGATATTGACTGATATGAGACACCCATTCTGATGAAAATGAAATCTGGAGTCCTGAGCACTCTCAACACTATAAATAGCCTCCTTTTGGTCTTATATTCTCACACACTCATAAATGAGAAATTTGTGGAACAGGTTAACCCCACTGTATTTGCCTTTGAAAACTGAATTTCTCTTTTTTTAATTTTTTCTTGTCCTTCTGGATATCTCTATATTCATGTTTTTCAAAGTCCAAGGCTGTATTAAATTTTGTGTGAGTGAAAAAGCAGGGTTTGATAGATTTAAATCCCTGGGTGATTGACAGGTACCATCTTCGCATCCAGCATCACTGCAGTCAGTGAGCTGGAGGGTTTCAGAGAGAGTGAAAACAAAGATCATACCCTAAGGATTGCTTCTCCCAGTACTTGCAATAATAACCCTGAGTTTTGTCCTCAGGCAACACACATGAAAACAAAAACAAAAATAAAAAGAAGTGCATAAATTATTTACAACTATTAAACATTAAAACAGCAAAGGGTTTTTTTTTCAGGGGATTTGATGTGTCAATAAAATAACAAAAAAGGAATAACAGCCTACTTTGCTGAATTCTCCTATTGGTATCCAAATTGAAGGGAAAATGGCAAGGACAGAATTTTTATAGATTGTCTGTGTGTAGTTACTTGAGTTAAAAATGTGGGTGCAAATTAATATAACTCAATCCTTCTGTTACGTGTGGTGCAATCTTTTTCCGTTGGTACACAGGTCACACTGTCTTGTGGGTTTATGGGATCTCTCACTGCTTTCCCAGGTATAATAGAATGGCTATGTCTGAATACGCAACTTTTCCTGATTTTTGGTGATGTCTGCATCTCACAGACATGAAGCAACTAGCAATTTTATCCTGCTGCAGAGATGGAACAGCTGTGCACAGGGCTAAGCTGCATCCAGTACTGTTTGCTGTGGCTCCAGGTATACATCCCTTAGTGTGAAGTCTCCTGGTTTTGCCTATCTGGACAAGATCTCACAGTTCTGTTATTTTTGGGTCAGACCTTCTGTACTGTCCCTTGTACTGCACTGCACATCCTCGTGGTTACTGTGGTGGGCTGGGGCTGGCCCGTGAGGTTCTGCAAGGATGCTGGAGCAGACTGATGGGACAACTTTCCTAATGCCAGCAGAAACAAGATTTTTTAAGGATGTGAAAAGAAGGCAAACATGCATATCTACCTTATCCTTTCTTAAAGGGAACTTACTTTTTAGACAATGTAATTTTTTGCCCAGTCTAGTTCATATGGCATTCTGGACAATTAAGTATGAATCATCTCAGTCTTTTACTTTTATCATGCCTTTAAAAATATCAAAAGTGTTTTTCTGTACAGCTTTTTTCAACCTGCAGTTTATAATTCCTGTTGCTTTCCTAAAAACTCCGTGGGCTCCCTCCAACACCATGTACAGTACCACGGCATTTCAGCCTTGGTCCTTCAGAGGTGCTGCAGTCTTCTACCTGTTTTTTCTTCCCTTGCCCCAAATTTCCCCAGACTGCTTGCTTTAGGTGGCATTTTTTCAGAAGGAAAGTGAGGAGATAAGTTTTCAGCAGGAACAAGTTGCTGAATAAATAGGTATGCTGCATTGTTTCTGACGGACTAATACTCAGAGGGGTAAGATGTGATGGAAGAATGATCAGGTTTTGGCAATTATGTGGCAAATAAACTGATTTTCTAGTTAATAATTTTTCCATGTGGAATTGTGGAATAGCTCCATGTTTATAAAGAAGCAATTATCTTGTCTTATTGGTGTAATTTACTAATGATTTTTCATTTAGTTTAATGTTGAATGAAAAAAGCTAAAATTGCTTTGGTTTAGAATAGAGACAATTTTATTGGAATAAAATTGCAGCATGGATTTTAAGATGTCCTAATATTGGCTTTATTAATAAGCAATGCCTTTTCATGCAGCAGATATATTTTACATTCATCTGTTGTGTAAAGACTTATCTCTGGAGAATTGTCTCAGCTTGCTTATTGGTCTGCCACTTGTCTCGTGTCTGAAGTAGTGTCCTGATTTCAGCCAAGGACAGAGGGAATTTTTTGCAGTACCTGTGAAGCGGCAGAGGCTGGAGATGTGTAGGAATGGCTGAGACCCTACTGTTACTTGGTATCACCTCATGTCCTTGCCAAAGGGTGGGGAAAGGCATTTTCTCTTCCAAGAAGAACAGCATTCCTTCCTGGTGAAGGAAGTGGGGTGGGATAACACTGGTCCTGACTGGAGAGAGTGGTTTGGGTGCTGTGGCTGTGGTTGAGCTCCACACTCTTTCTTTTGCACGTATTTGTTATGAATATTGTTGCTGTTACTGTTTGTTTTCCTATTTTATAGCTGTTTCCAGCAAACTCTTCTTATTTCAATCTGTAATCTTTGTGTTTTGTGTTTCTAACAGGAGAGGAAGCGAGTGGTGGCATGGTTTTTTTTTTTTAGCAGAACTACTAAATTGAAGAATGCCGTTCCTAACCCATAAGTACCTCTGTAAAGCTTCAGCCTGGACTACAAGGACAAAAAACCAAAGCACTTGAAGCCAAAATAAAAAGATGAATAGTATATTGTCAAATACAGCATTTGACAACAGGGCAGGGCAGAATAAGGGCAACAGGGCAGAATAAGATTAATCTTTAGTAAGATTAATCTTTTCCTGTTATCTTTTACTGTGGTTTTAGTCATGGCTTAGCTTATTAGAAATTTAAATTTTTGGTCCTTTTCGGCATCATATGCTAAAATAGAGCACCAAAAGGAAGAATCCTACATTGGTCATGATTATTTGAAAAAAGAAACAAACAACCAACCAAGAAAAAAACCCCAAAACAATGGGAATATCCAACCAAATCACAGCCCCATTACTACTTGGAGGAACTATGAATGTATTAGTTGTGTAGTTTTAGGTGTTTTGGTTTTTTTTAATGCTAAATTATAATGCTTTCTGAGTTTTGTCCTGTTTTGAGCCTTAAGCTGCTGCGAGATATTGCATAGCAGCACAGTATCCAAAGCAGGTTAGACCTTCAGTCAGTTCTCTAAAACTCTCCCTGACAATCCTGATGTTGCAAGACATTCCTGGGAATTTGTCATTACCCATGCCAGTTGGACTGAAAATGCTCTTAAGAGCACAAGTCCATCAAGCCAGCAAATAATGCTCTACTTTTGAGTGTGGACAGTCACAAGCATCTCTGAGCAGAGGTTGCAAAGAGAATTTCTAGAAGGCTTTGAGATACTGAAACTCCTAGGGATGAAACAGGAACAATGTGTCTGAAAGCCAGAAAAAGTTCTTTGAATGAGGAGCATGGTCAAAACTAATAAAGCAACAACAGTGTTAATTTCATATTTTATACTGCCCTAATTTTAATTTCATTTGCTCAAAAGAAGAATAAAAGAACAAGTGAGAAAATTCAAATTAATTATATAAAACTTGAAGGCTGTTTAGATCATGAGAAATAATGTACATGTAAACCTTTCAAACATATCTACGAAGTATTTTTTCGAGAGAAAAAGACAAAAGAAATACAAAAATAATTTTTTTAGTAGTCTTCTAGTGTAAAAAACATGAGCCACCCATTAATATCTTATTGCTTTATTTCAGTGTGGTAATTTCATGCATGCATTTTGTGGCTTGTACACATGCATTTACTTGGAATTTAGGCAGAAATCGTGTTGTCAACTTGTTGACAAGTTATTTCCTATGACTTGGTGTGTGCTGGGGAGGCTGCAAGCGTGGCAGCCAGAGAGAACCTTGAGCTTTAGAAAAATCATTGGTATGTTTGATTTGCAAAGTTTGAGAGGCTTTACTTGGTGTAAAGAGATGATTTAATAATGTATGTTTGCAATTATAAGCATGAAAAACAGCTTGGTGTTTCCAGGTTTCTTTTCTGTCTCAATGACAAATCAAGTCCTTGGTTTTACTCATTACAGATCCTGTATATTTTTACAGAATTTGCATTATGCAAGTAGGTCACCAACAACCTCAAAGTTTCTGTGCTGTTTGAATCCTGTTGTGTGAACACAAAATGGAAATTCAATTGAAGATATGTGATTTCCTAAAGGGGTTTGGAAAAGTCATGAAACTATGCCAAAGTTTTGTGCTGTACCGCATCCTTTTTTGATTCTTTCTCTCCCTTACTGAATTAAGCTTGAATGGTCAACATGGTAAATTATCTGAATCAGCTGATATTAAATTTCTGTTAATTAAACTACTTCATAACTTTTCCTACTGATTTTTATTAAGGTCAGCTCATATTTTTCATTGTTGCTTGATTAACAATTCTATCTCCCCATTTACTAGATGAACTCTGAATGTTCAGTAAAAGGAAGTATTTCAAAGTATCCTGGTTATATCTTTTAAATCCCCCCAGTCTATTTAACTGAATCCACAACATATTTTATGTCAGTAAGTGATAGTCTTTACAACCTCACAGTACAGTCAAGGATAGAAAGTTACATGGATATGACATAAATTGATTTGAAATATTGTTCTGTTATGGCAAGAATGAGTGACTGGTGTTTCTCTCAAGGGTTTGCTTCTGTGTGTTGTCTTATGCTACCAATGTATTTTTACATTATGTACTGCCTAGTGAGTTGTTTTCTGTTACCTTCTTATTACTGACCAAAACACAACAAGTGCTGAGTTAAAATTTTATTATATCAAACTGCATCAGGTAAGTGAATAGTGTCTTTGTTGGTTTTGTTGTACTGACCACATATTTGAACCGAAAATTGTAAGAACAGGATAAAGAAATCTCAGCCTCAAAAAGTATTGAATATTATCTGGAAAAATTGTTTTTTTAAAAATCAGAGAACCTGAGGCGGATCAGGTGGTTCAAGTCTGTCTCTTCTCAGCAGACAAAAGGGAAGTGTTGCTATTTAGGACAATAAGGAGTAGGTGTGGAAAGATATATAACAAGTTTTCTGATTTGGGATTGCTGATCTCTCTAAAAAATCTTTCCTGTACATTTTTAATGTACTGATTATCACACTCCTCTTCAGTGCTGGACTGCTTTGCAAAACCATATTTCATCAACTGATTAATCTGATAAAATCTGTTTTGTAAAGCATAAGTACTCTATCTTTTGACCTATTTTAACTACTACCTTTAACTCTTAAAAGGTTAGTATGTCAATATGTGACACATTCTAACAACCTCGTACTGCAAGCTGCAGCATCTGAGGTTACAGCAGGGACAGATGGTAAATTATCTGAATCAGCTTGTGGGGAAAAGTTTAGGGAGGGAGTGGATCTGTGTTAAGAGGATGCTCCCTTTGCCAGACCACTGAGGGGAGGAGAAGAAAACGTGATACAGAGCCGGGAGGGAAGAGGAATTGTTCCCTCTCCCATTTAAAGGCTACTGGCTATCACGTTTTGCTGCTGCTTGGCATTTGTTGACAAAAGAGGAGCTCAGACTTGGTGGCTGTGTGTGGAAATCCAGATTACTTTAATTAGGATACATTCTCTTCAGTGGGGCATATGCATGAATCTGTATTTTCATTCAAGTTTTCCGGGGTAGAAAAATGGGATGCAGGCCCACCACCTGCTATCTTAGTAGCCCTTTTCCTTGTTTTTACATTGTAGCAATTCCATCACTTCTGTTTTCCAAAGCACGATCAAAGTTTCTTTTGTGACATTATGGAACTGCAGGACATCAGTTGGGAAATCAACCTATGCTGGTGATCCACAGAGTGGGAGGAGCAGGAAAGGGAATGGGGTGGAAGTAATGAAAACACCTTTGATTAATCTTCACCTTGAGGCAGAGTGAGATATATGATTACATCCTCAGGAAGGATGAAAAAGAGACATTTAAGAAAGAGTTAAATATCTAAAAAGCCATACCTAGCAGAATTTGTCCAAATTCTCTAAAATGTATACAGTATGAAGAAAATAAAAATCAGCTCTTGTTGAAGCCTTTAAAAAGTGGGACATATCCCAAAACAAACTGTATTATGTCTGCCACATGAAAGTATGGGAAAGGACAATGAACCCTTGTTTTGCATGACAATCACTTTGTCATTTGTCAACAGGCACAAAAAGAATGCCACGAGTTCTCGAGTTCTCGGCTGCTGGAGTAATGTTTTCAGTCACTGATGCTCTCAGCTGCTCGCTGTGAGCATGTCAGAGGGCTTCACTGCATCAGGGAGAGAGAAGGGGCTTACATCCACCCTGATAGAGCACATATATATGAGAAATTCTCTTTCCTATCTCTAAAGAGGACTACTACCACTGCCAGTTTCTGCCACAGCTCAGTTATCTGCAAATAAAGGCTTTAAAGAAGTGAAAGCAGGAAGAGTGTTGCCAATGTAAAATTTACATTCTGTGTTTCCTGTATCACAGAGATGGAATGTAATCATTGACACTTGTTCCTGTGTTGGAGCTCTGAACGATTTTTAAGTTGGGATTTCGTGTACTAAACCACCTAAGATGAGCAATAAAATTGAGATGATTTAATACTATGTACTTTTGTTGGCTGCTTTAAATAGGTAAATATTTGTCAGTAAAACTGTCCTTTTCCAGCGTCTGCAGAAATATGCTGTGACTCAGATGGCATTATTCTACCACCCACAGAAAGTTTTTTCTAAGAGATCACAGAGATTAAGATGATAAAATCATATTCTAGTAATAAATATGTTAGAGGAACATTTCTATTGCATGGATGCTAAAAGTTGAATCAAAAGAACATCTGCCTTAAGCACTTTCTTTCTTCTTCTTTGTTTTTTTTTATGAAGGCTTAGTAAAGAAAAGGATTGATTCATCCTGTATAGTATTACTTCTGAGGAATAAATATTTTTTCTTCATTTTCCTCCTGTAATCCAAGGTTTTGATCTCTTGCTGTGAATATTCATTTTATATATTTTCAATTGTAATAGAAAAATGGATATTGTTATTAGTCTGTCAACATTTCATTTCATCAGCATACTCCTTAGTGAGAAGTAGTATCTTGAATGAATTTAAGACAGTTAGTTTTAAAAGGATTTTTCTTCCTAAAAAGAAAAGCTATTTTGTTAAGCTCATGTTGATTAAACTCTGTACCTTATGTTTTGTGACATTCACAGAATACCATCAATAAGAAAACCAGAAGAGGAGATAACTCTGACGTAATGAAGGGTGGCCCTCACCAGGGGAAATATTAGTTCCCCATACATTACATGCAGTCTTTTCCTTCAAAAGTACAAGATGGGATAAAGACACTGGGAGCTTTATACAATGAAAGACTTATCAGTTTATATTTGGGATTTGGGATGATTTAGATGAAAATATCTGGCTTCACTCATCAGCTAAAATCACTAACATTCTGGATTTGACCATTTGACTAGTTCACTCATCATCTGGCTTCCCTCATCAGCTAAAATCTCCAACATTCCAGATTTGACCATTAGACCATGTATTTTGTGACTTAATAGATAAAGTGAAGTGGAAATATATGGCGTCACAGTGTGGGGTTGTAGAATATGTCACCAAAGGTTTGTAAGCAATCATTTTAACTGAGGTCTCTGTATTCCTATTTTGATACTTTGTAAGCATCATCCTCTCCTACTGAGCCTAAATATCCTGGTTCTTTTGGAAAGTAACTATCCTGTAAAATTCCCAAGTGCTAATTCTTTAGCCAAGATTTGCTAGCTGCAGAATATCTCACCTACTGCTAAAATAATACCTTCATAAATATTTCCCTGGTACAAGGCCGATGGTTATTTTACACTGAGAATATTTTTGCAGTGATCACTGTCAGGAGAGATAGGGTCTGATTAACACTGGTCACCTTTGCCAGCTGGATCTTTAATCACAGACTCTGCAATAAACAGAGAAATGTAATCAATAAAATTGCAGATACTATGAAGAAATATAGGTGGGGACTAAAAGTCTATTGATAAAATCTGGTGATTATTTCTCATCAAGACTTTAGGCTGTTATCTTCTTTACCTGTAGCACAACCTGACAGAACTGGATAGGCAATTATTAATAAACATTGCAAAGAAAAAAACCTAATAGATCCTCTAAGCTATGTTTTTCTAAAACTTGCTTTTATTTACTTATCTTTTTTTCTGTATTTCCTCTGCTTCTTACCACGGGTTCATTTGGTAGACAAATGAGTTATGCACACTAATTTGAAATTTGCACCATTCTTCACTATAACTTTATTGTAACTTAACATTTCAGGTAACCACATAACTTAAAGCCTTTCTAGAAAGTGATCAATTACTTTCATTTAACAAAGACATTGTATATTTGGGTTTTTATAATTGCTTTTCAATTAAGAAATAATATTTTTATCCTGTTATTATACATAAACTTTATATAAAACCACAATTCTCCATAATTTATAAAGTCATCTAACTTCCCTATGTTTTCTTAAGCCTAAAGTTTCTTTTTTCTCCCTCATTTCTTTTAAGTCTTGGAGTAAAGAAACCCCAATCTCAAACAAAAACAACAAAATCAAATAAAACTCCCATGTACTAAATGTGGTAAATGAGATTTTGACTTACAACTCTTTTGTTTCTTTTCATAGGAGTTGCATGCAACTGTCAAGGATCTTCAGGGGAAGAAAAATGGATACATGCCTTAAGTTTATTTCTTTATTAGCCAAAAATATAGTAATAAATCTCTCTATGTAAAAAATGCCCAAACTCGGGTCATAATATAAAGTTAATATTACAAATTTAATTTAATGCATCAGGTATAGAATATATGTTTGAAAACTCTAAACCTAAAGCACCATTTTAAAGAAGTAATTTTATCATTCAAATCACCTTTGAAACCAAGGATTGGCACCATTTATCTTGGTGATTTTGAACATATTTTCTTGATTTCTTTATCAAATAGAATAAAAATATGATAATTATGTATATAAATTCATAAATTCATGGTAAACTGTCATTCTTTTCTGAAAACAATTTATCATTGATAATCTAAGCTAGAAATTCGAACATAAATTTCTTAGGTTTGAGCATAGTTTCTAAAAGACAGTTACAGGCATATTTGCAGTATTCAAGGCACTATTCAATACTTTGCCATTAATCGTCTTTAAAAAAATATCCTATGTATTTTAATGTTCAGAAACCTGACACTATCTCTGCAGGTGAAAAGTAGAATTCTTTCTTGTGTTATCTGTGCTTGCTTCCACGTATACTTTAAAAAATATGAAGTAAGTTTTGTGGTTTTCAAATTCAGATGATCTGCCACTTTTATGAGAGCACATAAACATATTTCTAGAAGCTCTGCAAATGTATTTCAGGGATGAATTCAGGATAACAATGGAGTTAGTGAGTGAAATCTTTCTTACCCACCACAGCAGAAAATGTACACTGTATGGTATTCATCATGCTCATTTTCACTCCAGTAATTGCCCTGTATTTCAAAGTGCCAGTGCAACTTTATTACCAACTGACAAAAAAAAAAAAAAAAAGAGAAGATCTTGTAGTGGACAGATAGCATAAGGGTATGAAAATGTGCTCTTCAGCTAAATACTTGCATGTGCCTTACACGTCCCCGGTGTTTTGACTTATGTTATTAAGTCTCTTGCTTAATCCCTGCATTTCTGCAAGATGTGCGTGGTTTGGTATTCAAGTGATGTTCAGACTTGTAGATTACAGATATAATGCAGCAAAGCTCTCCCCTAAGCTTCTCTGACAAGATGGTATGAAGTTTTTAGGTTGCATGCAGATGTAGTCCTTGAGTTGATGCACAGAGGGGAATTACCAGGACTCAGACAGGATACGGACAAACACAACTTCAGGGGCTCCTCCAAGTTTGTGACTGAAGCCCTGGGGATTAGGGGCATGACACTTCTTCCCTACCAGAAACAAGGGCTGGACTGGTTTGAAACACTGGTTTCAAATAAACACTGGTTTGGAACACTAGTTTTTTCACTGAAGGAGTGCACAGACTCATTAGGAAGGGCAATGTGCAAATTCTCACAATAACAAGGAATCATTTTGCATTTTCCTTCATTTTCACTCTTCACATATTTTGTTCTATTGTGTGGTTAGATATGGAAGGTGCATTAGGCCATTCTATACATGTCAATTGTTCTAGTTGTTACTATCCATTGTTTGGCAATATGTTTTTGCCTGTTATTACTTATCTGAGTTTTCCATGGGTATTGATCTGGAATTTTTCAGCAGCTGGAGTCATAAGACTTCAGTAAATCTAAACTGAAATCTACACAAAAGGACTCTGCACATGGGTGGTTTATGTGCAATATACTGCACAGGGCCAGGCTAACTATGCAACATTTAGCACATTCATTTAAACATATGCAATTTACATACATCTAGGAAATTACAAGCAGGGACAGTATCTGTGAGGAAATCAATTGCCATAGTTCTACTGAGATTAGAGTATTTTGATTTTTTTTTTTTTTAAACTCATGATTTCTGGAAGAGTTTTGCTTGTTTTTTTTAAATTTGCATTTAAAAAAAAAAGATACATGATGTAGAAAAAGCATCATAAGACTATTCTGTAACACTTCTTTGGAAATAACAAATTTACAAAAGGATCTTCACAGTGTATATGCCAAGATACCAAGGCTCACTTAAACTGACATTAAGATATCTGTCGCTTCTAGGGAGGTCTCCAAAGCCACTCTTCACAATTATGAGTTTTATCAGCTGTGTATTTTGCAAATATTTATTTTGGTAGGATTTATACTCATTTTAACTTGAAAGCAAGCAGCAGGAAGCCTTTTTAGGTAGACAGAAGAGAATACTTTTTAAGGAAGCATAAGAAGGATATGAGCTAAAGTTTTTATATTGAATCAAGAAGAGTCCAGTCACTACATGTGCACTGAAAGAAAATAGGATCCAATAAAAAAGTCAGGAAAGAAAATAAAATACAGAAGACAGGATTCTAGGTGTAGACATCACAGCACTGTTCTTCTGCTCAACATCAAAAAAGTATGCACCAGTTTCAGTCATCCCAAACCAGTTTCATTGTTCCAGTTTCACAAGCCACAAGAAAGGAGCCATTGTTGTTTGTGCTTGTGACTCCTATAGGCAACACCTATCCTATGGAAGAACAAAGAAATATGGAGCTGGGTGCTAAGCTCTTTTCAGAAATTTTCAGAATTTTTTTTCTTTGTACAACTTTATTTCTCACACAGGAATTAGAATATCACATTGAGGACTTGGAGTTATAGAATAATATATGTTACAAGAGACTTCAGAAATTCATCTGGCCCCACCCCTACTGAAAATAGCAATACTGAAGGGTAAGAATCCCAATTTTTTTTCTAACAATAATGGAAAACAATACAAACAGGCTTAATGACTTTCTACATATTCATCAATCTTCATACACAAAACTCCCACTAGAATTACAGATAACACAGAAAAAATCTCTTCTACCTTTTTTTTCCTGTTTATTCTTAAGGAATTGACACCTGACTTTCTGACTGCAGAGAAGGTTGTCTCCAAAGATTTGAGGCTGAAAGCAACTCTACAGCAACATATTTCCAGGCTGTCTCTTCAGCACTTTTCCTTTACTAGGGAACAAAGGGTGCAACCCTGTTGTCCTCGCAAATACACAACACTAAGAATTTGTCAGATATCTGAAGTGTGTTATTCAATTATCTGTGCCTTGTCAGGTTAGGCAAATGGTCTTTCAAAAGCTGCCTGGAGGCAACTGGCCACCTGTCCTGCTGCCTTAGTGCCCACAGGGTCCAATGCTCCTTAGGCATCACTGGGGAACAAACCATTCATGTGAAGTAGGTAGATTGATGGCTCCTATACAAATATTCCTCCCTTTATCTGCTGGGTTCCCACAATCTCTCTACTGTGTTCTATCTGTTTAGGAACTGATGTATTTTTAAGGGTCACAATTTTGTACTTGCTGCAGAGGAAACTGCAGTGGGAAATCAAAGTGTCCTTTTTTTTTTCTTCCTTCTTGCTTTCTGCAAATAAACTCCTGCCCTTCCCACTCTTAGCACTTTTTTGAAATCTTAACATTAAGACTCTGAGCTCTGGGAAAAACAAAAAGGTGGTGATATGGTTATACTAATGATAATTTTGCTGACAGAGGTGAAAATTATCAAAGGAAGATAAGTTGTAGCATTTTGATGAAGGGTTCATATGAGGATAATGAAAATAATCTCCAGAGAAAAAGGCATTCTCCTAAAACCTGTGAGACTGGAAATAAAAATAAAACATCTGAATTGTTTAACAAATGCACATCTTATAATTAAAGCCAGCTACTGTCTGAAGACTGGAGAGAGGCTGAATACAATGTCTAAGTTTCGCAGAAGAGTTAAAGGAAATGCTGGGGACTACAAAGCAATGTTGAAGGAGTACAGGAAAAGCGAGCTGCCACTAAATTAACCAACAAAGAATTGAAGAAGGACAGATCAATACCCATAACTGATTTTTCTGTATCAGAACTGTAAATCAACAGAACTCCCTGAACATGAGCATTGTTAAGAGAATGCAGACCTTTTCTTTGTAATATCTGCAAAAATGTTTTGAAGAAAGTGGGGTAAATTTTGCATCATTTTTTTTCCCTCTCTAAGATTGGATTTGTAGCTTGCTGAACAGCAACATAAGGTTATTTATCTGAACAAATAACCTTAGGAGAAGCGATTCTTTTATTTAATTACATATGTGGGATTTAGTGTCCTGAGGACAGAAAAAAACCCCAAAAACCTAAGACTTACACACTGATATTATATAAAACCTTCTGAGTTTTGCCATTTAAAGGTCAAACAGACATGAGCTGTGTTGAATCAAGCTACAAAGTACTTCTGGTACTTAGGAAAGTTTCCCTTCCATGGAATACTACTCAGTAACAAGTCAGAGGGAGCTGAAAAGGAGGGATGATAGGGCAGAACTGTGCTTCCCCATGAAGTAAAACATACTTTTAGAAGGAAGTGGCTGTTGAGCCAGGGATCTTGTAAAATATGGTAATTCCTGTGAACTGCCCTGACTGTGGGAAGTGAAAAAAAGGATAGGTTTTGACAACCTCTGTAACACTTGCAGGATGTAGTTGGTAAACTGGAGGTTTATGAGGGATTTACAAGTCACGCACATTCAGTGGAGCACTCCAATGCTTCCTGCTGGAGGTCTCAATTCACTGAAGGCACTTCATAAACTGGTAATTTTCCCAGATCCAAAGAAATAAGTATTTACTTTATATTTAGGTTACCTTCTGTTCTAGGTATCTAAGATCAAAACCAAATGAAGAATGTAATGTTTGAATGGTTGTATTGTCTCTGACCAGAGGGCAGAGCTAACAGGCTGTTTCTTCTCCAACAGCGTCCCAAAGCATACGCCAATGGAAAGTACAGGAGAGGGCAAATTTCTACAGATAATCTCTCGTCTTGGCCATTTGGTTACTGAAGTTATTCCTGAGCCAGAAGTCAGCTGTGTATTCAGCAATTCTTAGGTAACTTCTTTTCTATTACCTTGTCTAATCTCCCATGGACCCACGTAAATCTGTATAAAACATTCACAGGAAAGAGACCATAGTAGCAATTCTTTTACATGCTACAAAATACTCTATTTTGATTATGGCATGTTGTGCCCACTGCATGACAACAAGGTGATGACACAATTCCAATTAGAGTACCAAGGAGAGTGAAATTATATTACTGTGCCTGAAGTATATCTTCCTTTAATCCTCAGGTTTCTTGCCTGTCTTTACCTAAGAATGTGGCTTTTCTTCTCTCAGTTTTTCAGAACATGTGTGTGTACAGGAATGAATGCACCATTGCAACCTCCTCCCACCATTCATTTGCTTATATTCCTAAAATATATTTTGGTTTAGAAAACTGAAAAACCCAAGAAGACTGACAAGGTAAGCATGCCAAGAAATAAAAGAAAATTTACTCTCCAGTAAAACTGCAGCTATTATCATAATGCATATTCCAAGTCAAGTCTAAGATGTCCCGTATTTTTGCTGAATGTATCAGCTTGTGTGACTCGTTAAGCTCCCATTCATTATGGAAATAGACCAGTAAATTACAGCTTTTGCAAATGCAATCATTACAGCTGTAACTTACAAAATATATTAAGCCCTTTGATCTTTGTCAGTGAACATATCATATACTTTTAAACACATTGCTCGGAAATGGTAATTCAGAAACTATAAACCTTACATTCAGAGCTTTAATGCATATATTATGCTGTACATTTATATCAGAAATAATGTCCATATTCTGTCTATTGCAAATTATCACTTTAAATTTCAGCTGAACTGCAAATTGATAAAATATGAATGAAAATTGTCCCCAATGAATACCTATGGGTTTTTTGCATTACTCAAGACTAAGACCTAAATAAAGCTAAATATTTTTCTAG
Source organism: Setophaga petechia (assembly GCA_024362935.1). Taxonomy (NCBI): domain Eukaryota; kingdom Metazoa; phylum Chordata; class Aves; order Passeriformes; family Parulidae; genus Setophaga; species Setophaga petechia. The sequence goes on from JANCRA010000029.1 coordinate 3,925,719, forward strand.
TGATAAGGTTGCAAATTGAATATTTTGACTCTGTGATTTTACTTCAGTGTACTCTGTAGTTCAGTATTTTATACATCCAGGTTTAGGCAGATTAAATGATGCTACCTTAAATAAGTAGATAGAAAAAAATTAAGAAAATTATTACAATGAACAACAGCCCTGGATTGTTTGCTGTAATCCTCACCTGAAAGGAGCAATGGTTCTGTCCAGATATTTTGACTTACCCATTCAGTTTCTGTGCATGAACTTCTCTATTTGTTCACAAAAGGTTTCATAAAATGAGCAGCCAATATAAAAAGTGGATATTTTCCCAAAATAGAATAGCCTGCAGATTTCAAGAGCAACCACTACTGCTTATTGCTTATAATTAATATGACATCACTGATTACCACTTATAAACCTTTTTTATGGGAGCCTAAGCCTCCTATATTATGCATAACTGAGCATATGGAATCTTAGATCATTTTTTGTCTTCTGTCTCTAAAAATTTTCAGAAGAAAGAAAGCTAATCATATTTCATTATTCTGTATGTGTAGCAGGTCTGTTTTCTTGGCCAGGAATCTGAAAACGTTTTCTAAGAGGACTTACCTAGCAGCTGTGTTGACAATTCTATTTTTGAGTGTAACTTCTAGAGAAAGATGAGTTTTTCACACCTGTGCCTCTGGAGCTCACTTTTTGGAAACAACTGGGCTTTGCATTAATTTTGCAGCAAATACCATTCAGTACCAAAAAAACCCCTAAAGTTTCACCTTCTAGCACAGAATGCTAAGGAAGAGCAGGCTGTGCTATGTGGAGAAAGTTTTTCTATGAAAGCTTTGGATAGAACATGAAAAATCAGTTAAAAGGCCCCTTTTGATGCTGCAATGTATGCTTTCATTGAACTGCTCTTTGGAAAGTTTTATTGGGACAAACTCATGGCTCAGTTTCAATCAAAGTGTTACCTCATTGCAATTAACCATTTCTGGACTTTTAAAGAACAATATCCACCTGGAGTGGATACTGTAAACGTAAAAAAAGAACAAGTGCCTTCATATCTGTGCTCATGGTTTTACAGTAAAAGGAGCATGTTTGGATTTCCCTCTGGGTGTGCAAAGCCTGGAGTGTGAGTGACTTGATCCTCAATATCAAGGATGTGTTCTGTACTCTAAATACTTTGGCAACCTGTATGTGGATGGAACTTCCCCTAAAATTAAGGCAAGATCCTAAAAGCCCTCCCACCCCCAGAGCAGCTGCAGTGGTGCAGGGGCTGGTAGGGTGAACAGAGGCCATCATCTGCCTGCAGAAATAGCTGGAATGTCAGAGCCACTTCACCAACAGAAATTCTGTCAGACATCTGAGAATCTTACTGATTATTTCCTCAACCACTGAAACATTCATGCTGGAAATCCGTTATGTGAAAGCTGCAAACCTAGGGAGTGCATAGGTTTAATGGAGAATCGAGAAGTCAGCTTCTCTTTTTTGTGAAGCTGAGTTATGGAGCATTTTGACATTTGCTAAAGCTTTATTGTCAAGTCAGGTGAAAGATGCTTTTGTCTATGCAGTCCCCTTAATACCCATGACAACAAGGAGAGTTTTTTGATAACACCTGAAAATAAATCAGTGTATCTTTTAAAGTAACATCATTTATCCTGTTTCTAAAGGGAAATAACTCAAAAATATGAAAAAAGGAGCAAAAATTCCTTGTACAATCTCAATCTCATGCTTATGTACTACACACTATAATGTTTAAGATCTATAATCGTGTTTTTCCACCATGTCCTTGAATTGTTCAGAGCTCAAGATGATGGCTGCTTTGTAAATGATGCAGCAATTCAATACTTATTTTTTCCTCATTGTTTAGAGATTCCATAAGTCCTTTACTGCACACTACAAAACTGTCTCAGCCACATGAGGTGTAGTATTCCAGTGGATGAAGAAAATAATGCTGGCTGCTGCTCCACTTTCAATTGATGTTTTTATTATGATTGGGTGTGAATTATTAGTTTTAATTCATTTTTTATAGAATTGTTCGGAAACAAAGGTTAAAAATCATGTCTTCTCTATTTTTTGCAGATCTTTAGGATAAACTTTGCAAAAAAATCAGTTGGTAGAATTTGAAATGAATGAACAGCTATTTGGAAGAACTTGAGATAAAAAGGCCACTTGTGGTAAACGTGGCCAGCAGATGCATTGCAAAGTCTTCATACTAAGCAGTCATCTATGTTACCACATTGAATGTGTCTGATGAAGGGGGCTCTCCAAGAAAGTAAGACTGATTTTCAGTCTGACTGCCAAGTATGAAAACCATTAAAATTTTATTTTTAAGTGCTATTTTATCTTTACAGAGATACAAAAAGATACAGAAAGACACAGAAATACAAAAGACACAGAAACTTTCCCTGGTGATCAAAATATTCCATATAACTAAAATAAAATGTCTCATTTTCATGCTTATGCAAATGAATTGAGTTGGTGAAAAGTACTCACACCTGAAATTGTTGAAAAGTATTCTTACCCGAAATGTAGGAAAAGCCAGCATTTTTACCCAACAACTTATGAGTCTAAGCTCCTTCACTGATGCACACCAACTCAAGATCAAGTTCATCTCTTCCGGAGAATGCTTTAAGTTGGAAGACATTAATGACCATGTTAAGGAGAAGGAAGGAAAGCTTTAAAACGAAGTTAGAGTTCTTGTCATGAGCTGTGAAACACACCAGTTTTATGGCTTTATTTCTATGGTTCAGCTGGAAAAGGATGGGTATGATGTGGCCACCTCAAACAGCCTCCTAGTGTGAGTCCTGAAGTAGGAGAGCTTTTAGCTCATGCCTATGAGAAGGTGCCTGGCAGAAGGTGTTATATTTCTAAGTGATTGCTAAAGCCACTGGCTTAGAGTGCATTCTGACCTGGGCTTTCTTTGGAGCTCTTCCACTTGGTAGAAAATTAATTACATGCATACTGAGAACACACAGTGATTCTCCCATGTGATGAGTAGGAGATTTGTTGAAGCCAAAGAAATATCTCTGTTTAAATGTGAGCTCCTGGGAGAGTCAGGCATTCCTTCCACATTCAGGACTACAACACCACTGGCTATCTAGGCCACTTGCATCTGAGGCAGAATTCAAAGATGGAACTGAGCCTGACTTTCCCATAGCAAGTTTCCCATGTTATATAAAGGTTATATCATACTGTCATTGTCTTATGTGAAAGGGCTAATTATACTAACAATGGTATGAATTCAACTGGTATTTGCAAAAAATGCAGGGTGGAACATGCTCCTTTTTTTTTTTTTTTTTTTTGCAGATTCACATTTTTCTTATAAAATAATTACCTAAAGGCACCCCTAAATTAATCACAGGATCTCTTTTGCACTTTTACAGCGATTTGTGCACTTCAGAACAGTTTGCTGATTTTCTCATTTGCATATTTGAATCTGTGTCAACTAACTTTCCTGTGGGTTGAAGAAATGCTGAAGATTGGATTGTGGGGGAGTGTGTCATGCTCAATATGTGGTAAAATAATGCTTGGCTTTGACCACAGCATAGAAGACAGCTGGAGCAATCCTGAAGAACTGAGGTATGTTTAACATTTGTAACACCCTTCTGATCCTCTCTTGGGGCGAACTGAGTGTATCTTCCATGTATCTTGCACACCCTGAGATCTTATAAACAGATCTGACAAAAATTTTCTGCACAGTAAATACACAAACTGTGTCTAACTTTTCACTAATATAGGGCACTAACACGTACTAACAGCTTGTCATTTGTAGTGGGCAGGTTAAGACTCAGAGCTCTCTATTTGTAGGTTGTATAGAGGGGTCCGTTTGGCTCCTGTCCTCTGGCAGAAGAGGCTGGGTGATAGCACTTGACACTGTTACAACACACCCAAACACTGCTTAGCCACTGTGTGCACAAGCAGCGTCAGAGCAGCATCATTCTGTTGGGGAATGGGAGGGAAAAGGAGAGGGAAGAAGAAGGAATGACAATGTGGGAGAGGTAAAACAGGAAGGGAAGCTGGAGGAACACAGGTGCGACCAGTCTGCGTACACTGGCCCAGACCCAGAATTTACACTGCAGCTAATGTGACACCACAGCAGTACTGGCACCTAAAAATTTCTGTCTAAATGTGAATTATGTATCTTGAATTATGATATGTCATGATACTGCTCTGTGGCTCCTCACTGATAAGTCAGTCTGCAAGATCATGGTCTTCTATTTCTTCTGTTGGGCCTTCTTTACTTCATCCTGTGATTGATATCTTTCTCTATACTTTGGACAAGCTGTCACACTTCTCTACAATACTCATAAAAAGCAATACGATATCTTTTAAAACTGTAAGTTTGGATTTTACTATCAAATACTTTACAAAATATTTTTCTCTCTCCCTAACCCAAGAACAATTCACCTTGCAGGGATTTTCTTCACTTCCTCCACTCAGTTTTTTGCAGATGCTCATTTGCAGAAAAGAAATTTATGGTTTTGTTCCCCTGCTCTCCTCTCCTAGGTTGGCAGGAATTATCCAGGTCAAGGACTATCATTCTTGTTTTCTCATTCTTTGTGTGATGCACAGAAACATTTTTCCTTTGCTCTTTCCTTTAGAAAATGGACTAATCCTCATTCTAGCTTGTCAGCTCAGGTATTTATGTGTGCAACAAATAATAATGGGGAAAAAGTATTTAAGGGGCCCAGTCTAAGGCTGGTACTACAGAGAGCAATATTGCCGAAGAGTAGTACCTTTTTGACGCCTTGCTAGCAGGCAATTTGTAATTTTGGGTCTAGGAGCCGCTGGATTTGTGGTGAGGAGGAAGTTTTCGCGGCTGAGGGTGCTTTTCCTTCCTTCTGCCAGCAAACAGCGATCCACGCCAGGATTTGCTTTCTGCTCCTGTATTCAGTATTTCGGCGATGCAATGTGTAGCACGTTTCTCTCTATGTATGTGTGTGTGTGTGTGTGTGTGTGTGTGTGTGTGTGTGTATGCATGTGCAGCTCTCCCTCGCAGTGTCTTGTCTCCAGGATTTCTCCCTGCCTGGCTCCGGAGGCTGCTCCAGCGCTGCGCGGAGCAGAGGTTTCCCCGGCTCCCGTAAATACAGGCACACGCATCCAGTGCACCACACGCACGCACACCACACACACACACACACACACAGAGGCACACAGGCACGCTCCGAGCCGCTGTCCAGTCCATCCCCACGCCGGCTGCTTTCCCCACCGTCTCCATCCAGCCTGGCAGAGGCGGCAGGCACAGCTCCGCGGCGGATCGCGCTGACGCTGCCCCGGGACTCCGCTCGCAGCAACGCGCCCGCGGTTTTAATCTTCATAAGCTACAGAAGCTACAGACAGATTTTTACCCTCTTTTTTTCCTTTGCCTTTTTCCTTGTTTCTTTTGGTTGTGGGGTATCTTCTTGTGGTTTTGGTTTGGTGGTTTTTTTTTTTCCCATTTTAATTTTTTTCTTTCGGCGTGGGGCGAGCGCTCTGCTTTTGGAGAAGAAGCCGGAGGGACGAGGCTACCGCTCTCCTGCCCCCGCCGTGCGCGCATGTGTGTGTGTGCGCGCCCATCTCCCCCCCGCCTCGCAAAAGTTTGCCTGGGCGGCCGGGGGGCTCCCGGGCCGCCGCCCCCGCAGCCGGGGGGCGCGGCGGAGGCGCGGCGGAGCGGCGGAGGCGGCGGCGCGGGACTTGCGCGCCGCGCGGGAGTTGCGCTCCGCGCCATGCCGGCGGCGCGGGGGGCTGCGCGGCGCTGCGCCCTGGCGGGGCCGCTGCTGCCGGTGCCGCCGCCGCCGCTCCTGCCGCTGCTGCTGCTGCTGCTGCTGCTGCTGCCGGTGCTGCCAGCCGCGGGGACCGAGGGCAAGGCGCGGAGCTGCGGCGAGGTGCGGCAGGCGTACAGCGCCAAGGGCTTCAGCCTGGCCAGCGTGCCCTACCAGGAGATCGCAGGTAAGGACGGGGCTGGGCGCGGCGGGGAGCGGGCTGGGACGGCGGAGCGGGGCCGGTGCTGCCGCCGCCGCCGGGCTGCGCGCACGCCCCACGGAGCGCGGCCGGGATCGCGGCGCTGTGTGCGCGGAGCGGAGTGGCTCTGCCCGCCCGGTGGCACCCGGGGGCTTGCCGGAGGAGCGGGTGTGTGCGTCTAGATAAAGATTTATAAATACAGAAACTAAGGGGGTGGGGGGGGGTAAATAAAAAGGGGTGAGAATGACGGGGACGCAGGCAGGCTCAGCCGCGTTTCTGTTCGCTGGCTGAAACTTCTTGAGAGTTGCAGCCGGGCGGCGAGAGGAAGCGGGCAGGTCCGCAGTGGCGGCTGTCCCCGCTGCCGCCCTGTGCTGGGGAGAAAACTTTGCCCTCTGCCCGCGGGCGCAGGGCGTGATGGAGGTGGCGGAGAAGGAGGAGGAGGAGGGCAAGGAAGGGCTGTCCTGCTCCCCTCCGCACCCTCCGCGGCCCCAGGCCGGCAGGGTCGCCCCTTGGAGGCGCCGCCGGGCGCCTCCGCCGCAGCACGGATCGAGCAGAGGCACCGGCTGCTGGGAGAGGCACCCACACACATGCACACACAGCCGCCCGGCAGCCTGTAACTTGGCTCTTCCGTCTGTTGAAACATGCCTACAACAGGTTATATCGCAATCCGCCTACGAAGGTGTTGGGAACAGTTTTTTGTTGTAATTCCATTTCCCTACTTTTCCATACAACCGTATCAGTATTGCATCTTTAAGGCTGAATGAATAAAAATACGTTTGGGGCTGGAATTCATTTAGCAATCGGAGAGCACCACAAAAAGAGAGCTATTGTACGTGAAGGTACGAGCCGGGGCTGCTTAAATCGGACTGCTTGAGCCCTCAAAAAAGGTTTATGCTTCGCCACTGGCACTTTGCTGTTAGGTCCTGCTATTTGTGGAGTGAATTAGATGCTCCTCGGTTTGCTCGCTTCCTCTTGAAAGTTGGAAGCAGTAGATTTATCTTCCTTGAGGTGAAATAGTGCCACAGTTATTCACTCTGCAACATTTAGCACTTTACATGAGGAATGATAAATGTAGAAAATCTCAGGACAGCGAGGCTGTAGTTCACAAAGATACAGGGAAGGTTGTTCCGTGTTGCACCTTCATCCCTCAGGCTTACTGATTCTCTGGTCTTTCTGTGCCTTTCCCTGTAATTTATATTCAGGTTGCTCATCAGTTATATGAAATCATGAAATCTCTCCTGTGAGCCACAGATCCTTTGAATATGCAGTCATGCTTTCCCTTTGCTCACTGTTACACCAGCTGCTTTCAGACAGAATGGTAGGATATCCTCTGTTACATTAAAAAAAGAAATTCTAGTACATTTCAGACTTCTAATAACTTTGGGTAAACACTTGTTGCTTTCAGCTCACTGAGAAGTTTTATTGTTTCATATATTTTCTGAATGTACAGTGCAAAGTTGACATGCAATTTTTAAGTAAGCCCAGCATTTACACGTTTCTGTTGACATGTATCAGTACAGAAAGACTCAGAGTAATTAAATATTTAGTAGTAGTTCAATTCAAAATTACTCCACAGTTTCCTGCTAAGTTTTATAAGTAAATCTGCTTTTATGATTAAGTACATGATTTATGGGGGTGTGAGTTAATTTTTCTGAGCTTCCTGTTGAAGTAGTTTGGGTTTTTTTGTGGTTTATATTCCTTTTTGCTAGTTGGTGTATCAACTTTTGAGCAGTTCTGTTTGTAGCTGTTCAAATGAGTTGTTGTAAGACTAGGGTTGCTTTAAAGTGTGTCTCTAAGTGTGTTGTTCTTGTACAGTGCTGCAAGGTGGGGTAATAGCTGTTCATACAGCATGGGCCCTTGTTAATGTTAAAGCTCTGTATTTGCTACCTGGTGTGATGTTGGAAGTGTAGTTAAAGCAGTCAATGTACAGGTTTGAGAAACTTTTTCCTTCCTTTTTTTTCATTCTTTTTTCCATCATTCTGACTTGTTAAGGAAGCAATTTGTTAGTGTTTCAGAAGTGTAGTCCATCAAAGGCCTCATGTTTTAAGAAGTTCAAAGAACTTTATTACAGTCATATTTCTGAACAAACATTCTGTTTTCAAAAGATTTTGCATCAATGTCTTGATAATATGATGATAAATAATAATACACTGTGTGCTTTGATTTAAGACTAGTCATGTTTTTTGTTGTAATTTGTTTAAAAGCTATTTTCTAGCTACGACTGTTGAAATGATAAACTGAAGACAGTGTGTATGTACTAAGGCAAAGTGTTTATGTACTGATGTGAAGAGCTGTTTAAATTATAGAGGCAATGGACGTAGAGGGATCTCTCTCTGTTGAATGGAACTGCAATGCAAGAGACTTGTTAGATAACTTCTGTAGCATGATTTATACTGTCACTTACTTTTCCACAGACATGGTAGAAGTTACAGATGAAAAAAGTTGTCAGTTTTTGCTCTGTAAGGAAGAGTTTTCCTACGGTATTTTGTTGCATGTGAAATATGTTGAAGTCGGCAATAAAGTGACTAGAGTTGTTCTCTGTACTTTTACAACAATGCTAAATTGTTCTATGTGATTGTATAAAACATAACTGTAATCACCCTTCTGTTTCTGACGTCTTGTCTAATTGTCTACATTCTGGTGCTGTGACCTTCACTGGATTACAGCACGTAAAGTTGTTTTCTGACACAGCTTAGCAAAGTAAGTCCTCAATAAATGAACTTTACCTTGGAATGAGGGGCAGAGGAAGAAAATTTGAAGTATACTTGGTATGTTGCTGTGGGCTTAATTCTGTGTGTCAGTCACATGCAGGGTGAGTAGCTGGAGCTCGCAGTATGCGCTTGGCTGTCCTTGACATGGGCTCCTTCCTGAGAGGGGCTACTCTGGCTACTCTCTGAGTTGAGTGTCATGTGTGTTAGAAAGAGTTCTACGTTGATACTCAGGTTTCCATGACCCAGCATTCATGAGTATTAGTGGAGCTCCTGAGGACTTTGCAGGAAATGTTTTGCTGTGGGAAAATTCGTAATTTGAAAGTCAACACACAAGAGAAAAATCATAGAACATATATTCTGGCAATACTTGTTTAGTTCCAGCCGTGCCTTCAGTAAGTTACATCGTCTTAGAGGAAGCCATGAAAATGAAATGTCAAAGTTAAAGCTGGATTGTGCCCTTGCCTCAGAATTTTCTGAATGAAAGTGAATGTCTGACTGTGTAAAGTAGTGATTGTGTCTGCTTTGTGCCTTTCCACTTCCAAGGTGAAGGATGTGGGGGTTTTGTGTGTTGTGGTTTTGCTTGGGATTTGGTTTTTTGTTTTGCTTGGGGGGTTTTTGCTATTTGCTGAATAATAGTTTTTTTAGATAAAAACTAGAACTGTTCTGATAAAGCATCCAGCAGTAAAAGTGTTGAATTGTTGAATTCTAAATGCTGTGTAAGAGGCATGTGAACTTTGTTGTCCTGCACAGATGATGGACGAGGTGAGATTCTGGCAGCACAGTCACCATAGTCAAAGTGACTGAAATGAAAGCAGAAACAAACCCTTCATTTTGAAGGTCAGGAGTCACTTGAAACTGTGCTTTGATGAATAGGCTTTATACTAGCATAATACAGAGGCGTTGACTGAAGCTGGCAAGCATACATAAAACAGTTGCTTGTAGCTCCTAAGTGGTAATAATAACAACGATAATAATAATGATAATAATAATAATAATAATAATAATAATAATAATAATAATAATAATAAATACCTCAGTAGTCATGCATGCAATGGAGCTATTAGTCCATGTCAGATGTTCCCAAGATATTCTTTCTGAATGTTTTGCTTCCGTACTCTAAAATGCAGTAATAGATTGACAAAATAGGGAAAATCCTCCTGACTGAGTCTGTATCCAAGTACTTGTTCATTAATGCCTTCTTTTACTGTTTCTTGCTGCTCTCACTGAGAGCTGTGAGAAGAAAGTGCCTGTAGACCAGGAGGTAGATGGGGATTTACAAACAGACACCTTGTGAGGTTGCCTCAGCAGTGTTAAAAAGGAAATAGCCTTGCTAAAATAAATACTATATTCAGTGCAAACTTGTGAAATCTGTTTTGGGCCATTAGACATTATTTCACTCCTGATCTCCATGATGGCAGTGAAGATGGACATGGAATTTCAAGTAAACTTTAAACTTCCTTTTTGTTTGAACACTGTTGTAGTTGTATCCTCCACATTGTGTGTGACCCCCTCTCAGTTCTGTTTGCAGTTGAAGTAATTGCAGCATCAAGAGTCTCTCTGGTCACCTCTCCTTATGGCCTCCCTTATTTTCCAGTTGTGAGTGCATGGTGCATGCTAATAAATTGGCATGTGCATGTAAGTATTTGGAAGTGCAGCTTTCCTGAGACCTATCTTTGCTATCACTTCTGTACATATTTGTTGGTTGGTATGTGACTGATGCCATTAAAGGGAATACAACTTATGTATGCACATCTAAAACCTAAAGGTGATGTTTGTAAGATCGGGATGTTTGAGAAGAAATAGCATGTTTTTAATGCTTATAAATAATTCAGTTTTGAATGAGAATTTTATATCTCAGCATCTGGAGTTTCCCAGTGTGACTTTATGCTAGAGTATTTTGGAAAGAGGAACTTTAAAATAGAAAAGTCAATGCTTTAATAATTAATGTAATTATGAACTTCAGTGTATAGTCTCTAATAATATCTTTTATTTCTGCTGTCAGTCTGATTTATAATCAAAAACATACCTAAAGTATAATATTTTCTACACTTTTAAGTGCTAATGTGTTAAACTGTTCTAAAGCTGTATTAGTACTTGTTTCATCATATGCTGTTGTGAAATACTCCTGAGATTAGGTGGTGTTCAGACACCAGAGGTCAAGCACTATGTTAAAAGCTCAGGCCATTCTTTTTTATATTACTGCAATAAAGAATATATTCATTTCATTTATATTACCACTTGGCTCTCATAAAAGGTCAGTTTCAGCTGAATGTACAATTACTTGCAAATGGCAAATCTTATAACAAGCGATCAACAATAAAAGCTTTTCTGGGTAATTTGTCTTTAAAACTACTACCTGCCATTTCTTTTCAATGACTTGAGCATCTTGCAGTATCACTTGGAGATCTCTGTCTTATTCCCCACGATACATGTAAGAAAACTGTGCATACTAATCATCCTTTCTGCTTAGTAAAGTAAAAATGCATAATTACATTAAAATTTCTAGTTGAAATAACGGGCTTGGTGCTTAAAACTCCATTATGGTATCAAAGTATCAGCACTCCCATTACTAGCAAAATGAAATTACTTTTCCAGTGAACTATGACTGTATGCCCCCTTTTGTACCTGGTTAATGGGTGCTCTCTCCCTATGAAGGGAACCCTCATTCTGTGGTTTTGACTGTTCATGCTACCAGCCATAATTATTTTAGCAGTTTAAATATGTGTAAAAGAATTAACACTTCTTCAGAAATTCCTAAGAACAGCGTATAAAGGTTGGTTTTTAAAGGCAGAGTTGTTATTATGCTAAAGAGAGAGAATACATTATAAGATGCAAAAGGAATTTAAAATGTGTTGCAGATGGCAAGAAAGCATATGCTGGTAAAATTCATAGCACTTTATTCCTCTGTATGTAAAAAAGGCCTAAAAGCCTACTGAAACCAAGATTTGCTTTCTTCACTACCTATTACTCTAGAGCTCCAGCACACATACAAAAAAATGAGCTTCCCTAATAAGAACATTTCTAGCTGTTGTTATAGGAGGCTGTCACAAAGACCATCAGCTCTCTCCGATGAGTTTCTTTTGGCTAACGTGACCTTTTCCTTTCAGCAAAATGGAGCAGCAGCACTTTATTCTGTTGAGCAATTGTGGAACACAAAAGACACGTGGCATTTGGAGGCAGGTGCTGCCAAAGATGTGCTGGAAGAGGTTCCCTCTGACTGCACAGGTGACAGCAATTTGTGTCCTAGTGTGACATCCTGCCAGCAGAGCCAGTCTCTGTGGGCAAAGTCAGGGGTTGTGAGTTCTGCTGGGAGGGTTGCTGTCCCCTTAAGCCACTGTGAAACCTGAATGTGCAGGGAGAGGCTGCGCAGCACAACCCCAGCTCTGAGATGGGATGGAGACCTGCTGGCCACTTGTCCTAGTCCTGATTTTCAGGGTTGGGTACAGGATCTGCTTCTTTCAGTGCGCCAGAAAGAAGCAGCCACGGCTGATACTCCTAATGCAAACAGTAAATTGCTCTCCAGCTCACCTGGCCTGTGAGGTCTTTCACCTTGTGCTTCTAATGGCCTTTTAACAGTGTCTCCAGCTGAGCAGCAGATGTAAAGGATACTGAGCATCTCGAGCTGTTTTTTTTTTTTTCACTCCTGAAAGAAGCATTTCTACAGATTCTTGACAAACAGTAGAGCCTTGAACCTGTTCACTGACCTGTTGAGTTTAAAATAGCAGGGCAAATCTCCCCAAAATAAGTGGAAGCGTAGACTGCTTTTAGCAGGTGCTCTGGAGTGGCATTAAATAAGTTTGCTTACGGAGTGACGCGTAGTATCTCTGTGTGTGCATGCAGAGGTAAAGTTACAGCTTTTACCTGGAGTGGCTTCAAAGTCACATTTAGGGACTGAAAAAGCTAAAGAAGTTGCACGTTACCAGAACAGGTGCTTGCAAACCAGGTTGAAACTTTGTTTTATGGGCCCACCTGACCAACACCTGAATGCAAACATTAGACACAGTAAAAAACTACACAGGACTCACTTCATATATGTCAGAAAGATCAAAGACTAAGTCAACCATGCTAATCCTACTGTTTGGGAAGTCCAATTAGTTCAAGCTTGATGCTTGATTAAGCAGTAGGTCTTATAACCTGCCTTGTAAGTCAAAAGCTAGACTTCTCTTGCCAGAAACAGTTTCTTTGCCAGTCTGTGCAGCTCTTGATGTGTTTATAATGGTAGCAACATATTTACCTGATGTTTTTATCCTTGTCCCCTGGCTCATGTGTTGAATTTCTAACATGCTAAGGACTGCAGGATCATCTTTTTGGCATTTGTATGAGTTGGCCTTGGAGAGAAATCAGTGCATGGGGTGAGGCTTTCGATACATCTTGGTATCAGATTGTGATGTGCTACAGTGAGAGAATGTATGTGGATACTGCTGTGGCTGGAGAACTGTGGAGGTGTGTGGAAGTACTCCAGACCTGGAAAAATACAGTCTGTAAATGCCTATGGTTCTCATGTCAAATGGCTGTGGATGGCTTTTGAGTTATTGTTGGCATCCCTTATGACCTTGGAGTTTGTGTTTGAGAGCAGTAATTAATACAGGAAACTAAAATGGCTTTCTTAAACAGGATTTATGTTTTGAGAAATGAAACATTACAGTGGGGAACAGATCTTTATGTGCAGTATCCTACCAAAATTACGACAGTGGTGCCTGATGATCAGATGGCCAAGGAGGCTCTTGTCATATCCTGTGTACATTTCCTGTAAGTTCTTTTCAGTTCAGGATTCAGGTTTCCTGTCTTCAGGAGATGTTTCTCTGAGATGCTGACCTGAACTGGCAAACTGATCTGATAGCAAATCCACCAAAAACCATCTTGAAGTTGCTCAAGATGGTATGTGGGAATGTGGGAATACCTGAAGTCATGATGAGAACATGTGGCTGACGATCGTTTGGTGTCCTTCAGGTACATGTCTTACAATTCTGTTGAAACTGCTAGGGAAAGTTTGTCCTCTTTTCTCATGTGTCACTGAAACACAGTGTGGCAGTAGTATAGTGCTCTTAGCAGTAGAGTTCAGAAGAAACTATTAGCAGCTGAACATTCTTGGCTATTATCTCCACTTCTGTTCTTGGCTTTCTAACTGCACCACCATCAACTTTACAAGCCATACTAGCAAAGTCATCTGTTTTCTAAAACTGTTGGAGCTGAACACTTGCCTGGGATAAGGAAATGTACTTAGAGGATGTTACTACCTTAGGGAAACTCTTGTTTGTTATCATGTCAGTGTGCGATAGTTAATGTGGTCAGTTTAGTGGGTGTCTGCTGATTTTATGGCATGTTGAATTTGGAGGTTAGGAGGCAAAGGGATTAGGTTGTTAGACCTCATGTTTGTATGCTGTTATTTATCGCTGTTTTCATGTTTCAAATCTTTTCTACACCTGAGGGTGACCATTCCCAACTCTGTGCAACTTTGACCTTACAGTTGCGCTCACAGTAGCACTGAAATAGAGATGGTTAAAAGCAGTGGCAAAATGCTTCTTTGTATGTCCTAAGTATCCAATTGTCCGCAGTGAGACTTCAGATGTTGAACAATTTCTAAATGCCTTCCAGTTTCTAAGTAACCTTGTTTATAAATGAGTGCTTGTCCTTAAGAATCATAAACAATGCAGTGACAAATCAAAGGCAAGGGCTGATGAACAGCAGTGTCCAGTGGCTCAACCTGATCTGTTTTCTATCTGTTGCAGAGGAAAAGGAGCTGTGAATACAAACAGCAACTTCATTTTCTTTAGTTACACAGAATTGATTTACAGAGTAAACACAAAATATGAATATTTAGTTCTCTGATATTAGCTTTTGGCTTTACAACTTTAACATGTAAGTTAATACTGCATATAAGCAAATTAGGCTCCTTGGATGAGATATATATAATTTAATCTGTCAGCACTATCTTTGTTGTAGGGAAAAATGGAAAATACTTATTGAACAGTTTCTCAGTCAGGCCATTTTTCCTTTAACCAGTTAGAGTAATTTTAAGTTACAATATTCTTATCTGGTCCAATCTTTGCATAGCATGCATGTATTTAAAACTGTTTCTAAAATTTGATGTCAACTCACAGTAAAGCCTTCCTTAATAAAACAGTTTTTATTCTGTGAAGTAGTCTATCCTTGCCTAACAGTCCTGTTGCAAAATAAAACAGGGAGGACAGGTAACTCAATTCAGAATTGCAAAGTAAGTCATGTTGGCTAGACCTAGAGGTTTATGTGATTTTGAGCAGAAAATCAAAATCTAATTTAAAAATGGAAGTATTTAAAAGAATGGCACAGGGGATGTTTATTTATTGAATTGATAACAAGCAGGAGCAGTATTCCTTGACCATTACTATTCCAAGAGATTTTTTTTGTGCTGACTATGGCCTGGCAATAAGCACTGTTAATAGAATACCTGGAACATAGCTAATAAACTTAGCTGATTAAAGACAAACACCTGTCTTTGCCATGTAGCATGGCTGATGAAGTGGCAGGACTTCCAGAAAGGACTTCCTGAAACTGAATGCTGAAACAGTGATTAGCTTGTTCTTAAAGCTGATCTTCAGAAGTCCTGTACTGTTCTTTAAATGAGAACTCCAAAGCCTCTTTCTTCTTTAACTACTGAGACAGCATACTAAAAGCCGTGTGTGAACTGATTGTAGTCAGATTGGCTCTGAGGCACTCGCACGCTTCTGTTTTTAGTTTTTTGAGTTAAAGACTCCCCCCCACCCCAACCTGATTTTTGCCTATCTGCCTCCATTAAATGTAGCTGGTGGAGGAATTTGGTTGAGGATTAATAGGAGAGGTTTTTTTTACAAAAGTAAATAGAACAGTAAATGATCAAAATTTAAAATTGTAATTTAATTGTGAGAAGCACTGAAGAAACGCAAGGAAGGAAGAGTCCTATCTCCGAAGAGGTTCCATTTCACATTTATGTCAGTATTTCTTCATGAGAGTTACAAAATCATAATGTTATAGTTATGTACGTACTGTTTAAACCTTTCTCTGTTACATAGACATCAAACATAATACAAATAAATCTGCTGCCTAATTTTTTAGATGTCCATCTAAAAGACGCCAGCTTCATATCCTGGTGAGATTCAACAGTAATTGATGGATCATTTGTGGATGCATCTTTGTACCTTGTTAATTAGCAATTTAGAGTTTGAGTTTGCTTTTTAAAGCAGCTCCAGCTGGACACTGTAAATCATTGTCTAAAGCACAGTCTATGCTCAGCACAGAAACTGGCCAAACCACAAACTCTTTCCACCTCGTATACCAAAATCTGGTTGCTGGCAAATACTTAAACACATAAATACAGATCCATGCTGAAGTAAAGCTTTTTGTATCTGATCAATGTATTTAAATTGTCCTTTCACAACAAACTAATTTTGTCTCTTCAGCCTAGAGGAATACATGGAAGTATTATGTTCACAGTGTATGAATATATATATATATATATATATATATATATATATATATATATATACATATATATTTATATATACATTCATAAACCCCTGTATCCAAACAGCTCCTGTCTCCTGAGATTGTATCACATTCTGAGCTATATGTAACACTATGGATAATGAGCGGATTACAAATTTGGATTATAAGTGAGGTCCAATTGTCTTTTTAATAGTTGCATCGTTTTCCTGTCATTGTTAGTTTTTTTCTTCTTTGAGTGTTCTAGAGTAATTTCCATTTTTCCGTGACAGGATGGTCACTGATGCTATTATCTCCATGCCTAATGGACTTCCAGCTAAATCTGATTTTCCTCTAAAGAGGAAACACTACAGAAGTTCCCTGTCCTTTTCAACAGCAAGAAGAGCAAAAAGCCAACTCAAGATGAAGCAAATTCTACACTTAAAAATGGATTAATCCAGATTTTATTCTGTAATGCCAAACAAGTCTGATATCAGTCCATAAACTTCAGCTGGGTTGAAGAATCATGTGTGTCACTTTGCTATTGATTTATAAACTTTTAGGTTATTTTTATAGTCCTTTCACCATCATTATTACATTTATTGTACAGTACAGACAATAAACCTTTCTAGAAAGAGTAATGGCATTGGAAAATTAGGATAATCATTTTAATGGCTGTTACCTAAGTGCTCATCTTTTTGTTCCATTCTGTGGCTTGCCTGATGTTTGGAGCTGATCAACCTGTTGCATCCAGTGAATATTCAGATGAATCATAAGAAAAGGACTGATGTAGCACAATAAAACTTCTCAAAATGGGTATTAACGTTTCTATACCTTTATGTAAATCCAATATAGAGATATAGAGATACAGAGATACAAAATCTTAATCAGTTGAAATGGGCAAATATGACATGAGCCATTTAAAATTTTCAACAATAAGCATTTTGGGAAGTTGATACTAATAGCTAGCAGCCACATTTTCTGATTAATACATATTTGTATTTTTGACACGCTCATATGAAAGGCAAATTTGTAAACATTACCAATATTTATTCCACAAATATTTGTCTCATTTTTATTTCACCCTGCTGCGATCTGCAAGTGCTAATCATTGGAACCCTTTGGAGCAAAGGAACTTACCAAGTTGCATTAGATATAACAGTAACAAAATATTGAAACAAATTTTTTGTGGAAAAAGTGTCTTGGTTGATCTAATTTTACAAGTGAGCTGCAGGCATGTCTTTCAACAGTGAGGAGTTAATTTGCAAAGGCAAGTTATAGAATATATTCTGAACATTTTCGCAGTTCCTTACGGGGAACTTCTCTCTTCTAAATCATTCTTTGCCATTCTGACCACAACACTTCTTGTTTACGCTGCACAGACACATACATACATCCCCATTTCAAAATAAGAAAAAAACCCCAGATAATTCAGTTTCTTAAGTTTCTTGTCATTGCTGAAATACTTATTGCTTCCACAAAGAGTAAGGCCATCACTGTTTTTACTGATACAGTTCCTTATTTTAGGCAGCTGCCTGCCTTGCAAGATAATTCCTCATATGGATGCTTAAGGCTAGAGGATGCAATGCATGAGGGAAGTTAGGATAATCACTGGCTGAGTATTCACTGAATAATCAGCCAGTGAATGTGATGTAGGAGAAAAACCTTGTGTGTGCTGCTTGCTGATGAGTGAGAGAGTTGAGTCCTCCCTCCAACTTTGAGACATCTTCAAGGCAGTTTTTTGGAAGGATGCATGTGATGTATTGCTTCTTTTTGAAGCAGTTCCTCTGTGCATAAATTGTATTTCATAATAACAAGAAATAACGTGAGAGTGGAGAGGGATGTTTAAAAATATGCAAGAAGTGATAGGACAAGGGGCAGTGGCTTTAAGGTAAAAGAGGATAGGTTTAGATTCATGTTGGAGACAAACTTCTAACTGTGAGAGTGATGAGGTACTGAAAAATGTTTCCCAGGAGTGTTATGTATGCTCCATCTCTGGAAGTGTTCATGGCCAGGTTATATGGGACTTGGAAGAACCTGGTTTAGTGAAAAGTGCCCCTACCCATGGCAGGGGGTTGGAACTCGGTAATTTTCAAGGTCCCTTCCAACCCAAATAATTCCATGGACCTATGATTCTGTATTCATTGAGACAGAGAGGATGTTTTGCTTTGTGCCTGTTTTTTAGCACATCACTTTTAACTATTGGAAGTGCACGTGATTATTGTTGAAGTTGAGTTTTGTGTAGGCTGTAGTTCCAGAAATGGTTTGATCATTCCTCAAACATGTGCATGAAACAGAAAACATTCTTGGAAGATGTTTTTATTTTCCTGTTAGTGGGAGTGGGAGATGGTGCAGAATGGTTCCTTCTATACCCTGACGAGGAGTTTATAATTTTGTGTTCTATAAATATATATTTTTTAGGAATATTTATATTTTAGGAGTAATACTGTAAAAACAAACAAAAATGTCCCATGGAGAGTCAGCAGCAGAAATCTTGTTGTCATCTGTTAAAGATGAAGCTGTTCTCCTAAGGTGTTCCACAAAGGAGAGAGGTCTTGAACATCCCATGGGTTCTGTCTGTTTCCAGTACAAGTTTTATTTTCCTTTTGAGCCTAGATATAAACTTAGTACTGGGAATAGTAGCAGCTTTAAAACTTTCTCCTGAGGAAATTGTTTGACTTTTGGAGCACCTTAGAAGGTTGCAAAGGTATTGCTGGCCAACAGGCACAGAATAATTTGATATAAAACTGAGCTCTAGGTTGCTGTTGGAAACTACCAAGTTAATAAGTCAGTTTTAGAAAAAAACAGGTTCATTATTTTTTAATTGGCCTGCTCATCAAAAATGCAAGAGGTGTTCCAAATATCATGAAGTTTAGAGAAATTACGTTTTGATGAATTCCACATACATAACATGATTAATCTATTGATTATACACTGCTGACCCTCACAAGCGAGTTCTTCCTCCTTTTCAACTGTCTTCTCAGGTGAAAAACAACACAAACATCAGTTTAAGCAGTATATAAATACAAAATGAAGTACTTAAAATGAAACTTTAACAAGACCAAAAGCATATTGGTAAGATTATTTCAGGGAACAGTTAAAATAAATGAGAACAGCTTTCCTTTGTGATTAACACCATTATATTCTCATTCATTTATGACATTATATTAATTCAGGATATTATATTCATTCAAGACTTACACAGCAATTTTCAGAGGAGCAGTGTAACAACAAAATGAGAAAAGCAATAAAAGACACAGAACTAATAACACACTTTGATATTGAGAGAAAGGAGGATGCAGAGTGGGTTGGGAAAATTGGGGCATATCGACATTCAGCTTGCTTCAGAACTCTGATGTAGGAAGAAATAGGAACTAGAAAAGCATTTCTTGAGCAGTTACATAGACATTACTGTGACAGAGGAGGTGGATATTTGGTGGAATGCTGATGAGTGGACTTACAAGGCTTTCTGAGATTGGTTTTTGACTTTCACTTTCAGTATAAATTCTCCCCTTGTCCACATCAATTCCAAAAATAACACAAGGATAAAAATTCTCTTTCTAAGAATTTTGTAGTCATTTTATAGGGGCTTAGTACTGAGCTCAAAAGTGAGTGTGACATTTCTATCACTTATCTGACTGTGAGAGTGAGTAACAACGGCAGCAGTCTTGTGTGATGTCTTTCTGAAAGTCCCTCCCATTAGTATCTTGTCTTTCACTTCCTTTGGTCCTTCCCTGAACGTCCCCTAAGTTTTCAGCATCTCTGCATCTCCCCTTTAGCACATCTCAAAGAGATACAGTCTCAAAATGCTCTTACCTCTGCAAACATCCTGTCAGCAGTCCTTCACTTCTGTACACAATTACCCTGTTCCATGTGCACAGCATGCTGGGGGAAGAGTTTCTGTCTTTGACTTCTTTTTTTGTTTCAAACACAACAATCTCATCAAGAAATCATTCTTCCTGGGCACTCATGAGTAGCTGACTCAGTGTCCTCTAGTTTTCACTGACTATGTTACTAGAATTCTTTCACCTTTATTGTTTCTTTGGTCCTTCTCAGGAGTTAGTATTTAATTTGGGTTGCCTTTATTGTAAAGATAACCTGGCAGTAGATTTCCAACAGCTTCACTCCATGTTACTTTTTCACAGTTGCTTGATCTTTTTGTTGGATTTTTTTGGTGTGTGTCCCTGTCCGGGCCCTGTCCATCCCCCCCTCTCCCTTGGCCTCCTGCTTTTTAAAAATTGCTCTTAGTATTGTGCTTCTGCAACTTCAGACTGTAGTTTTACTGACCAGTTACTGAAAAGAAGATATCATTTAGTGTGGTCTTCTTATATTTAGGATTTAGCCTCCTTTCAGTGAATTTTCTGTCAGCCTTTTCTTGGAGCATTTTCTGACTAAAGCCTGTCAAGACTGTTGGATTTTAGAAGGGTCAGAACTTCTGTCTCTGCCCAGAATTTTATTTCCTGAACTATTTATTTTGGAAGATTATTTGCTTGAAAGTTAAGCCATATCTAAAAAACTCCTGGGGATATGGAGAAAACTCCAGTCAGTTCAGTCTTTGAGAAGAACAAAGCAGTGGGGAGTAAAAGTACACAACTTAGCTTCTGCAGAGCTATGTAAAAGTAAAGAAACACAGACTGAGTTTTGCAATATCTGCTGGAACAAAAGACATAATAACTAAAGTAATATTTTGTAACTTTATAATAATATATAATAATGTAAATAAATAGTATATAATATATATACAAAACAATAATATAAACAAATATAAACATATAATAATATAAATAAACTGTAATTTTACAGTTCATCTGTAATTAGTATTTTATTCTTAGAGCATGGAAGTTAAACCCCGTAGAATTCCTTTTTATAAAAGGAAAACCACTAGCTGTCCATCCATATTCCTGCCACAGCAGAAGCCCCAGGAGTTTTCTTCTAAAATTCTCCTATACTCACAAGAACTGCAGAGGCATCCTTTGTGAGCCAGCTGATGGGGCATCTGTCTCTGTGAGAGTTTCAGATGGCAACAGCTTCAGATGCTCTGCTGTGAGGTGAGTAATTAAAAAATCATGGAATGTTTTTTGTGTTTAAAGGCACCACAAAAATCATCTAGCTCCAGCCTGCCTTTTCTTGGGCTGGGACACCTTAGTAGACCACATTAGTTTCTCAGGCTGGGACACCTCCAGTAGACCACGTTGCTCAGAGCCCAAACTAAACTGGCCTTGAAGAGTTGGAGGGATGGGGCAGTCACAGCTTCTCTGGGCAGCCTGTTCCAGTGTCTCAACTCCCTCACAATGAAGAATGTCTTCCTAATATCTAATCTTATGCTAGATTAGATTAGATATTTCAGTTTAAAGTCATTAAAAAGTTTAAAGCCATTCCCCCCTTGTTCTGTTGCTACATGTCCTTGTAAAAATTTCCTCTCCAGCTTTTCAGTAGGCTCTGTTTAGGTACTGAAAGGCTGCTTTAGGTTTTCCGTGAAGCCTTCTCTTCTTCAGACTGAGCAACCCCAAGTCTCTCAGGCTGTCTTCACAGGAGAAGTGCTCCAGCCCTGTGATTATTGTCATGGCTGTCCTCTGGACATGCTCCAGCAAATCCATGCCCTTCATATGAGTCATTACTGTAATGAGCTTCCCCTGGCATCTCAGGTGGCAGCACTCCAGGCACCAGTGCCTTGCAGCCCACCTACAAATGATGTGGTGTGGCCCAGGTGGGACAGGATGCCCTGCCTGACCTGACCTACACTGAGGAACAGCACCTGTTGCCTTGTGGAGTAATTTAATACTGTGTGGAGTACAAGAAGGTATTGGATTGGTTTGGATTTGGATGTAGGACGTGACTTCAAATAAAGATGTTAGGAATGAGAGGTTTATTGAACTTTTTCTTCCTCACTTCTGGAGGAGAGAG
This sequence comes from Setophaga petechia, assembly GCA_024362935.1. Taxonomy (NCBI): domain Eukaryota; kingdom Metazoa; phylum Chordata; class Aves; order Passeriformes; family Parulidae; genus Setophaga; species Setophaga petechia. The sequence continues at coordinate 3,947,684 of JANCRA010000029.1, forward strand.
AAATATTAATAGCAAACAGCAGTAGAGATGTATTTTTGCTTCTCAATCATCAGCACTTTGGGAAGAATACAGGCAAAGGACAAAACAAGAAAAAAGCAGCCGCAAGATAGAAGTGGCGGGATGTGCTGAAAAACACTGCCTTTGCCATTCTGCTGTAGTCAGAAAAGTCAAAATCAGAATACAGGAATGAAAAATGACAGTCTTCTAGACTGAAACCTGACAAAATTGCAGTGAATACAAGCTAACTCAGACCAAAGCACTGCTTATCTACCATTTACCGTGATGTTGACTCTTAAGATGAAATGTGTGATACTGCATTTGGGGAGTGGAAAATTAATTCTTTTTCATTAGCATGGCAATTTTTAATGTCATTATTTCATAATTACTCCACAAAGTTTAGAGTAGGGACATTTAGCATTGCCAGTAGCTTTTTCATCTTATCGAATAGCACTGAAAAGGAATCAATGTAATGAAATCCAAATACAAAATTAATATGAAATTGCCAAAGATTTGGCTTTTTTGATTGTTATGTTTTGTTTTGATTTAAACAGATACATAGGCTTTGAGAAAAAGGTTTTTTTAATTAAAAAAAAAATTAAAAAAGGTACAGTTTCAGAGTAATGCATGGAATAAGTTGCTGCTACCTAAAAATTTGGAACACCAGAGGTAAATGCAACTTCAGCCTAAATCAGGACTGAGGAAGCACGTAGTGTGTGGCATCACAGGGCTCACTGATATATTTACGGCTGCTCTAATCTCCTTTACTGGCCTGCACATGGCCAACAGGCACAAACTTTATTTGTTGACATTTTTTATGTTAACTGTGCTTTTAGTAGCAGCGACTAAATCCAAAATTAGGAAAGAAACACCAAAACAGGTTTTTTAACAGTGTAAATAAAATGTAATTTAACATAGTAGCATATTGTGACTATAACCTGATGTGAAAAGTATTATATCAGCAAAATTATTCTTATGTTATATTCTCGGGTTAACATTAAATGGTTGTAAGGACTCAAGGACTGAAATTGTGAAATAGAAATTGTTCATGATCCTGTATGTAAATAGTGATGGTACTCCTTGCCACTGTTTTTACCCATGGCTAATTTGCATTTATAATCACGATATTAAAACCCCACATGGTCAAGATACAGCTATTTTGGTAACTCGGGTAGGCAGAACAGCCTGGAATTTTTTCTTTGGCATCATGTTGCATAGCAAGGAAATATTTTATTTAAAAATGAAAAATCCACTTATTCTTTGCAGAAAGTTGGTAGTTACCAGTGATGCAGATTCTGGATATAAATGAAAAAAATACACTGAATGATCCAGGTGTGGTGATGACTGTTGCTTAAAACTTATTTCTTACACTATGACTCATGAGCAGATAGAGGTAGAAAAAGCTTTACTTTGAACAGAACCAGAGCTGGATGAAAAACCAGGAGAGAGAAATCTGTGAATTGGGGCTGAGATGCTGGTTTGGTAAAACCGGAGATATTTTGTATTTTTGTATGATGCTAGGGACAAGTCAAAGGGATGGATCAAAAAAAATGTACTTGAAAGCCCATTGGTGATAGGATCAAAAGGAAAGTAAATGAGAAACAAAGAGGAGAGTGAGGGAGAAGAGGTGCTCTATAACAGCGTGCAGCAGCCTGTGGAGGTGAAGGAAATGTCATGTGGCAGCTTCCCTTCAGATGTGAGTCTTTAATCTTTTTTTGCATTTTTTGCACATGAATTCTGTAGAATTTTATTTGCTTTCAAAATTTCACCAGGCACAAGTGGTTGTTGGAGTATTTCTGACAGTATTACTAGTGTTTGAACTTCATAGTTGTCATTAGTTCCTTCAATAAATATTCCCTGCTGTTGCTTTGATTTTCATAATTAGTCATTCTCAATCAAGTACATTTCTCAAGGACTGAAATTGTGAAATATAAATTCTTTATGATCCCATCATGAAAAGACAATTTTAAAGGTTTTGATTCACAGTATATGTTTCAGCTAAGGAAAGAACGTGACTATGTGAGAAAGAACAAAGAGCCAGGCTCCAACATATTTCCATTTTAGGATTGTTTAGGGAATTTTTTTACACCTTCTTAAGGTGTAAAGATACCCAAATACTTGAAAAACTTGGAATAGATTTATAAAAGATAGAAGTCTGTATCTTAAGTGCATATTTACATATATATATCCCTTGATCTATCTATCTATCTATCTAGAGATGGTTAAAGCAAAGCTGTTAATTTGCTGTCATTTGTGAAACAATGTTTTTTACTATATATGTGACATCAGAAGATCTCAGCATATGAAGTGATGTGTGATTCTAGCAAAAAAAAGGGCAAGTGAAGTGAAAGGTTGTTCTACTCAGAAGTGAAGATATTTTATTGCATGGAAATCCAGTAATACCCTTCTACAGAAATTATGAGTATGCAGACCTCCAAAAGGTCCTAGAAGGATTTAGATACTAAAATCTTGGAAAGCAGTTTGAGGCAGTGTCTTTGTAAGAACCCCAAGATCTCTGTAAAAAACCCATAAAAATCAGCTCCCCTGCCCCAAGCAGTTGTATTGGCTGTTTTGAGGCAGAAACTTTGACGTGCTAGCCATGAGAAAGGAGTGCTATTCTCCTGTGTATGTTCATTACCCCAAAAAAAGTGCTTGTCATTTTGAATCCAGCTGGATTTAGGCATCTGCTTAATCAGGTTTATGAGCCTGGTATTCTGGTATGTGGATATCCTGCAATTTCCCTTGGAAATATATAGATTTCTATGGTCTTTATGTTTTCTTTTTTCTTGTTGTAGTACATCATAAGAAAATAGATAATATGTGTCTTTTTTTTTTTCTGTTGTAGTAAACTTGTAGTAAATGTAGAAAGGAAGCCTTCTAATTAAGATGTTCTACATCATTGCCTGGAAGCTTTCAGGGAACATACCTGCATTAGCATTTTTGTATGAGTTAAGTATGTGCTTTTGAAGTAAAGCTCCCCATTGTCTCTACTTGCTGTGCTTGGATTCACCTTATAAAGTGGTCTTGGAGAACGCAAGATGGACTTTTTTGGGGGTAACCAGACAATGTGCTCCAACCATTTCCAGATAATCAAATTCCTAGTCCCTGATCAAAATAAATCCAAACCCTTTAATAAGTATAGTGTGGATGTCAGCTTCTCATCAGCCGTGCATTACCCTAAGGAGTTTCTTCCACTGAACTGCTCTGCTTGCTTCTGTAGGGGCAAGCAGGAATTTCTTCAAAGCTTTGTCTCTTTTAGCTACAGGGTGAGTCTGGGTCCTCAGCAGAGATAGTCAGAATCACTTTGCTGCAGGAAGATGCCTAAATTTGAGGCACTGAAAGCTCATATTAGCTGTCTAAAGTAGGTGATATAAATACTGTTCATAGTGATTGTATCATAAAATAGAGCAAGGCAGTGCAGGCAGCACCTCTTACTTCAGTCCCCTCTGGTGAGTTATCCTCCCTTGGACAGGATGTGATGGGATTTCACCCTATCTGTGCTAATCCAGCTCTTGACTCTTTGTTGTTTTAGAGAGACGTGATAATATTACCAAAAAAATGAAACAATAGAAAATAGGCAAAATCCTCCTTTTTTTTTTTTTTTTTTTTTTTTTTTTTGGAACACACCCTTCCCCACACTTGTATTCAGCTGTTTGTAATCACTGGGCTTGTGCAAAACAAATACTTTGACTACTAAGTAAACCTGCTAAATTGTTACTACCATTTAACTCCTCTTTTCTAGCATGTTCTCTCAAAAGCTTTTTGGTAAATCTTGCCTCACTGTCAATTTAGATATTGTTTCTCCCTCCCAGAAAACAGAGACATCTCAGTTCATTCAGAAAATACCTTATAAATACCTTTTTCTTATGTCAAGGCCATAATAAATCAAGTATAGAATGGTGCAGACTTAAATCATGTACTTTTTCCGTTACTTTCTGATTCTCTCAGCATTTCTAGCATATATTTCTACTTAAAACACCAAAGAATTCTATCTTATATCTAAGATCAAGGAAAAAATGAAAAGACAATGTGCTAGCTTATTGTTAGAAATTTAGAATTGTAACATCAAACATTAAAAATCTAGATAATTATGATTGTGGCAGGAGCTTTGGTTACCTATGAGTAAAGATAGTCCTAGAAGTATACTCAGGCACAAATCCTCATACAGGATTACTTGTTGTACTTAGACAATTAATTATTTTCTCTGTTGTATACTAGACCTTATTCAAATTCTGTTCTGAAGATAAGGTATAAATATTCTCATAGCCTCTTCTCTTACAGCTACTATATCTAGAAACTTAATTAAATCTTTTTATTTTCATAATCTGTCCGGAGCTATTATTTTCCTTTTACATGTTAGAAAGAAATGCATTTTTAAATACTCAGATGCTCAACTTGTATTGTAAAAGTACTTAGCACTTTGTATTTTCAGAGTATCGCTGACTGGCTTTAGCTGCAGCCTCCAAGCAGATCTTCTGCATAACAGGCTCTGTTGTGTCTGGCTTTGGACACCAGGAAGTGATTAATGTAAATGGGGAATCATTTGTGAAAGTCTGGCTGAGACACAGGAACCTATAGGAGGAAGAATGCTACCAAGCAGTTCTCCACGGAAATGCTCTTGCCATAATACTCATGAGATTCTCATTTTTGTAGCTGCAACCCTCATCTCTGTTTACTAAGCAATTTACAAGTTTGGCAAAGAAAAAATAAAACAGCTTTTGTGCTACAGACTGAACACTACCCACTCTTGCTTGTGCTGAATCTGTTCCATCCACCATTGTGATGCAAATATGTGCAGGACAGTAGGTATAGGGTTTTTTTCTATGAATGTTTCCTTTCCTAACTTTCTTCATTATGTTTAAACAAGACTCCTTAGATTCATATCAAAGTTACAGTGCAGGTGCCTGAATTTAAACTTTCTTATTGCCACGTCAGCTTTCTGTATAAAATTCACTCTGTATCTGTTTCCCTGTAGTCTTTGTTCTGCCCAAAACACATCTTGGTTCCTTTTAAAAAGTCCTTTATGTACCTTTTGTGCTGTGATGAATTTTCCTGGTATTCATACCGTATCAGCTTAATGGAACTGTATTAATATGGACATGAAATATGATGGCATTAATTGAAAAATGTGAGATTAGATGCACACTGAAGTTTTCTGTGACTTTGACTGTTGATAGGATTGAGCTTCAAATGATACCCAAAACAGCACCACTGGATACACTACTGCTCTCTTGCCCTAGCAAGGTTAGGAGGAACCCTAGAAGGACATTTACAGGAAAAAAAACCCCAAACACCTGGTGTAGAGTTTGATTCTCTTGAGCATTGGACTTGGATTCAGGTCCATAAAATTCATGCAGAGGATGGTTTGGGATTTGACTCACAGGTCCTCTTATTCCTGAAGCCTATTCTGCTGCAAGTGTTTGTCACTGAGGGCCCAAGAGACAATTGACAGTGTGAACACAGAGTTTGCATGTGGAGTGGACTTGGCAGCAGAAAGACTGGGCAAGGCACAGTTGAAAAACTAATGTTTGGTTTATGTCTGAGCTCTTCTAGAGAGGGGAAAACCACAGTTTGTTCAGATGAAGTGGCAGCTGCTGAAGTACTACTCTAAGTGTATTCAAGTGCCAGGTTCATATGGGACGCAGACTTATTTTAAACACTCCATGAAAATGAGAACAGTTCTTCAAAGTTGAAAGCTAAAGCGTTCATTTATTTTAAATGTTTCTCTTGGAAAGATTTAGTAGACTAGACTCTTGGTTTACTGTTGAGTAGTTTATTATTATTTCTGTTTCCTTCTGAGGGTTGCTTTAGATATTGTACTGCAGAGTTCAGAACTTCCTTGAAAATTCCAAGAGAGGGAGAAGCCTGGCTTATCTCCTTCTCCTTGCTGTTTAGTGATGTTACAGCTGTGATTGAGTTACATGAGATGAGCAATTGGCAAGGTTTAGGGGACATACCACATTGGGATCCCCCTTCACCTAATACCTTTGACTTAGTACAAAACTCTTCTGTATTACTGATTACCACTTTTCCCATTTCACATATCTGCTTAGGAAGCTTTTTTCCTATTATTTTTTCAGTCTTGTTAAGTTTTTGCTATCAGTGTTCTTGGGAACACTTTTCATTAGAGTGAAGTTTGCAGCATGGAATGCAGCTTCTATCCATAGTACTGTGACCTTGCACGTACTGTCAGTAACAGGTGTCACTCATTGGCAACAGATGCTCCTCCTTCATAATTTTACCTATCTCCACAGAAACTGCTAGCTCAGATGGATATCCCAGAAGCAGAACTTTCGTGTTGAAGGCTTAATTTCAAATTACAATTCTAAAATGTCTACACTGCCCTCATCTAATTCCATTTGTGCCTTCCCTGACTGCTGAAGAAATTTCATCTTCTCTCTTTTCCCTCCCCTGTCTTCTGACATAATTGTAGTTGCTGCTGCCCCTGTAGATTTCAAGGAGTGTACTAGAGGCAAAAATGCAAACAAACAAATGAACAAAACAAAATAAAAAACACCCTAATGTGTTTTTCCCTTTAGTTTCCATCCTTAATCCCTATAATCACGTACAACTGAATATAAGCAGAGACATCCTGAAAAGGCAGAACTAAATCAGAGCTAGATGGTTTACTCCAAGACAAGCATGCAGCAGACAGTATTGCTAAAATAAAATATAAAGCTGTTTTTTTGTTCTTTTAATTCAAGTTTCTTTACCTTTTTAATCTTTTCAAATATGTAGTTAACTCATTGTGGTCTTCTCTATACCTTTGCTAAGTATACCATCCTGTTGAAATCGTGCAGATGTTTTGCATTGTAAGGTTACATAGTAAATAATTTTCTCTTTTGGTCTTGTTTCTTGCCGCCTAATAATACCTAAAATTATTTATATTTTAACAGCTACTGGGCATGAAGAGCAGTAATCAAAGGGTTTAGATTGACTTAATACTAAGGAAAGTCACAGCAGTCCATGACTGTCTGTGGTTAGGACTGTCCTTTCTTGCCCTGCACATGCAGTACTTTGCAAGCATCTACTTTGAATTTCATCTGTAATTTCTTTGCCAAGTGATTGAGTATTGTAAAATCCTCGTACAGCTCTTCAAAGGCAGTTTTGCTTACTCCTGTTCTGGTTAATTCTTTACTATCAGACTTTCTCTTCTCGTACCATTCTCATTTTTCAGATGGTAAAAAAGAAAGTTCAGTGCCACGAGACCTGAGAGAAGTTGATGGGAATGCTTCCTTCTCTATTGTGAATAGTGACCATTTTATTCCTAACATGCTTCCTGTCTGCTCGCCAGTTACCAGGTCAGAAGTACATCTTGCCTCTCTTCCCACAATACTCAGGTCTAAGGCTCTTTTAAATACGCTGTCTGAAATACGGCTTTTGGAAATTCAGCTCCTTTTTGCAAATCAGTTGCATCATGTGCAAATTTTATTTACTCTTCCAGAGAAGTAGTAACTTATGATTCAGGACTTATCCTCATGAATTCAACAACTTTCTGTTCATTTGGTTCGTTAGGTAAACTTCTGTTGGTATATCTGATACAGAGGTTGGGATTCCTCTTTTAGTGTTTATTAAATTCTGAGGGAGATTCAAAAGCTGTGTCCTGGGTTGGCTGTATGATGCTTTTATCCCCAGTTGTCTTGTTCTGTTCATGCTGAATAGTAAGTTTTGCACCTTTAAGACTTATTGCAGAGAGTGAAGGGGGAGAGAAATGCAGGTTTTTTTCCTCCGGACACTGCTCTCCTCCCCCACATTCCTCCTCCTGGACTGTGGTTGTCTGCAGACAGACAGCGGACAGAGCTCTTCTTTTGCTTTTTAGTTAGTGTCAGCTAGCTGAGGCAAAGAAGTTCCCTGGACTGTTTTTTTTTTCCTTTTCTTGGACCTCTTGAAACCTGCTCTGGACTGAACACCCAGGGGAGCACCGGCAGCTCACATCTCTGGCCCACCGGGCCGGGCCTGGCCTGCAACAATTCCAGCACCAGAGGGACCGATCAGAGACTGAGTGAGCTGCAACCTGGGGATGGGGTTTTCTCAGTTTTTCATCTCTTTTAGAGTGGCAAAGAGTCTCATTGTTTGATATTGTTTTAGTTTTATTGTTTAATAAACAGTTTTTTTCCACCTTTCTCCAAGGAGGTATTGTTTTTTTTTTCTTTCTTTCCTCCCGGACCAGTTGAGGAGGAGAGGGGGCGATTGGATCTGTTTTCTCACTGGAGCTACTTGGGGGAGTCTTCCCCAAATTTACTCAAAACCTGGACAGCTGTCTCTCCTACATCTGCAGCCTTTCTTTGACACAGAGCTTGATTTTACTGACAAAACCAGTTGTATTATATGCTTTCACATCTTAAGACTAGTTTGGAGTGCAGTCCAAGTTACAGAAGAGAGAATCAGAGATATCTGAAGAATTAGGAAACCTAATTCTGTGGACTGAGCATTACCAGAGGTCTCATACTTCATTCAGAGAACAGTTATGTCAAGCAGGAAGCTGAACTCATCCTAATCATGATCAGGCATAAGAACTGCAACTCTTTAGAAATGTCAGAACCGTGCACTAATCACCATGACAAATAAAAAGAAATATAGTTTTTAGAAGACCAGTGGGAAGGACTTGTTGTAGATACATGACTTAGCAGAGGAAGTAAAATTGCCACCCTGTCTTCCAAGCATATTCGAAGAAAATCTTTTTTTTCTTAGAATTGCAAATATTAACTTTAGTCTTAGGGTTGCTTCTTTTATTTCAAACCAGAAAAGTTAAAAGCTTGGAAAATTATTCTTATAGACCCATGAAGAGCAGAGTGAGCTTTCCAGAGAAACCACTATAAGGAGATTTTTTTGTCTAGAGAAGTATGACCACAGACTTCAAACAAACATCTTTTTAGAAGCTAAAAGCAGTCACCAAAAAAATACAGGGTCATGTTATTAATTCAGATGAATACTTGCTATAACTAATTTAAGATTAATTTTCAAAGTAAATCCAAATAGCTTTTTTCCTTTCAGGTAGGCATCAGAGCTTTTGTAACAGCACTATCAATCTGAGGCAGAGGAGTCATGACTTCTATTTGGAGATCAATGGGAGTGAATACACGGCTACCAGTACTGCAATTTACTGTTCTGCTATTGGTCATACCAGGTAGAGGAAAATAGAAATTGTATATTATATAGAAAGTTTGTTTCAAATTTTCATACTAGAGTAGGAACTTGCTTTCCAAGCAAGATAAATCTTTCCAAGCTCATAACTGTGAAAAATTGCTCCACAGTTGATTTATGGACCACAGTGTGATGGAAGGTAGAAATGTGCAACTGTGCTTACTTGGAGATTTCCTTTCTTCAGCAACAAAAGTCCTCAGATAGAATATTCTAGAATTGCTGTGTAGAAATATAGAGATTTATGTTCTGAAGTAGTAGAAGCATTTTCCTTTTTCCTCAGTTCTTTTGTTATTTAGTAACATTGAATTAACTTTGCTGTGAAAGTGCTGATACCACGCAAAACTTGAGGGAGTGAGACATGGTATCATTTGTTTGATTTTGCCCTCTTCTTGTAGGGACCAATCTGTCCAGTCTTAAGAGGCTTGTGAATTTCTAAGAAAGGGAAATTTCATTGTTTTTTTCTGACTTAAGGTTTCCATACTTTAACCTGTTTACTGAAAAACCCCACGGGTATGTGGCCCACTGAAATGATGTCACTTAAAGACATATGCAAGTTTCAAATGTATGCAATTTGTGTATCTGCTTTCTCTGTTTCTGGGATAATTTTATGACAATATCCAACTGTGGTGTGTTTGCTTTGTTGAATTTTATATTACATGATTGGCATGTATGGTATTTTTCCCCCTGGATTCCACCTTCCATCCTTTCTTAATAATGCAGTATGTTAAGTTGGGGATTTTTTTAGCCAGTATTAATGGTAATCTGCTTTCAGTGTTTTTTTATGTGGCCACATCTGAAGTGCTGATAAAAAGTTACGAGTTCCACAAGATGAGGACATAAAAAAAGATGCAAAATTCAATCCTCTACCTCCTAGTCTTTGAACCACAATATTATCTGAATCAAGGACACTATCATTATGTGCCATAAGACCCAGTATTTTTAAAGAGTATTTCCCAAAGTAATTCTGACAGATTTGACAGATGTAATTTTTTTACCTTGTCATCACCTACCAGGGGTTTTAAAATACTTATGTATGTCATAAGACATAGTAAAACACTAAAAGGGAGACCCAGCACTGTAGGTACTGCAACAACTACCATGGTGATCTGGGCTCTAGGTGAGTGTTTCTCAGGACTACTGCAGCACAAACCAGTTAAAAAGCTACCATGCCTACTAGAGATTACTGAGAAGCAATTGCTGTGCCATAGTACAGCAGGTATGGGTCCTAGCCTAACCTAGAAAAGTTTGTCATGAAGGAGTCCAGTTAAGGCAGTTTAAAATAGTTTTGGAGCAAGATGCTATTTAAGCACTGTATACTTGGTACTTTACTTCACTACATAGCCCTCTGTTTTATTTTGTAAATTATTTTATTTTATTTTGCTATAAATGCTAAATCCCAAATATATGGAGAACACTGCTAGGTGACTTAGTGGCCCTAAATCTTTTCCCCTAGCACCAACACTGAAATTTATCCTCCTTCCCCAACATTCAACATTGTGATAGTGCTCCCCCTCTCCCACTTTGACAGTCAGCTGAATGCTCCTTCCATCTAGGGAGGAAATATCGCTCCTTTTTTTTTCTCTTTTTTCTTTTCTTTTTTTCTTTTTTTCTGTCAGTATTAACACTTCCCCTGCAGTCTCTCCTTTCTTGGGCATCTTTTCTGCCTTCCAGTAATTATAACCTTGATCAGCATCCAGTCAGTTCCTTTCTGACTGAGATTTCTCTCAGCTTAGTCCTCAGCAACTTCTTTAATACCAGCTCATGAAAACAGCTCATCATGCCTTGTTCAAAGTCTAAAATAATTTTAAAATCATTCTTCAGGCACTGTGCAACCGTTGCTCTCATTTTCCCCATATTTGTGAGAGTAAAAGGGGTCATGGAGCGGGACCAGGTATCCCTAGTGGGTGGAATCTTCCCACTCACCCCGAGTTTGTAGAGTCTTGGGACCACTAGACAGCCCTTGTATAAACACTTCGTATAAACCAAAATATCCTAGCCCTAGTCCTAGCAGCAGGACCAAATAACTCTCTGGTTAAAGTGCTCTTAACTGGTCACTGAAACTTAGGAATAGATATCTATAGGTTTGTATATGAATATATATATACATATATATATGTATATATGTGTATATATGTGGATCTACATATACCTATATATCTAAGTGTGTGTAGAATCATAGAATCTTACCTCTTCTATGAAAATAGGTTGAGCTAATTGGGGTTGTTCATCCTGAAGGAGAGAAGGGTCTGGGAAGACCCTAAAGCAGTGTTCTATTACCTAAAAGGAAGCCACAGGAAGGCTGGAAAGGGACTTTTTACACGTAGTGATAGGGCAAAGGGAGTGGCTTTAAGCTGAAAATGGGTATATGTAGATCATATATCAGGAAGAAATTAATTTCTCTGAAGATAGTGAGACACTGGAAATTGTTGCCCAGAGAAACTGTGGATATCCTTTTGTCACCAAAAACTGGAAAACAGACTCTCCAACCAGGCTGCTAGGTTAAAAAGCTGACATTACTTTCTTCAGCACTGAGGTACATGGGGATCATTCCACCCAATGTGTACATCAGTTGTCAAAAGTTCTAATTACTTATATATTTTAGCAAACAAAGGAATTTTTTCCCACTGGAATTAGTATTCATTGCATAAAAGTTAGAAGTTCTCTTGGTACTTATCATTCTAGCTTCTATTGGTCAATAATTCTCTTAATTCTCATGCTAATTAGTTGGCTTGCTCAGTTTCTGTCTTCTTTTGGGTTGGTGGGTTTCCTGGATCAGTGGTCTGTGGGTTGGTGGTTGCAGATTCCCACTGTCAGAACTACCTTTTACCCACTTGGAGCTGATTTCAGATTAATTTCTTCCTTATTTTGGGAGTCTTGCCAAATATCTTTGTTGCCCATAAATTCTCCATTCTTTGTGTCCATTATCAGAGTTGCATCCTTCTTCCTAAACTATGCTAACCTCCTCCCCCAGCTCTCAGATCTCTGGAGCATGTGATGTCCTAAGCTCTAATTGGTAACACATGGACATCACTTCAAGGTTGCTTTGTTAGCTGCTATGGGTTTCAGGGACTAAACCTTCTTTTTGGTCAGGTCCCAGCATTTACCCCAATGCTGCATGGGCTCTTTTAAAAAAGAAATACAACTTGTTTGGTAGCACCATCCCTCGTGGTTTTCAAGATGACGCTGGATAGAGTTTTGAACAATCTGGTCTTGTGGAAGATGTCTCAGTCCATAGCAGGAGGGTCTTTAAGGTTCCCTACAACCCAAACCATTCCTATGTTTCTGCCATATATACAACATCAAAAGATACTGTTTTCACCTGGGATGCCTCTGGCCACAGATCAGACACATTAGAAAGGACCTCACTCATCAGGCTGAGAAAATAAATGGCTAAAACCCCTTTTTTAAGGTGGGAAATATATCTAAGAAACTCCTCATCCTTTCCTTCTTTCTCCTAGCAAAACTTCTTTACAGAGAAGCCTTCTCTGCCTCTTTCTCTGATTCTGGTCCCTTGCAGTTTTCTTAGCAGGCAGAGTTCTTTGCTGATTCCTGAAAGCAGCAAAGGGTTTGCTGAAGGATCAAATTTCTTTAAGGGACACAGGTGCAGTGCTTCACTGACCATTACTGAAACCAAGTTAACTGTGGAGGATGGATCTTCTTTAGTAATGAAATTACCAATTTTCAAGTACATAAATTCTTTGAGAAGAAATGTTTTTTTACCTGCAGTGAACTTGTGAGCAGGAAAGTGCATACCTGTGAGAGGGGCTGTGCAGGCAGAGGGAGTGCAGTGATGTGCTGTGTTCTCAGTGCAATGGTGTTTCATACACTGGAGCAGCAGCATGGGTGCTACAGCTGGTGACTGCAGAAGAGTGTGAGGTTAAAAACTGAGTGAAATATCTGAGGTCAGGTAGTGGGATGGAGATCAGAAAAATTTAATCTAGTTAGACCAGTGTCTTCCTTAAAGGCTGGACAGGATTTCAAATTCTTGAGGGGGTGGGGAGGGTGGTGGAAGTTGTGCACATCTCAGAATTTTATTAGCTTGTTTTAAATCTTCTGTCTGTCACACACTGGCTCAGCTTTTAAGTATGTTCTATATTTCTGCCCAACGTACTGGAGAGATTTTCCTCCCCATTGACAAGAAACTGTTGTAAAATGCTTCTTCCTTCTTTCCTGTTTTTTGTTGTGCTGATTCTTAAAATATCCCATTCAAAAAAAAGAATTTTTTATTCCCTGGATGCCCTTGAAGTAGTCCATTGTGGGGCTGGACTCTTTTAAGTGTTTCAGTATATGTGTACTGTGTTCTTTCGTCAAGAATTTCTTCTTGTTTGTCAGGTCACCCAGCCAGTGTCTCCACTTTAAGGATTAAATAAAATGACTTTAAAATATAAATTTGCAGAAATGGGACCTAAATACGGAATGATTCATTAATTAAATGCTGTGCTTAAGAAGAGCAATCTTTCTTGCCTGTTAACAGCGTTTCTAAAGATTTCATTGTTCTTGCTTTTTGTCAGTACAGACTCTCCCTCTCTGAATTGAAGCTTACCTGCAGACCCTTGATTTGAGTTTGATTATATGGAAGAAATTGTTTCCAAGTAAAAGGTACTGCTGTCCTGAGCTAGAATGTTCTGTTTACTCACTGAAGAAGAAGTGAAAGGATTACTTTACTTTCTCCATAAGGTTCTTGTAATGCTTCACTGGCGGTTTACTTCAGAGCTGTGAACAAAGCAGTGCCTGATGAAGATGTTGTGTGCTTAATACATAACAGAACCATTGCTAAGACAATTTGTAAGGATTTTCCTGGGATTAATGGACTTAATAATATGACCTTCATTCACAGAGAAGTAAATTTTATACCTTTTTTTTGTATTAAAAATATGACTCCACAGAGGTTCTAAGCATTGGCATACTATGTGGGTTTGAGGTTTCTTTAGGTCATTAAAATGATATATCTTTAGCTTTTATGCACGTTAGAAAACAAAATGTTAAAGCAAGCGCAAAAACCTCAGATTGGAAAAATTAAAAAAAATAATGTAACTGCAAAACAAGAAAGTCTGAAGGTGTAAAAAAATTGTGAAATGTACATAAATGTAAAAGAAAAAATAATCTTGATTAATTATCAGTACTGCAGGTGTTGTATCTTTCCATATTTTATTTCTGAATATTGATAAGCCATTTTAGCAATTGAGAATCTTCACGTTCAACCACTGTTTGACTTCTGTATATTTCTTGGGAGTGGTTCACCCATTTTTGTCTGGCAACTCTTCAAAATGAGCAAGTCCACAATCACAAAATACACGAGGAAGACCCTTATCACTGAGTCCATCAAGTCAGTGTATGTCATAATAAGCCGCTTGGGAAACTCACCTTGCATTGCATCTGGATTTATTTAGGTTAGGCAGTTGCTGATGCAGTTTCAGCTGATTGCAGGAGATGGAGGAGAATTGCATGACTGTTGTAAAGGCTTCCATTTCAGCCACAGGGTCTGTAAATGGCAATGACATTGGCAATATTGTCAATGGCAATGTCAAGCAATATTAAAACAAGGCAAAACTAAGCAACTTCCTTTTCCACCAACAAAAACCATTTAGGAACGCAGATTTCTAACAAAATTGAAGTGATGATCTAATGGTAGTTTTTGCAACAAGATGGAATAAAACATACCTTAGGTCTACCTTTGGATCCCTTTCATAACCCTTAGAGAATAGATGGAATTTCAACAGCATTTTCTCTGATTGCTCGCTGTGAGTAGACTGCACTGCTTTTAAATGGGAAAAAACTTCTGTCCTTTCATATGCATGTGTAGTTCCTAAAAAAAGAGATGTCTCTATGTAAACAAGTTTTTTGAAAAGGTTTTCAGGTGTGGAAAGGCTTTGAAGGAAATGGCTGATGAGCCATTACTGGTGACCTAAAAGCTGTGCTTTCAGGATGGAGTTTGCAAAAAACTCTTATTTGGAACCTCCATAAAATCTGTGGGAACAAAAGTAATTCTCTTTTGAAAATCTGCCCTAAACATGTGAGCTTTCCAGGTGCCACGAGAGAATGTGATTGGGCAGTCTTTTGCCCAAGAAAAGCCTGTGTGACCGCTACTGATATGCCCTTACTCGGTCATGGGGCATTTCCGCATTCTGCAAGCAGTGCAGAAATGGAAATTGCCACAGTGTCTGAGGACTGTCATAAAACTAAAAATTAGCAATTGAACTCATGTGGAATCAACTCAGTTTTCGGTTGTCTGCTTCTAACAAGCAAAACGTGTTATTCCTTCATGAAAATGAATTTCTAATGTAATTGCTTTAATTAAATGGTACTAGATCACTAGCCATATAGAATAAAACCACTGCCATATTAGATATTCAGGGGCATACAGACATTCAAAAGAGCCCTGGGCAAAATTTGAAATTTTGATATTTTCTGAATTTGTATTTAATATTAGCATCATCACACAAAGCTTACTGTGCCTCCTCAAAATATTGCAAACTGTCATTTCTTCTTCCTGATCCTCATCTCTTGGGGAGCCCTGGGCTGTATGTAGGATTTTTTTTTCTGGTTTAGTTGGTTTTGTATGTTTTTGTTTGCTCAATTGTGATTTTTTTTTTCTTAATATTTAAATTTCTCAGTATCCTTTTTTTAACTTGATGTTGTCACTGCTACAGAGATAAGAGTGCATAGTGGAATGGCCACTTCTGGTTGGATTTAATAATATCTGGGAGGACAGTGTGAGATCCATTTATAAATTATAGCCGCTTGAGAATCTTTGTGTGTGATAGCTTGGGAAATAGAGCAGATGTATTGCCCAAGTTCAAGAGCACTTGATTAAAATACTATCAAGAGAAACATACTTACTAGAGTGCAGTAACTCTTCGTCAATGCTTAAATTCCATTTTCCTGACTGCTGGATCCTACTGTTGTCTCTCATTTTCTATATGCATCATAAAAGCTTCATGAATGTGTTGCTGTTTCTCCCAGCTTGATAAAACCAGTGGTCAGTGACACCAGGTTTCATCAATTTCTAGATAATAAAAGTATCACACAATGAGAGGAGCAGTCAGTACCTGTTACATAGATTTTGTAGTGGTGGCATCTTTCATATTTACACTATGCTTTCTGCTTATCTTTTAACTTCTCATGCTACCTGAGGTATTTTATCTCCTGCATTATATATTGGGTTTAAAATACTATATTGATAAGTATTTAAATATTTTATAAACACACAAGCTTTCTAGTTAATATTGTTCTTGCTCTTTCTGCTACTTGACATAGATTATTTACTCTTTCTAGACTGGAGAACATTCAGACTGAGGATTAGACACATGGGCTCCAATCCTCAAATTGAATCCACAAAGTGCAGAGGAGGTTCAGTGGATTTCAGTAAACCTGTTGTTTAATTGTGGGGTTATGATGTTGGCTGTGGACTCCACATCACCACCCATTTCTCACCTACCCTTCCTTTCTAAGGTGAAATCAAGTATGCAGCAAGTTAATTACAGTCCGACAGGTCTCGGTGTCTGTAAAAACCCTGCCTGCAGATCTCTCTTTCAAGTGCCACTGTCAGTGTCACTGCTTTTATTCCCAGCAAATATATATTTCATTCCAAGCCTCCTGTACTTTTCATGACTGCTAATTCTGTCTCTTTTATAATGTTGTTGCGACATTGGATGCTTTGGATGCTTTGGATGGCTTTTTTAAGGAGGCTGGAAATAAAGTTGCTTTTGCCACCATGAGAAGAATTTAAAAAACCCAAGAAACCGAAACACCCACAAATAAAAGGAGGAATTGGCTACTGGGTGCTGAGCATAGCCACTGATTACTATTTAAATGTCAAGATTAGAAACTTTGTTAGCAGCTCTTTATCTTATACTGGAGAAAGTATATGTGTATATATATATTGCAAGGGTGAGAACTGAGTGCAAGACAGCAGAGTTGCTTGGGGCAAACAGGAGTGGAGGGCTTTAAACCTTCCTCTGGGATCGGTCTAGTTCCTTATGCTAACCAATTACTGAATACATTCCATAAACAGTTATCACAGAAGGATCTGGAGCAAGTCTCTCTCACACAGCTGCTCTACCCTCGAAGCTACAGAATCATGCTCTTTTTTTCTTTCTCTTCTTGACTAAGGAAAGGCTGGAGGGAGCTCTTTCCCAGCCAGAATAATGTACAACCCATTTGTGAAGACACTTTCTGGGGAAATTAGACGTTACAGATAAAGCTTCAGCTCTCCCACCTCAAAGCACCAGTGAATCCATTAGACAAGTGTATGCAGAGGACCTGAAAACATCAGATAGATTTTTACCAGTGCTGCCTGAAGGAAAAGAGTGATCCCAAGCACTTTTTTAAAAGGAGTTTCTTCAACTTAGGAAAGTTGCTTTCATATCTCTGCAGTGATCTAGAGAGAGATAGCACTTAAGATATGATGGGTGTCCTTTGCTAATTGCTGGCTACTTTTGGGCTGCTTCAACACAGTTCTCTGAGGTTAATTGGATCCTCCATCAGCCTGGATTGAGTATCTGCTTCTGTCATAATACAGTGTACAGTGTAAGGAGTTGTGCATCCCGTACCTGATTTTTCTCTCAGGTCACATAGCCTGATGCTTTGCATAACCTGCAGAGTAGTAGGAGACAGGGGCTTGAATTGCAGTAGCCAAAGAAAGGAGCTGAACTGTTATGTCTGAAAATATCCAGAGTATATCCTTGAATCCAGAGTATATCCACTGAATAAAGATTCTGAATTTTTTTTCAAATGCCATTTTGGCTGAGATGAATATCCATCCATAGCAAACTCAAATCTTATTGATGATTGGGACACTCTTAGTTATTCTTTATGGATTACACCAAGACAGTCTGCTCTTGTATAATGCCTGCAGACTACAAATTGAAAATAGGCTCAGCTACATTCAGCTACTGAAAAAAAAGGGGAATCAACACTTGTGTTAAATTTTAAAAGTGTTGGTTAACACTGTACTTCAGATGTGCTTGATCATGATCCAGTCGTAAAAATATCTAATGAATTCAGTTTTTCATGGAAGGTAGGCAGGAGATTATGAACTTGATTTTTATGTTTCATTTTAGCTAAATGATGCCTTCTTTGCATTCCCAAACCTGGAAAATGCCCACTCGGCTGTTATCTCTGCTCGGGCACGCGCAGGATGGTTCGGGGCAGCCCGCGCATCAAAGGACAAGTCTGGACTCTTCAATGCTTTGGTCTTTAAAATATTTGTTAATTTTTATCTCACAGAGATTTTCCTTTCTGCCAGCCGGGGTCTGACCAGCAAGGCAGCCAAGGGCACTCTAACCACCCACTGGGCCGTCGTGTCCTTTTATAACAAAAACTATGTACATTATATTTACTTTTTATTTCCAATACCTTTCACCCTTATTGACAAGTGCACCTTCACCACAAACCAATCCCCAAGTGCCAACACCACCTCAGAAGATGGAAGACAAGAAGAAGAAAGAAGAAGCATGAGACACGCCCCGATTCCTCCATCTGGTCTCCATAACCCCCCTGTACCGAGATATAACCCCCCTGTACCATAATCCTAAAGTACATATTTTACGTTGAAAATATATAATCCCTCCACCACTTAAACTGTGGTCATTCTCACGTCCTCATACACATCCTCTGAAGGGTCAAAGTCCAGCCACCAAGAATGCCTGGCAACATTCCAGGACCTCCGAGCCCCCCATGGGTTTTCTCGGCGATTCTGGACGTTAGGAGCGATATTCTGAGCTCCCACAGGAAAATATCTGTGGATGTATTAAGGGGACATTTTAGGCACGTAGGAACTTTCAGATAGTAGAAATAGATCGCTTGAGTAAACTTTCATCTGAGTTCAGGTCTTGTGGATTACTTTGTTGACTAAAGGCAACTCCCTTTTTTACTGAGGCTTATTTAAGTGCTCGATATCCTTCTTCACTTATTTTAGTTGGTTCTTTTTCCATTTGGAGTGACATGAATTAACCTTAAAGCTTGCCTACAAATGAGTGAATTAATACCCAGACTACGCTAATGGTGTTGCTTTTACTGCTGAACTAGGTAGGAGAATTAGGTACCTCAGTGTCTGGCTGTCTGTGATCTGGCAGCAAGCTTAATTGGACAGCAGCAGCTCCTTGAATTAACAAGTTCTGCTGGCAGCATGCACCTGATTCCCAGCATGAGCAGAAGGGATGCAAGAAAAAAGAGATGTGACCCCCCCCCCAAAAAAAAAAAAGAAAAATTGCTACAAAAATGAGTGAAAATGAAGGTCAGTTTTTTTCCTTCTTTAATTTTTTTCCCCTTGATAATTATTAGGTAGTGATCAAGTATGAACTATATTTCAGGAGCTGCTAGCTGAGAAATCCTTTCTAGATTTTGAATTTTTTTGGCAGAAAGCCTGGAATTTGTATTTTTCTTGTGAAATCTTGGAACAGAACAGCCTTATTTATAGTAAACACTGACAGAACATTGGATATATAATGAACAATTACGCTACTTTGTGTAACAAATAACTTTTCCTACCACTTTCTCTAGTCAATGTATGGATTTTGACAGTGACTGCGTGAGTATTTGGTGGTGGTTTTTTGGAGTATTTTTCACACAGGCAAAGAGAAATTATGGCCTAGATAATTATGCTAGACCATGACAAACAAATCACTCAGGAGCTGTAAAAATGGTTTTGGTGGGGGAGTCCCAGTTCTTTAACCATTCTGTGTTTCCTTGGCTGTGGAATATAGGAAATGAAAATGATTTTCAGCCTTATGTCATTTTTATCTGCATCAAAAGCTGAATCATTCAATGTGTTAGTTAGTTGCATCTAAATGTGATGCTCATAATCTCCTTCCTGTATCTGTGTTTGTCTCTGTGTCTGTGTAGGACTTCTGAACCTGGTAAAATTATTAATGTATTTAAATGTAGGACATAACCTTAAAAGCTGTCCATCCTTATAATATAGAATCTTATAAACTCTCTATTCCATCAATTTACTTTTCTTTTTTGCTACAGTATGGATTTTGTATGCTTTTGGTTTTCATTTAAACTGATCCTTCTTTTTGTTTAATTTTTGGCCCTCATCAGCCTGGTATCTTGGCTGTCTAGTAAAAAGAGAAAAGGCCTAAAAAAACCAAAATTGAAGAGGACCAGTTTATTGTGGATTTATGTCCCTTGGTTAATAATTGAATTATAGAGGTCTTCTTTTATCTCTGAGTATGCATATATTCTGGTGATGGTATGCTGGCTGCCACACTTGACAGCAGAAATGGGCTGATAAGATTGTTAGCACCCTGCATGTTAATACAAGGATCCTGGTCTCTCTTCTCTCCAGCAGCTGCTGCTTTCAAAATTTATAAGAGTGTAACTATCTTTGAGATTTCTATCTCCTCAGTCACATTTAGTTGAAATCAGGCTACTTAGTTCAGAAATTACAAGGAGAGGACACACAGACTGTGTTATATTGTGGCTCAGTCTTGTTTCCATAGGAAACCAGGCTAAAAACAGCCTGAAAAAAGTCAGCTTTGTCTTTTGCTAAAAAAAATCCCCTCCCAGTTTGAATGCTGTAGATCATAAGATAGTTGAGGATACTCAGGAGAAATTACTTTAAGGTAAACTGGTTTTATTGTATACCTAATCACACATCACCTTCT
The DNA here is from genome assembly GCA_024362935.1 of Setophaga petechia. NCBI lineage: Eukaryota > Metazoa > Chordata > Aves > Passeriformes > Parulidae > Setophaga > Setophaga petechia. The sequence goes on from JANCRA010000029.1 coordinate 3,968,437, forward strand.
GTGAGAAAGAAGCTTTTCACCTGACCTGGATTAGCTAGGAGTAATCCAGCTGTGGAGAGCCTTTCCTGCCCAAATCTTTCTATGCTGTCTCCCATGGATGAAGGCTGACATATTGTTACATGCATCTATGAGGAGGAAAAGTAGATGAAGGAAGGGAGAAGAGGACTGCAGAAAGGTAAAACATTGTTTCTTCCCTACCTGCTGTTGAAGATACAGATAAATCTTTTCTTCTTCCTGCACTCTGCCTCTGTTCAAAGGTCCGTTTCTCCACAGGTGTGCAGGGAACATTATTAAACTAATTGGAAGTACATGATGGAAGAAATCAAAGGTACAACCTTCAAGTTTTATACTACAGCAAGAAGAAAACTTGGTTGTAGAATTTGATATGATACATATGTCAAAATGAAAGAAAGAATATTTGCCTAATTCTAAAAGACTTATCAAAACCCAGCATCTCACAGAGATGCATGATTTGGGAAACAGAACTTCTAAGAATAGTTTCACCTCAAAATACTATTACATACTAACCAGTGTTGAATTGTTTAGTAACATGACTTTGGACATCTCACATCATATTTCCAGGAGGAAAAAATTACCAATGTTTTAGTGGTAAAAATGAAATTGAATTAAAAAGCAGTCAAAGTCTATTTGCCAAATACAAATAAATTTGCCAAATGCAAATGAATTAGAACAGCTTAACCTGACCACTGCAGAATTTGAAGACTTTTGGCTTGGCAGGGCTGTTGGAAACTTGTCTAAGCACTAATTTCTTCTGCGTTTTTTCCTGGGTACAATATCTTTTTTCTGGTCTGGTAGTGAATTATGGAGTCTTTGGGTAAGTATTGGTCACTCAAGTCTCACAAAAATAACATACATTTTATGTCCAGTACATGTAACAGGCAAACTGTACATAGACCAGCTTACTACCCACAAATACATGCAAATTAAAGGCTTAGTAAACTGAAAGCATCCCTACATTTTTAGAAATTCAAATAATGATTGTTTATATAGTAATACATTCGGAAGTATAAAGTTCTGAAAATGACTGAGTACATGTAAGTGAAAACACTCTTAAACTGAATACTGCCATAGATAATCCACGTAATTGGTATTGGATGGGCTGAGTGCAGTTGGGTGTTTGAGGGTTAAGCATCAAGCCTCAAGTGAGTTGCAGTTACCTCAGCTCCTTCTGTAGGCAGCAAAGAGAAAGGGGCATCTCCAGAGTGTGGCTCATCCTTTGCTGAGTGTGTGACTGGCATGAATGTGGGGAAAAGTGAAAAAGAGAGATAATTTTATTCTGAAGATAGGGAGAATTTTAGAAATTTGTCACTGGTCTTAAAGCATATGTTTCACCTTCAGAGCTGGAATTCATACATGTGGTGAGTTTTGCTGCAATGTCTGCAGCGTGTCACATACAAGCACATTAAGATGTGTTTAGGCAGTGACATAGGAACTGTGCCAGTTTTTTTTTTTTTTCTATAGCATTTTTCAGATGGTCCAAGGTTATGACGAGATGCAGGTGGGATATATCTTTCTCTCCAGGTTGCTCAGCGTTAGTTTGATTGGCTTATTGAGTTCTAAAAAGCCTTTTTCTCTATTATTATTTAATCAAGCTTAGTACTAGCAAATATATTCAGTAGCAGTTTTACCATCTGAAGAGCAGACTCTGATTGCTGATTCTCACAGTAACATATCTAAGAGATCAAGTTATGACAGACACTATTTTTATTTCATTGATTGAGGACAGTAATGAGGTCAAAATCATACATCTAAAACTGGTTCATTTAAGCCTCTAATGAGCTGTGTGATATGTAAGCTTTTTCCATGTCTTACAGTATAGACACTGTGCAGTAGGAAAAATGCAGATAAGCAAAACATCTGAAAGAAGTACATAATTTTTAAAGGCTACAGAAGTAGTAATGTTTAGAATTTTTTAACTGTTCTAGTAATTCTGTGGTTGATGAAGGACTTGCTGTGCAGTAACACGAGGCTGCAATGTCACGCTGGCTTACAGCCAGAAATTATTTGCCACCATCACCCAAGGAAGGTAAGTGCACTTAAGCATATGTTTATGGAGTTTGTTGGTGCCCACTGGTCACACTCTGTGTGGTCAGGGGTGTGCTGTTTGGAGACCTGGGAGGTGCTGATCAGGAAGCAATGCTGTTTAGATTGCAGTCTAATTTAAGATGTGATTAAACAGGTAGGAGATGCTCCTAGGAGGACAGCTGAGGGCAGGAGACTTCCAGTACCAGAGAAATAAAGCCATGAAAACTAGCTCTGTGCAGAAGTATCACATACATGTTTTTATTTGTTTACTTATCTGTGTGCCATTTTTAATTATTTTTCAAACTTTATTGTAAGATTACAGGCCCCTACTTATTTATCCATTAAGGGACAAATGTGTTCATTTACCAAATCAATATGTATGTAATTTTTCAGGTATATCACTCAGCTCCTATAGGTTTACATTCCCTTGGTTTCTAATTGGCTGTCATGCCAGTGATTGCTACTGAACTGAAATACATAAACTTTAGTATATTGCAGTAGAACTGCAGATTTGTGTTCCTTCCTGAGAGCTTGTCTTGAAACAAAACCCTTCCCTTGGTTTGGTATCTTGCTTCTTGAATTTATGGGGTGTAAAACAGTCTGTGAAATTAATCACAGCTAAAAAAATTGCAGTTCATCTGTATTGTGTAGGCTAAAACCTGCATTTATCCATGCAATGTAACAGCTATCCAGGAAGTCTGGTCTGTTAGTCCGAACATATTAATGGGTTCATTCAAATGTTCCAAATCCCATGAAGAACAAGATCAGAGATCAGTTTTGTTTAGCTGATGGTGTTTTATCTTAAAAGTAAGAAGACACTGAAAGATCACTATCTTTCCAGTCTTAATAGTTATAATAATTAAAAAAAAAAAAACCCAAACCAAAGGAAAACCAACCACCAAACCCACAGGCTTGAAATTTCTCCAAGTAGTAACACTGTCTATGTCACATCTGCCACTACTTGTCTATAAAATTATTTCACCACAGTATTTTATTCTTTATTCTCTTCCCTTCCCGTCACTGTTAAGGAGATCTCAATCTCCTTATCCAAACTTTTTTTCTATCAGTTTGACCTGACATTTTTCGTTTTTCTTGATAACTCAAATTTATACATTTCTTTTAAATGTGTTTCAGGTAGATATTCTTGACACATGTTGTTTTCCTCTCAAATGCCAGTTGTAGTGTGGAGAACAAATTAAAAACCATTTAAATTCATGTTGATAAATGAAGGTCAACAACTGTTTCCCTCACCTATTTCCGCTGGATGATGGACTGTAATGCAGAATATATTAACTGTTTCAGCACTGGGTTTCAAAACAATTACATTATGTTCCAATCCTGAAACCTGCTTTTTGCATTTAAAAAAAATTCCATTGAATCAATGCCAAGTTGACTGTATTTAACTCTCTGGAGAGGTCTTCTGAAGGCCTGTCTTGCATTGTAGAGCCAGGCTATCACTGCTGTTTGTGTTATACATGCCTCTCTGATTTTTGTGGGACCACAAGGCACTGGAAGATTTCTGTCCTCTAGGCAGCATACCAGCCATTATTACAGGACCATTCTGTTTATTTAAGCCTCTTCCTGTGCTTTCTGTGTCCAAGTTACCAGCCTGACCTGCCAAAGGGCCAAGCAGAAGTCATCCCCTCTCCTCAGCAGAGCCTGGATACCGGGCAAAAGAAAAGGAAGCAGCCAGTACCACTGTGAGAGAAAGCTGCAAGACCAGAAAAAGCCTGGCATTTTTGTGGTGATGTTCTTTCCTCATTGTCAATTTTTCTTTTTGAAAACTCATTAATGTTGTAAGTTCATTTGCCTCTTTATCCTTGGCTCTCCATATCTGAATGAGGAGAGGGAAAATTTTGACCGTTTTGAGCCAAGCTCTCTCCAGACCTGAGGAGAGGTCCAGGATGATTATGAATGAAGCTGGATGTGTTGGATATGGGTGTAGGTAGCCTGAATGTTCCCAAGTATGGGAGATCCACCTCTTATCTGGGTAACATGCTTGAGTCTTCACCACCTCATTATCAATTTATGTTTTCTTTTCTTCTATCTAGTCTGCAGCAATTCTCTTTTAATTTAAAACCTTTGCTCCTTGTCCTGTTGTTACAGTTCCTATAATGTCCTGATTAACCACAGTGGCTTTGAACGAGGGCACATTCAGGCACTGAGGGACTTCTTGGAGTATCTAGTTGTCAAATCCATTTCCACAGTGTGTGTCAGGAGAGAAATCTTCCAGAATAGTTTGTGTTTTGTTCAGAGGCAGTAGATTTTTTTCCTAGGGACCACAAAAAGCAGCTTTGTTGACACATTTCAGTTTGCTGCTGCTCCAGAGTGTGAAGTGACAAGTTATCTGATGAGACCGGAGAAGAAATTCATAAAGCTATTGCATACCAAATCTTTTCTGCCTTTTCTGATCTGATTTCAGTCTGGAATGGAATATTGGAAAAGTTGTTGCATACTTAAACAACAGACCTCAACCAGATAGAAGTTTAAAGATTTTTTTTGTTGAAAATTTATTGCCAAAATTTGAAATTCCTGAAAATAAGGAATGCCATAGAAAATGTTGAGCAATACCAAGGCTGAAACTTCCCATTTCCATTAAATAGCTCCATGAATTTGCTTCTAGCAGTGTCTCTAGAAATAACGCAGAAGATTAATGACGGTGCCATTATCATAGTGCTGATTATAACTGGATACACATTAGAATAGCTTCACATTGTTATTAGCTGTTCACATTAGGATTATTATAGGTTTAGTTTTTTGAATTTTAAAAACGTTTACCATGGTAGTTAGTTGCTTTGTGTGATATATTTATCATAGGTTTACCAAGACCTAACAGAGTGAAGTGAAACCAAAAAATGTTCTTCCTTTATGCAGACTGCTGTTATTTTGTTTTCTGTTTATACACTTATAAAAGTGTCAGAGTAGTATACCAATAAAAAACCCTTTTGTATTATACATGTTAAAGACATTTGTAAAATCACTGCATGCCAAATCACTCTTAGTAACAATATCTGCCAGCTGTAACTAGATTATTACAAGGCTTCTGTTAATGATTAGTACACTTGCCAGCTCCTTTGAACTTGCTTTTAACATGTGGATTTGCACATATAAATTTGTATTAGTAAAATCTTTCTCAGTTTCTAAGAATTGCTGGAGAGAGGCAGAGTAAGAGAGAGGTGTCTCTAATATTGCAGTTTGTATTTGAGTCACATGTGTGATCTGGGATATAATTTTTTAATGTATTCAGCATAATACAGGGTAGATGTTTTTTAATAAACATGGAAATGCTTTTCTCAGATGTTTCCTTGCAGAATTTTAATTTAGTTGTTAGTAACTCCCTGAATCCTTTAGAAACCAGTATTTTTTAGCTACCATTAATCTCTACCACTCTGTCTTCAAACTCCTGTTTTCCAAGTGGAGTTCAGAAACACAGCAGAAAGTTTTAACAGCTTTATTGGAAAACTAGTACTAAACAATACCATAAATTTTACCTATCCCCCCACCAAAGTAATGCTTCATATGAAAAAGTATAATAAACAGGTAATTCTGTAGTGTAAACACACCATTTTTCTCATGCAAATCTGCTTCTAAATGGAATTTACAGTCCTTCAAAGCATTTTTGTTAATAGTTTGTTGCTGTTCAGAAAAATATAGGGAATGCATATAAAGAGAATTTTAGAGATTTGTTAAAACACTGTATTACTAGGTCTTACCTCCTGAGTAAGCATGTCCAGGATCTACCACAGTAGGAAGATTTTTTAGGTCCCTTTTGTAAATATACTGCTGTATTTTCAAAATAATAAGCACATTTTGCCCACTTACATTTTTTTATCCTTCATGCTTACCCCATTGTCATGGTTCAGGAATGGCGTTCCAAGACACAAGCTGCTCCTCCCCCGCCCTCCTGTGGGAGACAAAAGGCAGAGATTATGGGCTGAGATAAGAGAAATTTACTGGAAGCTGCAATGAGATAAGAAAAAGAACAGTAATAGCAAAAGTAATGTTACAAAAGTATACAATGAGAGGTTGATTTACATTCAGAATTACTCACCAAGCTGGGGACAATGAAAAATGGTAGACAGGCCCTACATGATCAATTGCAAGCCATGAAACTTCTTCATGGAGGTGGGAGAGTCCTTTTCTCCTGCCCATGACACAGGATGCTGTCAGATAACACAGTATCTTGGCTGTGCCCAGAGTGCTCCAGGCTCCACTCCATCATGCCCCCTCACCCTGTCCTTGGCTGATATGAAGACATCCATTCAACCCGTGTGGCTATCCGGCAAAAGAGGCTCCATTATGAAAGAGTTCAGACCCTTCAATTTTGATTTCTGGTCCAGGTACTCCTAAGGTACTCCTAGCTTTTGTTCGGCTGCCTTTTTTTTTTTTTTTTTTCCCTTCATGCTCACGCTGCCATCTCCTAATCTTCTGGGCTGGGTTTCATAATGAGTCACCTAAAAGGTGAGCATCATCTCTAAAACAGTAGTTGAAGTGGAGAGAAGAAGATGGACATCTAGTGTGTGTGATTCATCCCACCTCAGATTTCAGTTTTAGTTCAGTATGAATCATGAGCTAAAGATACTCTCACTAAATGCAGAGAAATCCTTCACGACTGGCTGAGGCTAGACATCTTTTAGATGTCTGAGCTGGATCAGTTATATATAATGGCCTGTGATCACTTGAAAACAAAGACTTTCTTGCTTCTCTTGGTCACAAGGAGAGCTTGCTTGTGCAAGGCAATGTGTAAAGTACTCTGTACAACCTGTGTAAAGTACTCTGCCAAGCAAAGGAGTTATGCAAGAGCCAGAGCATCATAGCCTTTGTTCTTGCATCTCTGTTCCCTCTTCACGAGGCCATGCAGCACCAGCAATGCTGGAATTGTCAGTCTACTGAAAACATGATTACTGTCAGATAATGAAATAGCACGCCACACTTCTAATAAAATAAATTTTTCTGTATATAGAGTTTCTCTCCAAGATTAGTCTTGGGATAAAGTGGTGGATTTAACCTAACATGACAGCCTTCAAAGGGATACATGGGAAGATAGAATTCTGCTATAATTTTGAATAACTGAATTTAACACAAAGAATCTGCATCTAGAACTCTCTGATGGTTTTCACAATTTTACAAAATTTACAAAAATCAGCCTTACTGATGCCTCATGTTGCAGAAACATTTATGAATTTTCCCTAGTGCTCTATATATCATTACCAGTTTTAACATTGGCAGATATCAAATAAGTTACTAATATTTTTTTAAACTCTTGGAGAGCTCATTCTTGTCTTTATAACCCTGGCAGCTTGTTTGAACAGTGCCAGATGATTAACTAAATTCCCAATTATAATCAGCACTTGATAGTTAAATGCTAATACTAAATTGATAACCAGTTATCATGTGAAATGACCTTGCAGGTTCTATACATAGAACAGTCTTCTTTGTACTTGATGATGACATTTTAAAGTATTGCTGTTTTAGAATTTGCTATATTAGAAGAAAGAATTTTTATTTCAATATTGAAGCATTCATTAGATATAGGAAGAATTTCCTGCAAAAATATAATATTGCAGATAAGAACGGTAAGTACTGTTGGATTTGAATAAAGAATATTATTCTTTTAGGCAATATTATGTCTAGGTTATCTAAAATTTATACGCATACAAAAAAGTACATCTTAAATATCAGTTGGCCTTAGAGCAGCTCATGATAAGGTACCTTTGGAAATCAGCACTTATAAGAATGAACTTATTTCTTACATAGTAACCAAAAATAAGTTCTATCTAACTTGCAGTAACGAGAAATAATGATATTCTGATGTTTCCCTTCAACCAGGCAAATGCTGTAATTCCCACATTAAAATGGTCTCTTATCTATACTATTCTAATTTTCCACTAGTTTGGAAATACTTGAACACAAGCACATAGTTAAAAATATCTTGAATCTTTTGTGCCTGGATGATGGCAGGGGATCAAGACACCAAAGCTTCATGACACTTGCCTATCAAGCAAGCTGTGAGAAATCATGATGTCTCTTTAGCCATAGTCATCTGCACTGGTGAAGTAAAATACACAATCTTAAACCAGGGACACTCAACCTTTCTAATTAGGCAAACAGTGCTTATTATGGGGCCCTAGTGACTTTGTTAAGAGGCACCCATTAGGTGAACAACATTAGTAGGAACTAGGACAGAAGAAGGCTAAAGAGCTGGAGATGTTCTGATAGCCATAAAATATGGTAAATTTTTGATTATTCAAGTGTTTGCTTAAAGCCCTTTGGAGTAGGTAGTGTCAATTTTAGCTTGCAGTGTGACACCTGAGTAAAGTACTTTTTTCTGACCTTCCATCACTTTGCAGGTGCCAGCATCTGCTGCCAGGCATTTTTATGTGGTGTTGTATGCTGTTCACTCATAGAATATCCTGAGTTGGAAGAGACCCACAAGGATCATCAAAGTCCAACTCCTGGCTTTGCACAAGACCACACATCAATCAACAGTGGAAAAAGTCATCAAACCTTTTTATCATATGTTAAATGTGTTGGCATGAGATTCAGTGTGAGCTTTGTGAGGCCAGTGGGTTCTCTGTCATCTAGGCTTTCCTGACTGTGCTGATCCCATGGTTATAATTTCTTTACTATTATTGGTACAGGATCACCTGGAATAAAGGTAATGTGAGCATTTCTGTCCCTGTTGTAAGGAGAGATGTGTACACTGTGTACAAATACTCTGTTCCCAGTTGTGGGTTGTAGGGGGATAGAATATAAGAAAATAAAGATAGTGTAGAAAGTAATCTTACCCCTAAGGAGTTGCAGCTGGGCCAATTATCAAAGATTAGGAGCAGGCCTGGCTTGAGCAGGCCACAGCTGTGAGCAATGAGAAGAAGAGTGCTATAAAAGAGTGGGGTGGGTGGTTGAGAAGGGAACTGGAGTCACTTGGCTACTTGGTGAAGAAGAAAGAGTCAGTGCTTTGAGGAGCTGCCCACGAGAAACACTAAGAAGGTATGAAGCTTTTGTGATAAGGAGACAACAGTATGGGAGCCCTGCAACAAGATGACAACAGTGGTCATCAGCTTGTCTTTCACAGTAGTGGGGAGTGTTGTTTTGGTTGGCAAAGAGATGGTGTTCATAGGAGGTGATCAAAAACTGTTCTGCAGTTTCTATATGAGAAATTTTTTAAAAAGTTTTAGGCAAGTTTAGAGTTTTCTGTTTTAACTGATCTTTGCTATGTGCAATTAAAAAGCTGTGCTTGTACCAGGGTATGTTTTTTTAAATTTCTTTTGAAAGTCCTAGTTCTTCTTATGGTTAGAAAAGAAGACTGGTATGTTCTATGTACTGGTTATCTTTTTTATTTTTATAATTTTCATTTTAGGTCATGTTTATATCCACAACATATATTATTCTATATTGCTGTTTCATGGAAATATGAGAGTACTTGCACTTAGATTAATCAGCTGCTCAGTCATCACTCATAATTATGCACACTAAAATAAATGCATGCATTTGCCTCTGCTTTTTTTTTTTTAATCCATTTTAGCCTCAGGGTGAAGCCGGAGCCTCCAGAAAGATGTGTTGCGTGTCTGTTTAGAAAGAGGAATATTTAAGTTCTGTTTGGTTTTGGGGTTTTTTTTAGAGAGAAAAGTGTAAATATAGCTATGCAGATAGAACCACGAATATGTTTGCTTAAAAAAGCTGAAGTATTGCATGTTTTGGATAATATAGAGTGTCTGTCTAGATGACTGAGAGTATTATTCAAGAGACCTGTTGGAAGCAGTTTAAAAACCTAAAAAAAGTGAGTACTGTATTGATACAAAAAAGTATAGAAACAATCCTATAAGGGAAAGCACTGGACACTGACATTGGTGAAACTGCAGAGTGCTTGTTTGCACTTTGCTCTAAGTGGATAAGCAGCCAAATTACTGGAAATTTGATATGGAACTGAGAGGTGTGGAGATGTATTAAGTAGTAGGCATCGTTCAGCATTACTGTTGTGGAAGAACATTGCATCGCTGAACTCTAAAAGTTTTCTGAAGGAATTAAAGGAGCACGCCGGGAAGTTTTTGCGTTATTAGTAATGAGCAAAGAAAGTGTTCTATCACACACAGGCAGGCCCATGGACATTGTTGTGAGCTCTTCCAGAGCAAAGTGACTGAGTGATGTGCTTTAAAAAAGGCAGATATGTCTTTCACTACTCTGGGCATAGATAAACTGATTAAACAGGATTGTCATGGTATTGTTGAGGTTTGCATCAACAATAACAGAGAGGAATGCAGGAGTAGAATACAAATAGTTTAATGGTCTTAATGAAAAAAATATTTTGAAATAGTTTTTATTTCAATGCTTGCAGTTACTTCTGGTAATATAATTCTCATGATTTGGGATGTAAAATGCATGTAAAAGTTGGTGGAGATAATTGTCCAAGGAATGTTCTCCTCTTTCTTCATATAGTAGTTTACTGGCTGTCCATGGCTTCAGATTATAGTGAGATTTAAATATAGCAGGTATTTTTGGTCCTGTAGACAAAACAGCAGTGGTTTCAGTGTAGCTGAAGAGATTGTTGAAGGAGGTCAGAGTTCCTGTAGTACAGAGGTTTATGTGCAGGGCTCTTCTACCCTTCTTGTACTTGCATATGAGTGTCATGGAGAATGTTGCTGAGATGCCTTCTTCAATTCATGGGAGAGAAGCTTCTTAAAACAAATCCTAGGAAGTCACAAATACTGTGTTTCTCAGTGTTACACCCTATCTTACTGTCAAGGTTGGACTTGAAGATCTAGGAGGCCTTTCCCAACCTTAATAATTCTGTAATAATATGTTTCTGTGATTATGTCTCTGGTGGTTTATAAAAATTAAATGGTAATTAAGCTTCAAATAAGCTGTTCCCCTTACCCTCACCCCTCTCTGGGGAGAGAGGGACAAAGGCAGAGACTAGGTTGAGGTAACCTTTTACTGCAAACAAACAACAATGAGATGAGAAACACACAGTATCAGCAATAATATTAATAACAAAAGTATACAAGAGGAAGGTGCTTTACACACAAAAGGTGTTCACCACCTCGACTTAGTTCTGTGTGGCCACCAAGACAGGATGGTTTATGCTTTCCGTGGTTTGTGTTCCTCGTCCCTGAGCCTGAGACAATGAAAAATAATGATGGACAAACCTCCCAAAAGCCAGTTTGTCCATGCTGCACCACCCAGTACTGGACCACTGGGCTTAGCTGTGGTTGCCAGTATTTGTTTTTCCTCCTCTCCACTTGGCTTGAGTTCTGCCAGGCTTGGGCTTATCTCCAGCTCTCTCTGTTCCCCCTGTCTGTTTCCTGCATGATACCCCAGTGCTGCCCTGAGCTCAGTTGTGTTTGCCACTTAGAGCTGTGTTCTTCCTGAGGGAAGTGAAAGGAAGTGGGAGAATGATGGAGTCTGCAGGGCTGGTCCTGGCAACTTTTCCTTGGAAGAAAATGGAATAAAATGGTGCTGGTTCCAGGGTGTGCTCACTTTTTCTTCCCCCTGAAGATATGCCACAGGGAGGAGTGGGTGGTATAGAACAGCAATATAGCCACACTCACACAGTTCTAGGCTGCTCTCCTTCTTGGCAGGTACATGCAAAACTAGGATAGGTCATGTATCATACCTGATTTGGGATTAATCTTGGCAAACCCGAATGCTTGTTCTTGTATTTCCAGTACTTGCCTGTAGTGCTAGCTGCATTAACCTTTATTCAAAAGTAGTACACTTTCTTTGTCTGTTTGTTCCTCCAGAACAGGATCCATCATGAAAAAAGATTCTGTTCTTTAAAGTGTCCTTTGCACTTCAAATTATTGTCTTCAAATTCATTACAAGATTTGTAAAATCTTTCATTGCAACATTAATCGCTTTATGGCTTCCTCCTTCTGATCTATTCTTTTTACATTTTTTGTATTTTCTTAGATTGTTGATTTTTGGAATGAAATAATATAAACCAAAGTTATAAATCAGAATATCCTAATAGTGAGATTTTGCTAAAACTTTTATTGCATATAAGGCATAATGGAAGAAAGACCATATTTTTATCTGTTTAGGAAAGGACTGTTGACTGATCTGTTGGCATCAAAGGCCAGTGTTTTCCTAAATACTCCTTTGTTTTGTGTGTGTACTTTTATAGTAATAAATAAATACATTCACTTTTGATAATGTAAGAGAGCAAAGCCAAGGTAAAATTTTAAATTGGTTATTCTGTGGTATACTGTCATGAATTAAGTTTCAGCAAATTACTGTGAGTGTTTTTTCATAGGCTTCCTAAAATGTACTCTAGTTATGTGCTGGTCTAGACTTTGCTGGGATTTTTTTTCATAAATACTGCTACTTACAGAAATTGTATTAGTGTAATGTATTTTCATTTACATTTGACTTACTGGATTTACTCAAACTGACTAGGTGCTTTGAACACGTAATTAAACAGAATCCTCTGCTGTGTGCAATTTAAACAAAAAAATGTGAATTATTTCCAATCTTCTTATGTAAATGTGCACAAGTATTATTTGTCAAAGCATACATTGCAACTGTGAAAAAATATTTTTAAAAAATATTTAAATCCTGATATTATGTAGGTGTTACTGGTTTAATGATGTTATCTCTGGAAGGTGAACAAGTAGAATGCAGCAAATCTTGTTTGAAGACTGGTGCCTTATATTTAAATTTTTGTGATACTTTCTGTTCAGTTATATCAAACCCAGATTTTTCTTGACGATTTTACTGATTTTCCAGGAATTTAGATTACATTCTTTGAGAACCAGTGATTCTGAAAGTATTGACCCATTGCACTAACCCATCCCTTGGTGACCCTTCTACTTATTTTTACCTCAGACTCAATTTGACCTGAACAACACAAAACAGATTTTATAACATGATTAAGAGGAAATTGCATTGGGGGAGGGGGAGGATTGTATTACCTGAAGTGGTAGCGGGGTAAATAAATACACTGCTGGTACCTCCTGTTAACTTTGACTTCATGATTTGTGTGTTATGGCCTTAAAAAAAAAAAAAAGTCACAAAAAATGCCCCTTAGCAAGACCAATTGAAAAAGCCTATAACTGCAAGTTCGGCTCGGTTACTTTCATTGTGAAGTACAATAACAGTGGTTGTTGGCTGCAGTTAATGCTCTTAGGCAGCAAACACTGATCTGCCAGCATCTCTGTTGGTTTGATGTAAGGTTGAGAGCACAACTGTTACTTCCAGTAACTGGAGGGAAGTTAGAATTCATAATTTCGGTTCCTATGAACTATACAGAAGGATTTTAACCTCTCAAATCCCCCTTGTTTGGTTGTATAAAAATAAAACACTGATTTTCTTGAATTGCTTAGAGTTTTTGCAGGTTTTCCTTTTTCCCCAGCTGCAATGAAACACACTCGTTGGAATGGACATGTGACTTGTGCACAGGATTTCAAGCCATCATGCTTAGCAAAATAGTGCCCCAAAATGTAGGACCAGGATGATTACTGGTCCCTGAAGTTGGCATGGCTTTGGCTTATAGAAGATAATGAAGCCCACTAGAGGGCTCATGGTCTGTGAAGACACCCAGCTTTCCTGTCAAGTCAACAGCTTTCCTGTTCTTCCCTACAGGATCTGAGCTGGGAAGGAGCCCGCTAGCATCTGGAATATAGGCGTAGTGAGAACAAGTAGAGAGCTCTTAAAATGTTTTAAGGAGTACTATTGACTATAAATCTCCAGTACTTTGGTGTGTGTACCCAGCCTCTGTAGTACCCTTGTATGTCCTGCACGCACTGGTGCATATGGCATTTTCCCTTGCCAGCAGCAGTTCAGTTTTCTGCTCTGCCTCCTAGCACAGGATTGAAGGTTCAATAAAGACTTTATTCAGCTTCTGAACAGGAATATGAGTGTGAACCAGAGGTCCTGTCTTCTTATATAGAAAACACACTTTTAGGCAAACCAGTCAGAATGGCTGGGGGCACTAATTGTGCCACAATAAAGTTAACACACTGAATATGATTCTGTTGGCTTCATTTGAGATGCCCTGATGCTGGTTATGCAGGTTATGTGTGTCCTACCTGCCTCAGCTGCACTGGAGTGGTTTGGATTGCTATAAAACCTTAGAACACAACTCCAGAGGAGGCAGCTAAAGCATTTGCCTTTGGTCAGCTGGGTAACTCCTAGAGTTGGGTAACAAATTTCTAGACATTATGGTTAGTAGAGTATCTATTGCAGTATGCAGGCAGTTTTTAAGCAACACTGAAACAGTTTCTTGTCATTTATTTCTACTCCTGTCTGCCAAGAATAAATTATGCACATGCTTAATTCACAAGTATGTTTGGTATAATTCAGTCTTTGTTTATTATCAAAGCAAAAATTGCTGCTTGTGCAGTGAGAGGACTGGAGTTCCTTATCCCAGCTATGTGGGCTGTCTTCCCCACAACCAGGATGAAGATAAGCAGTTCTTTGGAGAAGACTTCCTATTTCATTCAGGATGGATAAATGCTAAAGAGGTGCAGTGGGTTCATCAGGACTGACAATACCTTAACACCTTTGTATTGTATATCAACACATTTTGGCCTTCTTGACAAAGAAAGAGTATCTTTTGTAGCCAGAAAAGCCTTACATATCCTTTGAATAAAATTATATTGAAGCCAGTATTGCCACAAAAATTCCAAGTCCCTCTGCTTCCATCTGAAAATTGAAATATGAGTGTTTGGAAAATCTATACATGTTGATAAGTATATATATATAATACGGAAAGGCACTTCACATATCAAAGTAAGACACAAAGAGCCATGATTAGTTTGTTTTGATTTATACTAATGATACTATTTTAATTTTTAATGCTCTTTTTTTTACAAATGGCTGCTTTGTACTTAGAAGGGAGCAAAACTTAAGTATCTTCTAAACAATTTCTACTTGAGAAAGAAAAGGATTTCTAAGCCCTGAAAAAGCATTTGGAAGCATATGAATGAAGAACTAGAATAAAGTCAGGATAATCCTCTGTCCTTTATTATGCAGAAGGTCAGATTAGAGGATCACTGAGATCTTTGTGGCTTTATAATCTGTGATTAACATATTAATTTTTAACTGTGTGCTTGGTATCCATTCTTTGCAACAATGCCCTTTTAAAGAAACCCAACTATTCCACCTAAATTAAACTTCTTTAATAAATTTCTTAATTCAGAAAATTGTTTCTTTAAACAAAGAAAAAGTACTAAAACCTTGACACTTTTATTTCTTTTTATTTTTCTAAATAAAGTGAAATTCAAGAAGACCACCACTCAAAGAAATATACTTTAGTAAAAACATTCTGAAAGACTAAGGGAGTTCAGGGTGTCAGGAATCAAGCTCCAGTCTGCAAAGCACTTCAACATCTGCCTAATTTTAACCTCTTGCTTTGGTTCCACTTGCTCCAAATAAAAACATGTACATGTGGCACTTAGTGATAGGCTTAGCAGTACTGGGATAACCTTTGGATTCAGTGGCCTTAAAGGTATTTTTCAACTGAAATGATTCTATGACAATATGACTAATTCTTCAGATGCGTGTTGGGGTTATTGCTTCCATTATCAAGTGCCTGTTCCGGTTAAAATCAGTAAAATCATAGCAGTGTGGTGCACCTTGAAATGTATCAAGAAGATAAATAATAAATACATAGGCCAATAGTAAAAGGACCTGCATCTTCCTATAGGAAGGATTCATCTCTCCATCTTTCATCCCTGCTCCCTTTGTTTCTGTAGTTTATGTCTCTCAGAATATTTCTATTACAAGTAGAGATATAAATGTAGTTCATAGACAGTGATATGATCAACGAATTGCTTTGCATTTGCTAAGTTTCTGTCAAGATTTCTGGCACTTATGTGTCATTCATACACCCAGTACTTCCGCATAAGTTTTTTGTGCGCGGTTGTCATCTGTCTTCAGGAATCTCAGATGAGCTTGGTTTACTGGGTTCTCAGCTGTTTTTTAGCTGCTGCTCTAGCCACTGCTAGTGTTTTCAGTTACCCAGATGCTACAAGCAGGATAGTTGCATCTATTCTGGTGAAATACACACATTCTGACAAACTTGGTTGTTTCTGCCATCACAGAATTCTCTCAGTTTTGTTTCATTTCCATTGGTCTCCTTTCCTACCCCGTCTTATCTTTCTCCCAGTTCTCACTGTACTTTATCCCTTCTGTCTTCACTTCCACTTGCCATACCCTTTTTCCTGAAACTTCATTTTTCTGCTTGCTTGTTGGATAGTTCTGCATGTGTGTACCATTTTGCTCTCTGCAAAACCAGCTCTAGATGTTGACTAAAAACCTGTTGACTAAAAGCTAAACCACTGGATAATGAGCAATAGAATGAGCAGAATTTATATAAAAATGTAGGTGATTCCAGATGGCTGGCTGATTTGAAAAACCACCCTGTGAGTGTCTTAAGGCATTATGGTAATGAATACTTTTTGAGTTTTTTGTGAACAAGTTCTGGGTTCTGAGCTGGTGAGCTGTATGGTTTTCAACTGAGATGCTATTTAGGATTGTGCGCAGACAGCAGTGGGGAGAGGGGGAAGAGGCATAGAAACAGCAAGAGAGTTGGTCCTGCATGCCTCTACCTTTTGGCAAAATTGTGCTTTTACAGTGGTGGTGTTGATTTGTGATTCTTAGCAAGTCTACGTTAGCAGTCCAAAAGTCTGTTCCAGAGTTAAGGTTGCCAAGGGCACTTTCAGCTCCTGTGTTCAATTGCTTTAAACTCTCGTACAATACAGTAGTGTATTTTATAACACCAGAAAATGATGTATTAAAGTAATGTTGACTTCAGCTTATGAAAAGCACTTGCAGGTATGCCCCAAAATAATCTAAGGCTGGCCTCCTGAATAGACAGGTAGTTACTGGGAAAAGAAATAGTTGTACAATAGTACACCTAAACAGCAGTGAAATTACTTGTGTTGTGCATCAAGTTTTTCAGTTCAGCATATGCATTGTTTGTTATCCAGCTTCCATTCACAGCATTGAGTTCAAATGTACTGAAGAGTGGGGGATTGGTTGAAGGAACTTGTCAGTGTTGTGAATGAATTTGGAAGCCTGAGGCTTCAAGGTATTGCCACCTAAATATGAGTGTCTGCAAGTGAACTCCGTGGCAAGGGTAGAATTGGACTTGGGTTACCTCAGTTTAGGCATTGAATACTATTTCAGCTGTACTGCTATATCTGAAGCAGAATGTAGGGCTAGTGAATGTGACAAGGCCCAGAGGAAGGTTGGAGCAGTGGAGCCATGCTTTCCCCTGTGTCTTCGAGAACATCTGGTGCAGAATTTTTATCATGAGTTGTAGTTGAGGTAGCCCAGTTTATCCCAATGATGGGAATGTAATGAATACTAATGAAGCTTACAGGTCTTTGCAGAGCCTGTGTTTATCGTCTCCATGCACGTGTTAAGGGTGCCGCAGAGTTTCTCAAATTATTTTAAATGCTTGTATTGAAGTATTTAACTGTGTCCATAACTGTGTATAGTGGTGGGAACTTGTGCATATTTAAACACCTAAATGTGTATCAATGAAGAACTACGTATGTCTCACTGACATTACTAAGACTCCATATTACTGCTAAAATGAGGGTGTCATGTATAAATTGGTATGGAAAACAAAGTAGTAATAGGAGTGACTGAGATCTCTGCAATAACATAGAGGCAGTTAAGGAAAATATTCTTGAGCGAAGAAGTGATGAAGTTTGCAAGGGCTGTTTGATGAGTGTTAGATTTAGAGGGAAACCATACTTAAGGGAGTGGCTTTCCTTTAGCTTATCCCTAATGCACTCCTCTTGATTTCACATAGTGATTTCTTTCCCCATGTTTTTTCTAAACCATTCTTCAGCATCTGTAGTGGAAATGTTCTGACCCCATTATTAAAGAGGGCAGAATTGAGGTTAACATTGTTAGATATTCTTCCTTTGATTTTTCTAGAGGCTTCAGGATATTTTAGTTCAGATGTGACATTATCAGGTGACCCTGAATGTGCATGAGCTGGTGGGTTAACTTTAGCCAGAAGTCAGAGGCCCACCCTGTTCTCTTGCTACAGAGTCCTGCTCCTGCAGCCTCTCACATCTACACAAGCCTTGGGATCTACACCCAGTACAGTCAGAAATAGTATATTCCTTTTTGTGCTGATGCAGAAAATATCTGTTCTTCCTTTTGTTCCCTGTAGTTGTTTGAAAATTTTTCTGATGGACAGAATTAACCCTTTTTCTGCTTATGCTTTTATGTCTGCTTAGTTTTTGACCTTCCTCTTTTGAGGTGAGCAAGTGGTGTGAGTATGTAGTGTTTGATGAACTAAAGAAAAGAGACAAGGAAATTACTGAGGGAGATGAGGGGTGACATACTATGTGCAGGAATGGAAGGGAAAGGGAAATCATTGTGACAGGTACATCCCACATGTCCAGACTCACTCTCCTCTTCATACTGTCCTGTGTTGTGCTGGCCATAACCATATCCCATGAAGCAATTGCTCTCTAGAAATTAGAATAAAAAGGGAAATTTGGGTTTCTTCGCTCTAATCACGGATCAACAAATGATTCTCACAAGAGATGCTGAAATAAAAAAAAAAAACAAAACAGACAAATGGTGTTTCTAAACTTTTACCCATTAACAGTCTCTTGTCTGTTTCTTAATATTTGTAGTTTTTCTCAGCCATAATTTCCAGAAAGCAAAGTTGAGTTTTGATGGGCCGTAGCTACAGAGTATTTTTGGAATTTTATTTCTTCATCATGACAATAACCATATTGGATTGTAAGCCCTGCCTCACAACTTTGTGGGGAGTCCTAAGTCAGGTTCACATTGATAGAAGAGTATGATGTTGCTTTATCAGTGTGGCAGTGGAAAATTATTATTAAAGATCCCTTTGAAAGTGCTTGTGTATAATTTAGATGTATTTCTTTAAAGTATGTTCCTATATTTATTCAGTTTGTTTGTGGAAGGATTTTGTATTTACTTACAAAGTATCTTTTGAGAAGAAAAATAATAAGACATCTGGATTTTTTTATATCATCTGTTTAAAACTTTAATTTTCAGATTCTTGAATATATATTGCAATACTGAGTACTAGAATAGCTTGCATGTTTAATCATCTTCTTTATTGCACTAAGTTGGCTTGCTTAGAACAATAGTTTATGTACATGGGGGGAAAGGGTAAAACCCTTCAATTTTACTCTGGAGGGGAAAAAACCCCAAACCAACTATGTGAATACAGCTATAGCATATTTTCTTGTTGTGCCTTAAAATAAATATTTTCAATTACATCTTGAACTAGGTTATTTCAGCATCAGTAATAGAGTTATTCGTAACAGGATTCAGCCTATGGTCTCAAATGATAGCTGGCATTTTCTCCATTCTCTCAAGACATAATACAGAGAACTTTGATCATTTACTTTTCACACAAGCAGGAATTTCCCATCAGTAGCTTTACAAGGTTATCTGTTTATAATCACTCCTCGCTTCTTGAACATAATTTTACTCTTAATGATAATGCTGAATCTTCTTGTAAGGATTGTCTTCAGCTTTTGTTACAGGGGTTTTAAGTAGGGTAATAAAATCTGGTGATGTGGTCATTGTTGTATACTAAAAGCCTAGAGTACGATAACTTCTGCCAGAAGTAAAATTGGAAGCATTATCAATGATGATGTTTTGTAAGATAAGATGGGTTTAATTATGTTTTATAAGCGTAGATGAGGAAAAAGTGTACTTGTTAACTACCATTTCATTCTATTTATTCACTACACTTCCTCCAGTGTACTGTACATGTTTCACAGGAAACTCTCCAAAGACAATATTTTGAAATTAATTATTGTTATGGCTTAGGCTTTTTGTTTTTTAAGAAATAGCACTTCAGAGAATCCTTGGACTTTCCAAGGGCACTGCACTGTGCGGCCCTGTGAGGCAAGGAGGTTTGCAGACTAGTAAAAATGCAGATGGTGCTTTTCCCTATTTACACACCCTTTAGAAAGAAAAGATCAGTGAAACTATCGCTTAGCATCTGGTTGCTGGTTGTGTCCCATAGGGGTAATTCCTATTACTCCTTGTCCGCAAAGAACTGCTTTTTAAATTTGATTTTTCTGAATTCGTGATGCATTTCTTGGTTTGCCTATTTTCCTTCCCCCTCCCTGAAAATGCTAGGTCCAATAACTGTTGTTCAGTGAATACCTTTGTTACCTATTTTATGTTCTACATTGTAAATCTTGCAACAAAAAGTCTAAAATTCTCAGAAAACATAAATATTTTTAGCAGGGATGAAAGTCTACTAGGAACTAACAGTAAGTTAAAGCCTTAATTTTTCTTATGATTTGATATGTGGGTTAAATTTTAAACTCTGTCTTCGCAAAATATTCCCATTGTATTAGTTTATAGAGCTCTTCATATGAACACTGTCTTTGCCAGAATTAAGGCTTCTGCTGGCTAAGAAGTAATGGTGGCAAAATAGCAGGAACCCAAGAAGAACTCTTCCCACCTTACTTTAGATGGCTGCATCAGAGATGAACTGTAAATGACATGTAATGGAAAGAAATAAACGCCTCTAAAATTTTTAGCAGAATTCAAGGTTGCTCCTGTTGATCCCTGCTGATCTGGGCATCATTAGGATGGGATGCCTTTTTCCCTTCTGTGACTGGAAAAAGTGCCTGTGAGTAATTCCTTAAAAGTAGATGTGTATGGAATAAATATTGGGACAGATAAATTCCCATTCCAGACTTCACGACACTTAATTATTGCTAAATTATATTTTGCATCAATAGAGGCACATAGACATACATAACCTATATCTTTTGTGCAATTTAGGAAATATTTTTCTTCTTACTAAAATTCTATTTAAAGATGAGTGCTTCTGAAAATCAGTTTTCATCTTGTTTATGGGAGCATTGATTAAGTTGAGCAGATTCTGCATTTAATGACAGAATAACATAAAGTTGTAATATTTTAATTCCAACCTAAGCCTACTTTGTAAAATATTTTAAATATGATTGGAATGCAAAAGTAAGTTATTATTACATAAAATGGAAGTGTTTAGTGACACAGAAGCACTAGGTAGTAAGCAAGAGAGTATGGATAGGGAACTAAATCAAGATTCACACTCTTTTCCGCAATACATAAAAGATCTCAAGCTCCTGATTTTGACAAATGTATATATCAAGTTAAATGCAGTATGAATGTAAAGAAATTAGCGAAGTTGTCTTCTGAGAACTTATGGCCATGTATCAAATATATGTGGAGGAAATGACATGTTTAGCTTTGAATTTAAAATTTTTGATTTTTATTTTAAATCACTTTTTCCATACTTTTTTGAGAGAAAGAAGAGGTTTTTATATGGAATATTTGAAATTAGAATGTTAGAATCAAATGTAACAAATTCTGTGATTACAGAAGGTAGTAATCATACTCTTCAAATAGGGACTATGAACCACAAACATGTTTTAGGAAAGCTCTTAAGCTTATTGGCAAAGCCATTCATGTAGATACCAGAAAGATCATGTTTTTAAAGTAAGTTTAGTAGACATGTCTAACAATCTGAAGTTTCTTCAACAAGTTGTTGAGTTCAATTTTGTTTTCCAAGTTAACAAATTCCAAGAGCAGCAATTTTCAAAATGTCTTCTAGCTAAGTGTGAAGCTGTGGTAAAGCCTCATCTATCAATTATTAAGAGTTCTTTACAGAATATCTCTAATCTATTGAGAAACATCAGAAACCCTTTTGCTGGGAAAAAAATGGCATAGCTTGTCCATGGTCTTCCTGGCTGTCCAGGATAAACAAGGTATGAGCTAAAACCTGTGGAAATTACCAGAAGGATTCCCTTGTACCTCAGCACCTTGGATTTGGCTTACTGCCTCTTGACTGATCAGAGTTAGCTGCATGATTTAATTAAGGTTTATTCAATAGCAAGAGGCATTTCTGTGCAATGAAGAGGAAGTAGCAGCATTACTTCTTCAGCATGGCCTGCTTTCCTGTCCAAATCACACTGTGCTTTCATCTTTCAGGAGCTATTTCCAAGCCAAGCAAAATGGTTGTAGTGCTGATGGAGGCATTGCTTTGCTTATCAGACTGGGATATGTCAGCTTTTGGAAAAAGGAACAGATGAATGTGGAGTCTCACTTACTTGTCTACTTCATTTGAACATTCCTTGGCCTTGTGGTTGCCACATGACAAGCTTCTGGGTTGGGAAGAAGCTTAGGTATCTAAATCAAATCTGACACTAATGGTTCATGTTTGATTTTGTCTATTTTAAATCACGTAATAATACAACACCACAGGCTGGAAGGGATCTCAAAACACCATTTGCTGCAATTTTTTAGCAGGATCACAGCTTGCTCCACTTGTTGAAAAGATGAGACTGCTCTCTGGGGCAGCACTGAGGATCTTTTCACAGTCACCAAATACCGGAATGGTGATTTTCCACATGAACCTGACCCAACATGAGTTGGTAGCATCGTACAAGATGCTGTAGCAGCAGCATGTGGCCATGCCACTATCAGTCTGAAGCCTTCATTGGGTCAGTGTGCTGCCCCAGCTGATAAGATTTAGTTCTCCATTGCTGTTCTCCCAGGGAGATTGTTACAGTTGCAGCACTGTGGTGGTAAAGCCATTCTACTTTGGTGGTAAAACCATTCACCTGGCTTGAACTGGTTATTGCATCTTCCTTGATACTGATACCTTTAGCTCATGTCTGCCTGCAGCTCCTAAGAGATTTGCTAATTTGAGGTGTGCTCAAGCATCTTTCTCTGTCTGTCCATCTGTCTATTTGCATGTTGATCTTACTGCTGATGGATGCATCATCTTCTAAGCCACTATTATTTTCATGACAATTATGTACTATAAACTGGTAATTTTACATGAATTATAACATATATAAATGACTAAATTACATAAATTATGACAGTGCAGGTCTTTGACAGACCTATATCTAGGATCCAGGTAACATAACAAACATTTACAATGCATCCCAGAGAATTTTTTCAGTTGAAGTAAAAGACCAGAGAAATATTCATTATGAACTGTAATTAAAGGCTGGTGCTCTCTGATGGAGGAAAAATGTATAGGATATTAAATATATGTTTACTTCATTTCTTGATCATGTCATTAATGAATGGGATACAAATAAAATTTTATTAAAGCAGTCTGGGATACTGAATAAAAAATGTACCTGCTTAGGGATCACCCCTTCTCCCAACATCAATCAAAGGCTAAACATTTTTTTATACAATCAAATGTGCTTCCTAATAATCCTTTGCATGTAACTGTGCACTTCTTTACTTGATTTGTGTGAAGGTTCAAACATGGATCTTGTTCATATATGCCGTGTTGATAAATTGGGTTAAGGATTGAAAGGAGCATCTGATCTCATTGATAAAAGCTTGTTGGTTTTATTAACAGCTGAATACTTCCGCTGCTTCAGATGAATGCTGCCTTAATTCTCAGGCCATTTTACTGAAATGAATAGGCTTTCTTCCTGAAAGAAGATGACAAATATGGTAGAAACCAGATCTTAATTTTCCCTGATAAGATGAAAATACATCATTTATTTTATACTTATTACTCTAATTCTCCAAATGTTTTGGGAAATAGCAATAAACCATACATCCTATAACAGATTTTACTGGAGTGTGTATATGCTTTACATGTATATTTGTGCAATTAGCTGCTGGCAGTGGGCAGTAAAATGGCTGTTACATACTCTCCTTTCCATATGTGTATGAATTTCAGCATTTAATTTAGCTTATTGCAGAGGAAATGTGCCGATCCACTGGCAGAAGAGTGTCATCTATACCGATGACTGTCAGCTCCTCAGCAGAGCAGGGTCAGTGGTAGTGGTGGCGTGGCGGCCAGCAGCACCACCTGAGAAGCACAGAAACACTGGCAGGAGAAGAAGAGAGGCCAGGCAACACAGGAACAGTATTTATTCTCAGAGGGAAAGATAATGGATTTTAGCATGGCTTTTTCATTATTATCTTTTCTCTTCTGAGGTTGTGCATGAGAAAAGAATTAAAACATACTCAACCTGAAGCAAAAGAAAGTCTACTTAGTTAGCATCAGTCTGCAATGGGAGTAGAAAAAGTCCTAGGACAGAGAGGAGAATGTGCTGGCATGTATGCATCCAGCCTCTGGTACAGTGCAGGTCTCCAGTTCAGTGGCACATATGAGAACCGATTCACTTTCCTTAATACTGATTTAGCCTATACTGTGTAAGTCTTGGCCTTCAAAAGCTTTTAAGGCTTTTTTTCTGAATCTACTCCACTCTGTCTTTCATCAGAGAAAGATCATGCCAGTCAAAAAGACACCTAATTTATGCAAGTTACTCCTGAAAAACTCTCCTTTCTTAGGAGTTCTCAAGTCACTAACCATAGCTGCTGCTCCCCCTGAATTCACAGAACTGTAGTACTCTAAATCCCCCATCATCTTTCTCTCAGAGGAATAGGAAAATGTATCAGTTTTATTTGATGCTGTTCTAATAATTAAGATACTTCTGTAGAAATTCCACCTTGGACGAAAGCTTACTGCAGTAATAAACAAATGAAAGAAAGCACACTGGAAATTATGTGTATCTCCAATGAAGGGATAATAGTTTATCCCCATCCACATGGGAATTATAGTTTATAAAACTTCCATAATAAACTTCATAGTGTTGTTACTTTTAAAATTGTGAGTTAAACATTTGTGATGACAGTACTTGCAATATTTGTCAACAGAAATCCTGTTTTGATGCATCCAGACAGGCATGAGGTGGAATGGCTCACGGGATTAGCAATGGGATAAAGAATAGTAAGCTTTGCCTTTGTAATTCAGGAATGTTGTGTTATTAGTACTTCTTACTGGTATATATAATTTGGAGTTTCAGCTTATTTGCTGTAGAAGCTATTGTTTGTATTAAATATTCCTATTGTAGCTAACAAGTTTCTCGGCAGCTGAGATCATTAAATCAGAGAAATCTAAAGCTCAAACTGTCTTGAAGAAATCATCTAATCACCTCTACTGAAAGCAGGATCAAGTACATCCATATGTGACAGATGCTGGTGTATATTCTGTTCCTAAAGTGAGAAAGCTTTTCCTGAGATATCAAACATAAATCTTCTTTGCTGCAATTTAAGATAATCTCTTGTTATCTGCCATGGTCACAAGGAACAGATGATAATTTTGTTTTCTACTCCACTCAAACACCTCTCCCCTTGCTCCTCCCTGCTGCCATTTCCTCTTGGCTGCACCTTGAGGGCTTCATTTGGCTTTCCTTCATTCAAATTGCATGCTTTGGTTTTTAAGTGTCTTCTTGTTTTAATTTGGGCCCTTAAATTTTTCTAGGCTTACTTGCCCCAAAACAGTGACAGCTCTCTGGAAAAAGTCCACCAGCGATAAGTAGAAAAAAGTCAGTATTTCTAGTGTGTCATATGAAACACTTGTTAGTTAACAAAGCCAAAGTGACTCTGCTTTTGTTCTGCAGCAGTGACATGTACAGCTAGTGATGACTCATACCTTTAGGGAGCCATTTCAAATCCCCAGACCTTTCCTATCATTTTGATCATTTGGTGTTATACTTGACACATTGCCCCAACCCCCCCTTTTCTTTAATATCACACTTGATGCTGTGGCAGTAGACTTCTTAGGCTCACCAGGTTCACGTGACATTCTGGTTCTCTGGATGATTTTGCAGAGCCTTCCCCAGAGTCAGTGAGCACTGTAAGTCAAGTCTCCTCTGCACCACTGCTGCATTGTCTTGGTTTGGAAAGCCAGGAGTCTGCTAAGGAAGGCAGGAGCCTCCGCTGAAATGGAGAATGTAAACCCTCCCCACCCCTTCGAATTGCTATAAATTTTAAATTAAGGGGCTCTCAGGCAAAAATATGGGAGCAGGAAATAACAATTCTTTAATAGGGAATGGAAAAAAAAAGGATAAAATAAACAATGCAGTACACTAGAACAACACTGACAGAGTCAGAACCCAACCTGACACCCTGTGGGTCAGGGTGTTGGTAGCAGTCCAATTGGAAATGTGGCTGCAGTCCTCCTGAAGTATCAGGTGTGGTTCTGTTGGAGCAAAGGGGATCCTGTAGAGAAGGATGTGTTCTTCCTCTGAAGATCCAGTGGAGGAAGAGACAGCTGATGTTCCTCTGAGGAATCCCATGGAGAAAGCCGTGCCTGTGTCTCAAAAACTTCTGGATTATATCTGGGTAGCAATGTTTGGCTCCTCCCTCTGGGCGGAGCATCTCACAATGGAATGTTATAGTTCTTATCAGTCATGCAGTGACATTCAATAGTCTGTTATCAGCAGATGTCCTCTCCCAAAAGAGGTGTGAATGTGGTCACTCAAAGAGAGAGATAAGGCAAACTGCCCACTTGACAAAGGTAATCTGCCATACAGATGGTAATTGAAAACATCTTGCCTTGCAATCTTCAACACGCATACAGCTGGGTCTAGGGTGGACTTGTGTCATTATGGTTGCCCATTGTCCACAGCTCAATGAAGAAACACCAGCAACATTTCTTGTGTTGTTTTTCAATGTGCTTTGAAACACGTTGTGGTCTGAGGCTACACTCACTTGCACCATGTAAACACTAGATCTGTTTGAGAGGTCCTGTGTTTTATCCCTGGCTTCCAAATGCCAGATCTTCTGGCCAAGCAGGGTAGGCTGATCCTAATAGGTTTGTGTCATATCTGTGAGCCTTGTCTGGTCTCTGGAGACTTAACATGTTGGGATACCTGGCCCTATTTAAAGCAAATAATATTTGCTGTGAATGGTCTTTTGTTTTCTCACGGTGTCAAAATTTACATGTGTATAATTTGAGACATTTGGCACGTTGTCTTATTTTCATCAAAAGTGGATAAAGTAGCCTTTGCTCCAGATTTCTTTTCATACATGTTTTGTTAAGATCAACTGGTGAAGATTTTTCATTACACTATTAATTTCTTAGAGTCATATTATTTAAAAAAAATATTTTTTGACCTAGATACTAGAAACACTTTGTGTTTTATCTCCTCATCACTATACAGAAATCACTGTGCACAAAACATTCAAGTACTTTAACTGAATTATTGTTAGACTGCAAGGTCTTATGTACAGAGCTGTCACACAGAAGCAAAAATTGAAATAATTATACAAGATAATTTTTATTTTTCTGACTTTAACTTTTTTTTACCTTTAAAATCGATTAAATGCTTTCAGAAAAGATCCTTTCAAACTATGCATAATCCTTGTGTTGTAAAGACATTCAGCAAAGTTGATAAGGATAATTTTAGAAGTGAAGCTGAGTGGCTCAGTTTTTGCGGTGAAAGAGATGTAACTTCAATAAATGAGAAAATTTATATGTGGGAAGAACCTTTTGATTTAGTTGAGGCAGTTGTTGCTGATCTTACAGTTTAATTTCTTAATATAAATTGAAACATTTCCAGTAATTACATGTATGTTGATATTAAACCTTTCACTGAAGATAGTAATCACATTGATATAAATGCATTGCACAAGGATAGTAAAACTTGAAGTAGCTTATTTTATGTTAATCCAAAATGAACAGCTAGAAATAAGTTGAAAACCACTTATTTTTTCAGTGTTATTTGAAATAATAGGGATTGTTTGAACCTTTTTTATCAGCACGGCTCCAGAATACATGCATTAATTTTAAATCCCTTTGACGATGATTGCCACAGGAAATTAGCCTTTATTATTGCATTGGCCTTACGCAGCTGAATAAAGCTTGAAAAAACAAAGAACAAAAAAGAAAAAAAAATGTACTTTTCCTACTACACTTTCACTGCCTTCTCCATTGTTTTTTGATGGAAGCCATTAGTTTACTTCTGGTGATATTGCTTCCTTCTGACTGAGAGGTGTTGTTAAAGTATGTTTGGGATTAAATGAGCTAGCTATACATTTGGTAGATACTGCTGAGACTTAGAAGTTGTATTCTTTTAAATATTTGATTGAGATCCTATTACTGAACCTGAGAAAGCTTTGTCAAACATTAGGAGTTACCATCCATATAAAGACATTTTTACCTTCCCAAATCACTTTTGCTTTCAAGAGTTGAAACTACATGTAAACTAAGAAAAAAAATAGCAGAGGGACATCTCAAGGTAAATTCATACTGTGCTTCTTGGTATGTTCTAAAATATGGCTGAATTTTATTTGCAGTGTCTTTACTGTTTCTCCTGAGAAATTAATGTGTACAGACATTTTAAAGCACCTGTACAGCAGACACAAACCAAAACATATTGCTGTCATTTAGCAAATGCTGAGGACCTTTCTACAATGTTCTGGGGAAATATTAATGGGAAAAAAAAAGAGAGAGAGAGACCAAATGTAGTTCAGAGGGCATTTTCTGGCTGCCTTGGTGGGTTCCAGCTCTGATTTGTATTCTGTGAGCTGTAGTGGAAAAGTGGGACTTATGGCTGATGAAGTGGATTAATGTTGCTGTATTCAGAGGTTTCAAAAAATCATTTTGTCTGTAGAGACACTAGATTGCACAGTCTGGCAGTTGGTGGTGGTGGTGGTAGGGCAGAGAGCCTTCTGGGATGCTCCATATTCAGAGTTAAACAATATCACAGACTGTTGTCTGGGTTGCTGGGTCCCATCTCATCAGTCATTTCTTTTGATTTCTGTTATTTACTCATTTCCAGTGGTTGGCAAAATCCTTGCAAAATACTTAAAGTGGTACACGCGTGAGGAAAAATTAACTTCATGTGATGCTTCCTAAAAAGCCCTCAGTTATATCATGACCTTGCAGTCCTTTACATTGGTTGTAGTGCAGCAGAAGACATTCAGTTTTACAAAGAAAAAAATATCCAACATTTTTTTTTATTGCAAAGACAGTTGTGCATTTTAGATATGGATACCTCAGTTTTAGTTTCTTCATTGTGGTATTATGTCATGGAGGTTATGTTTCAACAAAAATATATCAATAGTAAAGCTTTCTTTCTTACTTACTTTGATTGTGGTTTAGGTAGAAAGTTAAGTTTCTCTTTGCCATAACAGGAATATTTTAATTATGGACCCTAAACATATTGCAATTGGCTGGAGGGAATTTTTGAAATGTTTAAAGTGAGGTGTTGTGAGTAGATGGGTTTGCAGTATCCCAGTTTCCCTTTTAAGCTTGACTTCGAAATATACAAGGTTCAATGTTTGTGCACAAGAATAAATGTTAGTTTACCTGTTCACAAACCATTTGGTGATCTCTGATTCTGGAAGTTTGCCCCTACCTGTAGGACATTCCAGAGAAAACAGACTTTCACCAGTGTGCAATAGAAGGATCTGTCGTAAACTTCAATGCAAAAGATTTCAGCCAAGTATAAGGAATAGCAATAATTTAGGGGAAAAGTGTTTTACAGTGAGGAAAAAACTGAACAGGGAAGTGGTGAAATCAACTTCAGTCTATTCCCTGGAGAATTTCAAATCTGCTGACTTGAAGCACTGAGCAATCTCATCCAGTTTTTCCATTAAGTGCTGTTTTGAGCAGGAGCTTGGGACTAATCCCCTCCAGAGGTCCCTCCCAGCCTCCGTCTCTCTGTGGTTCTTTGAAGGCAGCTAGCAGGAAGCCTCTAGAAAATGTAGTTGAAAATATGAAATGGGTTTGCTCTGACTTTCTTTAACCTGCTTAGGGAGGACATAAAATGATTTATTACATCAAGAAACAGAAAGTGCAGATCATAATAAAACCAATAAATTATAAGAGAACAAACTAGTAGGGCTGATGAGTCAGATCTCGTTGCAAATAAATCTAAGAGAAAAACATGTACAAGCACTGGCAGTTCCCCCCAGAAATTATATTTTAAAGGGAGAAGCACAAACCATTTCAATACTTGTGAGGCTTAGGAAGCAGCTCCCATAAGCAAGCCTTGAGTTCAGTGACTTTTTTTTTTTCTAAGGCCCAGGGGAAAAAAAAAGAAAAAAAAAAAAGCCCTCTGAAAGTGGAAACTAGGTCAAATTACCAAATTATTGTAGATGAAATAGCACTAATAGGAAGGGTGACAAAACTGGAAGGGGCAAGACACAAAATTATGCATGACATAAGAAAAAGGACATAAAAGGCTTATGCCATAAAAGGCATAATTACTAAGAAATTTTATAAAACATTAATAATCAGAGCAAGGTAAATAAAAAGGTTGATATGCTATCAAACAGTGAAGGGAATAAATTGAAAAATGGTATTAAACCTGAAAAAATGTTTAGTATCTTTCTCACTTTTTCTTAATTGGAGCTACTGTGCATTAATGCAACTACTAAGCCTATGAAAGGGCTAAGATGTGAGATTTGAATGCTGGAAGAGCTTCCTGAAGAACATATAGAACAATTACATATTTGAAAACAATCCAGGTTTAATGAAGTTTATTGTACAGTATTTAAGTAACTAGATGAAGCCTTCTCAAGATCCATTAGCAGTTCTCAGTTGTGAAGAATGGAGAAAGTTTCAGAAAATTCAAGAAGAGCTGACTCAGTGCCTGCATTTATAAAGGAGAGGAAGGAAGAGCTGTGGAATTACATACCCATCAGCATAATTTAAATGTCATAAAAAAACCTCCAAACAACTGGAACAAATAAATCAAATTAACTGTAAGCACCTGCAGAATAGGGAGGAGATGAGTTATAGCCAAAATGAATTTATCAAGGAGAAATTTTGTAATATCAGTCCCCTATCCTTTTGTGACGGAATAACAGTTCTTGGGAAGGTGATGAACCAGGAGATGTCATCTTCTGATGTTATTTCACATGACATTTTCATAAGAAGGTGTAAAAAAAAAAATACATTCTATTATGTGATCATGTAATTAGTAAAGGAGCTGTGCAGAGTGTATTGTTCCTTGTCAAGCTGATGTGTGTCCTGTAGGAATATGCCCTCAATCTTGTACTATTGCTCGTTTTTAGTAATGGTATGGACAGTGAAATAAAGACTAATCTAATGAAATTTCTGCTAAAATCAGTGGGAGAGAAGGATAAGCTGAATCCTCCATGGATGAGAATTCAAAAATGTATAAATTAAAACCAAAAAATCCACCTAACACCACAATTCTATGATGACGAAGGAAAGTTCTTATTTTAAGTGAAAAAAGAATCCTGATAGAAATACAAATACAAACATGTTTAGAATTGAACTTTCAATGACCTGGGTTTCTCTCTTACAGTCATTTATGTTATCTCCATTATTGCAACGATAACTCTTAATTTCATTTTTTAAAGAAAAGTTTCAAGTAATGTAAATGAATACTTTTACAGTACATAATTGATTATGTAGGTAAATAGGGGGAAATTACATATAGGTCTTCCAATGGCCTTCATTTTGATTTATTACAAGGTGTTGCTGTAAGAAAGGTGGAGTTTAAGCTTTTGAATTTTTGGAAACCATAATTTGCCTTTTTCCAAAACTTACAATCCAGTACATTTTCATCCTACCCTCATAACATTTTGATTTCTAGATTTTTGTAATCTTTCCCATGCTCCTCTTGAACAATTATGCCTGGTTTGTAGTTGTTGAGTTCAGACTACAGCATCGCAATATTTTTAATAACTAACAAAAAAAAGTTCAGCTATCATAATTTTTTCAGTCAAGAGTTTTCTAAAATATATTCCTGAGGATTTTTAACGGCCCAGAAATTTTATCAAATCTTAATAGATACCTTATAAATTCTCTCTGGTGGATGCAAACCCAGATTTTTGGGCATAAATTTTCACCATTAGTAAAAGCCTGTAATAATCTTTACATCATTATAGTATTTTGCTAATTGAATAATTATTATTTCTGTTAAAATTATATTTCTATGTCTGTGGTTACTATAGACTATTGTTTACATTTTCCCACTTCTACACATATACTATCATTGCATTTTTTTGTCTTATTTTCATACTGTAGCCAGTATGAGCAATGTGTATTTCCAAGAGATATCTCATATAAAATACAAAAGGGAAAGTAAAAATTACATGTTAAGCTTACCTAGACTGAAAAAGGTTCATCAAATAAAGTGATATAATTTGTTGGTGCTCTTAGATTTTATTGAGGCTTAGGTAACCTTACTCTAACATGAATAAACTAAGAAAATTGTCATCCTAAGAATTCTGCAATCTCTGTTCAAAATAAATGATAAATTTAGAAAAGAGGCATTATCTCTGGTTCATATGTGTTAGTTAAATACCACCATATTCTTTAAGTTAATTACCACCATATTCTTTAATTCACTTTTAATTACTCAATTTTTGAAGCCAGGACAGAGGAAAAAGGGTGAATCAAGGAGCTTCCCTCTTACTTTCCTATTGCACTATGTATGTACATGCAGACAGTTCAACATTTTTAAAAACAGTTGAGCAGGATGTGCAGAGAACCAGGAAGGGAAACCAAAAGCTCACTGGTACAGTCAAGAAGAATTCTGTCAGATTAGTGACATTCAGGTTAGATTCTGGGGCCTGGATTTACATCACTCAATTTTAGACATGAAGGTATTACACCTCATTTAAGTCAGGCTGGCCACTGTCTGTAAAAAATCTTTGAAAGGTGCAGTATAGAGACCAGGCACCTCCACACAAATACATAAAAATAATGGTGTTGCTCTACAATAAGAACTTAATCATTGACAGTTCCTTTGGAATTCGTTTTAATAAAATTAATCATGAAGTACTCAGTTGGGATTAAAATGAATGAAGTACTTAAAGGATTTCAGTGTTAATTGACCATTATATTGAAATGTCCCTACATGAATTTGGAACATGGGAGCATCACAGTAAAGATGACTTGGTTGTAAGTCAGCTGCAGAGGTGTGAGCATGTGATTTAGATCTGGGGACGGTTCTACATCCTTACTGCACAAATTGAAATCCACGTGTAATGTCCTTTGTGGTTTGCTTTGGAACTTAATTGGAGTGGCTTGATCAATTAATGTAGATCTATTTAAGTCAGTGAGTGCCTGTGCATAAAGAGATGGTAAGTTTGACCAGCAGGAGTGAGGCATTTACAGTTAAATTGGCTACATTTTTCAGAAGTTATCAACCATGGACTTTTGAATGTTGCTTTTCTTTGAATAACTTTGTCTTGAAACTAAGCCACATAGGGTCAATATGGATATTTGAACTGTGGAAATTGTCCTTTTGATTCAGAATCGGCTTCTTTCATACTGAACACCTGTCAGTGGGCAGTAGATTCAGATCATCTGAAATCAAAAGGAACTGTGGTGGTAGTAGCTGCTAGTGGTTATCTTTAGGGTTGAAGATTGGTTTTATATCTACCTCCTTCTTTTGATTATCTCATTCTCATATATTACTGAAAATATCTCTTGGATTGTGAAAATTTAAGGTTTTGTGAATATGTTTTTTCAATTTCTGTTTTGGAAAATCTTCAGTGAAGTTTGAGGTCTTCCTATGAAGTGACACTTTTTACTCTAAGGTAATTCATCTTCTGTCTTTTATGATTTCTAGAGAAATGGGGAATGTATGCAGTTGTCTGAATTCTATCTGTTTTTATAGACTAACCAAAGGTAGATATACTTTGTGGAACAAATTACAGATCAAAGATTACTAACTTTAATCTGACTTGCATCTACCACATGTCACAGTGCAGTGCTCTACAGAGGCACCAGCTGGTATTCCAAAATACATATTAACTGCAACAGCTAAAATAGCCACCATTTCTAATAGGGGTAGTGAAAGAGAAATGTGTTTTTCAGAACTGAGGTTGAAAATGGGGGAAGGGAGTGGGGGGAATATAAAAATTACTTTTGGAGTAAGTAAACTCCAAAATTCATGCTTGGCAAGTCATTAAGGGGATTTTGGGGGGTACTGGAGAAGCTAAAAGAAGAGGTTATCAGCTGTTTTTCCCAGAAAACATAGAGATTATAATTTTTTTCTCTCCAGTGTTTGAAAGGAAGTCTACAGTTTGTGTGTGAGTAAGAATACATGTAGTGCTCTGTGTTTTGGGGCTGAAGTAATGGAATATTTTGCAATTGAACAATTGGAAAGTAGACCATACCCATAAAGCATCAGTGTTGCTTTGTTTTAAAATGTTTTGCTTTTAATTTTGCAATTGTCAATCTTATGTGATTGACAGCTGAGAAGGAACCCGAGCAAAATTCAGCACTTGCAATATTGTGATTAAAAACAAAATCAAAAGCTTAAGATTGCGCTTTTAAAAAATTTTCTCAGTTATCAAAGTCCACAGGCAGAGCAGACTGAGCTGTTTATTTCTTTATTAGATTAAACAATAAATACAAGTCTAGTCCAGGGTGACTAACTTGAGTTTAGAAATTTTAGACAGTTAATTCAAGTCACATTTGGATAGTGTGAAATACTATTTAGGAAAGCAGAGAGCACTATTTATAGTTTTCCAGATTCCCTACTTTACTCATTTTGCCAAACTCCTTCTTTACTGTAACATGGAGCAATAAATGTTTCAGGTTAGACTTTATAAAGAAATGAAGCGTTAAATTGCATTATGTTTTGTATTATCTCTGTCTGCCACTAAACAATGCAGCATCAAATTGAGCTCGTATGTACAACAGCTTTTACTAGAAAAAAACATCAGCTCTGATAAACTCATTCTGTAAATGGCAGGTTTTCTGTCTCATGCAGTCTCAAGTTGTTTTTTGCTGAACTTTGTGAGCATGTTGCACAGCATTGTGAGCCCAAATTCATTACTTTTTGAGCTCTGTTAAGACACTTCATTTAGTGCATCAAGCCAGTCAGTCCTCCAGTTCCTGAGAGCTGCTTGAGATGAGGAGGGAGAATGCTGTGGTCCAGAGGTGAATCGTGCTTGCTGTAGCATTCCATTGAATGTCCTCACTGCTCATTTGTGCTGTGGGCAGCATATATATATATATGTATATATGTATACACGTGTATATATATATATATATACGTATATATATACACACACATATATACATATATATATAAATATATATACGCACATGCACTCAGTACAGGCATCAGTCCTAACAGCTCCAGTGCTGGATGGCTGGATGTCTGCTGCAGCTTTCATCTTGGGTCAGGAAAGGGGCTACAACCCACCATATCCTAAGGTATAAGGATAAGGAGATATGTGACTCTGAAAGTCAAAGCAGCTGAGCCAAGAGTAGGAATTTAAAATGCATTAGTTGGGCAATGCAGAGTCCATGTTTGTAAAATTAAGTGGTCTTTCTTCTGAAGAAACTGGTCTGTATCTGTCTGGTTGCATGCACATATAAATTCAATATGTATTAAAGATAAACTCAATTGGCTTCATGTCCCATCTGGAAAAAAAATATTTACTGTGGGGAAAAAAAAGGTGTAAAGACCAGGCTGTTCAGTGCTTCCACTAAGCCCCTGGAAATGTCAGAGCAGTCATACAGCTGTTGTCTGGAGTTACTCCTTTATCTGTCCCTAAGCAGGTCAGTCTCCCCAAACTGCAAGAAGAGCAGGATGTACTCTAGGCAAATAAATAAGAGAAGCTGGAATTAAATCCCTGACTGTGATGTACTGTTTAATATACACTCTGTCCATGGTGACTCACAAGTTAGAGATGACCAATTCCAGTCATCACCGAGTACATTATTCTTCATTACCACCCATTTAAAGATTATTACAGTGTAAGTAAAAAGGACTTCTGGAAAGAAAGAGAGATGACTGAAACTTAGAAGGGTAAGCACACAGAGGTTTTTATGTTTCCTTGCACTGTGACACTTTTCAGTGGCCCTTAGGACACTTTTTCTTCCATTAAGTAAATCACTTGCAAAAATTTGCTACATCTTTCACCTCTGAAAATGAAGATGCAGGGCTCTGTATCTCAGTTCACAAAAATAAGGACCTTGAAAGCCTTTTCTTGACAAAATCCTTTCAACCTGTGGGAGAGAAAGAGATGTAAATAAATTACATTGGTCTTCTAAGAAGAATTTTCCTTTTCACATGTCTTTCTGCTGGGCATGTAATTTCCACAACTTCTTTATACATGTTCTAGAAACTTGGATTGTTTTCAGTTATTTCAAAAATTATTGGTAAAGAAGCCTATTAAGAGCAAAAATATTAGCCATTGTACAGATATTATTAGAAATTAAAAATTGGTTTTTATAAATAAAAACCCTGTAGCAAAATCATGCCCCAGAACCTGCAGTATTTGAGCAAAAACCTCTACTGATGGAAACAGTTTAACTATAAAACAGCTGTGTGCACTGATGGCTGAAGAAATTCCCATTTTAGTGTAATGGCTCATATTGTTGAAAAACTCCACTAAAGATGATGAAAAAAAGAACAGTAAATGTTTTTTTATTATAAAATATGATTAACTTTTCACATGATTGGGCCATATGAAAGAGATGAAAGAGGAAGAGGTAATTTAAAAAATAATTAAAATTGATATTTGCAGAAGGTTTATTACCTTGATTTTTAATAAGGTTTTCTACTAGCTGCTCTGCTCCCTGCTGTTCCAGATTTTTCTGCTAGAAATCAGTCACAGATTTTAACAGTAATTCACCTGTCACCAGGAATTTTAATTGTCAGTATGATCATTTATTAAAAACCAGGGGTTTATCTGCCTTCTGCTTTGCAGGGTGCATTTCCATAGATTCAAATTAAAGAAATTGTGCAGGCATGTCTTATACAATAGAAATAATACAGCAGGAAGAGAAGCTGCTGTGTATAGACAATTCTCTGGTGCTAGCAAAGCTGAGGGTGGAGATACCAGTGAGGGGGTCTAGTGCTATGGGCTGTGATATACACTGCCTTGGAGGAACTTCTTTTGTGCCACTGGGGATATTTGAAAAGTCTTTTCACTGGAGGACACTATGCACTGAGGAAGAAAAGTGACTTTTAGAGAAACTGCCCTGTATCCCAGCTCTGCTCAAGGCAGAAATAGGGCAGGAGCTGCATGGGGACAACTTCTGCTCTCCTGAAGTAGTAAATGTTTGGGTTTGGGATTTCAAATCCACAATCTGGTCTAAGAGACCACATGGTTAAATGTGTATAGATTGTCGCCAGTAAAGGCTGGAACTAAGTTATTTTGTGCAGGGTTTAAAAATAAAAAGATCCATAATAAGTAGTAAATCAAATTTGTTCTAGTAAATAAGAATTACTATTTAATAGTAATAGCAGATTAATATTTAGTAAATTATGAATTAGTAAATTGAGTAGTAAATAGTAATTAAAGAGTAAATCAAGATCTTTAATCGTTTAGTTTTGTTCTTTAATCATGGGACAATACTGTTTCATCTTTTCCTGTATGAATTATATATTAAAATATAATTTTAGTATCAAACCTGCATGTATAAAGAAACTTGAACTCTTAGCTCTTGCCAACACAGGCCATTCTCATTCTTAACTTTACTTCAGGCACCTGCTTGGGTCACTGTCTCTAGAAGGGTACTTTGCTGGGAGCTCTCTGCCATTAGAGGAGAGAATCACAGCCT
Organism: Setophaga petechia; assembly: GCA_024362935.1. NCBI lineage: Eukaryota > Metazoa > Chordata > Aves > Passeriformes > Parulidae > Setophaga > Setophaga petechia. The sequence goes on from JANCRA010000029.1 coordinate 4,005,776, forward strand.
GAGATGCTTTGAGAAGGACTTGCATATCCATCTTCACTGGCCCTAGAAGGAACTCCAGGTCTTTAATATTCAAACTTAGATGGCTCAGATTTTGTAAATGTTGGTCACTGTAGCCTCATTTGGGACACTGGACTCTGTGGCTCTGTATGGAAACTTATTCTCTACATTTTCCACCTCTTTCCTGTAAGTTCTTCTCTGTCATGACAGGAACCAAAGAAGAGAGAATACAAGAATATATAGGCGAAATCTTATTTTCAAAACTATGCATCTTTATACACAATAGTGACATAATGAAAGGTATGCAAGTATTCTTGAGGGCAGAGTATCTCTTTACTCACTAATGAATGGAGAAACCAGCATGCACATCCAGCCATACAAAGACTGAGACTGACTCTGAGGCTTGTTAATTTTTGGAGATTGCTGGTCCCTCTTTCATGTTCTCATTACAGCAGCCTTACACTGGTCTGATTCTGCTAAATCAAGTGGAATCACTGAAGTTAAACTGCATCAGCACAGGTGCAATCCAACACAGTCCTTTGAAATCATACAAAGGTACTTAATTAAAACAGATAATTTCATATTAGACATGAAAATTATCAGGCATCATTATTTTGTGACCAAGAGTGCCTTATCTTTTAGCATAATTCTCTGTACCTGTGGGTGTTGTAACTTTCTGCAGAAAAGGCTTCCTTTCATTGTGGACTTGGTGGAGTCCTTTATAGAACTAGAAGTCTGCACTGCAATAGAAGCATGATATTGAATGCAAATGATTAAAGCACTCCTGACAAGTTCTCAAGAAATGTGTATGCAAAGGACAAGTAATAACCACCAGCTAGGAGAGCTGTTAAAAACATCTTACAGCAGGAACCTCTTTTTTGAGGTTTTCTTTTACCAGAGATCCCCCACCTCTAGTAGAGGGGATTATTTAGGCACTAAAATACAGCTGCCCTATGAAATAGAGTAAAACTCATCTGATGTCCTGAATTTACCAAGTTTTGTCTACCAGGATATTTAAACTGCAGAGTGTAAAACATCCCTTCAGCAGAGGTTTGTGTTAGACTGGCAACATTGATACCCAGATAAAAAATACTCCTCTGCAGTGTGATGTCTGGAGCCTGCAGAATACAGAATGAGTTCAAAAAGCCACTTCTCTCTTCACCTTTGGACACTAACCATGTTTTCCTCTCTGTTAGTGGACATTCCTTTTTGTTGTTCTTTTTTAATTCTTTCTATACTTGAATAGATTTGTGTTGCAGTATACGCTGAGGACAGGTTCACACACACTTGGGTGACTTTCAGGAACTCAGAATTTCACTTAAGCAACAAAATAATCTAGTTCTGATCAGGAAAACTATTTTATTCATGGAAGTGGTAGTTCAGTAAATTTTAAGAGGCAGCATTTATTAAATCCTCTCCCTTTCATAGTCTGGGTTTAAATTAAAACCAAAGGATTCTATAATATGTTTTATTATTTGTATGGAGCATTGCTTCAGTTAAAATTAAAAGGAAAAGCCATTAAATTAAGCAGCAGTCTAAGTCATTTTTATATGACTCCTAGCTCTTAATAAAAACATAACTGTTCGTGTAATTCACTATGATGTTGGATAGCAATAAAATGTCTTCCTCATTACAATCAATACCTATGAATAGCGAGGACCTGCAGCGTGCCATGGCCTTTCTCAACAGGCAGCCTCACTTGGTGGTAAGGAAAATTGCTATCGTCTCATGTGAAACCATTTCAACATCACCCTGAGCTTAATAGAGCAGTCTTTCATTGCCTGTTAACAAACTGAGCTATTGCCAGGAAGTGTTTAAACTGACAAATGTTGGAAACGCTCTTTCCTTGCAAAGATTAATTCTTTTGGGTGTGTAGTGTGTTAACATTAGTTTGATTTCTATCAAAACGTGTTGATTATTTTATCTGACGAAGCAGTCTGTTAGTTCAGGAGGACACAGAAGGTTTCTCAGTTACAACAGGCAGGTATGGGCACACCAGTTATAAGTGGAAACCCCTGTGTTTGTGCTTAAATTCATCATAAATTCAGGTGCGTTAAAATACGGAGCAGATACAAACGTTAGGGGCTGCATTGTGCAGCCCAGCCGTGTGCTCAGTAGTCACAGGTTGTTCTTGCAGTTTACAAGACTTTGCTATTGTAGTGGCAACCCACATATATCAAATGTGATGGAGTGACAAACGTCTCGTAAAGGCCAGACGTGCTGACATTATACAGGCATTTATAGTGCTGTATGTACTTGCAGCTGCACAGAATGCATACTGATAATTGCATACATAAAATAGGACAAATGACGGTGCGCGGTATTTATAGAGGTTTGGTGTAAGGTGAATGGTCACATAAAGAAATTCAAGGAGAGGATCGTTGCATTGCTCTGTGTTCTGGAAAGGAAAAGATCAATCAAAAAAAAAATTTGCTAACAGGAGAAAAATGAAACGTAGGCTTTTTGGGAACATACATCAGTTTTATGATTTCAGAAGCTGGGGTTATAATACGGATGTATTCTTTGTGCTGCAAAATCTTCCAAATTCCAGAAATGGTCAGGCAGACTTTGCCCATCTGCCTTCCATTTTTGTAGAGCTTTCACAGGCAGTTAGAGACAGTAAGAGGCAAAAAAGAAATACTGAAGAAGGATATGGGCTGGTGTGTGCTGCTGTAGGCACCTTCCTTCCTGTTTTATTTTATTGCAACTATAATTTATCACAAGGTAACCCCTTTTCAACCCTCATGGCACAAAGCTGTGCTGTGCTTATCCTGCTGCCTCTTTTGCTGAGCGCTCTTCAGGTAGACCCAGTGGATAATACCTCTTATTTTTTGAGTGTCATAGAACTGGTTGTGATTTGGTTTCTAAGTCTTAGAGTTAGGATTTTACTTTTAGGTAAATCAAATGGAGTTGGATGTGAAAGGGAAGGATGATGTAATTAATTCTCTGGACATTCTAATTTCAACTGGCTTTCATGAAATAGCAGTTTCTCAATATCTCTTGATTTGAGCTAGAACAGTTATCAGACTCTTCAGATAGAATCCTCTATTTTAATGAAATCCAGAAGCAACAAAAAAACCCCCTTGAAATAAAGTAAGGATCTGTCCTTGAGTGTTACTTTTTCATTCTGCTTTCCAATATAATCTTAAGTTGTAGCTTTTCTTCAACATGTAGTTAGTGTGTGGGGAAAAGTTACTTTTTGAATATAATATATTTATGCTTTTCTTTATGTTTTTCTTCATGCTCTAAGGAATGGTTGGAATACTACAGTGACTAAAAAGGAAAAAAAATAATTAATTAATAATTTTCTTATGCCAGCTGTGGCTTCAAATCCATATTTCTTGCTACTTTTCTCAAGATACCCAGACCTAGAAATAAGATTTTAGAGTAAGAAAAAAAGCAAAAAGATAAACAAATACAGAATCTCACAAAGGGGGGGATTGTCTTCTTTTTTTACTTGAAAAATCTCATGGAATCAAAAGACAGAGAAGTGCTCTACAGTGCCCTGAAAAACAGTCCTCCTCTATATCCTGGAGAGGGAGGATTTTGCATCAAAATCAGGCTCATGCTACAGTAAGTCTCAATGCAAGCACTGTATTAGTTGAGACATGGGGAAAATGAGAGGAGGGAGCAATCAAAAGGGAAACATACAGGAAACTCCCACTTAATTTAAGACACTTCCAAATTACCAAGTTCCTGAAATAATGTTTGAGACAACTCTCAAATTTCATGCATTCTAATTACATACTGCAAAAAAAGATAAAATTTTTTCAAGAATCTACTACTGATTTTCTCTTTCCATGTCGGCGAAATGTGGCAATTGTTGAATGTACTGCCCTCTAGATCAGGAGACCAAGTTCAATTGAGTGCTGTCGCTGCATAATACAATGTTCTTCTTCATCAAGTGTTTGTTATTTTGTAGGCCAAAGGTTTCCTGTTTCCCCAAGCAGTGGGATTTAGCGCAGTTGTGTTGGTTCTGAGAATTTTATGCAAGAACCAGTGGTTATGCTCCTGATATAGAGATATCAGAAGGTTTAACTAGCTATACTTGTGCAGCTTGTGAGAAAAAGTTAGGCGTGCATAATTTAATTTCTAGCTCTTTACAGGCAGGGTTTGAAAGATACTTTCCAAAATGCCAAGCGGATTTGTTTTTTGGAAATAAAATATATTTTTGCTACTTTATAATTTTTTACCTGAAGGTGTAAATGAGAAATGGCCCAAACCAAATGATAAAAAATAATGCCTATGGGTACACCACACAGATGGAACGTACAAGGTACAAGGTTAGTATATTCTAAAAAGTTTGCATACCAGTGGGAATGAGACCAATTTTTTTGTCATCTGGTCCTCATGACTGTTTAAAAAAATGCAGAAGGCGTTTCTATGCAATATACCATAAAACAGTTTGGAAGCAGAAATCTTTTTGTTCATAATTACCTACTTGTACTTCTGTTCCAAAATATGTTTATCCTTACTCTGAAATTTTGGAGTCTTGCTTGTTATAAGTTCTGGACTTCTAAACATTTACACTTACTTTGAGCAGATTTTAATTTTTGTAGAAGATTCTAAATGCTAAGCAGAAGCATTTTCACTGAAGATTGCATTTGCTGTAAGGAACAGCAAATGGGTGTTAATACCAGTAGCAATATTTACTCATGGAGAATTTTCTTGGTTTTTTTTTTTGTTAAGTTTGCATAATGTCTCTGGAACATTTCTTCCCTTATCTTCCTGCACCAATATATTAAAGCCTTCCAGAACAGCGGGGATGCTGTATTAGCATTTACATTGTGTTCCTAAAATTATCATCAGATTCCTTTTGTTCAAGTAGATCTCATATGATCTTTCTTAATAGCTGAAGAAATGAAATCAGCTTCCTGGCTGCAAAAGGGAAGGATTTGCTGGGAATCACAGAGTGGCCCTAGCAGACAGAAGAGTAGTGCTAGGAAGTTTGAATCCAGATCAAATAACAATCTCAAAATTATGGGGAACATGGACAAACATAGAGCTCTGTCTTCCTAGAACTGGACTGAATCCTTTTATTGAAGTCTGCTCTACTAATTGCTTCAGAAATCTGTTTTAGGGTTTTTTTGTTTTTTTTTTTTTTTTTTAACTGCATGCAGGTGAAGCTTCATTGATTAAAAAAAAGCACCCATTGAAGTTTCAAGTACTTTGTGGTCAGTCTTTGGTTTTTGCTGCTTTATGCATTAATCTGTAAGCAATGCAGCTGTGTAAAAAAGGGATATGCAAAAACTCCTATGGTTTGGAAGCAGATAGCTAAAACAATACACGTTTATTTTCCTGCTTCAGTCGTTTAGTATTGTTTGGAGAAATAATTCAACAGTGTGATTAAAAGAAAATATATGCACAGTTTAATGTGCGTAACCAAGGTAATGCTGAGGTCTGCTAGGAAGGAAGAGGATTTATTTTGGAGCCTGTTTATAAAAATGTGTATTAATTGGTATCTCAGGATTGTGTCTGAAATTCAGTTTCCTGTTTTGACTTCCAGTTTCACAGAATCTGCCTGTGTGAGAGCTGAATCTCTCAAAAATGCTGACAATAATTTTTAGGCTTTGAATCCAATTTTGAAGGAAGCTTTTACTGCAGGGAGTTGAATTAGGGCCTATAAACTGTACGGTCTGTGATGACACATGGAAAAGATGTGGTAACTTTTTATAATAAGAGCTTGTGTTTTCAAATACTTGACACTTTTTGAAACTTTATAACTCTGGTTTCTCTTTCAGTTGTCCTCTGAATTTTTGCTGCCCCATGCATACTTTACCTGGTTAAAAAAAAACAATAATTCTGATCTTCTCTTTCCATCTGGAAATATTGAGTGGAAACATAAGGCCATTTTACTCATAGATAAGTCCAGGCTTTCAGAACAGGTTTCAGAGAGAAGTTAAAGATCCAACCTTGCACTGGAAGGTTGAATTTAGTGCTGTAAAAGGCATGCTGTCCTGTTGCAGTGCATTTAGGGATGGTTGCAGTAATAAGTTCCAAAATGTCTGCTACTTTGCTGCTCATTTTCATTTAAGGAGTGTTTATCAAGTGTCTGTCTGACTGACTCAAAATCTGTAGCTCATGATCTCCAGCAGACTTTTGCCCTTCCTATAATCTTCATTTTAGCTCTGATAGTACTGTGTTAGTTTAATAAGAAGAATGCAGTCATGGGCAATGGTCATGCTGGAAATACTTGGTGGACTGTGCAACTGCATGGCTTCTGAAATTGCTGTCTAAAATCAGAAATTCACATCTCGTGTTTTCAAGGTCAGCCATCTGAAGCAATTACATCATTTTGCATTGATGATATACTGCATTAATAATATATATATGTTGATGAAGTGTTATTGACAGTCATTGGTAGCTTGCTTTTGCTGCTACTGCTAAAAACTATGTATTTCTGCAAACTTCTTATAGCACAGGTGGACAGTTTTACATAAAAATTCAGTGATCTCATAAAGAGCTGCTTACAAATATGTTAACTAATGATTCAATTATGTCTCATTTATAGAATATGAGAAGCTTTTTTTTTTTTATGAGATTAATTTTTTGGGGGTGTGATTTGTGGAAATGAATTCACAATACTCAGTCCACTAAACATACGGACACCTGATAAAATATAATTAAAAATATATTTTATAATTTTTAACCCAATAAAATATAATTTTATTTCAAGCACAAAATAAGTTTTCCACTTGGATGGGTCTTTGAATGACCAGGTCTAGTGGGAGGTGACTCTGCCTCTGTCAGGGTGGTTGGAACTAGATGATCTTTTAGGTCCCTTCTAACCCAAACCATTTTATGATTCTGTGATTTTCAAACCTGTGATTATAGAAATGCAGTGAACAGATCTTAATCCATCTGTTAAGAAAGAGATCCAAAACCAGCTCCTTGGACTGCTTTGGATTCCCCAGTGTAAAGCTCTGTTTTATAGTCATTCAAAGACACATCTTCATCCCTGTTGCTGGAAGGTCTGAAGCTGATCTAGGTATTTGCTAAGGAGAGGCTTTTTTTGTTGTACTTTGGATATTCTGAAGTTGTGTGGAAGAGAGAAAGCATTTGTTAGCATGTCAAAATACCCACTTAGAAATCTGGTAAGCAGTCCTGGATGAAAAATCCTGGCAAGCACGCCTAGCTCAAATCTGTGTAAATTAAAAATGTTAAAAAAGTTGGTTCCCATGCTGCCTATTTTGCATGTTGTAAATGTTTCTAAAAACTGATCAGTAAGTGAAAGTAAAAAAAATGCTTTGTTTTTTGATTTCAGCATTAAAACGGAAGAATATCTCTACGTCTGTTTACATTACAAAGTGGATTATACTTTCTACATGCCATTCAGCTTCCTTTTGAGAGACAACTTCTTCCTAGCAGAAGTGTTAGTTTTATAGCTAATCTTTCTTGAATGTCAGTAGGCATCTGATTTACTTGTTCTCCTTCAGTTCCTCCTGCCTTATTAACTTGTACTTCTGTTAGGACCTAGTTTTACACTTCCTCCAACTGAAACAGACATCTCTTTAAGGGAGCAAAAATAACTGTGATGAGTGAGGTAGCAATTCCTGTGTTTGGTGATCACCTCTGAGGGAATGAGATGGGCTCTTGCACTGCCCTCCTGTCTGGTGACCTGATGAAAAGTGTCTCCAGCCAACAGACTTAATGTCTTCTATGTCCACTTATGTCATCTGTGAGTCTATGTACTAAGAATACAATTGGTGCAAACATGCATGGGAAGTAATGTGTGTAGTCATTACTGTGTCATGATAGTTCCTAGACCAATGGGAGCTATCCACTTTGAGAGGACAAGCAATTTTTATCCTTGTCTATCTGTACCCTATCTTTTCTAAATATACCATTCTGAATCCCATAACCCAGTAATGAATCTAAAATCTAAGAGATAGCTCTAAGGTTCATAACACTTGAATGTGTGTCAACACAAAGCATTGCAGTATGAAGACTGCAATGTGATTATGTGTGAATAACCATAATTCTATCTTAAGGTGTTTAGACATGAAATGAAGCCATAGTTTAACTTAAATAGTAAGAGAGTGAAGAAGAGGGCTACAGTTGTCTCAACAGGACCGATGCAGGAGAATAACGTGGAGTGCCAGCACTAAATGCAGTGAGATTCAGCTGGAAAGTGAAAGAGATTACAGCATCTTTTGTTTCTACTGTGTCTGTGTGTCTTTTTGCCTTTTCTTCAGCCAGAGATGTAAAGGAAGAGGATCCATGTAGTGCACTGTGCGGCCCTGGAGCCCATCTCATGAAGCAGATTAAGGGACCCCATTAGTGTTTGTTTGTCACATCATCCCATTGCTCAGCACTGGAGAGCCTGGTTTAGTCCCTTTTCCTCTTCCGAGCTAGTTTGAAGCTCTCTCAATGAGCCACACCTATCTCCTGTGCTAGAGGTCTTTCTCCTCTCTGAGATATGTGCATCACATCAGGTGTCCATAGGCCAGGTGTTGAGTAGGTCATCCCATGGATATTTATCTTAGTAAAAAAGTTAGATTGTAAATATAACTTTTTCAAAGAATGCTCTTGTGAACCCATTCCTAAGTAGCAGGTGAGATTTTAGTTTGGGTTTCCTTAGGACAATTTGGTTATTACCTGTGGGGATTGCAGTCAAACATCATGTCTGACTACAAGTTTGGGAAGATACCTTTTGGTTTTTGCTATGCCAGGAAAGCTGGAAAATGAGCAAGCTGTCCTAGAACTAGTTGGAAACGTGATTGCTTCATATTTATACATGAAGACATCAAGAAAGGAATACTTCTTGTGATCTGAGGGGGAAAAAGTTCACTAAATGCTTAAAGTTACTTGGAATCCTTCTCATGAATGCCATCAGGTGCCCAAGTTTTTAAATTGCATACTTTAGGAAGCCAGTCAATCATTTTCCAGTAGTGCTTTCTATCTGTACTTTTCACTTTATGCTCTAAATAGAGGAATGAATTTGTACTTAAAGGAAGACTATAAACATTCTGATTGCCTGTAACAGGAGTGATAGATTTTATGTTGTATATCTTGTCAGAGAATTTTCACGGGGACCCTTCCCCTCCACAGTATTTTAGGATTTTATGGATTGATTACTAAAGCTAAAAAAAAAATAAATCTGTTTCATGACCATTTCTGCTGCATCTTGCCCCTCTGTCAAGTTGATATATGTACTTCAGGACTTCATTGGAAGGAACTTGAAAATAGACTGTTCAAACTGTTCCTTCCCTAGTGTAAAGTGTATGTAATTATTTCATTAAGTTTTTGGTTTTTACAGTGAAAAGAGTTAAGATATAGAGAGGTGAATAAGCAGATGAAGCAGCACTTAAAAGGGATAAAGAAAATAAAGTTGCACCAAGGAAGGGACAGGATCAGAATCTGAGGAACGCACAGGTTGTGTGTTTGGATGGGAAAGGCTACATCTCTTAAAAAGTTTAATGAAATAGTGTGCAAGGTGAAGATATAGCCTGAGCATAGGGAACTAGACACAACACTTAAGACAAGTTATAGGCTTTATATCTGTGGATGGAGTTATTCACAGATATAGAGAAAAGAAAGTAAAGAAAAATTAAGAGTTCTCTTTTGAGCCATTATTATTTTAAGTCAGTAGTTAAGACCTTTTTGAAATGTATTGGTGTTATGCTAAAGGAAAATTAGAGAAGTAGGATTAAAAGCCAAAAGGAGTGATCCCAAAATCTACATGACTGTATTTAAAGAAAAAAAAAAAACTTGTGCCAGAAGCATTTGAAGATTAAGAGGGTGAAAATTAAGCATTGATTTTGCTTTTGGCTAAGAAAAAACATAAACATTCTTTCTGAGAAAGTTGTGTCCACGGAATTTATGGACAGCAGTTATGCTGAAGTAGGGAAGCTAGAGACACTAAGAGTAATTGCAGAAAAATATGAACTCAGAGATAACTGTACGAATATATTTAAGGTGCTGGCATCAGCAAATGTGGGTGGTTGATTATGACTTGTTTTTGTTGCAGTTTTTATCAAACTGAAATGACTGAGTATTTGGACAGATATGCTGTGACTAAAGAAGTTACCATATTGGCCTTTTGTCTTCAAATGCTGTGAGGACTGGAAAACAGCCTATACAAATCATAGTTGGCTTCATATAAATATTGCAGCTCCAGGATCCAGAGCAGTGTTAGGTACACTACTACTACTACTCCTACTACTGTTTTTAATAATAGTGATGATGATAGTAACAATAACAAGAGCATCTCTGTCAGCAGTAAAAACATATGAGTGATAGCACTGGATGAATCTGAAGAGACATTTTACTATAATCCTGAACATCTGACAGCCACCACTATCAGTTGCTGAAGGAGGGGTAGAAGTTCTAGGGAGCATACAATGGTGTTTGTGTACTTGCCCAGCCTCCAGCAGTTTATAGGTCTTGGGGCTTTGTTTTTAGTGTTTTATTAATATTTCTTAAATTAATTTTTCTTCTGTGATTTAGGAAGCATTGCAGTTTAATGTTTCAGTAAATTTGATGATGGGCATAGCCTGACAAAGCCAGTCATTTTTCTATTGAAATGATAGCTACAAGTAGAATCTGACATATATTTCACTTGTGGTCCTCCCTAACTTCTCCTTGCAGCAGGGAACTTTCTTTTAAAGATGTTGACTCAGTCCATTTTTCTTTGCATAATTTCCTTGTATAAAGTACTGTTCTTTTTCACTTACTCTGATTTGCCATGTTCAGAAAAGGCAGGAGAGACAACAGGATTTCAAAGGGTGACAAAAGATAAGGATATTGTGGCTTTGTTTTGTGAAAGATGAAAAAGTAAGAGATAGTTCTTAGGGAAAAGATTGTGTCACTGCATGTTCTTTTTTTATATCTTTGTAGCTTTGGACTTTAATAACTGTGGTTCCATAGCTAAATACCTGTCAGATTTCAAGGACTTGGTCTAAGAACCAGTATTTTAGTGTCAGACTTTAAAAGCTATTTAAAGCAGTTGAATGATGTAAGACACATCATACTGCTCTGGTCTGGAAATAGAATGAATCTCTTTTTTCTTTTTTTTTTTTTTTTGTAAGAGGCATTTTGACTGTGTTATTTTAAGTAGCTTTAGTTTCAGTTAGTTTTATTTTTTAAAAATCTGTTAACGCTTAAGCTGAGTCATTTCTCAGGAGTGACTTTTTCAGTGGTTTTTTTGAAAGCAAGCTCATTACTTTTTCTTAAACCAACTGACTTTCAAGTCCATTCTACTGCCTAACATTCTACAGTGTGAAGCATCTGATGTCATTTCTGAGTACATGGTGCTTGAATATCATATAATAGCAAATTTTTCCTTCTATCTGACTTTGGTGGAGTTGATCTCTCTCTCTTTTTTTTTTTTTTTTTTTTTTTTTTTTTTTTTTCTTTTACAGGGAAATTCTATGTATTTCATTGGAAGTATTATATGGTAAAGACTTAGGGAGGTGAAGAGTGTTGTGTGCTTTTGGAACTCTTCTGGGCCATCTTTGCTGAATGATAACAAATATGTGTCCAATGCTCCCACAGTCAGGATATACTGGCAGTCCAACATAATATCTAAAGAATTGCTTAGGATCTCCTGGGCTTTGTCAGTGAATGTTGTAGTGAGCTAAATTTAAAGAAGCTAAGTCTATAAAACCAATCAATCCCTTTTGAACAAGATGTGACAGAAGGAGCACTAATCCATGGCATTGATAGCAGATAGGCCTGCACTTGAGTGCAGTTACCAAAATCACTTCGGTATTGATAAATCTGGTCCCATTGATAATGAAATGTTTTTGAAGCCATACACTTCCAATTTTCACCTTGTTCCCACTACTTCAAAGGACTAATATTGCTAATGCAGTCAGAAGTCTGGTTTGGTTTGGTATGAACTCTCATAAATACTAATTTGGTCATGAAATAAGAGAGTTGACTTTAGCTGAGTTATATCTGCATATACAACATTTGGCCTAAGTAAGCTGATACAGGGAAGCACAGTGTTGAACAGTGAATGTGTTTGAAAAATACCTCTCTCCCACCAACAGCGAGACTGCCAGCTTTAATGTGTTACTGGGAATCAGAATGAGAGACACAAACGTAGTAGGACACAAAAAGCTTGAAATGCTATGGAATTCATTCGTTCTTAACAAAACCAAACCCCTTTTTTTTTGTAATTTCGGTGTAGGAATCTTTATTTTTGATAAAGAGTAACTGTGGAAGTAAGGAGAAAGCAAATATAGTGGGACTAAGAAAATATATAGGGACTGAAGAGTAGTATATGAATAACATGACCTTCTTTATGTGATCATGAAAAATACAACAGCCACATTCTTCACTCATTTGAATGCAAAACAAGCTATGTAGCTGGAAAAATACATTGCCAATAGCAGAAATAAAAGTCAGTGCTGCAATGTAGCAGGCGTTGGAAATTCCTGGAGCTGTCGCAAATAAAGGATGGATAGTTTCTACCACATGTATAAGTTACTTGAAGAGCCTCTAGTAAATGTTTGTACATACAAGAAAAATGGTATTTGGATCCATTTATTTCCATGTCTCTTAAGGTCATTCTTTGGAGATACTGAATCATTTTCATTGTGTTCAGCCTGTTTCAGGGTATTTTTATGTTAGCTGCCAGACAACACTCAAAATTAATTTAAGGAAGTTGATAACATTTGGTTGTATTTTATTCACAGAATATGCTTGATTTATAACTAGCTGTTTTATTAACACCATGGCAGTTATAGCCTGTTTGCTTGGAGGGCTTTTGAGTTATATAAAGCAATTATTTTACTTTGCTATATACAGAATCTGTAAAACTACTAACCTACAATTTGAGGAAATCCTTAATCACTTGGAAACTCCTTATAGGCAGCAGAGAACCTGCCAAAGCCTGTGAAGATTCTTACTGCACATGTAAGTTGTTTTCCTCAAGGCAGGCAACTTTCCAGTTTTGTGGAATAATCTGAAACTGTAATTCTGGGGGATTTTCTGTTTGCTTATGCCCTTTTTGACTTATTTTATAACCTTCAGGAGCCAAAATGATGGTCTATAGGAGGGTATTAAAGCCTCTGGCTCGTGTTCACAGATAGTTTTCAAGATGACTAAAAATGCTTATTTTTTTTCCCTTTACTGCCATACCTAACACTCAGCTTTACTAATGTAAAGTGTTGTTATTTTTAACTTAGAAAATACACAGGACTGTGAAGACCAGTGGAGTGGGAGGGTTTCCCTTTCTGCTGTTCCCTGTGTAACTTGCATCTGTGAGAGGAGTGTACAGCCAGGATGGTCCCTGCTTCAGCCATTTCCACACATGCCATTTGGAAGCATTCCCCATGCAAGCCCGAGTCTTAGTTTTTAACCCCCTGAAACACTGCTTTTTAGTGCTGAATTCTCAGGCTTTCTCTACTCTACTAGACTGTAATCACGACTATCATTTGCAGTTCTGTTTCTTCATTAATGAAACTTAGCTTTTCAATGCAAAAAAATCTTCTAATTGGTGAGTTTAGTTGCTTCTGCAGATTTTCTGAAAAGCATAAAATCACATTATTCAAGTCACCCATGTGTGAAAGTACTAGATATTGCTTGTATTTTTATATCTCTATCTTAAAACAGAAGATGAGCTTTGAGAAGATTGTCTGCCACCTTATTGTTCTGTTGGAAATTGTAGGATGTGGCTTAAATATATGGGTATATATGGGTGAAGCACCTAAAATACTGCAAATGGACCTTGACAAGCCAAATTATTTTGTCTTGCAATTGTAAAAATTATCAAATGGTATTAAAACCAATGATCTGAAAAAAAAACCCCAAAAACCAGATATGAGTCATGAGATAAGCCAGTGAAATTGTCTTTTGAGGTAACTTAGTTGCATTGTAATTTCCATCAAGAAAATGGAATGATTATTTGATTTCTGCATATTCAGGAGTTGGTAAATAACATTTTTTCCCTAGTGCCATGAAAGAATACCTATTTTAAAAATGTTTTATGCATAGCCTCTTGTATGATTTTTTAAGATTTCTTTTTTCTGTACTGATGCTTTTAAGTAGAATAAATCAGAACTTCTAATGAAAAGTAGAATAGTTCTGCAGTGGATTAAAAACAAGAATAGAAAAAGAAGTTATTTTATTCTACTCTGAATGTGCTGAGAGAAAAGTCTATTTTTACAATACTGCTTATATTTTTACAATATCTGCATATATTGAGATTATCTGAATATCTAAAACACATATATTTCTGGGAATTAACTTTGTAGTTCGATGCAGTTAGATGTTTCAAAATGAAAAGTACTGGTTTAAAATAATTATATCAGACATGTGGATAAGCCAACCTCTAAAGTTGCTTCAAAACGTTATGGTGCCTGCAATTTATTTTCATGTTTGTGGTGCTGTGAGAATTGCTGTAGGTTCATTGTTGGCCATGTGCTTTTTGATCTGACATATATAACACAAGCTTAAAATCACTGTCAAGGTACATTTCTACATGAGGACACATTTAATACTTTTGTGCATACCTTGTGCAGGAGATGGTATTTTCAGTAAGGTATTCAAGAGGACATGCTTTGCATTGTCACTTGAAATATTCAAGTATCTTGTTTGCTAGTCATATCCTGTTGGAATTTTTTTACACCCTTTTGTTCTTGGCATCTCAACTATATGCATCATGCAGCTCAGAGACCATATTTGATTTTTTATTTTTTTTATATACGCATCATTTTGTGAGCTTATGATAGTCGAATTCCTACAAGTTTTCTTCTCAAGTAATTTTAAAATTACTCAATCCTTTTTATGATCAAAAATATGAGAGACTATGAGAGACACTTGAAAATAATTTATTCCTTAGAAGAATTTTGAAGAAATACTGTGAATTAATTTCACATCTGTTAAACATATTGTTCAAATGAGTAGCATGATAAAATCAGATTTATTGCTGACCTTGATGTGTGACTTTCAGGTGAAAGAGCAGCAACCTGTCTCATGTGGAAAGCTAAAACAGTAAAGGCTATGCAATAGGGTGATTGAGAAAGGGGCAGAATTTGAGTGCTTTAGCACAATACGAACTTATTTCTGTACTTAAAAAAAAAAAAGTGAAAAAAGATAAGTTAGTGTCTTGGCCAGGTTGTGCTCTGGTTCTTAAGTCCGTTAACTTGCCTTCCACTACATGAATGAACCCATGGGCCAGGGTGGTTTGCCATCTGCAGATCTCTGCCAGAAATGGATCTCAACCTGCAGGATCTATTACCAGCAGCAGTAGCCTAGCAGACTTGTTACTGCTTCCAACCAGAAGCTACGTGCCCTTTCCAGCTGCTTTATTTGGAATTACAGGTTTCAAGCTCAGTGCCATCCTCCCTAATTAGGAGGCCCTGAAGATCTTAGCCTGAGGGTTGTTCGAGCAAAAGCTATTCTCCAGCACAAACATATTTTTATCTCCAATACAAGTCTGCTTTCAGGGCCTAACTGCAGTTAGTTATTACAGTCATACACATTTAGCTTTGGGCAAACACTGAGAGCAGCATTTGTATTCAAGACAATAGGCACTCATCAGTGTAAATTCCTGCCTGCTATGCAAGGTGCATCTTTTTGATCTTTTAGAAAGAGCTGGAAAATGGGATGGTATTTGCAAACGTCTTTCAGCAGAGCAATGTCAATAAAATAATCATGTTGAGGCCAGTGCGCGGAATCGACTTTTTGGAGGGGCCACGGGGATGGTTATAGGTGCAGGAATGAGTTGTGCAGCTTTTGATTACCTAGTCCAAAACTCATAGATGAGAAATTGTGCAAAGGCTCAGCATCTCCAGGATGTATCAGCCTCTCATTTGACATGGCAAATTGAAGGTTTTCCAACTTTTTTTTTTCTTCTTTTTATTCAATGTGTATGGGAACACTTTGTACATACTTTGCCTTCAGCACACTAATAAATACATAAAGGCAAAAATGATATGCAATTGCACTGCTATGTTTGGTGCATGTTAACAAATGGGAGTAAATGTGCAGTTTAATTTCTTACTGAAACATTCTTTCACAGGCTGGCTCCCCACTAACACTTCCTATGCAGAGTTTTGCAAATTTACAGTGTTTAATGTATCTCTTCTGGTCACTGCTCCCTAGCCACACTACTTCCATAAATACATAGAATTATTATTATTATTATTATTATTATTATTAGTCTATTGCATGTGTTTGTTGTTAACTTTAACACATTGTATTTGTGGTTTTTGTTTTGTTTTTGTTTGTTGTTTTTTTAATACATCTGGAAAAAGCACTATAATGAGTATACATAAATCTTTTCTTTTTCCTAAATATTGCTACTTAGAATGCAGCCTTATTCAAAGTTTATTCTTTTGATAACCCTATAAAGGTGTCAGGATGTTTGTGAAGTACAAATGCAAGTGCAATACTCAGAGGAATATTGCAGGATTGCCATGGTAAGCTGATGGTTCATTTAAATCTGGTTTTAATATGAGAGAGAAATAATCAAGAAGCAGAAATGAGAAAGTAATCCAAATGGAAAAACAGGGCAAGGAAAAAAAGAAAAATACCTAATGGAATATATATTATCAGTGCTTCCTTTTTAGAAGGTGATTGTGTCATATAGGAAGAAGAAAGCAGTAGATTGGTGAATACACTGCTAGAAATACAAAATGCAGGTTTTTCTGATATGAAATTAGGATCTTCAGTTTTAATGATAGGAGTCTTCTTTGTTATACCTTATGTAGAAATTCAGCAGTGCTTACTTAAGCTGCAGGGAAGCTCTTAAAAATGAACCTTCTTTTGTTTTCATGTTATTATATTTCTTGTAATTTTCAGTAAAGTATTTTTCAGGAAAAGGCTTCTTGTTCAGTGACCATAGAGGAGAGAAGCTGGTGATGATACAACAGCTGCTGGACATAGATATTTAAAAAGATGACATCTGATAATTGAGACTGTTTTGGTTTGTTTGTTTGCTTGGCTTTTTCAGTACTGTGTATCTGTTTAGCTATAGGATGTATCCATTTTCTCTTTGAAATTTTCACCTGTGAGTTCTGGAATAGAAGAAGTTCATATTTTAATTTTGTTTCTATATGTATTAGGCAAAGATAATTTAAAAATAGCAAAACCTGGGAGATATGTAGTTTTACAATGCTTGGAGATTTCAAAGCACAAGACAGTGGCATAAGAACATATTCAGGTTCATATCAGATTACACCTAATATTCAGCCAATTCATATGTTTTAATAAAATGGATTAGTAATAGAGTATTGACAACCTAAGGAGGAGTCTAAGTTGGAACTAACACTGCACAGAAATTTTTCCAGGGCTTCCTGAGCCATAATGGTAGTTTTGTGTTCAAGGATTCCAAACCAAACTTTTTTCCCAATAATTTTTTTCTGTCAACTTTGAAACATTGTAAAAATTTACAAGTACTTTCTCACTTTAATTTGCTGTGTGATACAAATCATATTTGTTTTCCTTCCTTGCTTTTTCTGGGGTTATGTTTTTTGGTGGTTTGTTTTGATAGTAAGTAATTCCCTTACTCCCTGTATAAGAAAAAAAGAATGAACAGTCTGTATGTACCTTCTTCAAACTCCTTTGAATTTAAGAGACCTCTATTTTATCTCTCTCCTCCAATTATCTCTCATCCAGTTGAAGCATCCTTGACTGTTTGGTAGTTCCAGGTAAAGAAATATGTTAGGTAAAATTTAATAATCCAAAAAAGCAAAGGTGCATATTTTAAGCAGCTGAATTAAAGAGATGTGTTGGCTTTTAGAGTTCTCTCAAGCATTGTTAGCTGGTATTGCTCGTTGGAAGTTTACTTAATACTGCAGTGCTCATTTAGGAAGTGTATACATCTGTGAGTCTGCTATTTATAGTTCTTCCTAGAAATACAGGTTTTGATAATAAGACACAGCAGATCTCTATGATTCAAATGTGGACTTTGTGATAATTCAAAATTTAAAAAATATCAGTGAGTCCCTTAACTTTTCCCTTTGACCTGCACATACCAAATAGGGCAGGATTACCTTACATACAGTGAAGTTTATTAACTGACATGATGTGCTATTAAGTGATGCTTCCAAACTTGATGTTACTGACAGGGGCTTTATTACTTAATTCAGTTGTTCAGACTTCATGTTTTGGAAACATTTGTCTGATGATTCCTCTGAAAATGTAGATGGAAATTAACAATGGGAGTAGAAGGACTAAAAAAAAAAAAGAACTTTATTGGATTTTAAGGTTTGGGGGTTTTTAACAATACAGAGTAAAGCAGAATTAGGGAGATTATGTTTGTTGGCAGATGTCATGCAGGATTTGCCATTTCCCAGTTCCTAGCTTTGTGCTGAATCTTGTTAAACAAATACTACTAAGCTCTCAGTTTCCAAATTTGAGCTGGATTTTAAATACAATGTTTCCTACTCTTTCTGTGTATCATCTTACAGTTTTATGGATTCTGTGGAAACACAAACTATGGGAAGGTGAGAAACAGAGTTAGTCATTCCGCAGTTCCCGTCTTGCTGTGATTCCTTACCACAACACATCCTTCTTGGGTGTGCTGTGGCAGAAATGATGTTAACACTTTCCCCCAGCTCTTTGGAGAATTTAGCAAGATCCACACCTTCTCTGAATGACTGTGCTTTGATGCTAAGTATTCTGACATGTGTAATGGACAGAATACTTACTTAAAATACCAAACAAAACAAAAAATCCACCAAACTTTGGACCATGGCATTCTGTAATACTTGTGTTTGGAATGAAATCACCCAAAGGAGCTGGTTGGGGTGGAAATGGGAAACTCTTCTTATTGCAAAAGCCTTTGGTATGGTCATCTTGGACAAGACTCCCCAAACTACTCTTCTGCTGGCTTGTGGTACTACTTGGCAACACCAGTGCATGCATGGTGCATTTTCAGGAGCTATCTCAAATGACATAGAAAACATTTTCCAGCCATTGCAAAAGAATGTGCTAAAGACTGTCCTACCAGGACATTTCTGTGTCTGCAGCAGGTTCCTACAGGCTATTTTCATGTGGTTTACCTACAGACGATTGGATTAATTCCCCAGTAGGATCCAACTGGGACACTATACTCAGGACATTAATCAAGACATTTAAGCTCACAAATTGAACAAAGCACTGAAGGAGCTGCCTGGGGGAATCTCTACATCCCTTTAAAATTCCTCCATGGAAAGCTCACTTATCTGCAAGGCTTCAGTTGCATAATTGATTGTGACAGAAGGTGGCTCGAAGATCAGTCAGTCTCTTAGCTTGAAGTCAGTCCCTTGTCTCCAGCCAGTCCATTAGCTCACCTGTGTGCAAGACTGGTCTTGGAAGTCCTGAGCTTCTCAGGGAATTCATTGCTGGGTGTGAATGAAGGCACAGCTGTGATATCCAGCTGCAATGGTGCAAGGGTGGACAAACTTGAACTTCATACTTGGGGTTTAACTTCCATAGCTTGTGCCCCCAAGGAACAACAGGGAAGATGGCTCAGCAGGAAGGGACGTGGAAATGCAACAGTCATGGCTTTCTGCTCCTTCAAATCTCCTGCAAACTGTTTCCCAATACCTGCCATCAAATGGCGGGTCTTTCTGCAAACCTAAAATACTTTCATTTCTCCTATTCTACTCACTAATGTCACAGTGTTTCTATTTTTAGTAGCTGTAACAAGACTCAATATCCCATCAAAGTTTTCCCTCAGGACCAGCTGGCTTAAGGGAAAATTCTGAATTGCTCTTAATTGTAGAATGGCCAGGGTTGAAAGGAACCTTAAAGATTATCAAGTTCCAATCTCCCTGTCATGGAAAGGATCACCTTTCCTAATAGTTGCACTGGCATTATTGGAGGTCTATCTTCAGGTTTAGAGGATTAATTAGATATTGGCTGGAAGTTCTTTTTGCTAAATTAAGTGAGTTTTACCAGTTATCAGCTTAGTGGTGCAGAAAACTCTGAGTATGAGAAACAGCAGTGAAGTCTTCTAGGGCTGTTACATCACTGAGAGCATGTCTCCTTGTTTATCTTGAAAATCAGCTTCAGAATAAAATGCCCATTCTTTATGCTGGTTTTGGCTGGGGTAGAATTAAATTTCTTCACAGTAACACAGATATGGGTCTGTGTTCTGGATTTGTGACCAAGATAGTGTAACAACAAAGTCAGGAAAATAACAGTGGTGTATTTTAGCTGTTGCTGAGCAGCGCTTGCATAGAGCCAAAGCCTTTTCTGCCTCTCATCCCACTCCCACCACTGAGCGGGCTGGGGGTGTGCGAGGAGCTGGGAGGGGACACAGCTGGGACAGCTGACCCCAGCTGACACAGGGGATATTCCACACTGTATGGCTCCCACCGTGCTCAGGATTTGAAGTTGTGGGAAGAAGGAGGAAAGGGGGGGAGTGATGGCCTTTTCTCATCCTAATAATCTGTTCCATGTGATAGAGCCTGGCTTTCCTGGAGATGGCCAAACACCTGCCTGCCCTTGGGAAGGGGTGAATGAATTCCTTGGTTTGCTTTGTTTCTCTGCATGGCTTCTGCTTCACATATTAAACTTTTATCTTAACCCATGAGTTTTCTCAAATTTACCCTTCTAATTCTCTCTCCCATCCTGACATGATGGCAGCATGGGATTTAGTTGCTGGCTGGGGTTAAACCACAACACTATTTCAGGCAATTCCCTTCCTACTGAAATTTAACCCACTTTTTTATGGGATTTTATGAAAACCTACAAATTCCCATTTGCTCGAGGTTGTTGCTTAAAATTATGGTTCTTTAACTGTTAGATTGGTGACAAGATGCCACATATGGAATATTTGTTATCTCAAAAAATATCTTGCAAGACTTGTATTCTTCTGGGACTGTGAGATCCTATTTACTACACTGAGCTTCAGAAACAGGCTTGTAACACGCCACAGCTGAATTATCGTCAGACAGGAATGCTGGTTAAGTGCATGCCTTCCTGTCAGCAATTTTAGTTGACATAGTGGCTTTTTTAAAAATCTGAACAAAATTTAAGTTTAACATAACCTGGAAAGTTGACCTCTTCCTAATTGGCTGATATGCCTGGGAAATGCTGTAGCTTGTATGCCAGAGAAAGAGCACAAAGTCTGCCAATGAATAGAAGCTGATAGGAATTACCACGTTTGCCTAGATTAAGAGTGTGTCTCAGTAAGAGTGTGCCTGTGATATATTTAAGTAATTAGCTGTATTTCTGGTCCAAAGGCCTCTATAACTTTGTAATTTTTTGTTTTGTTTTTCTTTGTGTTGTACAAGGAGCAGTCTCCTTGTAATTTTTTTATTTTTATTTTTAAATAGATGATCCCAATCTTACTGCTGTGTCACTAATTAGTTTTGTTGCTGAAGTAGCATGATCTAAGATAAAACATTCTGTACTTGAAACAAGGACCTCTCATATATGCTTCACTGTTACTAGGGACATACTCTTGTACATTTTTAAACTTGTACAAACCCTTCCTTCAATTGCCAAAATCTTTTTAATTAGGTAAGAATATATTTACTCGTCTGTGAGGCTTTTTTCATGATTGATTTTTTTTGTACAGGTACTTCTAATGACTGGCGGTATAGCAATATTAGATCTTGGTGGCCCAGTTATGCAACATTTTACACAAAATGCTTCCAGTGTCCTACATTTCCTAACTTGGATAACTACGTCTCATAAGCAATTTCAAGCTCACAGCCTGCAGCCAGAACTACTTGCATTTTTTTTTTCTCTCCTGCTCCCCTATTCCTTATGGTTGGGGTCCTCCTCATGTGTCAGCCCTCCAACTCACCACCAGGTTTTATCCTGCTGAACTGCAGCATCTCCTGATTTCCCACCTCTTCTTCCTCCATTCCCTCCTCTCCCCCCTTAGTATTGCACCACCAAGGTGAGGAGCTCTCATGTAAGCACCTTCCTCCCTATTTAAACCCCTCCCCTTCTATTTTCAACATCCCCACCTTTTTTCAGGGCTCTCCTTTACTCCTCTGTTGGGATGTCCAAAAACTCAGATGTACCTCCATACAGCAGCTTTCCCTGATACAGATTCCTGAATCTGCCTCACTTGGGTCATGTGGAAATCTCCCATTCCCCATGTCCTTACTGATGGTGCCCATGCAGAGTAGTCTCTCAAGATTCATTCAACTAAAGGATAAAAAGTTTTCTTTGGACAACTCATTCTTTTCTGACACTCTTCCCCCCATTTTTCCACTGGGAAAGGGAGACCAAAGTCTGTGTTAGTGCCTTCTAGTTTTACCTAAGACAGTTTTTCTCATTGAACACAACTTTTTTCTCTAAACAAAGATCATTAAAAATATTCCCATTATAGGCACAAAATTTGAGGTATAACGTGAATCTGTAAAGTAAGTTCTCAAAAGTCATGAAAATTTTAGAAATATGAGCAAAAGTGAGGGTTTTATTTTCTGTCTGTGTATATTTTGGTTAAGCTGTTTTCACTGAATAACATCATGAGAGTAATAATATTTGGATGAAATTGCAGTTGTTTTTTATAAAGAAATGGAGGAAATCTGGTCTGGATTGCACAGCCAGAAGAAGACACTGAGTAGATAAAACTACATAAAGCAGAAATCCATATGGGGTGATAGGAATTGATCTGACACTTGTTGCCAGAAACATAAACATGAAAATGCCTCCCACAAACACATCTATGCTCGCAAGTACACCAAAGCAAATATGTCAGCATATAGAACAGAAGAAACTTTGCTTTTCTAATTGATGGTAAGGCAGTTGCTCAGAATACAGATTATCTCAAGTGCAATAAAGACGTTTTTTCCAAACCTAATCTAATCTTGCATTGGCAGCACTGGACAACTGTACTGCATAATGGCAGCCACTGCAGAAAATGCTGAAGCTGGCAATATCTCACACCAGCTCTGGAGTCATGGGATATAACATACAACTGAGTAATTTAAAATAATGCAACTGAATTTGTATGGTGCCATATCCAGACAGTTTTCCTGCTGAGAAATCTTCTATTTTAGGTGTAATGTTACATTTTTGTTAGAACATGTGCACCATGCTGAGCTGCCTTGTGCGGACACAGGTGCTTGGTCAGCATTAGCTTCAGGACCTCAGTGATTTGCAGTGTGGTGGAAGGATGCCCTGTGGAGTCCCTTGCTTATACATTAGAGTGCTTTCTCTGACTCTTCCAAAAAAGATGTGTTTATTGAGTGTGCCACTGAGAAGTCAGTGTGATAATACTTCCCTTTACTTTCATGTTTATGATGAATTATAAGTTATCAATATTCTCAGCAGTTAATTGCTGTTAAAAGTCTCTGAGTCATCTAAATCTGAAAAGAAACTTATTTTCTGTTCTCCAGCAGAACATTCATCTTTGCTGAACTGCATTTTGACAGGACCTCTGCAGTATTTTTCACTTTCACAGGACAGTGTCCCACTGGGAGACATCAGCAAGATAAATACTGTGCTGGGAAAAAAATAAAGCTAGATTGTTTCTTTTATGCTTATATTAACCTTTGCATTTATCTTCTCCCTTCTAATTTTCTAATTCAAATTTCTGTGCCTGTCATTAAGCATGCAATGTACAGAATCTTGCAACACAGAGAACTGGTATGTGATTCGAGTTGTGCAGAGAGACAGGCTTTTGTGACGGGACAGTGGTTCCTGAAGGACATAGTGATCTGTGCATTGTGTTTGTATGTAATTCTGCTGTGACGAGACAGATGGGTGGCTGTAAATGAAGTATCTTCCTATTCCCTCTGAGATGTATGTGGTAATGTCCTTCTTTAGATGTTCTGTCATGGCAGTGCACACAATTAGCTACAGAATATTAGTTACTCTGCAGGATGCAAATCAACATCTTTCTGTAAGTGTGGTAAGGCACAAACCTATCCAATGGTATCAAGCTTGTATTAGTGATTTGGTTGTTCATCAGCTGAGTCAGGGGAAGAGAGTATAACAAATGGGCAGTCCTACGTTTGTTTGTAATGAACCACAATTTAATGTTTTCATCTCCTTGCCCATTTAAATGCAAAAGAGCACATTTTGCTTTGCAATATACCACATACACTGATGTACAACTCCAATGAAATGTCAGTTTCTTCCAAAGCTTCTCATTGAGATGTAATAGCATCACAGCGGAGAATGACATTGTGGTTAAACACCAGTAAGGATCTAAGTCAGAAATGAACTCTTCTCTAATGTTCTTCATGTAAAGAGAAATACATTCTCCTATTAACTTTAACATTTTTTCAATCAGGAGGATTTCTATGAAATTCTTTGTGACCTTAGCTGCACCAATAGGTGTTTGACTGTTAGGAGGTACCTATGCAGATTGTTTTAATTGAAAAATAGATTAGTTTGATTAAACATCTTAATCTGATATGTGCATATAAAGAATGACCTGACCTCTGCCAAAGATCATCAACAGACTGTGGATCTGTTACTTTGTTAGAGAAGAAGTTTTAACTCATTTATGTTGTTAAATCTGAATCTGAATTCCAATTTGGATGCCCAGGTGCATTGCACTCCTGAGAATTAAACTCAACTGGGACTTGGAACCCAGGATACAACCTAATTTGGAAGGCACAGAAGGCCTTTGATGGCCTCTGTAAAATTCCTGCTTTCTCACTCATTGCGAAAATTTGGCAATTCTGTTCACACTTATTTTCTTGTGAGCCATGCTGTGGAAAGATCTAGATCGCTCTTCTTGCATCAGTTCTTTCTTAAGCTGTTAAGTCATCTCACATTTCTCAGACAAAATAAAATTAATAACCCTCTGGAGGAGCTAATTTATCTCTATTGATTTTAAGGTAGCATAGAGATGACAAAAGTGTCTGAAAGCTTGTTGTATAAATTAGTGTTTATAATCCTTACTTTTGAATGCAGCAAAATCTTTAATGATAGCAGCCTTGTCTTCATAATCAACTTTCTGTTAGCATTGCATTAAACAGAAAAATGTTTTTATCCTAAAGGCTTTTGGAAGGACTGTGTCACCAGCAATTTTAAAATCATAATACACGTTTGTAACTTTCTTTGTTCAGACCCGTTTTTCATTGCATGTGGCAGTACCCATAAACAGAGCTTCCACTCACCCACTCCTAGATAAGACTTCTGAATATTAAGTTCTGCTTTAACCTTTCTTCTGATGTATCACGAATCATTAAAATTTTGCACCCAAATATTGCAATTTATCTCATATTAAGCCCTAAAAAAAGGCAATATTATGCTGTTAACAATCCATTTTTTTCTTGCTTTTACAAGAACTTGCTGATGAGTCTTGATGATGTTGTAAAAGTAGGAGACAGAAAATAAATTCATAGCGTTTAAAATGAAAAGGCCTTTGCAAAATTGAATCTTCAGCATGTTATGCCAGGAAGGGTCTTGATCATTTACTCAATACTTCTGGAAAACCAGGAAACTGCTTTTCATAAGAAAATCAGATAGAGGCCTTTTATAGCAATGCAAGACAAATTTTAAGACACTTCAGGGAGTCTAAGAGTGGATTAAGCAGTTCATTTAAAGATCCCTGGTACACTCTCCTTTCCCTGTTGGAAATTTTGATTGAGTTACTCCTAGTAGATTAAAGTCACTATATTTTCTAAGCTTTTCTCTATTTCTTTTTTTTTTTAGATCTAGTAGCAAATCTATCAGAGTTTTGAAGTTTTGGTTGGTTGATTGCTTTGGTCTGTTTGTTTCTTGCATGCCTATTTTGCAGTATACTTGCATTTGTTTTGGAAGAAGATTCTGTTCTGTGATTGTGGAGACAAGTAACCATGTTTTCAGAGGCAAAAGTGTTCCTTGAAATGAAGAATTATTTTTTCTTCTACTTATAGTAATATTTGTGGTTGTCCAGTGGGTAAAGAAAGTTTTAACCTTATCCTACTTAGTTACATTCATGCAACACTGCAAAATATCTTTTAAGTTCCTTCTAAGATTCTTCAGTCAACAGAGTTCTTGAAAGGCAACAGAGCTCACCCTGGCCCCAAGCTTCTGCCAGCATACATAACACTGAAAGGAGTGAAGCCATGTATTAACTTAAGCCTTACCATCATCTTGTGTTGGATTTTCTTCTCAAAAAAAAACCAAAGAAACAACCCCAAACCAACAAAACAAAGACAACAAGAACAAAAAACCCCCCAAAAACCAAAACAACGAAAATCCCAAACAAAACAAAAAATGTACATGGAAATCTAATAATTTCTTCTTTGTGCTCTATTTTTTTTCCAGCTCTAGAAAGGTCTTTAAAGCAGAAATGCTGAAACAGAAGCACCTGCAACAGTTCTCTTAAGGAATGAAATTTCTCTGCTCATAACAGAAGTGGTTTCTCATGCAGTCTGTGCTGAAGTTGATGCAAGTATGGCAAACTCAAATCTACACTAGAAAGACTAGAATATGTAAAGCTCTTAATTTCTACAAGGATCCACTGAATCTAGTCATTTTTTAGCACCTCAGTGTTCATTTTGTATGGGTGAAACCAGTGTGAATCACTACTTTGAAACAAATTGGGACTATTTCCATTCAGTTTGAAGATGGGTAAATTACCTCACATAATTTTTAAATATGTTGCTTCTAGTATAGATAGTGTACTAGATAGTGTACAGAAGCTTTGTCTAGGCATTACTAACCAGGCTAAAAGTAGCAAGTCACCCAGTGCTTCTTCATTTAATTCTTTGAATGCACATAGACTTGGTAGTGAGTGTACCCTGCTGAATTTGTCAGTACAGCCTTCGGATTCATTTCTCTTGCCTGACAGCAGCTTTATTCTCTTGCTTGGTCTTTGGCCAACTCAAATTAACTGCTTAGACTGAGGCATCTATAACAAGGGTTGTGCCAGATCTGCATAGTATTGGCAAGTTTTTGGAGACTGCCTTGTGCCCAAGAGGTCTAGCATGTTTAGCTGATTAGGAGTGACTGTTAGGAACCCCATTCCTGATCCCTACAACCATTTGTTCTGGCTGTATTTCAAAGAAAGCTCTTCCTCTGGCAAAAGAAAAGAAAAAAAGAAAAGAAAAAAAAAGGTTTCAGTTGGAACAGCCACATGTCTCTTTCTTTGAGTGTCATTATATTATGAATAGATGTCTTTTATAAATAAAAAATCTGTTAAAGAACTATGGCAAGCTCAGTTTTTTATCCAGATGACTGACTTACACTGTATTCATGAAACATGATTTCTGAGCTTTGAAGTTCAAGTTATAGGTCACTTCCATTAGCAAATTCAGAACAAAAGTTTGACTAGCATTGGTTACTTCACAGAAAACTTTTTTAGTTATGACAGGCAGTCTGCTGGTCACTTCATCAGCTCCTCTGATGCTTTTCTACTGATGCCTTTGATAACAACTAATCCAACAAAGGTTTAAAGCTGTTTTTAAAGTCAGCTTCTCTTTTTCTCAGAAATCACCAGATGCTGCTTTGATCCCCTTTTCCACCTCTTGTCTTTTACTCTTATTTAAAATTACTGAGTCTGTTTTGGAGTTTTTTAAACATGCTGGCATCTGCTCTTTTGTGGTTCATCAGAAAAACCTGCTCACAGTTTTATCTTCTTAAAAATAAATTCCATGTCTCCTACCAGCATTTCCCTTTCTTGATGTGAGAAGCTAGCTAGTAATTACAGTCCCGAAGATCCTTTGTGTTAGAGGAGAAAATGACAATGAGGTTGAATTTCTCTTTGTACTTCCTTTGTGAAATAAATAGGGTTGTGTCAAAGTACTGTTCCTGAAGCACAGTATGTAAGATGTGCTTTTATTCACAGATTCCGTTCTTCCACCTGGCTGCTTTGTTGCCTGCTGCCTCTGCTTCACTCTGTATTTTTTTAATCACCCTACCTCAGAGATGGGCAGGCCTTCACACCATCCAGAAGAGCTGTTGAAGCACCGTGTCCATCTCTGCCTGGCACCTGCCTTTGCTTAGGGAAGTGGCCTGGGTTTGTTCTGCCCTGAATCTCCTGTTTCGCATTCTCCTTTCCAAGAGCTGCTCAGGGCCTGTCCCAGCTGTCAGGGAAATGGAGCTTTGAGAACAGCTCT
The DNA here is from genome assembly GCA_024362935.1 of Setophaga petechia. NCBI lineage: Eukaryota > Metazoa > Chordata > Aves > Passeriformes > Parulidae > Setophaga > Setophaga petechia. The sequence goes on from JANCRA010000029.1 coordinate 4,033,678, forward strand.
CCATTCCCAAATCATTTCACCAAAGCATAACCTACCTGAGAACCTATTTTGGGATTGGGAAAGATGACCTGCAAAGATCCCTTCCAACCTCAACTAATCTCTAACTAATTCTGGGGTTGTGATCAAGCACTGTGAAGAAGTGGGAAATGTGGCCCTCAGCTATCCCCATAAAAAGTGGAACCAGATACACATCTCCAGACAATGACCTACTGAAGATCCAATTGCTCTTAGCAAAACACTGCCTTCCTCCTTGTTGACAGCAGTGGAAATGTCTCAGCTAACTCCCTGTCAGCACTTCCTTTAGGTTGTGTGACTCTCCCTTGATCTCCAGGTTTAGATGTAGGTATCAGAGTAGTATGTCTGCATGAATTTGGAGGGACATCTGATTTTAAGAGACGTGCTCAAACAATTCAAATTGAAATATGAAACAGTGAACCTAGGAGCTGTCTATATTAATTTATATTCTCATCCAGTCTGATGACTAAATAAATACACCTTCATCCCCTCCTTCATACCTGAAGTTTAGTCTAGTAATTTGTTTTCTTCTTCTGGTATTCTGCACATCTTTTGGTATTAAGAAATTGTCTTGGTTGGTCTGAGTACAGGAAAAAAAATAAAAAGAAAATACTAAATAATCTGTAGAATGTTAGAATGTTACAATAAAGTATGCTCTATCTTTGATAGACAATTAAGAGTAAAAAATTGTATAGTTTAGATGAACATTCGTGCTATTAACTTCTTTTTCATAATACCCTATCTTGGTAATTTGAGAATAGAAAGCAGGTTGTAAGTTATATAAACTTATTTTCAGGATTTTTCTGTATCTGTAGGTAATATTTAAGTCTTGAAAGTAAAACAAAGAAGAAAGAATTTTGCACTCCTAAGACACTTCTGCTATTTCAAAAGCTTTTCCCAGTACTACACTGAAGTATAACCAGTATCTCTGGAGTGAAAACAAGAATATAAAGATGAAGTTACATGTCTGAATCAGGGAGAAAAGCAGTATCAACCTGTCTCAAACATCACATATGAGCTCTGTGACCAGCTGCTTACTGGCCATAGGTCTGTGTGTTGCACCCTTTCACAGGCCATTGTAACTTTGCTAAAAGCAGCACCTCATCCCACTGGAAAGTTTTGGTTCTGCAAGCCAAATGAGAACTGAATTTTGATTGAAAATTCTAACTGCTTTCATCTGCAATATTTTCCTTTGAAATGCCAGCCTAATTTATCATAGAAAAGCGGACATCTATGCTTTTATCTTTTGTTATTTCCAAATATATTTTAAGGATAAATTTCACATGTTGCTACCTCAAAGAATGACAAAACCAAAAGCTGATTCTTCAAATTCCCTTTTGTATCTTCTCCCCAGTCTTTAACTGGTTTTTGTGAGTTGTTCTGTTTCCATGGAGCTGTATGAATTAGTAGATATCTGGGTAGGGAAACAAGAAAAGAGGTACGAAACCAGAGCACGTATCTTATCTGACATTTTCAGAAAAAAACCACTGTGTTTCCTTTCACTGTCGGGAGTGTAAAAATGGGCACATCTTGAGTGTTTTGAAAGTTTCAGTTACTCTTCAGGCAGAAGGATCATTACCAGAGCACTTCAACACAACTCTTTTCTCCCCATTGAATTGTAAGTGCTCAGCAGATTATGGCAGCTGAAACAGGGTCTAGATTTCATCCCTTTTGTTGAGAGCAAAATAGTTCCCTTTCAGTGAAAATAACATTAACAATACTTCTCTATATTTGTGATACTTTTATCATCTTTTTGTTGTTGAGGACACTGTGTGTCACACAAGAGTTTGCTTGTCATTTAGGTATGCTGTGGCATGATCGCAGGGGAAGGATTCATCAGTCAGTCAATCAATCAATCAATCAATCAATCCATCTCTGTATGCCTATGCAGTGACTCATCAGTTAATTACTGTGCTTATTTAATTGCTACCTGCCCCTTGGCAGGTTAGTAAAAATGCCATTGTGGGCCCCATAAATTAAAAACAGTATTGTGCTAATATAACAGTAGTTGTGATTAATCATTCATAAATTCTTATTTATGTAATTATTCTTCTGACTGTTATGTAAATTATATTTCAACCCTAGGATCTATTTTTGGGAAACTTAATGACAAAGAAAGAACTTCAGTTTAACCTGAGATGAATTGAATCTCTAAAGAATAAAGAGAAAAAAATAAAAGGGACCATGATCCACATCCTATTCTTTTCTTCAAGTCCATGGACCATTACATAGTGAAAAGGTTAACAATTTACCTCTAGAATAACAAGCTTCAGTTTTTTCTGCTTTAAAAATGCATTTGTTCTCTTCTCAAGTACTTGAAAATACACAGATGACTTTTATGTCCTTATAGCCCTGAAACAATACAGAAACCTACACAGAAAGCAAAAAGATGGGAGTTGTACCCATTAAAAATAATTCAGGACAGAAATACCTAAGTAGAAGTGACAAAGTAAGACTCTCTGTCTGTACATTTGTGCTTTTCAGTGATTTTCTGCTGATTCTAGTAGGAATTATCTCTTGTAGCAAGGTAGGGCTGTCCCTGCTACCCTGACACTTCCACCTATAGAGGATGCAAAGAAACCTAGAGGTATTTTGTTGCTGACACATGTCTAAAGGAGGCATGCACAATCTCTCTGTATTTCTGGGATTTGGAGTAATACCATCTGGAATACTGGAAGGTAGTAAATTTTATGCAGGGTGAAAACTGACCCAGGTCCTTTATTCATGTGGACAGTGTGGATAATTTCTTCAGCAGTATTAAGGTGCCTTTCAGGCCTGGGCATGTTCCTTGACCCTGAACCCAGAGCTGTAGTATAACTTTGTCTTCCAGTTCCATTCTCCTTTTCATTTATATTCCTCAAGGAAAAACGACCAAAGTTTTCTGGAAAAATGCATCAGCTGCTCAAAGGGGCATGTTTTAATTGCACTCCTCAGCTCTCATTAGTACCTGGAGAATTGTATCAGAAATCCAGGGTGGTGGAAAGCACAAAATGCTTAGGAAAAAGTGTTGAAATGACACACACAGTAAAGGAAAGTAGCTGATGGATATAGTGGCCTAAAATGAGCTGAACAAAGGAAGATTTCCATCCATTACTCAAATTTAGTTTTTCCAGATCTCTCAGAGTAACTATCCACAGTATTTTCACTACATTAAAAGCAGTGAAGACCTGAACCTCAGGAATGCACTTCTTCTAAGAACTGGAAAGTACTTTAAGTAATACAGTAAAATTAAATCTCTTCTGTGGAAATTACCAGACCAATAATGGGTAGATGATTTTTATGAAGAGTCTGCAAAATCTTAGCTGCTTCTTCTGCTTTGCTATGATAAATACATGCTGTTTTTCTAAATTCTAAAGTAAATGAGTAATATAACTACGTTATAGGAAAAAACCCCAGAGTTTGTCTTCTTGATTAAAAGCAGCACCTCACACTTGTCCCGCCCGGCTCAAAGTGCAATTGCAGGTCCTTCATACACTCTTTTTTTGAATTAGAAGCACTACATCCTTTTCCATTAGCAGCATGAGGACAGTGGGTTTTTGGTTTTTCTTCCTATCAGCATTAGAGATAATATGCACTCTTTTTCCCCAGCTGCAATTTAAAGGAAAAAAATTAGAGATATAATGTAATTACCAGCACTGGAGTATTGCCAGGATGCTGGGCCTTTATTTCCTTGAATTCCTCAAAAAAAGTGTTCTAGGACCATCTAATTATAAGTAATCAAGACCACAGTTCCATATCTGACATGAAGGATTCTGCCTCTAGCAACACAGAACATCAGTATGGGCATTTCCTGAGAAATTACTCAAAATTTCCCCCTACTGACTTATTTTTTCTGTTGGTTTTGTCGTTTGGAGGTTTTTTAATAAATTTTGTGATGTATGCAGAGCTTGTCAAAATATCTTAATAACCAACATATGTGCGTTTTATAACACGCTGTTTTACAGTCAGTAAAACAAGATCAGCCAGAACACATAATCCAGTCTGTACTCCTTAACACCATTAAGGAGTGTACTTACTCCTGGAATGTGGAAAATTTAGGACAATATTATTTTCTTTGTTCATGTGAGTTGATGTGATAGAAAGTAGAATGAAAATGGTATTTTAATTGCAAGGAGTTTTAAAGACATTCATGTTCGATAAACAGTTACAAAGTCAACAAAAAAGAACTGTGAGTTAGAAACAAATCTCCCATCACATTATCCTGGCTATGAAATGTGTCAGAGACTCTGTTTTAAAACATATTGAGAAAAGTTATATCCACGCTCCAATGGCAAAGCTGATCAGCATCTACCAATAAAAAAAAAAATCCTGTGAAATTTGAATTTCATTACAAGTTTGGTATAGCAAGCCCTGTTACTCTTGTGCAAAAAGGACTCTTGTATTTCAAAGAGGAGAACAATAAAAAGCAAAAAACCCAATAAATACCAATTAAAAAACCCCAATAAAATCCAACCAAACCAACCAAACAAATTAAAAAAAAAAAAAAGCAAAAAACCCCCCAAAAAACCCCAAAGGGAGTGAAAAAGGAAATTGAGTGGGCTTGTGCTCAGAATAATTTTTATAACGTACATCAAATAGTTGACAGAATAAATAAAACATGGTTCATCTGTCAGTTCAATGAAATACCTTTGTAAATCCTTGAGATGAGGTGTCTAGGTGGAAGGAAGCATATATACATGAAAATCTTCCCATCCTTAACAATAAAGAGGCTTAGTTTTTTCCCACAAAAGGGACAACTGGTAATAGAATATTAATTGCAGAAAGCCTGAAAAATATGTTTAGATATATACTAACTAATTAGAGGAAAACACAAAAGTTATTAGATAGAACGTGTACTTACTTATAATTGATCTCATTGTCATTAATATGCAGAGGATGTGGTGAAATCAATGATCTGCATGGGTAAATGAAATCAACATCAACATGGTGACTTCATCAACATGAGAACAAAATCAACATCAGCAAGTCTTAGTGAAAGTTGATTTCTCAGGTTGTTTGCCATTTTAGAAATCATGCAATGTAGGTTTTCTTTCTCTAAATTTCCTGTCGAGCTGTTCACTGTATAAAATAGAAAATTCCCAGTTAGTGTATGCCTGGAGAGAAGGAGGTGGGCATCTACATTATTTTCCTGTGTCAAGGAGTGTGCATGAAGAGGTTCCTTTCTTCATACAAGGAATCCATAATGATTTTAATCCTCTATTTATTCTGCTTCCCTGAATATTGACTTCAGCTTAAGTTGGGCTTGGTTTGACTTTACAGTAAGTCAGCTTCTATATGTGTAAGGAAATAACAGCATACTCCTGTGTAATAACCATTTTAAACAGGAGTTCCATCACTTCTGTAAAACAGGTTTAAGACAGCTGTGGTAAGAATTTTGTGCCTAATGAGATTAGAGGCTATATGATTGCCTTCAATATCTCTTGAGGTTTTGGCTAGTGCTCAGTGCATTGAGATGTTCAGTGATGTTCGAGTGCAATAGACATCAGTACCCTTAAAAACTGGTCACATCATCTTTGGTTTCAGAATTTAGAAGGATCAGATCCCTAGTTTATACTCAAAGTCCTTTTAAGAAGTTTGTATATATGAAAATAGAACAGAATAAGATAGTATTTCATCTAAATTTAATAGTTATTTTTGGCAGAAATTCACTGTAGCAATATGGTTATCTGGGAAAATTCTTGTCTGTTTGTATTGAATAAATTTAGATTATATTCCTCTTTGTGGGGATGTCAGGCTAAAAGCAGGTCAGAGCATGTATTCACAGATGTAATTCTCAAATTTTCAGGATGTATGTAGGTGGCCTCCTATAAGGGTGGCCAAAATTTAACAAGCTAATAACAGATGAATAGGAAAAGTGGCATTCAGCAGAAATGCAATTATATGTTGTGTAAAAATTTTAATAATCTTGAAAAAGAAGGCTGACAGCATGGTGTTTTAGGGATAGTAATACCAAACGCCTCCATATGCTTAGCTGAGGTGAGGGTTGTTGTTATTACTACATTTCTGACTTTCAATCAAACTATAAGCTAGTTTTGGAGCATTACCACAGTGATGCCCTACAGAGGGATTTAACTGCAATAAAGATATATTAGGCCATTAATTGTTAGTGATTTAGTTGTAGTTGTGAAATATTACTTTACTGGATGAACAAAAGAAAAGGGCAAGTAATGAAAGATAGGCTTTGATGAGAGGACCCACCTCCTCATTTAGTCAGCCAAGGGATGTTATCCCTTTATTACCCTGTAACTTGAGGGCAAGTTCAGTGAACAACTGTGGAGACCATTAGGAGCTGTCATGGAGAATTTATTTGCCTCTGAATAGAAGGTGGGTGCAGTATGGTGGAGGCTGTGTGTTTCAAAGTGGGTAATTCTCCTTTTGCAAGCTTTATAATACTATGTTTATTGTTTCCTAGTACATCTCCCTAGACTGCTTTTTGTTGCCTTTGCTCCTCTTGTCAAGAATAAAATTTACAGAAGTGTGGCCCAGGAGAACCAATCTTATTTTGTGTAGTGACTATGCTAGCAGCCCACAGAGCCTTTCTGGAGACTTGCAGAAAACAGTAAAATCCACACCTCTTCAGAGGCTAAAGATCTGGTGACATTTTTTCCTTCATTGCTATAAAATACAGGTAGCTGTGGTAAAATAGACTCTTTCTTCCAGTGTTTTAACTCCAAAGCAAATCTCATAAAAGTTTGTAAAATCCAATTAGTCAGCTGAGTTGTTACATCCCAGTTTGTCAGTGCAAGCTTCTGACTTTGTAGGAAGCTGTTATTGCTTGTGCATTTCCTGAAGTGTAATAGACATCTTGAACACAAGAGAAAAGCTTTGTCCTTGCTTTGAATAATGCATTAAATGAATTTAAGAGGCATGAGAAGTTAGAAAAGAGACTGACAGCAATACATTTTTCCAGTTGTGAATGCAGGGGACATTTATCCTGAAAGAACCAGTGCTGCTCAAAAAAGTGGAAACAAGAATTTTGCTCAGTGTTTGAAGGTAGACATGGGAAGGAGACAGGGATACCCTTTTTTAGGAGACCGTTTCTATTGGATGTGAAAGATATCTCTAAGTAAAGACAGAAATTCTGAAGCTCATGTCACCAGTACTCTTATGTAATTCACATATCCTGTGAATGTGTTATGTTGCAAGAGTGTTTGTGAAATGTATTTTATTTATTCTAAGTAAAATTAATCCTTGAATTTTGATCTGCTTTATAGGCAGGCAATTTCCTTACCAGGAAATGCAAATGCAAATGTCTCAGAGAAAGAAAATTAAAACCCATAGATGAATATGAAAGTTTCTGAATAAAATAAAATGGTTTTCAGATACTAAGTCAGTGGGTTCAAATGGTCATCTAGTAGGTCTGAGTTGTGTATTTCTCATGATGCTACTTTGGTTATCACTCAGTATTCCAAATATATGGGATCTTATTGTGACTTTGATACTATTTACTCAAATAAATATAAATTGACAATTGCAGTACATTTGTGTGCATTTATACCAACTAACTCATTCTTCTTATTGATTTATTAAAAGGATTTTTTAAAAATGCATGTTTGTTTATTCACTATAAGGTTTATTCTCAGAATTCGAGTAATGCTTTCTTTCCTAAAAAGTATAGCATTGCTAAAATATTGCGGAATGAATCTCAATTCTCTAAAAACTCTAGCTGAGTAAGTCTCTGCTGACATTAATCTGAAAAAATAGGTTTCCAGATAGAGAAAATATTCTTCTTCATAGATATATTTCCTGCCTAGCAATGCTCCATAGTTATGACATGAACTCTTAATGAGCTTGATATACCAAATCTTCTAGTCCAGTCAGAAGTACACAGTCTCAAGTATTTTTTCATATGTTCAGCTGCATTCAATGAATTACAAAGATTCTGGCACTATTTTTTTTCTTATTTCATTTATTAAGAAGAAAGAATTAATATGCACTTAATCCTTTTATAAGTACCTAGACATTATTTCAAATATTTCTTTCTAACACTGGCTTTTAAGGCATACATTTCCATTCTGCTTTTCTTCTAGCTTTCCTTTCTTCTTTCATCTTCATGGTTTTAAACAATTTCTAGAGGCAGTGGCAGAGGTTTCTTGTGATGTTATTGATAGCCTTGAGGGCAGTGTATTGGAACAGCAATAGGAGTTATAGTCAAAGGTAGAATTATATCTATTTTAAAATTTAAATTACTTGATCTTCCAAAGGACAAGCAACAGTCATTTGCTAACCATGAGCTATCAGTGGAAAGGTTATTGTGGTGTTTTTTAATCTATCCCAAACTCTCTTGTGGCAAAGAGATGCCTAAAGGTATCTATGAAGCTGTTATGCTCTGTGTTCAGTTCTGGTGAAGAAGAGCAATTCCTTAGTGAGCAGTGTGCTCACCTGTGGCAAATGATCAAATCAGTAATGGGAGAAGAAAAGAGAAACCCCTGGATGTATGATCAGGCATTATCTGACACTCCCAAGTCATCATGAGTCTGAGCTTACTTTTACCATACTCATTTGTTCAGCTATTGTTGTTTGTAGTCTACATCTGCAAGGGTAAATGTACATGTTCCTGAAGCATTCCCAGCTCCTCAGAGGAGGAATGCAGGGTGGTCTAGGCTCCACTGAAGGGGTGTGATGATATTGTGTGAGACACTGCTTGGCTGTGGGGGCTGTCTGAGCCCAGCCTGGTGCCCCATGATCCTGCTAGCATTACACTTACTCATGTGTGTATAAGCATGTGTGCATGGGGGAGGCAAAAGCTTTTTTCAGTTTAAAGTACTGTTTTGCGTTACAGTGTCTTTATAGCAACATTTAGAAGGTACCATGCTAAAAGCCTGGCAATCCTCTTGTTCCATATGTTGAAAGTAGAATCCAGTTGCTCATGTGCTACTCTGCACTGTGCATAACCCCTGCTGGAGGCACTGAGTTGCTTTCCTGGTACTTATGTTTTAGAGCAAACCACAGTGGACTGCTGGTAGTCATGCTCATATTTCCCAGGTCAGCTGCTCCTTTACATACTTTACAAACACTCACTCCCACAGTGTGTGATTAGGGGCAGCAGGAGATGGCATTTCCCCAGTAGCAGTGTGAGCAGTGTTGGAGCTGTTGGTGGAGCTCATTGCCATCAGTACCAGCAACCACAATTTTCCTACCGTGGCACCATTCCTCTGCTGCTGTCCCTGACCTTTGTTGTGAAACCCTTTGCTCCTACCCTCACATCTTACAGAGCTGCTGGCAGAACAAATGCATTACTTGCACAACTGGTTCCTGCAGCTTCAGTGGAAAAGGATGCCTTGTATGTGTTGGCATTGTCAAATAAATGCTTCTTGAAGTGAAGTGGTGATTCGATAGGCTTAGGCTCTGTGGTGAAGCAAATCAAAGTGTTTCCTCCCTCCAAGGTGAACCCAGGTGCAGTTCAGGAGATGCTTCTTCCTGAGGACAAATCATTCCTCAGCCAGGACCATGCCAGGTTTGGTTCCCTCTGCCCTACACAGTCCTCTACGCCATCCCAATGGGCCGTGTACTCTGAAACACGCCATATGTTCCGATGCCATATCCTTCCTTCCCTCAGCAGCATGCTGTGTACACACCGTTCTGTGCTGACAGATTGCACGACAGCCTCTCTGTTATTTCAGGTATTCAAACTGAAACATCTTAAAGCCCAAACAATTATTTCTAAGAGGCAGAAAGATGGCATGAGCAAGTGGGACTGGGCTGCGGGCTGTTGTACTTCCAGCCCAACCAAGAAGTTTATTCACTGCATGGCCTGGGGCACAGGGATGTTTAGCAGAATAGATGTAGTTTTGTCCCTAACTGGCAGATGCAATTAATCTATCTCCTGCAGGATATTTACTTGCACGGTGTAGCTCTGTTAGCAGCATGATGTGAAAAAGTGTATCATGCATCAGAGGCGGAATAATAGCTTTACAGTGGCTCCTTTTTTTCAGCTGTCCACATTCCAGTGGCCAGTATTAGAAAGATCTTTGTAGACCTCCTCGCCTCCCTTATATCAGTGGGAAGAAGTAGGGCTTGCAATCAAGACCTGAAAGAATAGCTGCTTTGAAGTCACACATTACACCTTTTAACTGCCTGATTTTCACAGAATGGGTTGCTCTTGCATGTCCACAGGGCATATAAGGTCACTTTATGGTGCATCATAGCCTCATAGTGCACTCAGAGGGAAAACCACTCATTAAAAAGATGAACACTGCCTGCTTTTCAGCACCTATTACTATCAAGATGTCTGAAATATGCAACGCACATTCTTAATGGGTACAGACAAAGTACTTTAAAGCACATTGATGTTTTAAATGTATATTTAGACTAATGAACAAGTTGTAGCTGAAGATTAACCTTTTGAGTCTATCACATCAGTGGTATAGCCCCCCCGCTCCTGAATCCCAGAGTTTTCTTTCTTAATGTTTTATCCATACAGTGATACGTTAGGGAGATAGTGAGGGTACATCTCTCCATGAAGCATCCCAGATTACTGAGAGAAAGAAGGGTAGTTTACCAGGGTAAAAAAGAACTTGCATAATAATGACATAAAAGACAGATTATTCAAGTTACGATTTTGACCTCAGCAATGACTTTTCAAGAATAGCATTGTAGACCTCCATATTTCATGTGTCTTCCAGATTTTTCGGCTAAAACTTACTTAGCTGGAGAGTGAAAAAATCTTACTCTTCTAGACCTGCTAGCCGTGCTGATGCTGCCCCAGCACTGGTGTTCCAGCTGAGCTCTCTCTGGCAGAAGCCCCTTTAGCAGCAAGAACACTTAACCACTTACTGCTTACCACCTCTATTTACCACCACCCAGCCATGTGTAACCTGCACCTAAGGGTTTCTTTTCTGCAGTTCCTGTAAAAACCCACTGCAGGGTTATGCTCATGCTCTCACTGCACTTGATGGATGGGCATGAGAACAAGAGATTTTAGTCATGCCTTGAGTAGGACTAGCAGGCTCTGGGAAGGTACAGATAGAAGGGGAGATGATATTGATGGCAAGGCATGATGTGAGCAATCTGTCTGTGATTTTTCTGTCTCTGTGGGAGAAACTGAGGGCACAATTTGTCCTGGCACACAACCCACATGTACACATTTAGTTAGAACAGAGAAAACAGAACTTCAATTGCTTGACACTAAAAATGGAGAGAGAGCCTCTTTAGTCTGAAGTACTGTTAGATGTATCAGTCCAAAGTAAGAGCTCCATGTTAGAATCATTTTGTCTAAACATGGGTGGGGGAAGAATTAGCTCCCCTAATTTCTTTTCCTTGTTGTTGAATGTTCAGTTGTTCTTGAAAATTTCTAGACTGTGCTTTGTGATACAGTTCACACTTTCCTGTACTGCTGTGTGTTTGTAAAACAGGCCATGTTGGGACTTCCAGGCAACAGGTTCTAAATCCTTGGATCACCTGTTGTAAATGCATGATCACCCACCAAGATAACAGTTCAGGTTACTTGGAGATAAGCCTTGAAAATATGTGACTTCATTTATTTATCTTTCTCCTCTATCTATTGTCTTACTAGAACTTTTCATCACACACGCCTAGTTTTAGGAATATTTTTGATATTCTCAAATGAAATTATCTGCACTAGGCCTGCTTAGTAATAGCTGACAAAGACGGGCATTTTTAACAGACAGACATTTTGTGCTTAAATGTAAACATTAAATTTTGTGTTTTCTTTATCACTGCAGAGGAAAAATAGCAGTGTTTTTAGAATAGGCATTATTAAAACATGTGCCCTGGGGACTCTCATGCTAAGGCTCACTGTGGTGGATCATCTGTGTGTTTGAATTCTCAAAGATACAGAAGTAGGAGTCCTGTGACCTAGCTGGATCACTCTGAATATTAGTAAAATAACTCACAATATATGAATAACTGTTTTAACAGCCCGGGGCATTTATATTCATTATGATAGTAAAACATGAGCATTCTAATTAAGTACCTAAACTCTCATATAAGTATATATGTGATGTTCTTATCCATTTTTTTTTAAAGCAGGGAATAGTAGGGGCTTGAGTAGTATTGCATTCACTGGATATTTGGGAGTTACATTTACAATATTGATGCTTATTTCCAGTCTCTCACATGCTTAATGAATGGTTTTCCTTTATGCAAATTTTTCTCCTTATCACTTTCCTAATAAAATGTAGAAGATATATGGGTTTTTTTTTCAATCCTATTTTTGTTATCTTCCATCTTTATAAGAACCAAAACAAGCTAGAGAGAAAAGGGCCTCAAAGCAGGCAAATTTCATTGCAAATAAGTCAGTGAAATTGAAACAAAAATCAATATGAAATTTGGATCTTTCAAATGCTTCTCTTTTGAAAAATTGTGGAAATCTGAAATTGCACTGAAGTTTTGTAAAACAGTCACACCAATACATCTTAATTCCACAAAATACACTTTTTTTTTAAACTTACACATGTTGTTTACTGATAAGTTTAATGTAATTTCTAGATAAATGTCCTATTTCAAGCTAGAAGTATTAGGTATTTTGTTCCTGATACAAATGATCATTTACTTTGCCAGAAATTGGTGTTTCTCATTTAGTCTCCTATCTTGTGCAAATCTGTGTGAAGTTATTTACAATCTTCCATACTTCATTAACTGAAATGATTACCTGCAGGCTTCAACTATTTAGTCAACTTTCTCTTGCAGTACACTAATGAATAGATCTACTTAGCATATTGACATTAACTGTCTCTTTCAGAAGAACAGTCTTTATTAAATACCACAGGATTTTAATTTATTTTTTTATTTCCTCGATAAGTGACAGTCTCACAAGATTATGATTTTTAATGCTCTTTTGCATGCTAGGCCACATTTTGTTTGCCTCTTTTTCTAAAAAGAAGCAGGCACTCTACTATTGACTCTGTAATCTACAGTACAGTATATATTCACTGCAGAGGAATAAGAACTTTTTTCTTTGTGCTGAATAGAGAGACAAAAAGGACTTTCATTTAAATAGGGGCCTCAATCCATGATAGTTGCCTGAGTCAAAAAATGTAGTTTTGGTTTGGTTGTATTTTAGGTTTTTTGCAGCTGTGAGCACAAGGACTGCTCTAATTTGTTCCGATGGCCTGTCTCAGGGCTATGGACACTTCTACTTTGTAAGTATATTCCTTCCATTATTTGTGGCTTCATGGCATAACTAAATCTGTAGTGAATAATCTTTTTACAGAGCTATCTAAGTATCTGATCTGCACTCAGTGATTTGCTGCACTTAAGGTTTTCCCTAGGGATTTCTGTTTCTAAGGATCAGTTCCAGAAAAATGTCTTTAAGAGAGCATACAACTCCTCTTCCAGTGTTGAAGACTGACAGGAAAAGAAAAAAAGCCACTGTGCTTGTTAACCGTCTACTTTAGATAGGTATTGTTTCATTTGAATGTCACTTACTGTATTTTCCCAGGTGTATTTAAAAAACTCTCAAACTTACTTTGCCATTAGTTTCGTCTTACTGTTTGTCTTATTAAATACAGTAATCTGTGACATCCATTTTCTGTGATCCTCATTGCTCTTGATAAATCCATATGTCTACACAGTTTTACTTTCTCCTTTCTACTCCAGGGGTCATTAGGAATTTCAGTTTGCACAGTGATTTTAAGGTGAAGGGAATGGGAAGAGAGGTCAGTTGTTTCAGTGCTCAGCAGCCAAATCCTTATTAAGGGAGGAACAGAGTAAGGTAAAAAAGCATGTGCAGTAGTTGCTGTCATCATACTTCCACCTTTCACTTTTTAAGTTACGTGTTCATTTCAGATAAAATTTTGTCTCATTGGAACAGTACCTTCTCTTCAAATGGGAGCACATCTGGATGTATATGCAGTTTGTTATCATTGACATCCTAATGGTCACTCAAAACCAGGCATCATCAGAAATCTTTATGTAGAAATTGAAAGCTTTTTACCCAAATGAAATGAAACTAATGTGTGATTTATTTTACTCAGAGCTCCATTTTTTGGTTTACATTTTCTATTTAATGTGTTCTCACTGGGATGGATGAAGAAGGGTAACGGTATGAAAAATAACTGGACAGTTTAATATCTTGACCAGTTATTTCTTTCTTTACCTCATGCCACTTTATGGCTGACCTGATCTGAGTCATGTGTTGAATTGATGAAAGGAGTGTAGGTTACGCTAATATTTCTAAGCTCCACCAGGAAAGGAACCTTAAAACCCACCTGGGATCCCTCAGGGATGTATCATATAGGGAAGAGGCAATAGGTTGAACCTTTCCTACTAACTCTGTTCAGTCTCATTTGAGGCCTGAATTAGTCGGTAATGGGGCTTCCGTGCCTACGCCTTGCGCTTGCTCACTCTGTAGGAGAACTTTTGGCAGAGCTCCTGCTGACAGGGCCCTTTGTTCTGCTGTTGCTGAGATTGAAACCTGCCTATAAACGTGACAAATGTCTCCCAGGTGTCATTCCCCTGGCTTCAATAGAGTTACACAAGGGATGGTTTTGGACATTTTCAGCAGTACTTTGTGATTTTAGTACCTGTATGCATACAGTTTGGAGCACGTATTTAATCTGCACGATCAATTTGATAGGTGTCCCAGAAAGATAAGTCACCTTTTGTCAGAATTATTGCTCTGTATATTCCACAGTTAAGAGACTGCTAAATCATTTTCTCTAAAAGCTTAACGTTTTCCAAGTTTGAGATTTTGCTTCTTTCAAGGAAATACAATGTCTAGTCCAGTATATTATATTTTTTTTTCCTTTTTTTAAAAATAAATTCTTGAGGAACTACATAGTGCTGTAGTTCGTTTAGGACCTAAGGCAAACACAGTTTAATAAGGCCAAAGATCAGAAATGTGAAAGTTCTTTTTCTCTTGGAGTGCTGTATTTCAGGGCATTTGTTAGACTGTTGTCTGATATCCACCAGTCTTGAGACTAAACCCAATTTCCATATGAAGTCCTCTGTATACAGCAAGAGCCTGGAGAGAGCTAACAATTAAGCAATTAAATGGGTGTTGAGAGTTCCTGTGACTGAGCTTTCTCCTTGCCCTCTCAGAGTTTGCAATATAAATGTACTCAATTATGCAATCACATAAGCTTTTAAACTAACTGTGTCTGGATACAGTGGGCATTTTTAGGTCTATGAAGCCAAGTCTCAGGGTCAGAAATCCTTTTAGTGTCCCCTTCTATCACTGAATAGTTTCAGCACTGCCTCAGTTCTGAAAAATAATTTCTGATACTTCTTGGTCCTCCTAAGGGTTGCAACCAGGTTTGTGACACTCTGGAAATTCAGCCTGATTTATTAATGTAAAGTTGACAGGCAGTAAAACAAGGCTCAGCAAAGGCTTATTCATTGGTACTTTGCCCTTAAAACATTTTGCAGTATCCTGTATTGTTCTGTTGCTGGCCCTGCAGTGAGTGTGATGATCACAGTTTGAGCATAGGAAACACCAATGAGTCCTTACTTGCCTTGAAGCTGTTGGGCAGCCAGGAGTGCTTAGACTTGCTTTTACAGAAGGTATCTTTCTTTATTGCCAGCAGCTTTCAATTTGGGAATGCGGCAAAGAGTCCTACTCATAATATTCCCCACACAGACATCTATACAGCAGATGCTTTTTTGTTGTTGTGTTTGTTTGTTTTTTAATCTTTTCCTTTTTCCCAGGAAGTTTAGTAGGGAAAGAGCAATAGTAGCTTTTAGGCTATTTAGTAGCCTTTTCATAAACGACCAGTGTGATTTCCAGGGTAGAGAAGGTGCTTAATGTGTTTTCAAGGTTATATAGGCCTGTAGAGTCACAGTGTGCCAACACTCCTGAACTCAGGCTCACAAGATACAGCACATATGAGGGCGACCTGTGCTGTAACACTTGCTTCTCTTCCTATCAGTGTTACAGCCTCTAAATCACTCTGAGCTGGCTGAAAAGTGGATGTACTTCATCCAGGTACAGGTTATGACAAGTCAAAAAATTTATTGCTTTCAGTGAACTTTGGTTGGAAAACTGCAAAGGAACAGTCCAAGAAACACAATAAAGCACTTAATGCACCATATGCTTAAGAAGGCAAAGCTGCTGGAGCAGAAGTAAAAGTTTTGTGACCATTAGCAGCAGCAATGCTGATGGTTCATTAGGATTCTCCAGCTGACTGGTACACTGCATGGGAACAGTTTATTTTGTATTCTGGGTTTAATTACCGCATTAGACCTTAGACCTCTCAGCAAATGAAAGCTTCCTGCCATTCTGACAGCTGATTTGATGGCAGTGATTGTTAACCTTGAAGGCACCTTAAATGACATTTGAATAGTGTTTATGGATTTATGCCGCTCATCGTGCTGTTTTGCTCGCTCTCCATTAAACCAAATGAGACACCTCCAGAAGCCTGTATTGATTCTTGACCACAGATCCTGGCTCTGCAGGATACCAGTCTATTCTTCAGAAAGGTCGTGCTCTCTCAGAAGTCTTTTTTTGCAGAAAACACACATTGCGCTGCAGCCAGGAACGACGCAGATGACCACATAACCAAGTTTTAATGAAGGTTACTGTCCTTCTGCTCTTACTACATCAATAGTGCAACACCTTTTAAAAAATGTATGCATACAGGATTTTTTTCAAATTCAGCTTTATTTGTCTAACAAGTAGCAGACATATTAAACCCGTTGTCATTTTGTACATGCTTCAGTGCGTTCTACATGAATTTTAAGAATAGAAATGTCTCACTTGAATTGAAGCTTTTTTTTCTATTGCCCTTTAGCTCTGCCAGGCAACACTTCCTCCTGTGTCTGTAATCTTTTCCTGTTTATGTTCTATTTCTTTGCCCTTGAAGGAAAATACTGGGAGAAGCCACTACTCTGATCACTTTTGACTCACTTTACAAAGGAGAAATGTACCTTTTCAAAATCTGCTGTGCTTTGGAGAGGCTTGAAGGCTTTTCCGCATTAAATGTGCCCTATAGACATTTGCATCTAGACTTTCTTTACAATTAGGAGCTCCATGTTCAAATAAATAGTTTGTGGAACATATTTTACCATATAGCAACACATAAAAGCAAACAAGGCAGAAGAAAACAAGAAAACACACAATCATATTAATGATAAATAACTTCCTGGATATATATTTTTTTTATTTCTCTGTATTCAAACTACAGGCATTTCAGCTTTGTAGCCTCAGCTTTTTCTTCCTTTTAGAGGCACTGCATCACCCATTCAGACAGCTCCTAATATATCCCATCCAGTATAAATGTAACCTCTCATTTCCACAAAAAGACATGACTTTGACTTCCACTCTAAACTACCCAGGCACTGCTGATGGACATTTCAAAACACATTTTTGGTACAGTTTTGGCTTTCTAGGCTATACATACCAGTCACAAAAATAAACCCTTCACTTGTATGACACATATTCTGCTGCAGGTATCTAGATAGATGTCAAATTTTGTGTACAGTTCTGGGCCCCTAAAATCAGGAAGGACATTGAGGGGCTGGAGTGAGTCCAGAGAAGGGAAACTGAACTGGTGAAGGGTCCAGAGCATAAGTCCTGTGAGGAGTGACTGAGGGAGCTGGGGTTGTTTAGCCTGGAGAAAAGGAGGCTCAGTTCTACAACCAACAAAAGGTTGTAGACAACCTTTTCCACCATCACTTCTTTGCTGTATCACATTCTACAACTGCCTGGTTGTAGCCAGGTGAGGATCAGCCTCTTCTCTCGGGTAATCAGTGACAGGACAAGAGGACATAGACTCAAGCTGTGCTGGGGGAGGGTTATGTTGGACATTAGGAAAAATTTATTCACAGAAAGGGTGATTGGGCACTGGAATGGGCTGCCCAGGGAACTGGTGGAGCCATTGTCCTTGAAAGTGTTCAGTAAATGACTGGATATTGCACTTAATACCACGGTCTAGTTGACAAGGGGGTGTTCGGTCATAGGTTGGACTCGATAATCTCAAAGTTCTTTTCCAACCTAATTGATTCTGTGATTCTGTGAATCTGTGATAATACCATTTGCTAAATTATTTTATAATCCCATTCCACTACACTAACATAATATTTCAATATTCTGTCAAAACCAATTTAGTTTTCAAAAGAACATACTAGTCCTTAAATGACTTGTCCCAATTGACTATTAAAGTTGGTCATGCCAGTTTAACTATTTGCAGTTAATGGAATATTATCCAGGGGACTGGAATTAGATGTTGTTACAGGAACATGGTAGACTGATAACTTCCAAAGACTGATGAGAAATTGACTAGTTTTTGGTTACAATTCCAAGGAGAAAAAAAAAATCACTCATTCTTAAAGCAGCAGCCACTGCTGCTTAAAATGGTATCAGAGAAGGAGTAGCAGTTCTCAGGATGTTGAAGTTTGATATTCAGAATGACTGACTGCCAGCTCTTTACTTCTGTCAGTGCTTTTTACCATACATTATCAGTATTTTTAATTACTAGTTTAATTATAATACTAAGCCAATTTTGAACCACTTTATTTTCTTACAGGTGTACTAGCAGATTTTCTACAACTGCAGCAGTGGGCTACAAGTTGGTCTGCTAAAATTTTTTTAAATCTGCTTAAAATTGTTGCTGAAGTGGTATATTGGAAAAGATCTTCTATGGATGGCAAGGCATGTTTAATGTAGCATTTTAGAGCCACTGTGGGCATACTGCAGTTCCCTACTAGCAATCAGGGACCCCTGTGACCTCTTAGTAGTGTTTATCAATCTTAGTCCTGAAGTTTTGGTGTAAAACAGCCATCAAGAATGAAGGCAATGAACAGAAGTGTGTGATTGTTGATGCATAAAAAGAAACATTTGTCTATTAAGCAAAAAGGAAACAGAAAAGCATTTTCTAGAACAAGTTCAGGTTAGTTTTCTTATTTTGAAGTTGCAGTCAAACAAAGGAGCTTAAAAAAAAGATGCTTCTACTCTGATATCACAAGTTCATGCAGTTTGATGGAACACAAATCAAGAAACTAGGAAGTTTCTAAAGTTATTTTTTTCTTTAAAAAGTTATTCCAAAGGAAATTATTTTTGAACTGCAGCCTTTATATTTTGCATCTGCTCTCTGTATAAATATGTCTTCATTTTCTTTGAACCTAATGACATCATTTCCCTATTTATAATAATCTAATGTGATAAGTGTAGTGAATCATGAGTTTTATTTCCCCAAGCTCTGGAGTCCTTTGTATGCAAACTGAAGCAGTTGCTGATATAAACAGAATAATCGAAACCTCTAATCTGAACATCAGGCCTGAATTAAGGCCATTAAGTAAAACAATAACATTAGAGAGCTGAACTATAATTTAATTTAAATTAAATTAAATTGAAAATGTTAGCATTATTATGATGTGAGAAATTAAATACTTCTACCTTCTAGATATGCACAAATGCTGATGAATTTTTCTTACTGTTTTTTATTGTTATTGTTCTAGGGAAAAATGCTGTGCAACACAAGTTTCAAAAAGCAGATATTACAAGTGATCCCTGCCTATTGAATAACATTATTATAGAAAGATATAAAAAATGGGGAATAGTTATAGATCACAAATTGCTTAAATCAAATATTCTTAGAGAAAAATGTGATTGTTTTCCTTTTTCTACATAGTGCTACTAATTACATTGTAAAGTTAACCAGATATGGTTTAAAAAGTTCCCAATTTTAAATTTTTTATAAAATTAGTTGATTAGAAAATTCTGAATTTACCTATAAATGATAATTTAGAAAAAATAAAAATAAGTTTGTCATTCTCTCATACTTTGGTAAATAAAGTCTTCTTTCACTTTTAAAACGTAAAAATATAAATTAAGTAATTATATAATTATGAAATTTAGGAACATGTTTCTCTTTTCTCTAGTAGTTATTAGTCTTACCAAGAATCCCAAGCATTTTTCAAACACACTTTTCAGAATTTTTAAGAAAATTTTTGAAAATCTTAAGATTTCTCAGATATTTGTTCAGGTTCTTTTATATTTTGGGGTACAGGTGACCATCTAATTTTAACATTTGTTACTGGCTATTTGAAAAAAAAATATTTGAAAAAAAAATTTGAAAAAGAAAGAAAGAAAGAAACGTTATTTGTATGTAGAATTCAGAAACAGCTTCTAATCTTTCCCAGGTTGTCCCTAGGGATAATGTCAATGTAGACAACCTTTTCCACCATCACTTCTTTGCTTAGAAAAAACAGTGAAACTCTTTTGTCAAGAGGATTGATCCTTCTGCTCAGAATTTGGCCATGCTGCAGGGAAAATGTTTATGTGAGCTGGGGACAAAAATCCGTGGAGATCATGTTGAGACAAAGGGACTGTTCAGCTGCAATCACAGCCTGCTTCTGCTTTTCCTGGTGACATAGTTGTTTGAGGCATCCAGTGGTTTTATAAAATCCCTTTGGTGTCTCCTTTACTCTTCATAATCCTTTCCAAAAACATGTGCAGACTCACTTACACTGGAGAGATGCTGAGAATTACAAAAATATCCTTACTCAAAAAAAGCCACCTCTGTCCATGGCTCCTGTGACAACACATAGAGGCTTGCACATGGCTTGGTTAAATGACAAGTTAGATTGACAGCAAGGCACAGATTATTCTTCTCTTGCTACCCCTACTGCAGTTTACATTGTTAATCTGCTTCCAGTGTTACAAATAAAGCTAACATCACCAGATTAAAAGGTACAGATAATACTTAACTGGAAACACTACACAAATATTCCTGGAAGTGCTGGGTTAGCAGTTAGACTTCATGATCTTGGAGGCCTTTTCCAACCTAAAATGATTATAGATTTCTCTGATTCTATAACATAAAATGTGGTGATTATATCCTGCCAGCAGATAAAGGCAAATTTGCAGAGTTGGGACAATAGCTCACTATTAATAAATGCTTTACTTAGTTGAATCTCAGCAAGCATGTTTGCTCCTTTGTATGAGGAAGGCAATTATAATCAGTGAAGGAAGCATTGACCTGCAATAATGAAACTACCATGCATTGTATGTAATTAGTAATAAATGTAATACTGAAAAATATGAGGAAGAAAAAAGAAGGAGTAAAATGGAATAAGTGATGAGAATAATTAATAAAAGTATCCTCTTCTAATAATTAAGTATTTATGTATTGGTTATTATGGTATGAGTTTCTCAGAAGAAACTGAATTTGTCTGGCCAAACAGCAATTAGTCTTCTGATAAAAAAACAAAAACCACCGTACCTTATGTCTTTATCTCAAAGAATATTTCATCTATTTATTTATTCTTTGCACTTTTTATGAGTCTTTCAGATGAGAGAAGCACACAGGGTCATGATGCCCTGTGCATGCTGTTTCTATACACATCTTGCAGCCCAGAGGTACTGGAGTTTGTGTGCAGCACTTTATAGTTCTGTAGGTTCAACTTGGGCATTTAGGAAAGTTGCTGGTGACATTTAGGAGGCAGAGTCTTTCTGGGATCAGCAGCTGGAGGCCAGGAGGGTTTGCTTCCCTGGGACATGCACCAGACACATGTGTGCAAGGAAGTGAACTGAACACTTGCTTAATGCTGAGGACAAAGAATGACCCTTGAGGTCCAGGAGTGTTCAGCTTGTGGCTGACACTGCTTTGGGCAGGTGGTTGGGCAAACCTTTGATGTTCCCTTCCAAACTGAATTATCATGGGATTCTATGAAAAGAAGTTAAATTTTGCTTTTGCACTGGTTTCTGATTACAGAATATCTAGGGTGGAGATGTTCTTGAGATTTGGGTATTAACCTAGAGTTTAAATTCCTAGGGGAGACTGTCCTTCAAGCCTGCTTGTCTTATTTTAGTACTCATGTTTATGCATAAGTGAAATTAGTGACTCTGAGATTATGCACGAATTCTACATCACTCTTTTCCCCTCTGCTGGGATACTGAAATGAATGGTTTGTGCTTTTCCACTGGGAGCAGAATTATATGTTACAGTCCTTCCAGTCTCTGTTGGCAAGCCCACACAGGCACTGCAAGAAACACAAGCAAGACCTGCCACTGGTCAGCAGTAATGGTTTCCTCTCACTGCTGCAGAAAGTTATCTCAGATAAACAGCTTGCTAACTCTATTTCTTTTAAGTGCCTAGAGGAGGATTGCCGTCATACAGCTGAGAAACTTCCTGGGAGGGAACGACAATAAACTAAATTGAACTGTACTCCTATCATGAAAATACAGCCAATATGAGCAGTCAGATATGCTTAGTTAATTAATCACTGCTTGATGAATGGCATCCTTCTGTTAATTTCTTTTTAGCTGAGCAATAACTTGGTCAAGAGTGGATTGATATTTTCAAATACACACACCTGAATTTCCAAATATCTGTAATTGACTTGTGGCTGAAGTGTAAACTTACTTCTGCTAAAAAAGAAAAAATCACCTCATATCACTTCAAATAATTGAGCCAATCAAAGGCAGCAAGAATGCTGCAGCTGTAAAAAAAATGAAACAAAGGGTACTACACTGTGCAAGAGGGCAGTAAAATGTCAGCAGAAACAAATAGTTCATACTTAAGTATTTAGAGAGGAGAGGTGTTTCACACTCTGGTCATTTCTGATGTCAGCAAGTCTGCCAAGATGTGCACAGAGGGGCTGTGTAGGGATTGCCTTGCAGAGATCTCTGGAGGCCAGGAAGATAAGCTGGGTCATTTTAATGCCATGTCTGCTGTCTTCAGAGATTCTTTCTCATTCCTAGAGAATGGTGGGTTATGAAATAAGTAGTTGTCATCACTATTAAAAAAACAAGTTTCTAAATGATGCTGTGGAAATCTGTGTTTAGTAGTTAATTGATTGTATAAGGGAATATCAAGGGAAAAAACCCCTCTAAACTACTAGTTGTTATATTTGAGAATATTGACCTTGCTGAAATTCTTCTCATAACTCAAGAGAAGAGCTTAAAATATTTATTTATTTAAATAGACTCAGCTTTCAAATATTTTGGAGATTAAGATCTCTTTTTACTGAGAATTTTTATTTTCATGATGGTGCCAGAACTCTCTGTCCAGGATTGTATGGTTTTACTACTGTGGGGTAGAATTTTAAAATACAAGTGCAATATGATTCTTTAATAATTTTATTTGCTGTTCTAGGAAATTTTATACAGGGATTTAAGACAGATGTATTTATGAATGACATTGCTGTTAGAACACTCTTACAAAACTAAAGAAAGTAACATGCCCATTTTAGCAAATGATGACAATTATTATAGACACCTTGTTATTTATCAGACACTTTTGAGCTTATTTTTTTTATTTTAACAAGTAATCATTCTCATAACTTTAGTGATAAAGAAATATCTTTTATTCATTTGACAAAAAAAAATTAATTTGTTCTGGTGTGCTTCTGGGTTTTGCTATACTATAAAAGCATATGGAAATAGAAAACTATTTAATCACAGGTAGATAATTAATAAGATCTGAAACTAAGCCAAACTTTTTGGAATGCTTAATTTTAATTTATTTTTTAAATAAGCAGTTTGAGCTCTGTGAAAGAATTCATGAATATGGGTCAAAACTGGTGAGCAGTTTTCCCCAAGACACAAAAACCCCCAAAAACCCTCATTTTGTGAAGACATCTCAGAGTTCCATATCAAAGTATTTTTAGCCACTCACTAACGAACTAACTAGTTTACTTCATTAAAAATCTTTACATAGAACTTTTTAGGGGAATCAGTTACACCAGATGTTGATTGGAAATGAAGAATGTAGAAAAGGATTTTAGCTGTGAAATTGAAAACAAAGCTATCATCATACTGCAATGAAAATTAAGCAGTGCTTGTTTTTTCCTAATTTTAGAATCACAATACTTAATACATTGGGCTCTCACTCAGAATGTTCAATTAGCAGATCTCAATGCATCTAGTGAGGATTTAATTGCAATTACATTATTCCATCAAAGACCTCTTAAAATAACCAAGTATTAAAAATCTAGAAACACAAAAGAAATCAAGGAAATCTCTAATGAGACATTTGGTCTACCTCCTGAAGGAATGTTCTGTCTTTTTAAAACCTGGTTTGTCACTGTCTTCAGGCAAAGGCATGCAGATAAAAAAAAAAAAGGATCTGTGACCAGACATTTAGTCTTTAAGGCACAAATCAGAAGTTACATATTTAAAAGTAACTGACTGCCCACATTGCACTGCTGAACATTCTCTCTGTACTAATTTCTACACTGATTATTCATCTTATTTACCAGTTATGCTTGAAGGTTGCAAATAAAATCAATTGTTTATCATACTGGTAATACAAGTATTATGCTTGACTGTGAGATCTCTCAGTGCACAATGTTGGCAAAGGCATGAGAGCAAAGTGGGTCCAAGAGTACAACACATACAAAATATAGCTGAAGACTTACAGGAACTTGTAAATTATGGTCCACTGAGAGAAGAGTTTAATTAAGCAAACCTTATTTCTGTGTATAAATGTTGTTTGTAGAGATCTTTCTTCCAGCTGCCTTATGAGGAACAAAAAAATAAAATCATGCCCACTTCAGTCATATTCTGGACTTTGGTAATGTTGAAGACTAGGGAAAATAAACTAATTTATTAACTAACTATTTTATAACTAACTAATTTATAACTAACTATTTATGGCTTACATTTATTTTTCTTTTGAGCCATGCAAAGGCTAATTTACCTTTGTTCTTAAAGCTTTTTCATAGTCATATCTTTAAGTAGTATCAACACTGCACTATTTAGCTGTTCAGAATAACTCTCTGATGCAATTACACCTCAGTTAGCTAATATATTCTTTCGTTTCACTACAAATAACAAAAAAAAATTTCAAAACAATATCTAGGCAGGGAGTCTTTCACAATACTCTTGAGATATTTGTAGCAGCAGTATTTTTTGTGCTTGTTAGAAGCTTCAGCCACCTTCAAAAATCTAACTTGATGATGCATTTGTTGCTTCATTGTAGTAAAATCTTAGTGGGTTTAAGATGATAACCTGATTTTAGAGAATTATGAAAGGAGGTTTATGCAGTCACACAGTTTTCACACTTGTGTCTGAAGCCCAATTGCTAATTTCCACGAGTTTAAACTATAGCAGAAGTCTCACAGTCAAATTCACAAATACGGGACGAAATTCAGTGGTAGACAATAACAGGTAACCCCAAATTTATTACATTGGTGCAATATTGAAGAGAATTCAGCCTGGCAGTGTCTGGCTGTGCAGTTTTGCCAGCTCCACAGCACACCAGTGGACAGAGAGAAGGAGGTAAAGCTTGCTGTGCTGAAGGAGAAAAAGACAGATATTCTGTATTTCCTCCTGCATGCAAACAACATGTGACTTCAGTGCTGTTTTTCTAGAGGTACCACAGAGGTGCACCTGGCTCCAGTATCTATATGGAGCCTATCCATTGGAGTGTTAACTCTATGATGGGCATAGAGCACTCCCAGTGAAGAGTGAAGTGGCAGAAGTTTATTAATTCAGGTGTGGGCAATTCAGGGAGATCAATAGGTTCCTGACCACATAATTGATTGTGGGAGCACCAAAACACTCTGCTCAAACACTATTTTTGTTACCATCTGCCAATTTTAACAGCTTCACTGGGTAGTCAACTGAAAGCCTCTTTAAAAATAATGTATAGGTTACAATCTGTAGGTCTTCCACAGGTGATCACCATTTGAAATCAAAAGTAAGGCCAGAAATAAATTTCTTCCGAGTAAAAAAACAAGACTAATGAAGAAATGAGCAAGAAAAGTCTTTTTTTTTTTTCCACAATATTTTATATGCAATAAAAACTGTGGCGTGGTTAGGGATGAAGCAACCTTCATACCCAAATACATCCACAATTCTTCTGATAGCTAGTTCATGTCATTTAACAGAAGTAAAAAGCCAGTGAAAAAATGCCTATGCCTCTGTCATTTATTGGATATCTACCTATTGTGCTATTCATAAGGAAGCTTTATTGGTGAAAGAGGTAGTTACATATTAGGGAGCTCATAGCCCGAAGACCTGGTGTAGAACTGTAATTAAAGTGAATTCTAAATGAACTTCATTCAGCTTATTTCATACATTATGCCTATAATTGATTTTCACACTCGGGCTAATAGAACAGTTTTCATCAGTCCTGCTATTACATTACTGTTAGAGCAGTCTTAGAGGTTTTTTTTTCTGATACTACAGATTTAATAGAATTTCTGAGTCTCTTTTGTTGCTTGTAAATTTCAATTTAATTGGATCATGAGATCTCAATATTGAAAATTTAATCTTTTATTCTTTGGAAGTAGAACTATTTTTTTTGTATTCCCACCTCCTCAACTGACTGACCTCAAAAGGGTAATAAATGCTTTCATGATGGTAGATATTTCAAAAATTAAAAATGGCTTAAGTGCAGTCAGATGATTCACTTATGCTTTATGAAAATTTTAAAAATTCTGTCTTTTTAAGTGAATTTGGAAGTCTGCTTATTTGTGTCACAATTTATAATGAGAAGATATTTTGTCATGTTATTTAAGTGAACCCCAGACATTGAACAAGTAGTATGCGTTTTTAACAGTTCTCTTGAAAACATGCTTTTTATTCTTTTAATAGCACAGATGAAACTGGTCCATATCAGAGAGATACCAGTCCAAAGAAAAATAAATTACTTCAACTGATGAAAACATTAGCAATGGTACATGAGATGTTGTTTGCTCTGAAAAATCAACAGAGCTGACTCATCAATCATGTTTTATTGTCAGGTACATATGGAAGGGGAACCTGCATATTTGTTTGCTGAAAAAACAGCAGGAAAAATCCTGTTGTTACATTGTTGTGTTATATGTAGTGTTCTTGTTAGGTGTCAGTCAGTGCTAATATCTTTTAATACAAAGCATTAAAAACAAGAGTTCTCAAAGAGTTGCATAGTAATTAATTCACTGAAATAATGTTGAAACAATATTCTGGTTTTTTTCAAAGCCTAGGCATTATGAAGCAAAGAGATTTAGAAATGCTACCTGCAATGTCATCACAATCCAAAGCATAGCTGGAACACCCTGCGTGGTGAAAAAACAGTGTCTCCTTTGGAATCACTTGATCTCTGTGGTTTATAAACCATGAAAGCTGAGAAATTGCTGAATGAGAGGGGAATGTGAGTAGGCATTGAAGATAAATTCTTCAAAGGGAATACAGATTATGGACTGGCTTGTCTAAAAAGTACAAATGATCACTGACAAAAGGATTTTCATATACTAAAGCAAAACACTTTTGTGTTTTGCTCTAATGACCCTGGCACAAATAAGAAGTTAAAAACAAAACTAAAAAATATCATAGCTCACATGGTAATTTTCGTAAGACCTGAGAATAGGTCCTGGTTTTTTTTCAGATAGGAGGGGAGAAATGGGTTTCAGTATGATTTTAAGATGAAGCTATGCAAATGCACTGGGAATAGTTTGTATCATGTAAGTTATGTGCCTGGTGCAATAAACTAATAATCAGCTGTACATTTGCCAGAGGAAGTAGCATGACCTTTTCAAAAAGTATTTGGGTCTGCTCCCCAGCTTCTGAATCTCACAAGAACATCTTCATGTATGTTTGCGAATGGTATTAGAAGGTGTTTAAAATTACAAAGACGTCATTTTGAAAAATAAGGCAAAGGAATTTAATCTTTTAATGTAAAAATTTGCACCTACATTGAGGTAATGTGAAAGGAAATAGGGAAAGCAAAAAAGTCAATATATTTTTTTAGTGATTATATGTCAAAACTGAAAATCATTTGGGTTCCTTGTCCAAGCTGTAACGTGATACAAGCCAGCACAGCAGTTCAATGTGATCAGTAAAAGGGAGAACCTTTATCAGCCTGTTTTTATATTCTCTGAGTTCCCCCATAGCCATCTCTCAATTTCCACAGCTGTCTGCATCAGGAAGAGATCTTTGTTCTCTAGCCAAGGGATACAGGGAGCCTTTGTGTGCCCACTGAGTTTGAGCAGGAGGACTGTGTTGCTGCTGCAGAAGTGGCATCTGTGCCCTGTGTGCCTCAGTGCAATGACTGCCTCAGGGATGTTTCTTGAAGTCCCTGAAATAAAGTGAAGGCCTAATTGCAGCTCAGCAAAGTGCTGTTTTCTTAGTGGAATGGTCAGTGCTGCATTGCCTGCCTTGAGATGTGTCCTGAGAAGGGCAGTGGCTCAAGGTCTGGTGGTAAAATGTCGAAGTGCAGTGGATAGAGCAAAGGAGCCACATCTACAATCCCAGTCATCTGTCCTCCAGGACTGTACAAAAGGAGATCCCATCAACTTCACTGACAAAAGGCAGTCTCAGTGAGAAAGTTAAGGATTAAAAAAAAAAAAATAAAATCAAGGAGAACATCAGCACAAACCAAGAAAGAAGTTGCTCCTTGTGGATTACCTTGTAAACTGTAAAACTATTTGCCATGGGCCATTATGGATATCAAAACTGTGCAAGACTGCAAGGGCCAATTTCAGTAAAAAGTTGGTTAAATGTATTCCGTCAAGAGTTTCTAAATGCAGAGGTGTCATCCCAGAATTGGGAAACCTGTATGCTGCAGAAACACAAGGACTGACTGAGTGTTGCGGGTGTCTATCTGTGTGCTTACCTCAGCCACATAGTTTGATTTTGGACATTTTTGGAAACAGCTTTCAGGGCTAAATAGAGTGGCTAATGTTGCTGTGTCAAGGTTTTCTCCTTTTGGTTCTTCAGGTGGAAGTGACCTTTGTTACCTGTATTTGCTTTTTGCTGAATTTAAGAGGGAACTCCTTATCTACATGATCCAGAAGAAGATACCACAGTAATTATTTAGGAAGAAGGGCAGACCTGAGGGCTGTACTGAAAAGGCTATAGAATTTTGAATCTGTATTTCTCAGTTTTCTCTGGGAACAGAGGGCTGTTTAAATTAGTCAAACGAGATGTCCCTGTGGGTACTTAAATGAGGAGCAGACACTGGGAAAGCAGCAATTGGTCAGTAACAACTCTAGGATGCCCTTGGGCTACAAAAGTGAAAATCTGCTTTCCAGAAGATATAAAATATGTTTTAGGAAGAGAAAAGGTAAAGGGACATGAATTTTAGAGAACATGGAGCAACTAGCAATCTTTTTCTTGGGACTGAATTTTGGGAATTTTGGGAATTTTGGGAAAAGATCTCTCTATATGTCTTTAAATCAAGTACCTTAGTTATAATGTGTAAAATACAGGACATCCTTTAACTCACAATGTTTGTTGATAAACTTTCAAATACATTCATTGTGGTAGAAGTTGTAGATTTAGATAATACTTAAAGTTTTGTTTAACATTCAGTATTGATTAGAATATAAAAGTGAAATAAGATTACAGAAAAGGCCAGCTTGTGGACATAGACCTTTAAAGTATTAAAAACTTATTATATTTAAAGTATTAAATGCTTTAAAATACTTAAAAGTATTTTTTTTCAAGCCATCCCAAAAGATGAAAAAAGAATAAGGCAAAGTACCTTATATTCGTAATTTCTGAAATATTCTGAATAATGATTTGTCATAGTACTATGGGAATAATATACATGTACTGCACACATGAAAATCAAGTGTCGTATTGAGGACATAATTGCTTTGTATTTTTTCAGTAGAGGACATGTGCAGCTAATTTCAGAAAGGTTGGTAAAAAATTATTTTCAAAGTTTTCCTCAGTAGTCAGGCATCTAGGTATGTTTTTATAGTTGCCACTGCAGGACCAACAAAATTATCATAATCCTTCTAAGGCTCTTAAGTATTAGAGTACTTAATCATAAGTACTCTAGAGTACTCTTGAGAGTTAAAGAAGGCCTTATGTATGTGGAGAGTGATGTGTCAAAAATGGACAAAAATGAGAAAAAGAAACTTTCAGCATAGAATTCTAAAAACATATTTCATGCAATGAGGGTTCCTGAGAAAGTTGGTTCACTAAAAGATGATTGCAACAGGCAACAGGATGGATAGATACAATTAGCCATGGATCAAGGAGACAGTAAATAAAGGTATATGTGTATTTTCCAGAGCACAACAGTAAACACAGAATGGACTGTCATGGAGGGTACCTACTCTGAAAATCGTAAACTGAGAAGGACTGAAACAACTTTAATTTGCTGCCTCGTAAGATGAGCTGCTGCTTTGCTTTTAATGTTATGAGGATGTAGCTGTAGCTTGCTTCAGTTAGTGCAGATATTCAGATAAGTTAATATAAGTACAGTGAAGGCTTAATGAAATAATAAATTAATGTGCTTTTGAAGTAGTTATATATTGGTGTATTTAAAAGGAAAACGTGGATGTATAAAGAAAAAGAAATTGTAATGTAATTTTTATATAATTATACATTTGTGTTTGCAAGAAATCGTTAAAAAAAAAAAAAGGGAGGAAAACAGGTTTCTGAGAATACAAATATAAGCCAGGAAGGCTCTTTGGAAACAACGGTGCTGATCTGGGAGATTTTTAATATTTTTTCTCCTGTAAAAGTCAAAAATGTACATTTGTAATTTAGAAAATAGGGAAAGAGAAAGATGGCAATGGGTCAGAGAACCAAATCCAGCTGTAAAGTATTTGCTCTCCTGTCAAGTTTAACTGGTTGTTGAAGCAATTTATCTAAGGTTGTTTTCATGTTTCCATTTTACTTTATTTTGAGTAATAGAATTTAAAATCCATCCAGATACTTTTTCCCTGACATCAGAGGAGGAAAGGCTAGGTAAACATTTCATATCCTAGAGGCTGGTATCATAAATTACAAGCTTTAGTAAGGCCCAATAAAACCCTTCATATTCAGACCCTGATTCTGCATCTTCTTTCCAGCACTGCAATGTTGATGAGTTTGGAAAGTGCCTGCCCAAAAAATGCACAGAAGTTATTATATATGTAATATCCATTTGTTCTCATATCAGGTCAAATCCTCTCTTGGTATCTCCCCAAACCATGATGTTCAAACTCTGTTTAATGAAGGCTCAGAAGGAGGAAAGTGTCTGTTGGGATGCAAAAAATCTCAGTGTCAATGCCTAAAGTGTAGGTATCATCTTTTCCCTTCTACCTTTGCTTTGGAGTTCTCATCTCTCTTAAATTCTGGCAGATTGGATATTTTAGGTCGAAATGCATTTAGTATTTCAAGGTAGTTAAGGAGGTTTCTTTCTTTGTTCAGCAAGTGTTTGTTCAAATGCTTGTTCAAAAATGTTGTTTTGTGGAAATTATTACCCACAGAACTCCCAAATTCCCTTTTATCCTTTTTTAAAACCCATTGGGAAACCTGACCTCATTCTCTAAGAGTTTTTCATATACTAAATTTGTATCTGTATTTTCAGAGTGTTTAATAGCATGAACTGAGCATCACGATCCAATTTTATTTGGTGCTGTAAAAACACAGATGGAAAAAGCAAGTCCCCAAAATATGCAAAAGACAACTACCAGATGGACAAATTTCAGTTGTGGAATACAAGGAATGAACTAGCCAATGCAAGTTCATCTTGCTGTCAGAGGTTTCATTGCAGTCTTGGGTTAGACAGTGACTTCAAATGGAAGGTTGTTTCTAATCTGAAAATGCAGTTGGTAGGGTGAATCTGAGGGTGAGGCCAGTGAATCTGGATGCAATTTCACTCTCAATGATTGTCCATCTGTGCAGTTTCAAAATTTCTTCTTTCTAAGTTTCTGTGGTCTTTCTAAATGTTTAAATGGTCTCCCTTCTCGAGTTTTATATTCAGATTATGATGTGTCAAGAATTAGTAGCAAAAAAAAGAAAGCTGTAGGTTGCCTGAGTATTCTGAAGGCAAAATGAGGTAGAAAATTAAAGATATTTATCTACATTATTCCGTTTTAAACATATTATTAACAAATCTGAAGGTACAAAGAAATTGATAAGTTATTATTCAGACTGTGAGAGCAATATATATTTTAATAGGAAAGTAGCCTACTGCTTGCATAGTATGATCCTGTCTGCTTTTTTTCTGGAATAAATGAGATTGCAACTGTTCTGTGCACATCCCTGCCTATTGCAAGCAGTTGCTAGATGCTGTGATGTGTTTTCATAGCAGACGGTACCAGTTGATGCCAGGGGAGAGGTCACTAATAACCAAAGTAGATTTCCAGTGACAAGGAAACATGGATTGCCTCACAAGCTCAAACTATTAATGGCAGTAAGCCATGAGTTTTTCAAATATCTGTAAATGATAGGTAGATTTTAAAGGAAAAAAAAGATAAAAATTATATCTGAATATGTGATGTGTGGCATGACATTCTTGTATTCAGTGCTGTTTCCCTTGCAAGCTTCACTCGGTGAAGAGTTTGTTATAATTTGGTTGGCAGCTTTTTCCCTGCCTCAGAAGGAAAGCTGTAGCCTATTTCTCTGCTCTTGGAATCTCTAAGTCATGCTTGCTGGGTAGGTTTACAAACATACTTCAGCAGCCAGCACACCAGACTGTCTCCATGTGCTGATTCCTCTGCTCTTCTTGTGGAACCCCCAGAGCCCGCAAATGCCTCTGGCCCTGCAGGGACCTCAGAGGGAGTTGGGTTTTACCAAGGAGTCTCCAGGACATGAAACCAGGTCTCTCAAAGCTGCTCTCTTTTGCTTGCTATTCCTAGTATTAACTCAGTGACTGTTTGGTTCCTCAGTTAAAGAAGGATGTTAGTCATGTGGATTAGCAATGCTCTGAGCTCCCTGGGCTCAAAACCACCCACAACTTTTCTGTCTCTCCAGGCTGCACAGTTTCTGCCTATAAGGCAGAAACATAGACCATTGTCATAAATAACATGGAAAATATTTCCATGTTTTACCAAAGCATTAGTATTCATTTCTCTTCTTTGAGAGAATTAGTAGCAGTTGTGTTTAACCTACTTTTGTCAATTCAGCCATCTCAGCTGGCATCATCTTGTCAGCGTACGCTGACTGCCCAGCTGCAAACAAGTTTTTTTTGGGCAAAAAAGCTGCAAGAATAACCCCTGAAAATTGTTTCAGCCCATATTGTACTGATTCAATTACTGCATATTGTGTTTTTAAATGTAATTTGTAAACCTCAGTTGTAATGTTCCATATTAATACTTTAAAAATACTCTAGACGAATTGTTTGTTGTCGAGGAACATTAGACTATCAGGTAATCCTGATGGATTAATGTGTTTTTTATAAGTGTAATGAGGCATATTTTACCTGAAAAGGTTTTAATTAGGAAAGCATCAGAGGTTTGTATAGCACAAAACCATTAATCTGAAAATGAAATCATAACAAAACCATATGAACACACCTCAGCAACTCAAATTTGCTGTAATTATAGAAAATTACATAGTCTGTTTAATACATAAATTGCAAGATAATGAAATTAGGGGTCATCTGTTTGAGTAACAGTGATTGCTTTTGGAAAAAGGACACTGGCACACACATAATGGAATGGAAAAGGGGTTATGATAAAAGCTTATCAGAGAGTCTCTGTTGATGCTTGTAAGCTGAAAAAGACAAACATGGTCTTGAAGAATATTTCTAGAAAGACATTAAATCAGAATAATTGTAGAATATACTGCAGTGCTCACAGTATGTTAGATTGAATAAGTTTTGGCAATTCTGAGACAAAGATGTTTTTTAAATGGTCTCAAAGCTCATATTCAGAAAATTATTTTGCTTTATTCTAACTTTTTTCAGTCATAAAATGTAGAAGAGAAAGGCAAAAATTTTGCTAATGAAAGAAGTGACTTAGTGACAAAAGTAGCTCTACAAGTAACTGACTTTCAAAGAGAAAGGCTAAATGTGCTAATGATAACAGTTAAAAGTGTGTTTGTTCTGTAAACTCAATATTGTTTACTTATTTAATGAAAATCATGTCTTTGAATATCTAATTAGATCACAAAATAATTACTGCTATGTATAACCAAGAGAGTTCAAAAGACCTGAGATGATTTGTAGCTTTTTTTTAAATTATCAGGGCTTGAGTATTCATTAAATTTGTTCTGTAGCTTCCACACATCTTGTAGAGGTTTTGGAAAGTTGGTGTATTTTTCTGTGAAGCATAGATATTTGAAAAGTAATAAAATGTTTTGTCACTTTTGCCCAGGTATAGTGACCTAGGTAAGACAAATGAAGCAGCAGGAGACCTCACGCAAGGTTTTGGGACTGACTGTGATTCTGATGCAGGGCCAGATTCTGAGTCACCATTTTCTTTCTGCACTAGCCCAGTGGTCAGTGCCCAAGTCCAGATGTTTTACAGCTTTATCTCTACTGCTAACCTAAGCAGCCTTTTATTTTATTTTGGAGGATAAGAGTAAAATATAGTATCTATCCCAGTGGACTAGCTATCATCAGCATTGTCTAAACTTTGCAGTTTATTGAAAAGCTTGGCATAAAGCAGACTTTTGATAAGTTTTGACCACATTCAAGACAAATTGTCACTGAAGTTGTGTCAGTAGCTGTTATCAGCTACACAGTAAAGAAATGTGCTACATATTTGAAATTACTAAATCTGTAATACTGATTATCAGATTCCTTTTGTAAGTTGTAAAGGGCTAGCATAACGAGATACACAGCAAGCAAATCCTTGAAAAGAATGAAAATGTCTTTAAAGGCCTGGGTTTCCTTTCATGTTACAACAGATTGGTGGATTGCTTTCTCAAAGTAAATTTTGTTCATCAGAAAGAAAAAGAAGCAATTTGGTATCAGAATTCAATCTTTATACATAATTTCCCCTACTTTTAAAATGTACACACATATATAATGTATATTATATACACATTTCTTGCCCATTACATATGTATATATACTTAGCCATACTTTCCTAAATCAAGAAGTAAAACCCATTAAGTGGAAGGTGACATGTTTTGAGATTACAAAGGATTGATCAGAAGAAATACAAGCATGAAATCAAGACACATTAAGAAGTATTCTAAACTGTACAGTCTGGTTCTAAAGACATTGCAGCAGCTACACAAACATAATTGTATTAAAATGCCTTGGCATAAAAATGCTATCTCAGCATATTACTTTCTGAAGACCTCTTGCCTTGTAATATTGTTACAGAACTGCCAATGCAGTAAGTTCTTTGAAAAATCATCCTTCAATATTTGTATGCCTCAGTGGTTCATATGCCAAATGAAATTACCATACATGCTGTAACAGAGCAGCAAATACTTTATTCATTGAAATTTTTATGACAGTACTGAACAGTATTTATTTTCAACTGGTAATTTTTTTTGCTTTCTGTTATTCCATTCAAACCAATCACTCAAGCTTATTTAACTTAGATAAAATGACGAAAGGAAAGGTATCTCTATAGGTATCTCTACAAAATTGTGCATATGTTTAAAATGTATACATAAACATATGTATAAAATTACACACATATACAATATATGTGTGTAAGATGTCTCCTCTGAATATGTTGGTCAGCCAGCAAATATTCAATTTCCTGGAACATCATAGCTGGTCTCCAGCTATGTCCAGAAAGCCTAGGTGCTCACATTGTACCTCTGTTGTATCTGTGGCTGGCTCAGGGACCCCAGGGCCTCTCAAGCATGACTATGAGCCTGTATTTAGGTGGATAATCCAGCATTGGAGTTTGTAAGCTGGAGGTGAATTGCACCCAAGGTGGCAATATTTTGACATGCATTATTAGTCTTTATCAGGAGCAGATCTGTGGTCAGGCTTTCTGCCTTGGTCACAGATACATACATCTGGTTGATTTGGGGGTGCTCTGTGTTGTTTGTATTGGTTTTTTACATCACAATTTTTCTCACAGTGATGCACATGATGGAAGAACTTAAGCTGATAAGGAAAAGGAATACAGTTACATCATGCTTGGGAAAACTAAGAAAATTGTCAGGCAGCTAAATTACAGAAATATTGGATGGACATAACTGCTTGGAAAAGGACTGAGATTTCTAGTACATTTTTTTCAGGTGACCTATTTAGGTCTATAACATTTTTAACTGGTTTAGGTTATTTCATCCTTATGAGCATCAATTTTATATATAAGCAGTAAAATTGCTTCTGTTTTTCTACAAACCACAGCACCTGAGAGACAGAGATGTTCAGCCTCAATATCATGATTTGGGAGGAATTTTGATTCTTCCACTCATTAATGGAAATATTAAAGAGCCCCAAACAATGCTGAAAATTGATCCAGAATATACAATTGCTGCCTCTTTTTTTTTTTGTCTGTTCAGGGAACTCATGGTGATTCATTCCTCCTGAGTACCAAAAAATGGGCCAGCTAAGGTCATACAGAAAAATTTCAAACAGGCGTTGGTAAGGAAGAAAGATAGAAGAGATATTTAAATTATGTGAGGTACTGTGTGAATGCAAATTATTAGATTTTCTACAATGTTTTTTTTCCTTTCTTATAAGAAATTGTTTCAGTTTAGAGACAAGTTTAGGAGAAAAGCACTCTGGAATGAATGTTTCCTCTGAAAAAGGGTTCCAACAATCCCTTTCCACCAATAAGGAATGAATACTAGTGGATGAAAGTGAAAAAAAAACCCAATTGTTTATTGACAAATAGACTACCTGCACAGCATGGGAAAAAGGTAAATAAATGCTAGTTATTGAACTGTCAGAACCTTTACACACATATGCCAGAAAAAAACCCCAAAATGCCAGGGACAAATGGCTGCTGAAGAGCCCCAAATTTCCCTCCACACCCACCTTAAAGATGCTGCAACCATTTTTGAACATAAAGCAGACCATCAGGGAATACACTATCATTAAATTTCCCAAAGACAAACATGTCATAAATATTATAAGAAATCTTAAGTGCACAGAGCTGCTTTAGAACTTCATCACGTGCATGTTTGTCCCTGATGCCTTCGGGACAAAGTGTTAATCAAGTGTATTAATGTTTATTGCTTTTCTTCTCTCATTTGCGTAAGAAGATGTCTACTGCACGCTTATTTAGTCTACTTCCTCTAGGCTAGCGACACGTTTAAGTTGCTACAGAAAGGTAATAAAACATATGGGTTGACTCTGTATGGTAATAAATAAATTGATTTTTTTTTCTTTCAAATCAACCAGAGGATATTTATTTCATTATCTTCTGTTAAAAGTTACATCAACAGATAATCTCAGTCTCAGATCTACAAGATGGTCTGTCCCGTTTTCTTAACTTACTTTATTTCAGTCTAGACTGTAATAAAAAAAGTTTATTTGGAAAAAAATCTGTCTTGCTAGATGGTAGCTCTATGTGCCTCATCTTTAAATTAAAAATTTATTTTCTCTTTAGATTAAAAATTTATTTTCTATTCCAGTGTAATTTTAATGTTAGCTTTTCCATTAGAAGTAGGATTTTAGGTTAATGTTAAAGCAGACAATACATCATGAATAATTTTAAAGCTGTTGGGTCATCTTAATATTGTCCTTAGCAATGAAGGGCTTAGCATAGGTTGTGAAACTTGACTAAGAAGCAGATGGACTCTTCATAATGCACTGTGCATCATCTTGTGTCATCATGGCCTGAGCTGAATGAAATTGTGAACTACATCATGGACTGCAAGCCATGCAGTTACATTTTTACTCTTACTCTTCCTTTCAATTCTGTTTTCAGCCATCTGGAACTGTGTATAAGTTCATATCCATTCTTAGTTAAAATATGACAGAAAGCATTGACTCTCCTAGGAGGAAAGTTTTGTGTACAAGGAGCTGTTCCTCAATTAGCCTTCTGGACACCAGTTTCCTCCGCTAATTCATTAAGGGTTTGCATATGCAAATGTCAGCCTCCTGTAATGTCTACAAAAAAAGCTGTGCACAGGTCAACCAGGGATGCATGCTTAGCCTTCCCTGTCAGTCAAACATGGATAGCTGGAATGTCTAAGTGCTTCATGGACACCAGTATTGGTTCATAACCTTTTATGATGATGCAAATTTGCCTTCACAACTGTAATTGAAAACATGTCCCAGGAACAACAGCTAAAAAGAGCTGCATATAAAAATAGCAACATTTTAGAGTTTCCTCTCAAACCAAAATATTCTCATGTCTTTAATCTTCTTCAAATGCCCTTCCCACTTTCCCCCTTCATGACAGTTTATGAACGAGAGTAAGACAAAAAAAAAAAAAAAGGAAGGAATCAGAAAAAGTCTCTGTTCAAGGTCTTCAAATTGAAACCATTTCGGAATCTATATACAGAAAACTTCATAGCAAATGTAAACAGGCTAAAACACAGAACTGTATAATGTCACTGTAATAGATCTGGAGAAAGTCAGGAATTTATGGTCCATTTAAGGTCATTTTAGAGCACACCTTAATTAAAGAGAAGCAGCCAATCAGCTAAACAGCACAGTTCTCTGAGCACTCCAGAATTGCACAGTACACACCAAAATGTGATACCCATCATCATTCAGATTGCTGTCTTTGTTTGTGTTGTTGTATTCATGGACACGGTTAAAAAAAAAATAAAGACCTTCTACTGACAAACAAAATTATTTCTGATTATTTCGGTGAGTAAAATATAAATAACAGGTCCAGCAATCCTTCTAAATGTAGGTATGTGCATATATGCAAAGATTTTACATAGTGATTGAACTGCTTTATTTTATAGAGATTTTATACTAAATACACGAAGATATTACCATTAGAGGAATGTAATGTGTGGAAAAAATGTCACAGACTGGTTCTGTGTATTATTAATAGTGGAATAAAAATATGCAGAATGACAGGACAAAGGTAAAAGATGGGAAAACTGTGTGCAGTGTAGTAGGCAAAAAATGTGAGTTTTCATAAATTTGTTTTTATTTTTTTTCCCTGATAGTTTCGTTGAAGAACAGTTCCAAAATGCCTGAAATATTGTCAAATGTAACTCACAAGGTCTGAAAGGTTCGCCACATGCTATATTTTTACATTATTTCTTGAAGCTTCAGAAAGCACTATGAATGTCTGTAGACAACCATCATTTAGCTCTCCTGGGAGAGTAGCAGGAGTAGATCACATGTAGTCATAATGATGCTTTGTTGCCAAAGGGAAGTGTATAGACAGACTTTACAGTTTCCTGGATCTCAGCAGTAAAAATATCTGTCATGATCTGTGTCAGGGCTTTCACACTATACTGATTGTTCCAGATGAACTGAGCAGATATTTGGATTTCGTGCTTTAACTGGGAGAGGCATTTTCAACATTTTTTTGCTAGCATCTTGCTGATTTTGTCTACTCACCTGGGGAAGTTCTCAAACCTGTCATTCATGAGACTCTACTTGGAAGGCATGATTAGATAGCCCCTAGGAATGAAAGATGTAAACAGTGTCCTAAATGATTACTGTCTCTTGAGACATCCTCATTTTGCCAGAGGAGTAGAATGTTGCAGCTGGACAAGCGCATGCCTCATCCTTGATTTCAGCTGTGATGACTTGCAAATAGAGGAAATGAGTAAACATGCTGTGTCCGGAGGGCACATAAATATGACCCAGCGATAATAAGCAGGAAATCTCATTCACTATATCTCAGAAACAGTTCTTCTTTATAAAAATTCAAGGTGAGATAACAAGTGGCAAAATGCCTGTAGCGTGCTTAAGGCTGGTACAGTGTTTTCTGTTTTTTCATTTGCTGGATGTCCTAACAGACATTGAGTAAATGAAAATTTAAAGATCTGCTGTGTCTTCAGTGAAAATTAGAGATTATATGGCCTGTTAACTCTGATAGCTATTTAATAATTTTTTTTCTTTTTCCCCTTCCCTTCTTAAAATTGTCACTTAAGTGGAGTACCTTTAGTTTTCTAAAATAAAAGTAATTGTTAAAGATAAAGGATAAAGTCTTGGCCAAGAGAGTTATCTGTGACTGCAGTGTACGTAGGATGCATGTTAAGTTGCTGAGTCTTCCTTTAAGGACAAAATTACAGATTCTGAAGCAATTCATACAGCACCACTATGTATTAAAAAAACATGTTGTTTCTTTTTAGCAGCAAAACTCAATGAAGAGTTGTAGAATGCACCAAAGAGAAAAATCATCCAAACTTTAGATCTCCTCAGCCTTATTACTCTATGTGATTTGAACTATGGAGTTCTTTTTTATCTTAGAGTTTGGTTTTAGCCTTTTAGCTCAATGCATTCAGCAGGTTTTCAAGACTTCAGTGTTTATAGTCAGGCCAAAGACTCTGGTAAGTTCAGCTGTTGTATTCAGCTGCTGAAATGAAGTTTTTTTCATAGACTAACAGAATGGATTGGAAGGGGCCTTAAAGATCCTGCAGTTCCAGCCTTCCTGCTGAGGGAAGTGACAACTTCTACTAGACACAAGGTTGTTCAAGACCCCATCCAAACTGGGTTGACCACTTCCAGAGATTTGGCATCCACAGCTTCTCTGGGAAACCCGCTCCAGTGCCTCACCCACCCTTACAGTGAAGAATTTCTGCCTAATATGTAATCTAATTCTACTCTCTTTTAGCTTAAAGCCATTCTCCCTTGTCCTTGTAAAAGGAGCCCTCTCTAGCTTTCCTGTAGGGGCCCTTTAGAAAGTGGAAGGCTACTTAAAGTCTCTGGGGAGGTTCATATTCTCATAGATGATCAACACCAACTCTCCCAGCCTGTCTTCATAGGACAGGTACTCCAGCCCTCTGATCATCTTTGTGGCCTTCTCTGGACTCATTCCAAGAAATCCTTGTCTTTCTTATGTTGGGTGAATTTTAATGCAACCCAGATAAAATGGGAATGCAAGCAAATTTACAGTTTTCTAATAATACTCCTAGAAAATCTGACATATCAAAATGTTGACCAGGACAGATTCCAAAAACCAGCAGGAAGGATAGTTTTAGAGATAACAGACAGTTTTAGAAAAAGTGTCTTTTGACAAAATAGGAGTAAGAATCAGCTCAGCCTCAAACATAATTAATTTTAATCTGCAGGGAAAAAAAGGGGGGTTCTAGAATTTATTTTGCACTTTCATGATGCATTAAAAAGCTTCAACGTGCTTTCCTGTAGAAATATACCTGAAAAGATGAACAACAGAATGACAGTGCTGTTCAGATTTTTATAATTTTGGCTTCATAATATGAGGGAAGAGTGTGAGTGTGTGAATCAGCACATGGAGGTAGCCAAGGCAACCACCAAGCCAGAGCTAAAATGTGAGGAGTAGATTTATTTCATTACCTTGCTAGCAATGCTGGGCAGCAGAGACACATGGGGACACAAGCTCTGTTAGGCTTAGTTCATCCCAGCACCAAGCACTGGGGAGAGGGAGATCTCACTGCCTGCCCCAAATAACAGAAGGCTTCTCCATGTCTTTGAGAATGTGGCATCTCTCTACAAGAATTCTGCTCCTCAAAACAGGCAGAGGATAAACCACATTAGCATAAAAAACTGAGTTTTCCCACACTGACATTTATATTTATAGCAATTTCTAGCATTCCCAGCTGCAAGGTTAGTTTGAGCAAGACCCTTCTCCTTACCATTTTTAAACCTTTCCTCCCAACAATGAGGTTGAACACTACAAAACTTTTGGATTTTCTGGTTTTATGTTTAAAACTGTAGTTGGATTTAACACTTCTGAATCTGAAAGATGAATAAATGACACGGTCTTGAGGTGGTTTTTGTTCAGATCTACCCACCAGCTCTAGGAGTGTTCCCACTGCTACAGTTCTGAGCTGCTTTGGGCAAAGATTAATTATTGGAGTGCTAGTTTGTGGTCTGTGAAACATGAAGCAACCAGAACAACATCAATTTCACCTTTACCTTTTTCCTTAGGGCTTAAACTTCACATCCAGAAGTGGTATATATATTGGTTTTCACTCATTCCCAGAAATAAATGGCCAAATTATTTTTTTGAGTTAAGGATAGATAGAAAGAGATCCAAGATCTACACATTTATACTGTGCATATAAGTGTTTTTGTCACAGTTACAAATATCAGAAGGTTCCTAGAGTTATAATTTTTGTGTATGTGTGGGGAAATCACTGTAAATCCCTTACAGTTGTGTATGGATGAAGAGATGTCAAAAAAGACAGCATTATATACAAGAAGAAAATTATTCAGGACACCATCAGGGCACAAAAATGAATAAGACGAGGCTATTTACTCTCTGAAATCAAGCACAAGTTTTTTACTTGGTAGCTTTCAACCCATCTCTTGAACTGAAATACTCAACAATATTGTAGGCTGCCATTTATTCTGTCTTCCTTTCTTTTTTTATTCTCTACTGAGAACAGAAAAGAACTATGGAACAGTTATTTTCATGACACTGAACAGTTGATTTTTGTTCTTTTTTCTACTATATTGACCACTGTAGTGATATAAAAATAAAAGAACTCTGTCTAGAAAAGCCAAAATTTAAGAAAACAGTAAAGCCCCTTTGTTCAAATGAATGATGAAAATGTCCTTTTTGTCTGGAGATTTTAATGGTAAATCTTCTTTCTCCTCTTCTTTCTCTGTTCTTTGACATTTAGCTGATAAATTCAATAGCTTTCATTAGGAAGAAGGTACTATTTCTGAAGAAGAATGTGACTCTTACTTTCTTTTTGCCTTAAGATTTGGCACTGGCATTATTTATACTTTTATCCAATAAAGAGGAGCTTTCTGGAGAGTGATTCATGTTCTGTCTGTTTAAAGAATGCAGTGGCATATACTCCCCTCAAAGGGAAAAAAAAGAAGGATTTTTAAGCTTTTTTTATGTCATGTCTCTCCTCTTTATATCATTTTAATGGTTTCTTCAGTTTTTATGAAACGGAGGTTTTAGTGACTAGTCAGCCTAAAACATAGTGCTAAATATTATATATGAGCTAAATAAGCTGATTGTGATTTTGCCAACTAGATGTCTGAAAAATATGAAACTCCCCATTGTGATCGTCTAAGGAGAAAGCTCATTTAGTCTCTGAACAATCTATAGCGATGCTACATTTTGGTTTTGTTTGCGTTTATTGCCAGAACTGAACTGAAGAAGTTAAAAAAATATTAGGGGAGAAAAAGCAATATTTTAGAAAAAATAATTATTCTTTAATTTAAATAATAGTTCATTACTTCATTTTTTGGGGTTTTTCTAGGTAGACTTCCTCCTCCAAAACAGTGGGTTGCACTGTTTTGGCAAAATCC
The DNA here is from genome assembly GCA_024362935.1 of Setophaga petechia. NCBI lineage: Eukaryota > Metazoa > Chordata > Aves > Passeriformes > Parulidae > Setophaga > Setophaga petechia. Next base: position 4,076,496 of record JANCRA010000029.1, read on the forward strand.
ATTCTTCCTTTGTATATATGCTCACGGTATAGCAAGAGTTAATATTGGCTGTTTACCTGTTTTTCTTTTCCAAAACCACCCCTTAAACTTGCCAGTTCCTTGCAAAGAGTGAGGAAACGACAGAAGCCTCTAGACACATAACAGGCTAAGCTAATTCTAATGCTTCAGCTACCACATTTTTAAAATAACTGTAGTAGTCCTTAAGACAGCAAAGCAAGGGAAAGGTTTTCCGGCTAAGGAGAGAAAACTCATGCTTAAAAGGCTAAAGGCTACTGCTCTAAATGAACTTACTTGCAGATGGAACTTAGGTGTTCCTTGTGTGCAGAAAAGTTGTTTAAGGTCTCAGTGGAAGAGTTAACAGCTGCAGGGTTCCGGTGTTGGTGAAGCTGGGCATTTAGTTTCTGTCTCTAGAATCAGACTACCATTCAACTGGAACAATTATTTAAAAGTTGGACCATTAAGAGAAATGTTTCCTTTTTAGGGAATTAAAATGCACAGTATCAAGTTTTGTATACAACTGAGTTGATTAATCTTTCCTTTAAAGAAAACTGCAAGGATTATGTAATCATGTGACTGCAGATGCCAGTGGCTCTAAGGAAAATATTAAATACTATAAACCCACAGGAATGGTTGTCCTACAGCAGAGACTCTGAGATCTGAGTTATTTCAACTGAAAGCAGGAATTATTAATTAAAACCATTTCCTGAGCCAGAACATGCCTTATTCTGCTGAAGAAAGAAAATTCACACCCTTCTGCATGAGAATAGGAATGAAGGAAAAAAAGAGAACGTTGTCACCTTATTGCAAAAAGTTCCATACCTTCTCAGTGGTTTCTCATGGGCACCTCCTCACAGCACTGACTCTTTCACAGTATAGTCAGCTCCAACTCTCCCCTCCCACTCTTTTATAGCACTCATCTTCTTATTGGACACAGCTGTGGCCTATTAAGGGCCGGCCTGTTCCTAATCTTTGGTGATTAGTACAGCTGCAACTCCTCAGGTGTGAGATTGCCTTCTGCACTATCTTTATTTTCTTACATTCTATCCCTCCACAAGAAAAGGCCAAAGTTCACATGAATCCTAGAAGGTTCTTTAGGAAATCACAGAATATTTGAGGTTTAAAGGTGCCACTGGAGATCAACTACAGCAACTCCACTTCTCAAATCAAGGTCAGCTGCAGCATATAGCTCATGTTGAATTCTGAAGATCTCTGAAAGCAGAGACTCCAAAACTCACTGAGAAACATGTGCCAAGGCTTTGTCACCCTCACAGTGACAAAGGCATTCCTAATGTTCAGAGACAACTCCTATGTTTCAGGTTTTGCCCATTGCCTCTTGTCTCATCACTGAGCACTGCTGAGCAGAGCCTGGCTCTGCCCTCTTTACACACTCCCTTCAAATATTTCCATTCATTAATGAGATCCTCCTGCGCCTTCTCTTCTTCAACAGTCCCATCTCTTCAGGCTGAACAGTCCCATTTCTTGCAGCCATTCCTTACAGAAGAGCTATTCCAAAACCTTGGTCATTTTTGTGGCCATTTTTGGACCTGGCAGCTTTCAAACTTCTAGTTGTTGTTTTTTTTTCCAAGGATATATACACAGATAATAGTCAAAGCCACTCTATAAAGTGTGGCTTTGACTATTATAAGAGGAGTAAGAGGAGTAAAGCAAATCACAAATGCTTGCTTTTAGAAGAATCAAACTGTATCTTCATTAAGTTTTAATGTACAGATAGACTTTGCATGCTGTTAACCAGTTTTTGTCACTTGGAAAGCCAAAAGAATTGCAGGGTGAAATTGGTGAGAGAATTTTTTTGTGTCTGTGAGGAAGCAAAGAAGAAGTTATTAATTAATAAAGAAGGCAGGGCTAGACTTAGCATCTTTGAAGCTCTTTCAAACTATGCCTTAATTCCTTTTCAAGGAGTACTGAGTTTTAAAATGAGCTGTGAAGGGTTCATGTATGGAGATGTCTAAAACTCATATCAAGAGAAATGTTCATAGCTTCTTGCATCTTTAAGGGGCCTTGTAAAGCCCTGGTTCTTGCTCAGTGTGTTTATTTAAAAAGGGCTTAAGGTACTACTTTTTCCTGAGGTGAGCAGACAGGAGAAACACAACAAAGTTCGCAGAAGGTTAAAAAAACAAACTTTAATGGCAAACTTTAGAAGGTCAGTAAGTTTAAAGCAAAATTTAAAGCAAACATTCCATCAAAACAATGCATTTCACAAAACATTGGCTTAGCAAACTCAAACTCTAACCCATCCAACCTTAAGAAGAAATAAGGAGCAGAAAAGGACAGAAATAAAGAAAGAGAGAAAAGTAAGATACAGCAACTGCCTCTTAAATTTTAGCATGGATAATGGAAACAGTGCTTGATTGTAGAAAGTGAAGGATTTTTGGATGAAGTTTAACCAGATGTTTTTTTGCAAATCCTATGTGTGCCACAAGAATGAACTAGAATAAATGTGTAGTAAAAGCTTCTAAAACTCAACAGAAAGTGCTTTGCTCTTCAGAACACCTTGTTGCAGTGCACTGAATTGCCTATGTAAAAGACAGCCCACAACGCATTCACGTGTGCACAGGAACTAATTTTCTTTGTCATTCATAGACCATTTGAAGGTGGAAATCCCCATGTTTTTAGGAGAGAAATTGACCAGGTGAATAATCATTTGTAGTCGCAGCTGCTTTGTAACTAAAACTGTACCAAGTGTTCAGATGAAGCTTGCAGGTTACAATTCAGTCAGTGCAGAAGCTGACTTCACAGCATCTGGGCCACTGGTTGATTTCCTTCAATAGTAATGGTGTACATTTGGGGATATGGTTTGTTTTCTTCGCAAATGTTGACACTGTTAAACTAATGATCTGAGCAAATTTAACATATTTATGTCTATGAGTAAGTATGCACATGCACACACATGCAACAGACACGTGCACACCAAACTGCTGTAATGTTCATAAAGCCCTCTACTCTGCCTTTCCTCTAGTGTTATATCATAGAAATGTTGCTGAAGGAACTTTGGCAGGAACTTTGGTGCCTGTGAAAAAAATCAGTGTGTCCTCAAACAGCTGTTTCTATGTAAAATACATTAATGTAGTTAATTAGTATTGACCTTTTAGAATATTCATCATCATGCCATTACTTTATTATCTTGAAAGTTCACTTTAAAAGAGGTATAGCTGGTCCTGCAGGGAGAGGCTGAAAGAAAACGCAGTTGGGTTTTAATTTTATGCTAAAGTAACTGGTTTCTGCTGGATAGCCTTAATTTGCATCATCATTATACATACCATATTTATTTTGTGCTGCTGTAAACTTTCTTAGACTATATTATTCTTTAGATGGTTACTGTAGTAGAACATGAAAGTTGCTTTTACTGAAATTGCTTAATAGTCATACTTTAGGTTATTTTCATACAAAACCAAATGTTTTCATCCAAATAAGCAAAGCAATAAAGATTCCTCAAATACCATCACCTGTCCAGTGAAGAATAATAATCAGGATTACTATTAAGGGTCTGTTTAATACCTTATGTGAATAATTTCTTAGGACTGTTCAGTCACTTTTTGTAAAGATGCATAAGGTAATTGTTGTTGCTTACTTCAAGTTTCCCTGTTTTCTGTTAATATTTTTCTGGAGCTCTACTGCGCAGGTTTCATGTACTGTTTTACACAGAAACTCCAACATGATTATCTAATAGTAAGCCTATCAAAAAAAGAGCTGATGCAGCTCATAGCTATGGATAGTTTTGTTTTCCTTTATTTAACCTTTCCACATAAAATGAAAAATCTTTGACAAACTGTTTCTATATCCAAGTTACAAACAAGAGGTGAGAACAAATGACTGAAAATCTACATGGATTTTTAAATACATGTTTTTCGTTTTCCCACTGCATAGGAGGCTTGCACCTTGCAAAATGCTGGTCTGGATTTCTGCAATTTTAAAATTAGTACTGCTGTATTTGTGTTATTCTGGTGCATCTTGCCTAGCTAGCTGGTGGCACTACTAAATTTTCCAGCTTACAAGTTACTAACTACCAAAGATAGGCTTAAGGGACAGTTACTACAAAACAGTGGCCATCTCAGTAGGGTTAATTCAAGAGTTTGATATTTATCTATAGGTCATGTAGTGAAATAAACACATTTTTCTTGTTTTCATATTAGTATCAAGTATATTTGATAATCTCCAAGCTACCATAAAAAATGCATCTGATTTTATAAATGTAAACAGAGCCAGTGAAATTTCTGCTCTGACATTTTTGCACAGGCTGGAGAAGGAATTATTCATAAGTCAAAAGGCTTGTAGTGGGTCACACAAGTGCAGGAAGTGACAGTGCTCTGCTGCGCCAGTGTTTCCACCTCCAAGGCAGCAGCAGGACAAACTTCCTTTGAATGGGAGGCTGTCTTAATCATCTCACCAATAAGTCAAAGAGGTAAATAAATGTGGGAATTGGGAAGAAGTGAATGTGTATATAACTCCAGGAGAGCACACAGAGAAATAGTCGATAAACCCAGTATGTTTAAGTAGGAACAGATGCTCATTAAGGACATAGAGTGGGAATGGAGGACAGCAGGATTCCTGAGGCTGCATCTGGGAGCTGGTTATACAGAGAAATCTGTTAGATTGGGTGTTTGTTCACTCATATAGCTTAAATATAGATTACTGTAAACATTTGCAACTGTTTTGTATTTTACATTTGCTTTAAAGTTAGTTTTTTTTATTCTACCCTAACTGATTTAAAGAAAATATTGAGGTGTGTCAAAATGCTTCTAATTTTAAGGGAGAAAAAAATCTTGAACACAAGACCTGGACTGCTGGAGACACTTTTTATGATAACCTACCTTAGCAACAAAATATTTTCAGGCTTGACATGCAGGCATAACATGTCCCAGTCTGAAAATTAGCATCTCAGAAGCCTGGAAAGGGACTTTCTCACTCAGAGATAGGTGACATTTGGGAAGGTTCTTCTAATGTGAAAGTAATAGAAAGTTCACATGAATGTCCCAAACAGCAAAGGTCCTTACAGTTGTTCACACTTGAAAATAGAAATACAGCCCTTTACAAAATGTATTTTCAAAACTTACCACAGAGGGGCCACACTTTGCCCCGAGCCTCTGCACACTGCTGCTCTGCTGTGCAAAACCATTTCAGCTGAACCACATGGGAGTAGAAGTGGGCAATTTGGGCAGAACTAGGCAGGCAGATACAAGGATGCATGGAGATACCCATTCCCCTGAACTAGTTTGTTCTGCAGTGTGTGTTTTAGGTTCCAGCATCAGGCATCAAATAAAGCATAATTAAAACTCCTAACCTGATTTTGCCACTGCTGTTTTGCTGTTTCTGCTGCTGCCATTCGTACTGTCCAAGAATAATTAATCTCTTTGATGAAATGGAAATGCTTTTTAGGGGGATGCAAATTCAATGCATCTTACTCAGCCCTTGTTCTGTCATAAAGGTAAGCAATCTCTGACTTTATGTGAAGAGTTTACACTTCCCATGGGCAGTAAAGAAGTGAATTTTTAGCTAGTGTCATGCTTCTTTCTGTACCTGATGATTAATGTGCTGGTAAAAACTTCATGCACACTTAATCATTCATAACCAAATATAACTGATTCTGTGCTGCTAAAAGCTTCAGCATTTATAATTAAATGACAACAGTGGAAAGAAACGTACAAAATCTGGAACTAGACAGTTTGAAAGCTTAATAATAATGTTTAAATCTTTCTCCATATCACATAGTGGTATTTAAGGGCATTTCTTCGTGGGCTTTATAATGAGGGAAGGACAGCTCCTTCACATTATTTTTTTGGGTACACTGTTTCTTTGACTAGGGATTAAAAAAATGGGGCAATGCAAGAGCTGCCTAAACATCTTTACAGAAATATATATTTCAAAGTTTGTTTGAAGCCATGGATATGAATTTTCAGCATGTGAGTTTGAAGAAAATGCTCAGTTAGACAGCTTGTTGGCTGTGAAGATTGTAATGGGGAAGGGCAGTCTTGAGATTCTACTTTCTCATCTAGGAACTGTCTTTTACTAAATTATTGTGTTAGTTCATCAGAAATAAATTATTGCCAACATTACAAGACAGTCCTATCAGTTCTTCCTTCACCTGCCTTACCCTAAAAGAGAAGGAAATTTAACTTTAATCTCTCAGCATAGGAGAGGGGGCTTCAGACTCTGAAGGACTGGATAGAAGCATGTGCATGTTCTCAGGTCACAGCCTGAGTGCAAGCTCAGATTAGAAAAAAAGACAGTTCATTAATTTTGGCTAAATTTAGATTGGCCTCCTCTTTCTCATAATTTCAAGAATATAGATTCATTATTTTTCAGATAATTTTCCTTCCTGTACCTTTTATAATTTAACATAACTAATCAAAAGTTATTTATCTTAGATAAAAAGTCGAGTATTACCCAAAACATATATATGCATTTAAGGCAATTTGCCTATGGATATAAACTGTTCCCTGAGAATGTTTGGCATTATACTTTTAGTATTTTCATGTAATCAAATAAAATAAATGAATGAACCCACTTCTAAATTCATGTATTTAAACAAGATTTTTACTGTTTCACTCAGCTGGGAAGATGTCAAGCAGTCACAGAAGGGAATAAATTACAAGATGTTTCTACCTTGTGGGGATATTTTTTTCCATTTTTTTGTGTTCCCCCAAAACAGGTGTAATAGATGGATCAGTGATCTAATTCATTAATTCCCTGAAGCTTGAAAGAGATATCTTAGGGCAAAAGAATGTGGAAGCTATCCAAAGCAATGCAGTATTCAATTATTTATTTGCCTCTGTCCTTAAAAACTGCTCCAGTTCCAGATCTTCCCATTTCTCTTTCATAATTAATGGGTGTATAAAATACAGCTCAGAGAAACTTGGCTGGATTTGAAAGCACATGTACTTTTTGTTCACCATAGAAAGTACATAGGTATATGCACACTAGCTTCTGCTTTTTTGGTCAGCAAATACTTGACCTATGTCATGTGTTTCACTGTGTCCTGGAAGTGAAGACACCTGTTTCACCAAGCAATTAGTTGTAATTGCAATTTGCAGGAAAATATCGGCAGAGATGTAAAAAATATATGTATAAATTTGCAACTGAATGTATTTATAATATATTTTTTTTAGGCCTAAAGTGTTATTTTAACTTAGTCATACTGAGATAGACTTCAGAAGATGACATATTCCTATCAGTTTAGTCACCACAGGGAGTGTTTTGCAAAAGGAACAGAAGTCTTCACTCCAAAATACAGGATGGATGATGGCATGTTCTTGGAAAGTAAAAGGTTTAGGTATATTTTGTCTGAAGAGTGTTGAACCCAAATCTTCCATTTAAGGGGTAGATTCTAAGGTGAGAACAACCACTGCATTCATCAGGTGCTTCTTGGCTTCTCTTTCTTGAAAAAAAATAGAGTAAGAAATCAACTAATTGCCTCATATGAGATGTGTAAACCATTGTGTGTCCTTGCAGAAGACCCAAGTTGTTCATCCCACCACTTCAAAAATCCCCAAATAGATTCTAGATCCCATCTCTCTTCTGCTTTTGTTTTTTTTTTTAACGTGTTGTAATCAAGAATCAATAGATGCCTTACTCCTAGACACTCTCTGTCCTCACCAATGGGAAAGCCTAGATCAGAATAGGTAGCTACAAAGACACACAACCCATGCTCTGAACCAACTTGGCATCAGACCTGTGAAATTAAAACACTCAAAATTCAGTGGCTAGACTTCTGAAAGCATGTATGTGCCAAAGATTATTTTAATATCAGGTTTTGTGTATAGCTGAGGATGCAAATATAACAAATATCAGCTGAGGATATCACTGTTTGATACCTGTAGAACTCAGGCTCCTAAAGACACAGGGGACTTTGAAAGGCATTTCCTTGTTCATCCATTCAGGACAGGAAATTGTAGATATTTGTTATATTATAATAAAAATAAGCCTGGTGTCATGTAAGATTTTAAAAAGTATAGCAAGATATTGTGGGCTTTGGTTTTTAGTTTTTCTGTGCTTTTTAAAATTTGATGTTGGAGATAGATAAATGTGATAAAGAATATTTAGAGCATTGTTATTAGATTAGTCACGGATGTCACATATATATTATTACACATACTGAGAAGAAGATATGTGTGTTTATGAAATTAATTAACTGATTTGTAGACTAAGACTTCTCCAAGAAATATAAAAAAAACTAAGTTATATGGTTGGACACAGAATGCACTTTGTATTTGGATTCCCTGTGTAGTTTTAAGGCAAATAAAATGCAATAAATATAGCATTTCGGTACTGATGAAGTCTTCAGTTTCTGGAAATCACCCATCTCCAGTAACTGAATACTGACCAGTCCAGCTGGGGACACTCACATACACTGTTTGCCACTACAAATATTTTAAAATGCAGTGCATGCTTTTTGCTTCTATCTAGAAACCTATGATATAAGAAAATGTGCCCATGGATAAATGCATTCTGTTTCAAAGCATCCCTCTCCCAGGCTTGCTAGACTGATCTGCATAACTCACAAGATTCTCTGCAAGGAGACAAATGTTCTATTGAGGTCACAAGGACTACTGTTTCCTTAAAATTCAGGTCCTGCTTTACCCTCTTGATTTAATAATCTGAGCCTTTCAACAGGAGAAAATGGATGCAAAAATCATACTATTAACTATGGTAAATATAGTAATTTATAGGACTCAGTCCTTGCAAGTTTCCTATACAGAGGTTAACAAAATTACTTATTTCTCTGTGTCTGGGGCTGATTTAGTACTAGAAACACCAAAGTAAATACAGCTTGTCCTTGAAAAGTGCCATGGTTTAGGAATGTAAGGCAGTATCTTTATTTTGAAAACTGCATGAGCTCTGTGGATAACAGGTTTCTCAATTTGCACACATTAAGTAGACCTTTCATGTTGTTCTGAATGTTTAGTTTACAGTAACCCAGGTCATGACATGTGACTCTGGGAGCAGAGTAAATGAAAGCACAACTTTTCCTTCCCGTTTGTGAGAAAAGAAAGAGCGGGGAGGAGGGTGCCTTAGCAGCTGTCATTGCCAAAGATTATTTAAAAGCTGTAAAAGCCTTCATTTGCCTTCAGGAGTTGTGACATATGGTCAGAAATGGTTTGAAGATTTATTGCCATCTTTGTTGGATGTGATTCAAAGTGTTCTTTAACAAGGATCTTGTCCCTCATCATCCTTGGAAAAATCCTTCAGAAATTGTAAAGCATACAGAAAGCAGACAGAGCATCAGAGTTTGTAATGATTTTTTTTTGGTTTTTTTTTCAGAAAAGGCATTAAGCAGGGTTTCCAGATGAAAGAAAGGGATTATTCATGGTAAAAATGAACCTTATTTTTGACTTGCAATCCATTTTTTTAAAGTGAGGCCATTTCATCACATGCATTAATGACAGATTGTTCCCTACAGTTAGTTAAAATTTCAGGTGCAAACTGTGCACGCTACATGTCACAAAGCCATCTAGTTGTGATTTGAAAGCATAAAGCTTCTCCATGCAATTACAGCTATCCATTTTGTCTGGATCTCCCTCCCCCAATAGTTAGCAGATGTGGATTTCACATTTTGAAGGCATGATGAGACCTTTCTGCCCATAAAAGCCTATCAAAACTTGTGAGGCCAAGAAAGCAACAGGAAGGTACCAAATGACAGGCTGCATGATCAAGCAGAGTAAAGGCTAATAGCAAAGGGAAGACAATTGCCTGAGCACAGAAATACTTAGAACCAAAAATAGCCCCAATTGCAGGTCTGCAAATGGTAATGGACAAATCATCTCTAACTTAATTTTCCAAGCTGAAGGTACGTGGAACAGTACTGTGCCTGCTCTCACTCCCACTGCCTGCTGTACCTGTGGGGATTTAGAATAAAGCCTGACACAATGAATATTGAAAGGCACATTGATCTCAAGTTATATGAGGTACCTGTGAGATATGGCAAAGGGCACCTTTCTCATCCCTCTCAAATTTTGCATAAGTCAGACTGATTTAAGCTTTAGCTGAATAAAATCCTCCAATCTTAGCAGTCTTGACAAGAATTTATTGTGTTTCGGCAAGAGAATAACATGGAAACATAATACTCCAATCATATTTTTAAAGGTAACTTCACAGTATTAAGTTATGGTGCTTGCATGGTAGAATTATAGTTACTTTCAGATTCAGTGTCCTTGGCTGTTTTCTGAATAACAATACTATATCATGTAAGTGGGAAGTGGCTGTTTACATATGTAAAACTTCTCACTGTCTCCTAAATCCAGGATGCTGCCATGTTGGTGCTCACAGTGGGAGGAGGTGAAAGGCACCATGCAAGCCTTTTACACTTTCATCATGTGTGAGGACCATGAGGAAAGTGATCTGGTAGTAGTGGCAGGCAGAGAAGCCAAGTACATTCATTTTCACCAGGGCTTCTTGGAACACTTGGAAAAATGAAGATCAGTAAGGGGAGGACAGACTCAATCTGACTCTTGGACAGGGAGTTTTGTCACTCCTTTGATTGTGTTGCTGTTGTCACTCATCCTTTTTGTAGGAGGGAAGGTGTAACTAACTTCTTGTCATGCTCTTTGCTGTGTTTCCAGGTAGAGTGAAATCTCAGTCAGAATCACATAAAAATAAAACCACTCATTCCATTTGCGATGCAGGAAAAAAGGAAAAAAAAAGTTTGAACAAAAACTATTTCATCTAATCTTTTAGGTTCTGGCTACATAAGTGATGAAAAATTAGATCTATTCAGAGCTGTCCTATGGCAGGGGGGCCATCACACCTCTATATTCAGTTCTCTACTTCAAGGTGTTGCTTCATGCACCTTGCCCATGGGAATAAAGGTTGGCCTGTGCCACTCCTAACTCCATTTTTTCCATAGGTGCCGCTGCAGAAAGGAAAGTGGTTCATAATTTTCCTGCTTTGGGGTTCTTCTGTGCTTTTACCTGTTTTAGTTTTTCTTCAAGTGCCCCAAACATTCTAAAGAGCTTCATTCTTCCCATCAGGAGCTATATTTTCCTGGCAGCAAGACCTTCCTAACCCTGAGACTGTATTTTTTTAGTCTTGATTTGCATAAAGTTGCAGAAACCTACCAATATAGGGCTTCCCATCTGCTTGCACTATTATCAGTGAGTGGTAGGAATAACACAAATGTTCGAAACAGAGCTGCCAGACCTGCCTGAGATGCTCTCCTCTCTCACAGTGGGGCTGCTGCAGTGCAGCAAGTTGAAACCAGACTCCCAGGCATGAACGCCCCTCAACCACTGTGAAAAACGCCCCCCTTCCAGTCCATCCAAGGGTTCAGACTGACAAATGTGTTACTAGAGGAGCACAAATGCCATGGAAATGTCACCATCGAGGAGAAGTCAAGCAGTATGGGTCCTCAAAGGGTGGTGTTGTACTTCTGATTGTGCTGGCAGGGAATTCCCTGCTGTCAGAAGCTATGCCAAATACCTGGGTGGCAAGGACACTGGAGAGGGCTGTCTTCTAGTGCCCATCTCCACGTCAGAACTGTGGGATGGAATTCAGGAGGGAGAACATAGTGACAGAGATGTTTGCTGCAGAGTGGGAGGGGAACCAGCCTTGATAAGGAGCAATATAAATCCTTTTCTTTCTACACCTACATCTTGAATAACTAGGATGAGTTATCCTAGGTGGTAGGGAAGCAGCCTTCACTGCTGCTTTTCTTTGACATCAGAAAAATGAATCAATGCAGGCCCATGTATGGTGCCTCAGAAATCGCTCCAACAGGATATGCCTCACGGTTTCTGAGATGCAGAACTAAGCCCTAACAGTTTTCTGAATCACTTGAGATTTGTTCCTTATTAGTGCTAATTTAAATTTTCTCGAGCATGTTGGTAGCGAGTCTGTCACAGGCAGAAAGTCATCCTTTTTATTTTTAAGGATGTAAGGATTATACTTGGAATGAAATCTTAGTCCTTTACATTTGATTTTTACATGAATCACTCAGGTACCACTCCATTTTTTTAAATTAACCTTTTTGCTACAGTTACACAGATATTCATGTTCTCTGATTGCTTTTAATTCTTAGTCTATCCTCAAACACCTATTTTTGAGCCCAGAACCAAGGCATATATATGACATATACCAGCTCAAATGTATTACTAGAAACTTCTAATAACCTGTCCCATGGATACTTATTGTCTCATTAAATAACTTATGAAAAGGAGTTTGAATTATCCACATTAAATGATAGCTAGGAGACCTGCATAATGAATTTATAAGTTTATCCTAATCAAATGCTGTTTTCCAGATATAATTTCTTGACTGAGCCTTGGGCTAAGGACAGCTCAGTAGGGGTCTAATTATAGTGATGCTTCTAGTATGAGAAATAGTTGCTTTCCCTTATGGGAAAGTTTCTGTAGACTACTAGGTCAAGATAATGAAGCACTGTTTGTAAGTCTGGAAAACTGCAAGTAATAGCTGCTTTTCTTAGAAGCTGATGTAGATGGTTTTGAGGAAGTTTGTGAAATACTGTGAAATACTTGTCAGTGCTTCCAGAAAGTAATTCCAGTGAGTAGGATGTACTTTATTTAAAATACTGCATTAGAAATGTCAGCATGCATGAGAATAACAGATCTTTTGGGTGAAGGAACTTACTGCTTCTAGAAGAAAATCAATATATAACCATTAAAATAAAGCCTCTTTTCCATATAATGGGGGACAACATTTTCAAAGAGCCTATAATATACCTACAAAGAATATTCATTCCAAGAATAGGTGCCATAACTGATCTTGCCATTTATGCACCATAAAACCCTTTTGTCTCTTACATTTTGGGTTTACACAGTGAGCTGTAGGTCTGTAAATACAAATGAAAATGGGAAATTCTTTGTACCTGTACAAAAATGCTCATTAATTCTATTGTTGTGCATACATTTTAAGAAATAAGCAGAATAATAGAGTTAGACTCTGAATCTGTGGCATTAGGCATTTTGAAGAAAGCTGCATTATGTGGGTTACAGAACACTGGAACAATCAGACTTTTGACTGAGGCCTTAACTGCTGCACATCTATTAGCACCTTGCATACCAAGGGCAGGGAAGATTTTCTCTTCTTTCTCTGGTGTGAAGACATGTGGTCTCGGAAGAGGAACAGGCGAGCAGATCTGTGTTGGAATCCTTATTGATTTGAGGCAGGGTTCTGCAATTATTTTGCATAGTTTTTGTTGCTACTGCATCTGTTCTGTTTTCAGTTCTAGTTTAGGGAATAGCTTAATATAGTGGTATCAGTGGAGCATTTCTTTCCCATTAAACACTGCCATAATTTGCAGAAGAGAATGTAAAGTTGATGAAGAAATACTGGTATGTGGTTTTGTAACATCAGCTATAGTTGATTATATAGATTTCTTAAGAAAATTAGGAAGTCAGTCAGAAATTATGAGACAACAGCATGATCTTCCCAATATGTAAAAAAAGTGTCAGGGAATTTCTTCCCTTATCATTGATTTGGCTCTGATAGAGTCTCCCATATTTTTTCTCACATTCCCTGTCACTGAGAACTATTTCTTACAATAGCTTTTGGATAAGTTGTCTGACTCAATCCTTCTAATTGTTAGAGAATGTTGGAGTAATGTTGACTTTTGTCTAACAAAAGACTGCAAAATTGGACATTTGAGATATATAGGCTTCAGTTTCTTTTACCTTCTTACCAGTAAGAACTGGAGGGTATAAAGATAAAAAGGCTGATAAGATGCAGGGCCATTAGCAGCTTGGAATGAAGGCTGTTTGCAGATCTCAATATATAACTTGAAGTGAATATGAGGAGAAGAAATGTAAAAATAGGAAACCACATAAATACAGTACAAAATATTTTATTATACTCCCAGAATTCCTGTTTTATCTTAGGAGTTCTATGAATGGTTATTTTTGCCTCTGTTTTATATCAGTAAAAATGTACTTGTAAGAGGCAGACAAAAACCTCAGGAAGAAGAAGGTGGAAACACGGAAAGGTAAGTCACTTATGTTAGAGATGAGGATAAAATAAAGAGACACTTGATCTTTGTTTTGGTGTTTTTGATAGTTTTCCTAGGACTTCACTGCACAACTCTGAGGGTTTCTTTGCTGCAAGGTTTAGACCACATGCAATTTTGAAGAATTGATACAGCTCCTTCCTCGCTGGATTTGAATGCCAGCAAGAGCAGTGGTGACTTAGCATTTGACATTTGAGTTTAAAGAAATTTGAAGGTAATTAGTGTATTTTTCTCCTTGGTGCCCAGGCATATCTATGTTGAGCTTTGGAGATGCTGAATTTTGAAGGAAACCAGTTTTCTTTCAACAGTATGGAAAACAAACTGATGTGTAGGTCTCTACAGTACAGGCAAGGTATGAGTAACCCTGTCAGATTTACTCTTTCAGCATTCAGCAGACTACTTAAGGAAAGATATTAATTCATTTTTAATGTTAGGAAAATACAGTCATTAAAAAGTAGATAACATAAAATGCCAGAAATGCTTTTAACATTACACGAAGTGCTCTACTTGCCTAAATAGCTTTCTACTTTTGGAGATCTAGATATGCTGTGGTATTAAATATTAAAATAGAGGTTGCTTTTTAAAATGCAGTGTTTCTTATCAGAAAAACAGTTTGAACAAGCAGTGCTGTTGTATAATGCATGATGTTGCTAATAAGAGAGTCTTGGAAAATAATTTTTCGTGCTGTAAGACTGACTAGTGTTCTGAATAAGAAAGATTCTTTCTCTGTTCATGTTCCCTTAACATATATATGTAACAGTGCTGTCAAGCTGCACGCAATTATAAACTTGCAACACAGCCTGAGTCACATGAGGTCCGTTCTGGGCTTTTATCCTATTGTTGTTTATTTACTGCTTATCAGCTCTGTTATCCGGCTGTACATAACCTTGATTGGAAAGTCATTCTCAATGAGTCGTTATCAGCACTTCAGTGGTGGCTTGTATGAATGTGTTGGAGGGGTTCTGCAGTGTCTGTACTATGTCTGGTGTTATTTAATATTCATGGTATTGATTTGGATGAGACAATAGGAGCAATACTATTCAACTTTCCAATGATACTAACCTGTACACAGTTGAACCTTCGACATGAAAGGAAAAGACTGAAATGTTGAAAAAAATGATTGGGGAGAAAAAAGGGGGAATATAAATGAGAAAAGGAAATCTAAGAGAAAAAGCAGTGTAAGTATGGGCTAGGGAAAGGTTGATTATGTACCATTTTAAAGATAAAGATTTTTTTTAATATAATAAAAGTCAAAAGTCAAAATGGCATGATATTGCCAAAAAAATTCCCAAATTATATAGTGAGATGGATGCACAGAAACACTTTTGGAGAGATATGTGTATGTATATATATATATCTCCCTTGTGCTGTGAGGCGGGGAAATTTTGTCCAGACTTGAGTACAAGAAAGAACAATTGGAGATAGACCATACAGAGCAATAAGAATTATGACACCTCTGAGAAAAAGTGAGGGAAACTTATGTTTCTCAGTTAAGAGAATAATCTTCAAATATATAAAAAAGTATTTAATAAATTAAAATAAATTCTCAAAGTTTACAAGAAGGAAATTAAATACGCATTCAGAATCACAAGTTTTCTAATACTAGGGCAATTGAAGCACTGGAGTAAGAATTCATGAGCAGATTAGACAAAAATCTTTCAGTGAAGGCACAAACACTGAAATGGGAGAGAGATGAGAGTGGTGTGTTTGGTTCTCAGAGAGAATTCATTGTCACAAAGAGCACTTCTTGTCTACCCCAGACACCATTCTTCTTCTTGCAAAAGACAGTAAGTCACAGTCTCACTTCAGGATGGACTTGGGATTCATTAGAGTGCCCAAACCTTTGACCTCATAAATCAGTGATATTTAAACTTTACTGTGATTGTTTCATGGTAGAAGTATGTGTTAATAAGAGCTAAGTAGTGTAGCTATGTGGGCTTTTTGGGTGAGACTTTGAATTTGTATCCAAATGGAGAGACTAACACACTTTTTAGCTATTCACATATTCTTTTAAGCAAATTCCCAAGGCATTGGAAAATTTTCAGACAACATAATAAGGCATGTGAAGCAGATGGGAATAATGCATTTGTTACTGTGAAAGTCTATGTGAATTTTTTTTTGTTTGTGTGGTGTGGTTTTTCTTAGTGACAGCACAGTAAGATGGCTTGAGAACAAGTACAGTAACATTTTCACTCTACATTAACCAATAAAGGATCCTATTATAGAAAACTGAGAGGCTTCAAATAGGCTGTATGATAACATGGAGCTAAATGACTTGGGAGGACGGGACATTAGACTGAAAGGATCTGCATTTTTATTTCTTTTGCCCTTGACTTGTTACTGACTGAGAGTAAATTTTTTTGTCTAGACTAATACTTTAGAAAGTAGTGCAAGGAGTGCATCTCACTGCATGTTTATCAACATGACCACCCTTGTTCCACTGGGTACTTTAGGGAACTATTATTATTTAATAACAAGAAGAATGTAAGGCAGAAAAGGAAAGGCTGTAAAGTACAGTACACATGTAGTCTGGTTAAACATGAGGTCTTGCAGTGAAAGATAGTACTATTCAGCCGGAAGCTGGTTTTTGCTTATTCTCTTTAAAATATTAATATTCTTCACTCGCAGTGGTATTCACAGCAACAACAATAAAAAGGAACTGAATAAGAACTTTTGTAATCCTGACTCCAATAGTCTGCCTCTATTTCTTGTGCAATCCCAATCCTGTTATCTTTCATCTCTTCTAGCATTATAAAAGCATTATAAAACTCCTTTTCTCTATATATTTCAATTGACATGCAAACTTAATGCTTTAACTGCTAACACTAGATATTGTGTGATAGCTCAAAGAAGCCAGACATATTATCCCCAGACCATTTTATACATAGAGGAGTGTATTTACATTTTGCATGCATTTGTGTTCTGAATCACAAACGTTGATGTGGTAGTTTTATAATATATTGGTTTTAAAGTTTGTAATTCATAGTAAACTTAAACTGTGCAGTGATCCATTACTTGCAGGCACTGTAAGGAAAAAATTGCCTACACTTGAAAGGGATGAAATCCCTTGAGACAATTTTTGGTTAACAAAATTCCCTCAGTAGAATATTCAGGTAGAGTAGCTTTTCTGAATTATTTCAGTAGACTAAGGCTTCCAACCTAATCAGTTTTGCTGATTTAAGTGGCCCTCTTGGGAGCCTATTGTGAGTCACAGTCAGGATTTTCAGATAGGACAACATGTAGGAATCAAAAATATTCTGGATTCTGGTGCATTTTTGACCAGTACCTTAACTATAAAGCATTAACTAAGGAATTAACTAGTCAAGAAGAATATTAAAGCTTATAAGATTGTATTTACTTTCTGTGAAAAGAATTCTAATTGTATCTGAACTATAATAAAAATAATCATATAAATAGCTTGGATTTTGTATAGCACACAGTATTTGGAGGAGAGAGAAGGAATTCCAGAAGAATAAATTGCAATTATTCAGTCTGTTTTCCTTTGTTTCTTTCCAAAAGTTAGTAATCTTGATACATGGGATGGGGATGAATGGAAAGCCTGAGATCTTTACTAATGCTTGACTGAATATTTACTACTACTAGTGCATCAGCACAGGGAAAGCTAATATCCTACCTTGTCCAGTTTTCTGTCTGCTTCAGTCTGCTCATGATTTTTCATGAAGAAGTCAGGGGCTGACCTGCAAGTTCAATTTCAGCCTTTGACTAACCTTTCTGAATTGAATGAAAACAAAATGGCTGAGGAGCCATGTGTTCTCTAAGTAGGTGCATTGACACTGCATTCAATAGGACTATATCAAAGTGGTAATGAAGCAATAAGGTTTTCAGATCACATTCTGACTAAAGTCTTCAAAAACTGAAATTTCTTAGGGGAAAATATATCACTTTTCTAACATTTTGATACTGCTTTTAAAATTTGGATGGTACTGATACAAGGTTTTTGTACAAAAGGCTCACTGTTTAAGCCATTCATAATTCAAATTGCTCTAAAACTTTTTAGTATATAATAAAATTTGTCTCAAGATTAATGTTTACATTCTGTGATAACCACATACTATAGACTGTTTGAGCTCAGTGCTTTTGCATTCACATCAAGTGCCAGTTGTTTGAACAGTCTTGTATCTTGCAGTCACCATCAATAACTTTGCACCATAATTTAAGCAACTATAATTTTAATATCCAAGCTTCAACTCCCAGCTTCCCTTTAAAGTCAAGGAAGAGGTATTTCCAGAGAGTAATTAATCTCATCCTGAGATAGGTATCTGTGGAGGTCAAACAAATTTCATTCTGGAGAAGTGTAGTTTTCTTCATTGTTGTATGTATCCAAACACCAAATGTGGATATTTAATTTCTAGATGTCCGAAATTAGAGAAGATAAAACTTATCCCTTTAGACAATATCTACTGCACAGGGAAAAGTATTTATTTATTTAACAGAAAAAGCCTTACCTGGAATTTCAGCTGTGGTGGCTCCATTGGTGGCTCCATTACTCATTGGTTTAATTTCTGATGAAATCATACCTTTTTCTGAGAACAACCTGCAAGCTGAGACACATTCTGATTTTCTGCTCTGAACTATTGGAAGTCGCTTATTCCCAAGATGATACTGTGTGCCTGTGTTGCTGAAAATTGTACAGACATTTTCAATGGCCAATTTCCAAAGACGAGAAAGTCATATTTTTGTTTTGTATCAACAAAGGAAGTAGGATTTGATTTTCTACTCTTTCAATTGGTAGTCATCTTCATATGTGCCAAGAACAGAACTTTAGCAAGTCAAAATAGTTGGCTTTATGCTGCTCAGATCTGTCAAATCTCATGCACTGAACGTGAGAGTCCTACCCTTCTGTTTTAATTATTTTTTTGTGCTTCTTTACCACTACACCTGTACTTTTGCCATGTGGTGCCATGGTCTCTCTCCTATTCCACGAGTCCCTGCACTAATGCTGCACTTCCTGGCCGGGGATCTACTGACCAGCTGCAGATACAAAATGAGTCAATAGAGAAATATATTATTATAGAGTACCATACTGCTGCCAGAGCATTTCTTGTAGCCTGGTTTTTCTTTAAGGGGTTGACAAAAAGGCATTTTCCCTTTTTAGAGCCCTATGTGCAGTAGTGTAGATGTTGTGATAACATATAGAACATGAATAATTTGCTATAATATTGTAGGAGAAAGCTAAGAGAAATGTACATTTGTCTTTACTGCACAGATGAAAACGGCAACTAAAGGTACAACAAAGACTCTAGTGACTCAGATCCAAACAATTTTCTGAGATTTTATGGCAATACAGATATAAAAAAAATATGAAACAAAGGTCTTTGATTCTCTGTGAAACAGTACATTCACAATGTTTTCTGATATCTAGGTAGCAGTATGTGGCTGAAAGAGGCAATGAGATGTATAAAAATACTGCAAAAAGAAATTGGTAAAGGAAAGAGAAACTGAGAGAAGCCCCTCAATCCAAAGCAAAACTACTGCTTAATTACCAAAGACCCAAAAGCAAAACTGTTCAAAAGAGAAGTCAGGGAAGCCACTGCCTGTCCCTTTCAAGGGGTGAAATCTACCCACAAGAAACATTTCTTTTCTTCTGTTCATGAAAAAGAAATAAATGGGATGTTCAAATAATGGAAGAATCTGCATATTCATCACTTATATGGAAATGAAATTTGCTATGCAGTCATGATAAGACCTGCATTTCAGTAGCATTGATAAGCGAATGTCAAAGCATACATTTTTAGGAGACAATCTGGTTACTTTGGCAACTCAAGCAGTATTAGTCACTTCTGATAAAGCATCCTTCTTTCATTACCACCTGTGGCCTTTGTCACTCTGTTTCCTAGTAACATCAACTTGTTTTGATAAAAAGTAATTAACATATTCAGTTGTAACAAGACTGTATATAAATTTGGTCGTTCTTTATTTTTTCTTTTCAAGACAGCATAATGAAATTGAAAAGTAAGCTTTGTTTCTTTCTCTTTTTTCCTAACCAAGCTGAGCAAATTGCACTAAATTACTGAAGCATCTATATATCGAATCCCACTAAAATAATATAATTAGGTTTAAAAGTGCTAGTTAGGATTGCTGCTTTAGATCAGGGCATATTTGATTACAAGGAGAAAAAATAGCCTTGAGTTATAATTAAATAAGAAATTATTATTATGCATCTTTGAGAAAATTGCAACAATTCAGAGATGCAGAAAATATTTTAAAGTTTGTTCAAAATGAAATTTTGAGTGATTTCTGTTGAAAATTACCATTATTTTTTTAACCACTTTTTAAAGTCCTGGTATTCCTAGGTCATGAAAAACACTAACTTTTAGAAACTTTTATACAAAAAATATTGTTAGATTTGATTCAGATGATGACTCATGTTGACACACAGAAAAAAAAATGCACATTACTGTGCATATAAGCACGTGCTAGGAACTCTGTTTTAAGATGTAAGGTTCTTTTCTTGCTGGCGAAAATGTCAAGCCAGAGAAACCATACCTCTGGTGGCTGCAGCAATTCCCTGCATTAAAGAAGGCTTCAATATATTACAGAATTTCAGAATGGCTGGGGTTGCACAAAGTCCTTAAAGACCATCTAGTCCAACGCATCTGCTTCCAAACAGTCAACAAGAACAAGTTGCCAAGGATGTAGTCCAGCTGGGCTTTGGGTAATGTCAAGGTTGGAGTCTCCACAACCTCTCTGGGCAACTTCTTCCAATCGCCCTTTTAGTAAATGGGTTTTTTTACCATTTAAATAAAATATATCAGTTTTCTTTGCCTCTTGTTCTACAATTGGACACTGCTGAAAAGTGCTTGGCTCAGTCTTCTTTACTCCCGTCAAATCCACACTGAGAAGATCACCCTGAACCTTCCTTCTCCCATTTAACAGTTGTGGCACTCAGCCTCTCCTCATATGACAGATGCTCCAATCCCTTAATCGTCTTTGTGTTAATCATCTTTGTGGGCGTTTGCTGTACTCCCTCTTGTGTTTTCATGTTCCTCTTGTACTGGATAATCAGAACTCAACCTAGCACTCCAGGTGTGGACTCACCAAGGCTGAGCAGAGGGCAAGGTCATTTTCCCTCAACTTGCTGGCAGCACTCATAATAATGCTCTGGGAAGCTGTTGGGACTTTTTTTTTTTTTTTTTTTTTTTTTTTCTGCAGTGGCACACTGCTGGTTCTTATTCAGCTTCTCATCTGTCAGGTCCTTGTCTGAAAAGCTTCTGGCCAGTCAGCCCCAGTCCATCCTGGCACGTGGGGTTATTCTTCCCCATATACAGGACTTTATTTCCCTTTGATGAACTTCATGAGGTTCCTGTTAGTCCATTTCTTCATCCTTTCGGAGTCCCTCTGGATGGTAGCACAACCATCTGGTCTTCCCGATGATCATCTTTGCTTTATGTAATCTGCAAATTTCCAAAGGGTGCAGTCTGTCCCATCATCCAGGTCATGTCTTTGCTGAAGTCAAGATAAAATTCATCATTGTTCTTCCTTCATCCAGAGTTCTAGTACTTTCACTGTTGAAAGTTTTTGATTTGATCAAGCATGCCTTCCCCTCCATAAATCTATGCTTACTATACCCAGTCACTTTCTTAGTCTTCCTGTGTTTAGACATGGCTTTCAAGATGATTTGCTTTATCACCTGCCCAGATACTGAGGTGAGACTGGCAGTTCCCTGGGTCCTCCATCTTCCGCTTCCTGAAGATAAAAATGACATTTGCTTTCTTTCACACTTCAGAAGCCCACCTGTATTGCCCTAGCCTTAAAAAGATATTTGAGAGAGTTTTTGAATGGTGGCAGCCATCTCCCTCTGCACTCATGGCTGCATCCCATACAGATAGAAATGGTCTCTGTTCATTCAGTTTAAATGTCTCCTGGCTTGATCCTCCTCCACCAACCTTTAATCTTCCTTGTTCCAGTAGGTCTCAGGGTGGGGATTAATGAAGGCTGGTCTTACCAAGATCACCTTGTCAAGGTTAGGAAGGTGTTGAACACCTCAGCCTTTGCAATGTCCTGTGTTACGAAGTACCCATTCTCATATGGGAGCAGGCCCACACTTTTTCATTTGCTAGACCTGTTGATAGACCTCAAGGAGTCCTTGTGGCCTTTCCTGCACTTTTTCAGATTCGGCTTCAGATGGGGTCTTGGCTTTCCCAGAAAAATGT
The DNA here is from genome assembly GCA_024362935.1 of Setophaga petechia. NCBI lineage: Eukaryota > Metazoa > Chordata > Aves > Passeriformes > Parulidae > Setophaga > Setophaga petechia. The sequence continues at coordinate 4,098,639 of JANCRA010000029.1, forward strand.
GCCTTTACCTGAAAACAGCTATAAACTTTAGAAGAAAAAATTATGCAAAATATGTTAGTGTATACGTGAGTGTATATTTATGTGTATCAGTGTATGTATATGCATATGAACCTGTATATATGTACGTTGGTAAATTCTAGAGACTATTCAAATATTAAAATAAATGTTATCCAATTCCATATATATCACAGATTTCAGAGGGCTAAAAGAGACCCTAAAAATTAGTGCAGATAAAAGATCTGAGTTTTGACTGGCCACCACATTCCTGGTGTAGCAAGTACTACTCCATGTCCTTGAAAGGTGACCTTTTTGCCCTAGAAAAGTAGGTGTCATGGAGGGATTTACCCATGGAATTCATTTGAAATTTAGATAGACGTAATTCAATTTGTAATGTGGAAACAGAGACTCAACAACTAATTAGTCAACACCTTCTACGTTTAGGTACTATATTTATGGAACACAAAATGGAGCGTTTGTGTCCCTATATGAGTGTAATTTTGTACTCCAGAATGTATTAGAGTGTTGCTAGTAAATACGCCATTGATTATAATCCAATAGCACAAGTAAATACTGCAGAGAGTTGAGAGATTTTTTTTTTATTTTGTATTTTCAGATATATTAAATGTTTTCGGTTTGCCAGTGTTTCATTTTGAGAAAAGTGAGAAAATTTGAAGATGTTTATTCATAAAATATAGCACTCTATTAAAACATTGTCAAAATATTTACCATTTTATGATGTTGCATGTATTTTTTTTAAGGCTGTCATACACATTTGTTTTTCTTTTCCTTTTTATTTTTTTTTTTTTTTACTTATTAGCTGCTAGAAAGTCCTGCACATTGTGATCATGGCATCTTCTTATGTCTTTAATGAAGACTCGATGATTTTATTTAACTGTCCAGAAATTTGTCAGTACATTCCTACTGAGATTCAACACTTGCTAGATATTGATACTGATTGTGCTGGCATTTTTTGGTCTACCAAAAAATGGGAACTGAGTTCCCAAACACTGCAAATATTTAAAAAAAAAGAAATCTGTGAACAGTCTACATGAAATTTAGTCTTCTATTAAGTTCTCTGTACAATGCAGTGGGGTAGAATAAGAGTTCTTTTTGATACTGCCACTGAATACTGTTCATTTTTAAAATACAATTTATTGCTACACTTCCATGATAAAATAGTTTTCAGAAGTCTGATTATGAATTTCTGTGTCTTTGTGCTACATTTTCTAATTACCCTGGGGGAAAAAAAGTCTCTGTATTCTTTGGAAGAATGAAAGGAAACAGGTCATTTTATGTTATAGGAGCAAGGTAATTGCTTGCCATTATCACGTTTATTTCATATTGTTAATAATTGGAAACAAAATGGTATTTGTAGTAACTATTAGGTTTCTTTAAAAAAAAGACAAAGCCAGAAATATTTTTTCTAACTAGATATTTCTCACTTTGAACTATTGCTGCAACTGAACTGCAAAGAAGTGTAATGCAATTTCTGAATTGTGTACAAATGTTACACATTATTTCCAGAAAAGGCAACACTGCAATTTTAATTTTTCACAAGCTATTTCCTTCACTCATAAAATATAATGTGAATTTCTTGTCAAAATTTTTAAAAAACAGAAATACTGAAATATTGAGTCAGTCATAAATCTTTTATAACACTACAAAAAAATTTTTATGAACTTTCTGTAGCTGAGACTTCATTGTTGTAGCTAGACTTTGAGAAGTGTATGAAGCCTTCATGACCAGAGAAAAGGATTAAATTAATCAAATAAATTGTTCATTACAAGTTATTGCTAAACTCTAGTGACATAATGAAGAATAATTCTTTTTATTCTTCAGGCCAAACTAAATTCAGTGCATTAATATTTGAATTTGATATTCTGAATTAATTGAGTCATCATTAGGAAGGTTAATGGGAAAAGCAATCTAAGATCTTGATCCTGGTAGCTTGTACTCAAAAATAGGTTCTTGAATCGTTTAAACTAGATTCTTCCCAGTCTAAGTCACTACGGGAGAGGTTGGTGAAAATTCAGAGTAATGTTTCAGCAGTGATAAACGTGGGAACAACTTCAACAGAGCAACTGAATCCAAAATTTTTATGTTGTTTTACATAAGAAAAAATCACTGGTTCAAATATGACTAAGATCAGCAGAGATCCATATTATCTGTGGAAGTGATTACTTTGGGCCTGAAACAGTTAGGAATAATTCAAATGCACACTAGCATATGTTCAAAAAGACGTATTTTTCTCTTTTCTAGAAGTGAGTGCTATGCTTCAGTTCATCTAATCTCTAATCCATTTAAATTACTCATTTTGTCTAAGTTGTCAGATATGTTTTTGTAGGTAGGAGAGACAGTCAGGAACTTCTAAAAGGAAATAAGTTATCTGCATTAACTGCAGAGAAACGACAGTGATGGATGCACATATGTATATAAATCTTGTAGAACAGAACCAAAAGATGCTGTATTGGGTTTGCTTGGCCAGTTTTTGGTGGGGTGGGGGCTACAGGGGTGGGTTCTGTGAGAAGCTGCCAGAAGCTTCCCCCACGTCTGGGAGAGCCACTGCCAGCCAGACATATAGGATGGTTATTGTATAAGATATAATTATGGTTCAGGACTTATAATTGGAAGCAAAAATCAAACAAACTTGTCAACCTCAAGCAAACCAATCTCAGGACTGAAAAGACATTTCCCATCCCTTTAGACTGAGAGATGTTTGAGAAATATTTTTCCAACAACCACTGTTTTGTGGCAATAAATTCAGGTACACTTTTAATTCAGAAAATAAGTTACTTGGATAAGGTAGCAACTGCAGCAGTACTTCCCTTTCCAAAGAGGAAGAGGATGGGGGAAGAAATGAATATTTATGTATTTGAGGGGGAATGTTATTATTTTCCATAATTTAATATGTTAAAGTTACTAATTCCTATGTTTATCTATTTGAAAATGATCATTTCTACATGAGTTCCTATAGAGGGCTGATTAACTAAACTCATGTATTTCTAAGTCTTATTTCATTAAAAGGAATCCATTCAAATATCACTGTGTTGAAGCAGAGATTTGATTTAAAAGCTATGTCTGCAAACAGTGTTCAGGTTTTCAGCAGTAAAAATACCTGTTATCAAAAAAAAAAAAAACTGCTTTGAAATTTTTTTCTTTCTCAGTAACAAGATTATTTTTTGTTTGAATTTTGTTTAAATAAGTGAAAGTATCTCATGGACAATATTTACATAAGGAGAGCCATGAGTCAGGGATGACATCAAAATCACAAGAAAACAGCTGAATATAGTTAATGCAGCAACATTGCCTTGAGACTGGGAGACTGTATTCAGGGGCAGCAGAGCATTAGGAAAGCTGAACTAGAAGTCGTTTTTTAGAAGGAATAAGGAGACTGGTACGTAAACAGATACTCAGCTTTATTCTCCTGTGTTCCTGGGAGTTGATGTAGTGGAACAAAGTACTCTGCTGGGATTGAGGAGAGATGACATGGCCATCATCAGTAAGATGAGATGCAGCTGACTCAAGAAATTTTCTTTGTAAATAAATCAGTCTTCCAGACTAAGAAAATAATTTTGCAAATACTCTGTCAGTGCAAGAACACAATGCTCCTGGCTCCTCTGTGGGTATGGTCAAACTCTTTGATGAGCAGTAAACTCATTTATTTCTACTGACTGATAAACAGGGAGTACCAGCTTCAGGAAGCCCAAGTGATGAAAAAGAGCAAAGAATGATTTTGGATGCCCCATCCCTGGCAGTGTACAAGGCCAGCTTGGATGGGGCTCTGAACAATGTGGTCTAGTGGACAGTGTCCCTGCCTATGGCTAGGAGGTTAGAACAGGATGATCTTTAAGGTCTCTCCCAACACAAACCACTCAATGATTCTATAAAGGAAACAGGAAATAAAAGATTAATAAGTTTTTATTTAGAATTAGGTATATTATTGATTTACTGCTTCTTGGTTAGGTTCTGCTTTGGAATATTTCTCTACACACTTTTGAAAAACATGCCAGAGGAAAATACAACCAAAAGCGAGAAAATTTCAATTGCAGTTGAGTGATGCCAGAACACCAGTTCATGGCTACTTTGCTTTCCTTTTTATATAATTGTACTGTTTTTCTTTTCTTGCGATGGCAGTAGAAGGAACTGCCTTAACTTTACATGCTAGCAGAAAGTGCTGTTAAAAACGAATAGGAATTGTATAATCTCCTGCTTATATTTCCACAGTTCCAGAGTAAAGGGAGATGGCAACTGGAAAATTACTGTTTAGACGTGACCTTAAAAGGCTGAAACTTATGAAACTTTTGCTCTTTAACCTCTCTATGATTGACCAAAAAAAGGTAGAAGAAGGAAGATAAAACTAAAGTGATTATCAATCCTTTCAAATGAAGGGCGATGGAATTAAAATAAACCTAATTAATCTATATTTTACTTATAGCATTATGTAGCAATAAGAATGCACACAATGATGATCTATAGATTAGATATTACTTTTCAGGATAGAGTTTCTTAGAGGACAGTTATTAAATCTCACTTCTCAACAGCTGTTGAAAAGGACATAACCTATGGGACTTTGAAGAATGACCAGTCAAAAAGAAACATCACTATACTAGTATCCAAACAAGTGTTTTGCTGTCATCTTGAACATTTCATTCAATTCTGCTCATAATCTAAGTGAAAAAAAACCCAAAAAACAAGCCACATTAATAAAAAAACCCTAAAAAAACCAAACCCCAACACCACCAAAAAACCTCAAAACCAAAACAACAACAGAAAAAACACCAAAAAACCACCCCTAAAGATCTTGTAAGTCTGCAAAGGTGCTTGGAAAAAGATCGTTAAAAATACAGACTTCCATGCAAACAGAATTATTAAATAGAGTGAAAGTATTCAACATTGAAAGGAAATGATTGACTGAGGTCAGAGGAAATGCTGGAGATCTCTGTAATAGATGGAGAAAATAGCCAGGTCATTGTAGGTCATCATATTTTATTGTACAAGGAAAAGCTATTGACATTCAATTAAATTGTAGGGCATAAAGTTGGCCAGAAACACAAGTACATTTCTCACAGTTGGGAAAGTGTTGAAGAAAGGTATTGCTGCACATTTCCCCTGCTCTTACACTTCTCTAGGTAATCTGCTGTTTACTCTAATGGTCTAAGGTTCTGAAAAGTAAGTAGCTCATAGAAAGGCTCTGGTCCATTTTTGTAGTAGTCCTTCCAGAGCACATTGGCTAAGTCCTGTGTCGCTCTCCTGTGGCCCTAGCATACAATTCTTATTTTGTGTCTGTGTGCATGCATTTTTTATTTTAAATAAGATTGTCTGAAATAATGCAAAGACTATGTTGTAACCTGCCAGAACAGGCTCTTAAGGTAAACTAAGAAGAATATGGGTTGCATGGCATCAGGTATGGAAAATAATGATTCCATCTACTCTGCAACCATAAGGAACACTGTGTCCACTTTTAGGGTACCCAGTGCAAAACAGGCATTGTCATGTTAACATTTCATCTACCAGGACCCTGAAGCCATCTTCAGAATTGCTGCAGTTGCATGTTGTTGTTGCACCCCAAGATGCACAAGCTTGTTATTTGTCTTTGCTGAATTTCATGGAGTTTATGATGGCCCTTTCTCCATCTCTCTTTCTGAATAGTAGCTCTGACCTCAAGCAATCACAGGTTTCCCCTACCTGCCATTTGTTAATGTACTGGAGGTTTGTTCTGAACAATCGTTCACATCACTTACAAAGATTCATTGATTCATTCAGCTGAGTCATTAGCCTCAGAATCAACTCTTGAGAAACAGTACCCAAAATTGGTTGCCTGCTAGACTTTGAACTGTTAGCTTTGATTCTAATTTGCACAGGCAGTTTTTCATCCACCCTGCAGTTTACACTTGCAGCCCATCTTCACCTAGTTTGGCTCCAAGGAGACTTTGTCAAAAGCTCTACTAAAATTAAGAAAACTCTTCCAGTGCTTCCTCCTGACCAGCTCCAGGATCTGCAGAGGCTGTTAACTCCTCACAAAAAGCAATCAGGTTGGTCCAGTGCAACTTGCTCTTTGTAGATCTGTGACGACTGTTCACAGTCACTTGTTGTCCTTAATGTGCTTGGAAATGGATCCGTGGGGACTTATTCCCTAAACTTCATAAGGCTTTCATATTTTCAGATTAAATGCAAATGAAAGTAAAAATTCTCTTCTGAAAACTCGTCTTTCATCCAGGTAGCACTGCTTCAGACTTATTCTAGCTTGCGTTCATCTTTTTCTTTTTGTAAATAATGAATTATGCATGGAGTATTCTAGATAAGGTTAAATATTCTTCTTTACAAAGTTGCAGTAATACTTTTCCTCAATTCTGCAAATACATAGTGTGACAAGTTATATATGCATGCTGTAGCCTTCATTATGCATTTTTCAGTTGTCCTCTCTTCCACGAGTAAACATATTTTGGTCATGTATTTTGCTATTCCTATCAGTGACATTGTTTCCTAATTGTGTTACCTTTCTTCCTAATTCTGTTATTCCTGAAGATTTACATCTCACTCTATAGTATTTATATCTTCCTGTCTTGTTTCTTGAAAAACATTCTTTAGTGTATTTCTGCTCTTATTGCCAAAATCACTATTTAAAATATTCTTAAGGAACTTATGAGTAACTTCCTTCTGGCAAAATATGTTGCTTTCCTCCCTTGAACTAATTTTGTCTCCATCTCAATTATTTTAGTAATAAATGTTAAACATCTTTATATAAACTAACAATTTTTAAAGTGTTATCATATCTAATGCTTAGGGATGCCAGAAAAATATACATCTATATTTTCCAAAATATATTAATATTTTCTAAATAATTTATTTTCTAGATAAAAAACCAGGCTGGCATCTATTCTTAGCCCATAAATTTTATAATATTTTTTACTTGGAAACATTCTTTTAAAATATTCTTTTTTTCAAAAATTATTCTAAAACATACTTTTTAAAATATTCATCCTCAAGGCATGCACATTCTTAAAAGGCTTTTTTCCTCTTCCTCGTAGGTTTTATGATGTCTAGTCATATGAGACACTGTGCAAGATACTGATATTTCTTGCTAGACGAGTGAGACCATCACAAGAAAACAAGATAGAGAATTACAAAGTTTCTTCCTGAAAAAAAACCAGATTGGATAGGAGAAATCAGTGGGATAGCTTGTCCTGGTGAACATCAGCAAGGGTGGGCAAATCTGCTCACAGTCAACAGACAAGTCCGATCTGTTGGGGAACTTGGCTTGTTTTGAAAGACTGAGAGAACTACTCTAACTTTTTTGAACCTGCATGATGCATGCACCTATTTGTCAGAGCCCAGAGGAGGTTTAGAGGATGGAGAGAGTTTGTGTAAGTGTCGAGCTTTTCTTACTGATGCCTTCAAGTGTAGCACAGTCATGTGTTGTGCTTGTAGCTACACAGATGCTCGGTACAAACTGTGTCCCTACCCAGTACCAAGATAGGGCTGGTTTAACTGCTCTCACAGGGCAGGTAGGATCACAGGGGTGAAGAGAGGTGCTGTATTGCAGATCTCAGGTCTGTAGAGATCTGGGATATTGTACTGAAGATCAGCACCTGAAACCTAACAGGATCTTGAACCACACTTACGAAATTATCTGCATTACCTGGCGTCCCATGGCTGTGGTAGCAAAAAGACAATGATGCAGGTATACCAGCAACAGCATTTTGTCCTTAATTAATTCAAGATGAGTTTCACCATTTAGTTCAAAAGCTAAGGCACATAATTTTGAAGATTTTGATTCTGAAGAACTCACCTAGCATTAAAATATTTACACTTTTATTTTCTGGAATTATTAATCAAGAATAACATGTAAGTGATAATAAACAGAAAATATGTTTGAGAATTGCCTTGACTGCACTTCCCAGATGCCCTTTTCACATATAAAGGAATCCTGAAAAAAAATCAAAACATTTCCTTTAGGGGAAAACAATATTATCTTCCTAGCTTTTCTGACAAAATACTAGCTTATCAAATTTACATTCAAACAGTGTTCAGATCAGTGAAGTGGAAGTAAAAGTAACAGGGTTATTGGGTTCTTTTATAATTGTGTGAAAGGAGCAATCACGTCAGTTTATGAACAGCAAGTTCTTAGGTCAGGGAGCATTCAGAGACAAGCCATAAAATAAAGAGCAATATAGTGAAAATTTCAGTAAAATAGTAGAATCAGCACTTCTTACTCTGTTTAACTGGAAAAGGATGAGGCCTGCCTTGGGAGCTAATGCTTCTTAACAGTATTTGGGCAGAGAGCCAAGAGGAAAATGCATTTCAGAAAGAAAAAGACAGAACGGTAGTTGATAGGATAGGTAATCATGGCAAGCCACTCTAAAGCACCTAAATCCAGGAGTTTAAATTGAGCATGAATGAGACTTCCAAGTCCTCGTGGCTGAAACTGGAAATCAGTAGTGTATTTATCAGGTTATTAGTGAAACAGAAGCTTGAATTTTAGAGATTCACTTACTCTACAATGAAAAATTGAATTTATGTAAGTAACCTAACTGGTTAAATAGAATGGTTTTTATAAAAATACTGGCCTTGATATTCAGTTAGATCTGCATGGGCTTTGCAAGATGTAACAGGAAAATATATTGCTTCAGAGATATGTCCATCCCTGTACAATGCATGAAGGATTCAGAAAATCTAATTCGTCAGCGTGTTCCTGCTTCATTTCATTTTGTAGTTTCTTTATTTGAAATGTATTATAAAGAGCAATCCATTAAAATAGCCTAAGTGTAAATGCAGATTAATAACCCTTCGTCATTTTTTTCCTCAAGTTGTTTTCAACTTTAATCCAAGATTATAAGTGCTTTCATAAAAAGCAGCAAACATAACTCTAGGCATACTTTAGAGATTTTTTTCTCTCAAATGTAACCTAATTTTCCAGTTCAAACACATACGAAGAGCTGTTGGAACAGAAATCTGTGTTAATGCTGCTACTGTAGTAGCAGTAAGTGCTCTTATGATACATAAATAGCAAAGGTAACACCTGTAAACTGCTGATATTATGAAGAGTGATAATTGAGGAACAAGATAATATTAGAATATTTATTTCCTTTTAAGAAATATTTTCCATTGCTTTTGGCTCCCTAAAGTGTTGGACATTAATTAACTTTGACATCCAGACTAATTTTGGTTCTTACATTTTGGTCTTTTTAAATAGATTATCTTTTGTTTGCCTTTATTCATATGCCCATAAGCAGCATATGCAAGAAGAAATCTAAGCAATCTAAGTCTAAATCCATCCTTGGATGCTTTGGATGTTGGAAAACATTTTAACTTTGATACCTTTCTGTCAACTAACAAGTCCTCCTCATCTGTTGCCCTTTTTAGAAAGAGAGTCTAACATGATTATAGAAGTACATGTTTTTACTGTTTTGATACAGAATATTTACCCCATCTTTCAAAAACAATTCATTTTTAAGATAAGACTTTTTAGGCATGCAGTTCGTATTAATTTAGCTTAAACCCACGTTATTTTCTTCTACAGCAAAGTCATAATAGTCCTTCAGTCTGCTACCAAGAGTTCTGTTTTCAGAGAGAGATTCACCATGTTACCTCCCTAATACCTCAAACTGCATTGTATCTTATGCACACTCTCCCTGAAGGAACAGTATCTGGATTTTACCGACTATGATGTAATTTCTCATTTGGTGAGAGGAAAAGAAAAATCAGCAGCCAGCATTGAAAATTTCACAGCATCTATAATTTTTCTTCTGCATGAAGGTGCAGTTTTCCTTGTCATTGAAAGTGAGCATGTAACCATAACTGTCACAAAAAAATAGAAATAAATAGGCATATCTGTCATCAGTTGGTCTTCAGAGTTGAAAGATTCACAATACCCTAAATTACTAATGATGTTTTTAAATGTTATTATCGAGTTCTGATTTTAGAACTTGTCCTCTGTTTATTTAAATTCACATCCAAAGATAATGCAAAATAATGCAAACAGCGTTTCCTTTTTAAATGACTTATTGTGGGTTTATTTTATTCTCTTATGATAGTAATTTTCATACTAAAGTGTATAATCTATTTTCATTTTTTTTTTTTTTGCAACTTAGTATCTACCTTACTCAAATCTAAACACTGGTCCTTTGATTTCACTCGTGGGTAAATCTGCAGAAGCACAGGCAGAAGCTAACACTCAGCTGTATCAAATACATGTAGTAGATAATCAGGAAAGCAATAAATTTTTTATGGTTTTCTCTCAGGAATGGTGTACTCTTTGTTTTTTCTACAAGTACCCAGACAAAAAGTCTGAGCAACTACCTAAAAATTTTCAAGTCAGGTACTGACTCTAATGTTAAAGTAGATAACTATCCCAGGATTTTTATCCTTCTCCCCTCACTAAAAACATACTGTGTATTTTCTAGAGAAATATTCTGAAGGATTGACATGATTTTTAAGCTTGTTATCCTCATATTCACTTTTATTTGTCTCATGGCTTATAAAGACTAGTGAAGACTTGGACTGTTCTTCATTTTGGGAAAAGTATCAAAAGCTACTAATCCAGATCTTAGTAGAGGTCTTAAGGGATAAATGTACTTATCTCTGCTGATTTGTATCATAAGTATGCTATAACCTTTCTGCTGAGATCAGCGGCTTTACAGGTTCATCTTTCATTATCTTCCTAAGTAAACCATTAGTGAAGCAATTGATTATGAGAGATTGTATGAACAGCTAAATTTTGAACTTTTTTTGCTACCACTTCAGATGAGCTGCATGTATTATGCTGCTAGAACAATTGTGAAAAAACCAGCTTAAACAGGGTTTAACTTCTTACCCATTTTATTCAAAAGCAATATCAAAATGAGTTATGTGGCTTTATTGTTAATATTTCTTTTGCTTTACAATTATTTTAAGGGATATTCAGTAGGCACAGAAATAGCATGCAAAAATATTCATGTGTAAACAGTAGAAATTAGTTTCACAGCAGTCTTTTGTATGTACCTGTAGGAGAAATAAAACAATACTTTCAGCATGAGAGAAAATTACAACTATTGCCCATAAACACTTATTTAAACAAAAACTCTCATTTTATAAAATTGTCTAAATATTTTCTAATCATTAGCTTTTCTCCCTAGGATTTCCAGTGTATTATAAACTCTGGTGCAGCACAAATGCTTGGATGCTGTCATTATCTGTTACATATTATATTATGTAATGTAATTTTATTATATTACATATATAATGTATATTAATATTACATAAGATATTTTATATATCTTACATGTCTTACATATGTCAAGCTATTCCACAGAATACAGTTTTAGGAGGAGAGAGAACCAACTTTTGGCATTAAATATCCTGCCTGGAATTCAACTCACAAAACGTTAGGCAATAAACAGACATTAATGATTTCAGCAGTAATTTAGGTAATAGAAGGAGTTAGCTGAAGGCAAAGAAATAAAATAGCATAAGTTAAAGGACTCCATCCTAAAGTGGTCATCAAGAATAGATTGCTATTGTAGGTGTTGGCATTGACAATTAACAATGTTTGTACCACTGAATATAGGCGAGATGTATCCAGAATGAATGAGTACCAGAAGAATTTGGATAAGGTTCCCTCAGGCAGAGGTAGAGAACTGAAGTTCTCTTTCATGTGGAGTAACTATCCAGTTAAATACTGACAAAGAAGCATCTCTTAAAACACATACTCATTTTAGTCATTTAAGGAATGTAAGGGCAGGAATTAGCAGTGATTATCCCTGTGCCAGAAACCTGCCAGCTTGCTTTGCTCAGAGCCTGCAGTCCGAGTGTGCTCAGAATGGGAGGATGGAAACACACCTGTGGGACTTCAGAGCCCTGGGGAAGTCAGGTACTGCTGGTGTTAGGCAGCACTGCTCTCTGGGTTTTGAGGAGCTTAGTTTTCAATCTAGGTGTTTCAGAAAATGGCACCTGCACATTTATGTTCGTTTGGAACGCTTAAGTCCCCCTGTGTTAATGAACTAAATCTGTTCCAGCTCTTTCCTAAATCAAGTGAGCACAAAAAGTCTTTGTTTGGCATGTTATTTCTGATTTTTTTTGGGTGGCATTTTTTGGCATACCTTATTGCATTCCGAAAAGATGATCATAAGAAACTATATTTTTTAGTCCCTATTAAAAAAGGACTGCTTTTATTTTGGTTTGCATTTTTTGTGGGTTTGTTTGTTTGGGCTTCTTTTTTTGGGGGGGGTTTGGTGGTTTTTTTGTTTGTTTGTTTCCTGTTGGTTTTTTGTTGTTTTGGGTTTTGGTGGGTTTTTTTTTTTTTTTTTTTTTTTGAGGGGGGGGTGTTTTCTTGGGGATTTTTGGTGATTTTTTGGGGTTTTGGGGTTTGTTTTGGTTTGGTTTTGCTTTGTTTGGTTGGTTTTTTTTTAAAGGAAGTCTATCCAGAGACTGTGAGTATATTTGAATATGTCTTTAACAAAGAAATACTCAACAGGACAGCTCTTTGACCACTAAAATCCACAATTGCAGTTTAATCATTGAAATTGTGTTAATATACTTCCTATACTATAGACTTCTGTGTACTTTATGCAGTCACCTTTATGCTCTGAGTTCAGGAAACCTGGATACAAATGGGCTAATTTTGGATGGTGCACTTGAATTAGTCACTTGAAAACTAGGAACACATCATCTTAATGCTTCTGATTGCACCTCTTATTCTTCAGTCCTCAGTGATGGTTTTGGAGAGGGTCTTGGGAGGCCAGGAGCCATCACTTAACATTGGTCCCCTCTCTTGACATTTGCAGAATATTGTAACAGCCTCATTTCTTCCCTCAAATAATTTCATACTGAGTATTTAGAAGGATAGCAATTCTCCAGCTAATCCTGATCTCTGACATTAATTTTGTTCTCAGTTGCCAAGCCAAGGACTATTTTCCTTGGCGACGTTTTCTTTAGTCCTAGACCCTGGTAACCAATTACAATAAAAAAACAAGTAGGGGAAGGTGAATGATAAAGAACAAAATAGCATACAGAAAACTAATATCTAGTGGAGCAGTTCAGATGTCAATATTTGGTGCCATTATCTTTTCTCTCAGATCATTAAACAGCTGATGATACTGAAATGGAGCAAAGAACTGCTTTGACAGTATTTTGTCTGCAACTATTATGTTTCCCTTCCTAGACCATTTGCAGAAGCACTGGGTGGATTTCTTTCTTGCCCCAAGGAAAACTTCCTTTACAATTTAATAAACAGCTATTAAATGTCCAATGATTTTCAAACTTTCTGGATATTTATGGACTGAGTCACACTACTCAAAGCTTTAGAATTGTACAGACATTTGAATGAAAGACAGCTAGCTTTTTTTTCCATTTTCTAGAGGAGACAGTATATAAGTAACAACAAATAAATACTGAATGAAGCATGTGAGTTACAACATTAAACTGGGAAATGGGAAAACACTGAAGTGAAATGGTAACAAAGTAACAAGAAAAGTAACATTATGCCTATTAACTGCAATAGTACCATAACTAATGGAAACTCAGTCTGTAAAGATGTGAACCAATAAATAGAGTAACAACTTGCTTTAATATGGACTTTCAAAAGAAACCTGAGATATGCAAGAAAAATGTATGTTAAAGAAGGAGGAAGTGCCTGGAAAGAACAATTATACTAGGAATTTCTGTAAAATGCCAGTACCATTTCAGGCTGGATTTAAAACCAGTGCTGGAGTGCATTTTAGGTATGAAGCAAAGTTTTAAAATATAAGTTTGTACAGTGAAAAAATTATAGGATTCCTGACATATAAACATGGTGTTGTCACCCAAATTTCTCAAACTGTCAGTGGAACTGAAATGTTTGTGTCCTTCTCATTCTCATGTGTCCTTCCCATTTTCAGTGAATGAATACAACTCCATCAAATTCCACTCATCTCTTCTCTCTGTCCCATGTTTCAGAAAATACTAGCTGGTTTGTTTCTAACAGGACTTTTAGCCTAATGCAAGTTACAGGTGATGAACTAAACACTTTTCTAAGGCTTTGTGAATGTAACAAGATGATGATATAAGCAAGAAATTAAATAATAATAAGCTGACCTACTAGATAAAATTTGGAATAGACAAAATTCCTCCCTAAATTTAAAATAAGTAACTTAGATGATAAAAGTGCAGTTCCTTGCTTTAGAGCTGTTGAGCTGAAGAGTTAAATATCAAAAGCCCCCTCTCCATAAACCCCAGCCTCCTAGAAGGAACTTCAAAGGTTCATGTTCCCCATTTTCATCCAACAGAGTCCTATGCTTGCAAAACTGCACATCTAACCTTTTATGATTTCACAATTTGCACAGAAAATCTATTCCTGTATTCAAATAGCTTTCCTCTTAGAAAATGTTCGTATTTCTTAAATAAATTTTTCTTGCTGAAGTGTAGTACCATTATTTCTTTTCTTATACACTGAGGACATGGAAAGTAGCTTATTTCCTTTTTCTTTATAACTGCTTCTTAATATTGGGATCATTCTTGTATTCCAGCTTCAGTAATTTTTCTTCTATGAACAATAAATCTAGTTGTTCCTGTAGCTTATGATTATTAGACATCTGGGTGCTACTCTGTAGAATCTCTCTAAGTGGCCAATTTTTTTTTAAATGCAAGGCCCAAAACTAGATTCAGTAGAGATAACAGGCTTTGCCAATCCAAAAGGCTTATTCCATGTGGCTTGAAAAAATATTTCTCTTTTATATGTCTCAGTATGATTGCCTTTTACCACTCAGCTGGCATTGACAGCTTACTGTCACCTGAGAATTCATTATATGCCTTAGATTTTTCCTTTTACAGCTGCCACCGTGACACTTGTTTCCCATCTAGGGTTTTTGCAATAGTTGTTTTTTTTTTTTTCCTCACTGGAGAACATTGCATAGGGATTTTTTTTCATAATAAATCCCATCCTGTTTCATTCAGACCACTTTGTCAATCCTTTGGTTTTGTTTTCTAAAACATTTTTTCATTTTGATGCCTGTGAATTCAATAGTTATATTCACTGCTCTGTCACTAAGTTGTCAATTAAGTATGAGACTATTGATGTAGTGCTATATCTGTATCTGTTGACTGTCATATACCTTCCAGTCCTACAATGAACTATTGATAACTGCTCCCTGAGTGCAGTTCTGAAAGTGATATTGCAGGGGTCTCAGAATAGCTTTGTCTCTAACATTATTTGCTTATCAAAATGTCTCTTGGAGCAATATCAAAAATATTTTTTAAGTTAATGTATTTTCTGCCTTTTTATAAGGCCTAATTCTTAGAAGGAAAATTGAATTGGATTTGTTCTTGATAGATATATGTTGGCTGCTGTTCATCTTCGTGTTATCTTTCAAGTTTCTAAAATTCTTAATTTCTTCCAGTATTGTTTCAGGTACTGAACATAAGTTGAGTAGTTAGTTTTTAACTCCTTGTGTCTTCCTTTTGCCACTTTCTAGAGATTAAGGTTGTGCTTGACCTTTTTAAATCTTCTGAAATGTCATTGTTCTCTCAAAATTCTGAAAGATAACTACAAATGCCTCTGATATTGTTATAGTCAGTGCTTCATGTTCTCTGATGCAAATTTCATGAGATTCAGTCAATGTGGCAACATCTAATTAAGCCAGATATTTCCTTCTCAGTTCTTTCTCTGCTCTCTCCTAATTGTTTGTCCCTCTGTTAGAAATGTTAGCTGCCTGCTACATACCTGGCAAATGCAGTAACCCCTTCTGATTTCTGCAGTACCAATGAGATAGGCTGGCACTTAGGAAATCAATACAGACTGATCTTCAGTGTTCTTGTATCTCCTTAATCCAAATCTGAACCCCACTTACAGATGCTTTTCATACTCAGATAGGACTAATCTCCCTCCAGACAGCCATCAATAATTTTTCTAAAAGCCAGCAGTAGCTTCCTCAAGGTCCTTGATAAAGCGTTGTTGGTTTCATTTTTTGTTGTTGTTAGGTTTTTGGGAATTTTTGGTTGGTTGGGTTTTTTTACTGAAGTTCAGTCAGTGAAATGAAGCATGTCTCTAAATTTCTAAATTGTCGTTAAAGGCAGGAGCAAGACTGTGATTCAAGCACCTCCTTGTAGGTACTCAATCCACCTGCCTAACATAAATGCTCATGTTTTTCTGATACATGCTACAAAATTCAGAGCACAGGACTTTGTTCAGTTCAGGTATCTGGTACCAGCTGAAATGTCCTACTACATCCTGCTTGACTCCAGCTGCAAATTCAGAAGGTCACACATTTCCCCTATATCTTCTTTCTTATTTGATAGCTCAGGCAGATATGCCAGGCACAACAAAATGTCTCAAATGAAGCCTGGCACCTGCATTTAGGGAGCTGATTTCCCCCCATACACACACACACACACACACACACACACACACCGCCCTATAGCCTGTAAATTAGGTGTCTGATGTATAACTTAAATCCCACTCCAGATTTCATAGGAATATAATTATTACTGGTTGGAAATAATCCTACTTTTCATGAAAAGTTGCTTGCATGCCTTTTCTTCTGAAACTGTTCTGTGATTTTATGTATTTGATTATTTTCCTATATTCTTTAGTACTGTGGAAATTAAGTAAGACCACCCTTCCCCCAAGTTGTTTCTAAAACTTAATCTTCTTGCTGCTCTTTTGTACACTGAAGTCATAATCCCCTATTTGTGGTGCCTGAACTGGTTGCTGTGGAAATAATTACACTGTTACAAACCTGATTAAGAGTTCAGGTACAGATGCAGGTGGAGAAACAAACAAATTCTTAGGAATAAATATTCTAACTTACCATTAACATACTTGGTAAGGATTACAGTAGTAAAACAAAATATTTTTAAAAAGGATATATTTTTCCAAATTTTTCCAAGATTTGGGACTTTTTTTGGCCCCCCATAATTTTATATAAGTATCTTTAATAAGATAAAAAGAAACAAAACAGAGAATATTTTTAATACAATGAAAAATGTGTTTCTAATATATATTCTGAAGTGGTAGAAAAAAATCCCTGAGCTATGGTTGCTGCTGGCATGAATTATTTCTCTCCTCTTGCTGCAGATTAAAACATCCTAAAGTATTTTTCTCTTAATCCCTTTTTTCAGGTTAGTGACTTTTTCTTTTTTGAGATACCATATGGTTTTCTTCATGTGTGATAAGCCTAAAATTAATATGAAAAAATTTAAAAAAAGAAAGTAAAACTAGAACACTTTAATAGAAAACTGCAATAGGGGAAAAAAAATCTTAATTAGCATCCCAAAAGCACTTTTTACTTTAGGTTAAAGTGAGAAATGTTGCTCATTCATCATCATATGTAAATAATATTGGCAGGCCTATCTCTTGAATGCTGAGAGCACCACTGGATATTCAGTCACAGAGGTTTACACTAAAACACTTTGACAGCTTGCAGACATTTTAACCCAGAGACAAGTATCTCTGTGTGACCACTAATGGTTCTGATGCATGGAAAAGCAGCAATTGAGCTGAAACAGTAAGAAGAGTAGATAAAGCTACTAAATTAGAGCTAGCAATCAGATTCTTGAGAGCATTGCTTACAGTTTCTCTGTAGTAGGTACTTATTAATTGTGAAGCCTGAGATCCAGACTCCCAAGAGCATATGATGTATTTGTACTTAAAAAGTAAATCATGTTGATGTCCTCTGCATTACTTTGGCTAAATGGGTAAGTCAAGAGGAGATGAAGTCTGAGGTTTTGTTTGATCAGGTGAGCTAGGCAAACAAATGTTGGAGGATTAAAGCTTTCAGTAACAGTCTTTAACACTTAACTGACCTGGCTGATCAAGTGTAATTAACCTATCTTGTGTCATGGGTGGAATCCAGCTTTAAATACACTGCATCCTCCACCTGTAAGGAAATGCTACATTTGCTGTTAGAGAAGGAACCGTATTCAGCGCACCATTGAACAGTGAAGGAACCCTTTCCCAACATGGAGGAATTTACAATGCAGTCAGGTTAACTTGTTCCTGTTCCTTTGTTCCTTTCAGTTGTCAGTATCTTTGCTCCTCTGTACCTCTGTTAGTCCCCTGCTTCTGTGTCAGTACAGCTTCAGCTCCAGCTGTAGGAGATGTTTTGCAGACATGCACAAAGAATGAGTCCCAGGGATCCGAGAATACAAAGACAAAGCGGAACATGAAGGATGGAAAGAGAGAGAATCTAAAAAATGTGGGAGAAAGGGGCTATTATGAATCATCTGTGTTTCATCTGTGCAAATTTATATTCTGGACCAGGCATTAAAGACAAATTTCTGAAAATCATAGCAGTTTAAGCTGTGCTAGGCTCCCTCCCCTGTTGCTGGTCACAGCACAAGGCTGTATTTCTAGTCTTAGAGTTTGTGTAGCAGCACCTAATCACTATAAATCTGCTTCTGTCAGACTGAGCTAGCTTAAAAAATTTCTCCAAGTTTCTCTGTAAACTACAAGACTGGAAGATTTATTTAAGAGGAACAAACTTTAGCATTCCTATCAATGCATATAGCCAATGTAAAAGTTCTAATACTCATGGAGCAATAGTGACCAATCTTCTTTCCTCAAATTTCAACAGATTTCTTTCATGAAGTCTGTGTGTAATTGACCAAGGAAGCTAAAATGTGGAACAAATTTCAGCTTATTGACTGCATTGGCAGTCAAGTAATATTGGCACACCTTTATTAGGAGCATGTTTGGCTGTGGAGCACTTACAGAGAAGTAATAATCTGAGCTCCTTTTAATTTGGAAAGTGTAAAATCCTGAATATGTAGTAGATCTTGATTTCTCAGTTCCTGGTGCAACAACATGAAAAGATGAGGCCAAACCTTAACATAGAAATAAATATACATATACATATAAAATTAAATTGAATTAGTGTAGATAAAAATTCTTTCTTAAGCTGTATACCAAATTTTCATTCAAGTTTAGGAAATGTTGGGTCATTGCAACCAGCTTGTTCGCACATGCCTTAATTGCTCCCTTGGGATCTTGTCTGTAATTTGTAATTGCTGGCCCTGGTTGTCAGTGATGCCTTTTAAATTTGTGACTTCTAGCATAGCCAAGAGAAGATTCATCATTAACTTTCCTGTCACTGCTTTCATTTTGAGCCTTCTGGTTTTTTTTCTTTTTTCTTTCATTTACTTTTATCGAAGTCAAAATGAAACAAAACAGCTCATTATTGGTTATAGCAACTCCGAAATGTGTTCAGGGTGCTATTCAGCTGTGTGTAGAGTCATGCAACAGTGCTGAAAAACTTGCTTAGCTCTGTTTTTGGTAGATGGTGTTTTGCCCCACCTTGAGGATGCAAGGAAGTGTTTGCTAGGCACCACTGGAAAACCATATTTCAAGTTATGGTCATTAAGCAAATCAGTAGCTAGGGAACTCTGAATCTCCCAGATCTATTGAAACTGAATTCAGGGTACTCATCTTGAAAGAGAAAAGAAGTTTGTGATGTGCTTGACAAAAATGGTACAGTAATGTGACAAGCATGGAATGACCTGTCCATTGGTTTGATTTGCTGATAGTCTGCAATCTGGGTGCTTTCTGAACAGGAAATTGCATCTGTGTCAATATGTTCTGCAGACATCTTATTTGTCCAATAACTCCTGAACCCTTATAGAATTTTTCCACTCAAATGAAACTTACCAATGAGCCAAATACAGAATATCTCCTTTTTAAAGTCACTGCTTGATTTGATGCTTTCTGGTTTTTGCAACATAGGATATGCCTTTCCTAGCAAGTGGTACAGTGGGATGAAAGTGAATATGTGGAATGAAATTATTCATGCTGATGACCTGATAGCCTACGATATGCATTTGAAGGGATTTTACATCAAGCTAGCTGTAGTCTAGTTATATGCACACCTGTTAGTGGTTGACTCATTTTAGGTGGGTATATGGAGTGCATCTTTCAGTTTATTTTCCTTTTAAAGGATTCTATTTAATGTGCATTGAAGGACTTCTGTAGTGCGAACCAAAGAGGATATTTGGTTCAAGTGCTCTCCAGATCAAAACAAAGCTCTGATGTGGATTCACATTGCTAGTAAGAGTTCCCTGCTCTTCTCTCTGCTATTCCTCATCTTCCAGATCTGCCTCACAATTTCCTCAGTAATCTCGTTTCCTAGCTGAAGAGCCCTAGTTTATCAATTTCCTCCTTGTATGAAAATATTCTGTTCCTTTTAACATTTTTGTCACCTTCTTAAGTTTATTGTCTCCTTGGGAGCTGGACTGCAAAAGTCAAATCCTTCACCACTACAAGACCTTTCTGACTGCAGCAGGGTTGAACAACTGAATTTCTCTGCCCCACTTGTGGGACCCTGGAGTCAGTCTCTGGAAATGAAGGTTTATTCTCTTCTTGTTCCTTAGCTTGGTACCTGATCAGTGTGGAGTAGAAGCCTCATTCAAATAGTGGGACAAAGTGGAGGAGAAGTGGAAGGAGGCAATCGGGTAACTGGCAATTTGCGGGACTTAAGAAGTAGCAAAAATGACAAGGAGAAATTCAAGTACGTTAAACGTAAGGGAAATGGAAAGCAGAGAGCAGGGAGGTCTAAAGTCACATATTCCCTTCAGAATGTCGTAGAAAAAAACAATATTCCTCTGAAAAACATCTGTCAAACAGATCTACAAAATAGCATCCTGCTTGCACAGTTGATTCTGTTAGCTTGTGCCTATGCTAACTGCTTGCGTTGAGGCAGAGCTGAAATTGTGGGCAGAGCTCACAGGTCATCCCCACGTGTTGCTCATCAGAGAGTTGAGTCACAGAGCTATTTGTATTTTCAGAGGAAAGCAATAAAATCTTCAAACCATACCCCTTTCATAAAAGCCTGACTCAGGTGCAAGCCAAATAGAGTGTGCCCCTTTTTGGAGAGCAAGGGCCATTACCCATGACCAGTCCTTTGGCTCAGTCAGTTTCCATGTCCTTGGTGCGAGCATTCAGTCCAGGGAACTGGATTCATCTCATCTGAGGTAAAACTCCTGTACCAGATACATCATTGCAGGGGCCACAGTGCCATCTGTTTTGATTAGCTGATCCTGTTCTGTTGCTCCAATTTCCTTGTTAGCATATATGTACACTCCAAAAGCAACTGGTAATTAGCTTGAACATCCAGTGCATCTAACATTTAGTGCAGAGCTCGTTATGGTTTCACAAAGCATATGTGACATTTACTTTCCTTTGTTTGTATACAGCAAAAAAAGTGACTTTTAAAAGAGCATTAGACTCCTGTAAACAGGGTCTGGGAAGGCTCAAAAGCCACACCATCAAATGTTAGGAAATGTCAGCATTATGGCTGCAGAAGTGCCCAGCAGTCACAGCTGCAAGTCAAGTCAATTAGAGTAATATGACACATATTAAGTGTTAATGCTCTTAAAACTCAGGTGCTGCATAGCTTTAAGAAAAAAATGTATAGTCTGGATGTTTTTCCTTTCTCTTTAGTAAAGTGTTAATTGCTGTTAGTTCTCTAGCACTTTCAGAGCAGGTCTGGTGTCAGGGAAGTGAGTATATACTGTGGCATAGGCATAAACAGATAGCTCTGTGAGTTTTATCTTCTTGGTCATGGGGTAATCTATACCAAATTGCAATCAGAGAATTTGTGAATTACAGCCAAGCTACTGCAGGAGTGAGAATAGCCCTAAATAAAAACCAAGTTGTTCTGCTGTGATCATGTCTGTCCTCCTGATGGAATGGTGCACTAATGCTGTGAGGGCACTGCTGCTTAGTCATGATTTGATGTTTTTCTGCCCCACCAGACACAGACCCTACTGGCACTTCCCATCCTGAGCCTGTCATTTCTTTTTCAGTAGAAAACCACCTATTATCATGATTCCCAAAGTTTGCCTTTTGTGCCCATGTTTAAACATGTGATCTTCCTGTGGTATTTATATTCTAGCTAAGATGAGGGGAAGAAAAGAGAGAAACAGGCAAGGAGCTGATGTTCTCAGATTCTCTACTATGTCTTGATATTTTTTCCAGCACTAATATTATCTGAATTAACAGTATCATCATGTCAATTTTTCAACCTCTTTACAGATATGCCGCAGATACTGTGGAATTTTAATTTTGCCTAGCAGTGAGATTAAGCACAGCAAACTGAGCCAAGAGTGTTGGCTTGCTGTTCTCCCATTGTCTGTAATTTGCAGTTTGTATTAATGTTCCCAAGATGGACTTTGCTGTACTGGACATAAATTAAAAATATGCACACACAAATTTATCTAAGTGTTATTTGGGTCTAATGGGATTTTCGGGGGTAGTAAAATGCAGTGTATGTCAGGTTATGAAGGGGCCTTCAATGAGAATTTTTAAACAGGAAATAAAAACATAATGTGCTTTTTCAGAGAGACACTTCTAAAAAAGATGTTTAAATTAATCTTTTGTTTATGTAGTTTCAGAACAGAATTACAAATCAAATTGTTCTGAATACTTTTGTAAGTCAATTAGGAGACATCTAAATATTTTTTGTGAGGAGATGAAATTTCTCTGATCTCATTTTAATTTGCCATAGTAAATTGACTCTTTTTATTTGCTTCTGGTTTGCATAATAGTTACTTTTGCTCAAACTGTTATCATGCTCTAAAGGAGGGTTTGCAGATGGTATAACCACTTTGATTTTTTTCATGACATATTGACTGAAATGCTTTCATAAGGTAGCTTGAAGATAACATTTTGGTAAGCACACTCATGCCAAAGTATCAGGGTTTTTTTAAGATGTAAAAATCTTAATTGCTCCTTCACTGTGAATGTTCAGCTTTAATAATTAAAAAGAACCCCATGTTTTCATTTTCTGTGATTCTTCCCATTTTAACCCACTATATGAACAGATTCAACAATCCATATTGAAAGGAAAACAACTTTTTGGGAAAATACACGCTATACCCATTCATCTAATAATACATAATCCAAGTGCCAGACAGTATTGTAGCAAGATGCTATAAGAAATTAACAAGAAATACTTGGTATTTCAAGAATCACGCAAATTTTCTTGAACAACTCTTTTCTATCTTTTGGTGTTTTGTCTTGATGTGTTTCTTTATTTGTTAAAAAAATATTTGATTAAAAAAACCCTCCTGTAACGTGAAATTACCATTTAAATCTGCTTTGTTAAAGCACATGCTTTTTTAATTACACGCCTCTGTTCTTCACAGTCTCCTGACAGTTTGACTTTCACATAAATCTCAAGCCATGCCACCCCAGTTTCATCAGTGATGTCAGTCTTAAAGCCCAGCTGCTCTTCTGTCACTTTTGTTGTGTCTTTGCATGCCTCTGCAATGCACTGATTATGTTCCCACTGAAACACATCAAGAACAGCCATCTGCTTATGCAAACACAACAGGAAAACCTCTCTCATCTTCTTGTCGCTTGAAGCAATTCTACTACCATGTCTCTCCTTCCTTGTTCGTGCAAAAAAGTGAGTTGAAAAGGAACAAAATATCCCCAAGTTATTTCCTGAAAGTGTTTTCAAAGCTTGTCCATTCTTGATCCAAAGTTTTCATACTCTGAGTGTGGCCAGTCTGCCTCTCACCAGGGACTCTGCTGGCACTTGAACAGCAATTTATTATTCCCTATATACTCCCAGAGTGACTCTCTAATGTGTATGATTCTAAATCAATCCCTTCATCTTCACAACAACTGTATATGCAAAAGTTTACCAACACATCCTGGTAGAGGTGATTATACCATCCTCACCACATCATATTTTGGCTTGCATGGCCTTTTCTGATACAACCAATGCCAAAAAAATAAATAATGTACTTCAATCCTGTTGACAGAATCACCTGTATCTGTGTTTAAAATATTCTGTAGCTCTCTGGTCAGTTTGGTGAAGAACTGCTATTGTCTGAGACTGGAAACCATCCCCAAAACAGAAAATCAGGAGGTCAAGTTAGGCCCAAATGCATTGCTATTCTGGAAGAGAGTGGTACCCCAGATCTCAGGAGGTAAACCTCATTTGTTTTCAGAAAAGTGACTATGGAACTTCTAAAAAAAGTGTGTGCAGGAAGAAAGAAGTTAGAAAATTTAGATTTGAGGGAGCAGTAGGAGTAGATAGATGTCTTAGAGAAGATCCACAGAGGCTCCAGGTATCCTGCTGCCATAGAGACATCCATAGGTGTCACCACTTCAGGATACAGAATAGTGCATCCTTAGGGGCAGAACCCCTCGTTAATGGACACGTGCTCACTGTCCAAAAGTGGCACATAGAGGAGAGCAGCATTTGCTGTCACAGCACAAAATGTCCATGCAAGAGAGTTATGTGGAGAACAGAAATCTCTGTCTCAAGGAGGCCGGTGGGCAGCAGCTGCCTTTTTTTCCCCAACACTTAAAATGGAAAAAATGTACTTGTAATAGTCAGGCTATCATCTTTGATAGACAGCTAAGGTATTTTGTGGGATAGGGTATGGCAAAAGAGAAGGGCGTCTGTGAGGGTATATCCAAATTTCACCTTCTAATAAGAAGAGAAGTTCATATGTGATGAAGGAATTATCTCACTGCACAAAAAAAATATTTAAACACAAGCTTCAGCATGCAATCCGTGCAAATCTTAGAGTAATCACTGAAACTATTCTTAAAAAAAAAAACAGTGTCGTTTCAAATGCATTTTTTAATCTCTTTCTCAACATTAATCTTTCTTTCATTTTCTGTTATTTTATGTAATCAATTATATTACATCTAATTATGTGTTAAGTGTAAGTACAAGTCATCAGAGGAGTAGACCTTTTAATTACAAAATAATTATGAAGTTATTGTGGTGTAAAATTACATTCATCCTCATTAAGAATACCACATAGTGTGTGCATAAGCAAAATTTCTTTTGAAGTTCAGTATTTTCATAATTTCAAAATGTCAAGAATAATTAGTCTAAATTATATTTTTCATTTCCTTACATATACAGAATGCTTACAAAATCTCAACATGACTCTGTATAACAGTTTCATTTTGATTTCCTACCAAGCAAAAAAATCCACTTGACACAAGAATCAGAATTTTTTGCCTTTTCAAACTCTTGGGTTTATATAATTATTTTCAAAATGTTTTTCAGGAGGGTCAAGTTTGTAGCAAAATAGAAGTCTAGCTAGCACTCAAGATCATGAAGTAGTGCCTGGCAGTTATAGCATTTTATTTAGAAAACCAGTGGCATAGAGCTGCAGGACCCAGTGGAGAGCTGTGTGTTTGTTCTCTCAGCCCTGCTTTGAAATGCAGCCATTGCAGCCACGCACTGCAATTCCCAGAGCAGCTATAACTAGGGATACTCCTCAGCAGCTTCAAAGAGCAGCTCCAAACCAGCCCACCAGCAGATGGGCTTCCTGACTTGATGTGCAGAAGATCCCCAAACCCCTGCATTCACCATTTGTTTTGCTCCTACTGACTACTGTATTTCAGACCATGCTTACCGTTAACAAAGAATTTACAGGAAGTGATTAGTGTTGATGAATGTTTCCTACTCTTAATACTTTTTGCACATCCTTATTACATCTCCATTGTGGTGATTCAAGCAAATGTTTTAGTTAAAGATTTGAAAGGAAATTACTTGGATTGAAATCCCTATTTTGTAATAGGTATGAGTTTTGAAACATTTGGGGTTGTAGCTTTGTTCTAAATGTGGGAGCAGCAGGAATTGAAAGTTTAATGGTGATTGCTGTCTTAAAAATCTATAATCTAAGTAATAACTTGAAGGGTTCCAAACTGAAATACAAATGAGTAAAAAAAATAGCTGTAATAGTAATATTTTAATTGTTACACTAATTTATTTGTGATGAAAATCTCAGTTTTTGTTGATAGCAATTTTCAGAATAGTAGCCTTCAGCTATCATTTTGAAAGAACCTTTTAGCATAAACTTCAAGGAGTAATCTCAGTCTTTGACTCTTTCAGATGGAGTTAACTTGTTTGGCATATTGTGCAAAGAGATAAAGCCCCTCATTAAGGAAAATAAACCAAATTACCATATTGCTATTTCTCTGTATACCAATACAAACCTTTCATATAGGACCTAGGGCAGATTACATTATCATTTGCAGATATGAGGAGAAGAGTTGCTAACAAATTTTTGGTCACTGGAAATTAGGAGATTTTTGGTTTTTTAATGCATGTTTATGTGAATAAGTTGCCTAAAAATTATCACAATATTACTGTGGCTGAACAACTGTATTTCCAGTTTTTTGTGGCAAAGAATGAGAAATTAAATTTTCAAAAATGCCAAAGGTTCACTGAAAGAAGCTGGATAACAATCTGTCCAACACCTGAATGATGATTTCATGTATGATTATGATTATAATTGTTGTTGTCAAACATTTACTTCTGTAAAAGTAGGTATGTAGGTCAGTGAAAACTACATGACAGATTTGATCTAACCTGGGAATCACTCATGCTGTGCAAAAAAGCCCACCAGAGAGCTAAAATGAATGAATGAAGAAAAACTATTTTTTCTCTTGCTTGGCTGCCAAATAAAGAAGTATAGTGTTCCTGCATTATTGTCTTTGATATATTCGATACTCTACTGTAGACACTCTACAGTAAAAAATTTATACTCTCAACAAATGGGTTTTTTCCATTTAAGGAATCTAGACTAGTTGGGAACCTGATGTGAAGGTTGCTGGTTAACATAGTGCCAATAAGAAGGGGACAATTTTGAATAACATGTTTTTCTCTTGAGGGAAAAGCTGTTTTTTTCAGTAATCTCATAAGGGAAGTTTAAAGAACTATGAAGGAGAGAAAAAGTGAAATCAAATCCTTTAAGTGAAAAAAAAACCAACAAAACCCAAAAAAATCCCAACAAAAGTCTTCACAGTAGTTTGCTGGAGCTGTCAGTTGAGAACGGTAAAAGAAACCGATCATCTGCACTAATTATTTTGCACTGCTTGAAAAATATATCATTTGGAGGAAAAAAACCAAAATACACAAAATCAAAATAGTGAAAGATACATCTGGTACCTTGGGAAATTCTTTTTTCTGCAGAAAAAGTTGAAGATGAAGGATGTATTTTTTAATTAGCAAACACCTTTCTTGTTCTGTTTTATCTGAGCTCCTTTTTAAATTTAAGGTAATTGTATCTTTCTGAAAAGAACCCAAACCTGAAAGCTTTAATCAGTCTTTGGAAAGTAATGTGACCAGTAATGTGAAGCCTGGGTTTTTCTTACTTTAACCTGGCCTTCTGGCAGCTACCACTGGTGAGTTAAAGTGCTTATATAATTCAAATTCTGCAATTTAAGCTGAGTACTAAAATGCTACTAGTAGAATTTTCTTTTGGGTACAAAAAATGTTTTTGGTAATGAGCAATCAAGACTTTTAAGATATAAATATATTTCATATAGTTCTGTTTGTCTCTTGAGTACTTTTGAGTCTCTAATCTTGATCTTTTTGATAGTCAAAATTCTGTTACTTGACTTCTGGCAGTATCAGTATAGAAAAATGATTGGCAATGAGCTTGAATCTTTCATGGAATTACAGCTTTTTCTTTTAGTAATGAATGATAGGCACATAATAAGCAAGTATTTTTCAATGTGCTTATTATTCCCCTAATTAGACCTAAAAATTTTTAATAGTTGTAATGAGAAATTGATGATTTGGTGAACTGATTACCTTCTGCAAACAGTGCTTAATGGACCAGTTTTCCTTCAGTTTTCTGGCTCCTTCTTCTAGAAAACTTACTACTTTCAGGCTGCTTTAAAAACCTGGATGATAGAATGATAGAATGACCACAAACTTACATATGAAATTCTATTTTAATTGGAGAATTAGAGAATAGATACATATACATGGTCAATGACACACCAACACACAGGCTCACACATATTTGTATACTTCCATGCACCCCTCAAGAAACACATATTTCTGTGATCAAAGAGGAATTTAGCTTAAATCTATGATATCATCATCATGTGAAGTTGAAGACTATAATAAAGGACTGCATGCAAAGGAAATAGTACTTGTAATATCCAGTCTGGTTTGGATATTGATGAAAGCAAAATCCCCATTGTGCAGAAGAGCACTTATTGATGGGAAGAGTTAAATGACTGTGCAAATCTATTTGGTTTAGTTCAGCATCCCCAAAGCAGGAAGATGCATGTAGAGAAACTCTTGGAAAAATTAGAAATAAAGTAAAATCATTAACATTACAGTGTCCTAAATCCCTGAAATCCATCTGAGGCACTGAGAATTGAGATGTACTGTACAGTTCAAAGATGCTATAAAGTTTGAACACCATTAGCTCAACTTCTGCCAAACACCCCCAAAGCCTAAGATTCCTCCTCTGCTTGTAACTATTAGTGTGGCAGACAATAATGTTCCATAAATAAGGACTGTTCTTTTGCAATGGGGAAATAGTTGCATAGTACAATATCTTTATTAACTACATTTTTTAAAAGCTGAAAACACTGTGTAAGATCTCTTCATAGACCAGTCCAGGTTATGCGTGGAGCTCATGATGAAAACTAGATGGGAATTTCCTGACTATAAATCAAAACAATAAATCAAGTTGAAGTCTGCTGCGTTTGTGTCAGTGGAGTATATACACATCAGAGGTAGAGAACCATCCATGTAAAAATGCATTTGAGACTGCCTACACATTTCTTTTGGCTTCTCCTTGATCTCTTCATCCCACAAGTGGTGTGAGTGTTAAAACAACAACAATTTAGTGTCTAAGTAACAACAGTAAATATGCAACTTTGTGGAATTCTGAAGAGTGGAGATCAGAGTAGAAAGCTCCCAACTAAACTTCAGTTCTTCTATTTCTGGACCAATGTCCCTTGTTCAAAGCATGAACAAAGCATATTGGAGAAGCATTAGCTGTCTACAGGTCTAACCAACAAATAGGGAGAGTCCTCTTTTGGAGACAGACACTGATTCTGCAAGAATAAGGACATCACTGATAGTGATGTTTTTGACAATGCTGCTTCTTCACTGTTTTAATTGCTCCTGCTGGCTATTTCACTGCCATTCATAAAAGGCTATGTTTATTTTCTTTATTTGTAACTTCTTCTCTACTGTGATTAAAAAAAATGTCTCTGAGTTGATAACTTACACCCTTCAATACTCTGGAAGCAAGAAAGAGAAAGTTGTCGATACCTGATACTTGCAGGCAAGTAGAAAGTACTTCTTGGATTTAGGAACATATGCTGGTTTTGTCTGGAGTAGAGCTAATTTTCATCACCATGGCTGGTATAGGATTTATTGTTGCTGAACACAGTGTTGATAATGTAGAGATGTTTTTGCTATTGCTGAGTAGGGGTTACACAGAGCCAAAGCCTTTTCTGATTTTCTTAGTGCCAGACTGTTGTGTTTGTGGGGGTGCTGGGGAGGTTGGGAGGAGATACAGCCAGGACAGGTGACCCAAACTGACCAAAAGGATATTCCAGACCATAGGACATCATGATCAGTACATAAAGTAGGGGGAAGAACGAAGAATGGGAAGCATTTGGAGTGATGGAATTTTGTCTTCCCATGTTACAGGTGATGGCGCCCTGCTTTTTTGGAGCAAATAAATTCCTTGTTTTTCTTTACTTGCCTACGTGGCTTTTGTTTTCCTATTTAACTGTCTTTATCTCAAGCCATGAGTTCACTTGCTTTTACCCTTCCTGTTGTTTCCCTGGTCCCACTGGTGGAGGAGCAAACAAGCAGCTGTGCAGGGCTTGGATGCTTCCTAGGGTTAAACCGTGACGAGAGGTTACTAAAGTATTTCTCTTGATAAAAAAAAAAAAAAAAAAGAGAATTTTGATGGACTAATCTCAACTGACATGGCCATTATGATGTTCTGGAGAACAGTATAAATCTCATTTTTTTCAAGAAAATATATTTGTAGATTCATAATGAAATAGAAAATAATCTGAGGGATCTGTTAAAGGTGTAGATGAAGCTTAATATGGTAATCATACATGTATATTCTGCAGCCCTATGAGGGACCAAGAAGGAAAGCATTGTTCAAATGTAGCTCTGAGAGGGGAATTTTCAGTTTGTCTTGTTTTTTTTCTTACATGTACTTAGAACTGGGTCAGGAAGAGAAAACAGTATTTTACAATTTTTAATAATTTTTATTTCTAATGCCTTCATATGAACCTAATGGCACTGTTTACTGGTGAGTTCTATATGCAATACAAGATTGTTTACTGGTGAGTTCTATAGGCGACACAAAGTGCCAGATAGACCAGATAGATGATTCAACTTCTAAGCCTGTGGAACATTCTCTTTTACCTGAATAATCGAAGCACAAACCTGAGAGATATAAAAATGTGCTTTCTATATTTATGCCACATAAAAGGTCACTTTTTTCTTAGTTGACTTTTAAAGACAAGTAGAAGTGTGCTTTATAAAGAGAAAATACCGTATGGCAAAAAAGTATTGCAGGTTCCCAGAGACTGTTTTTGCAGTAAAATAAATATTTTATTCTGTAATAACCAGTACCGCTTCACAGCATATGTACTAAAACGTGAAAAATCACAGTTTACTATATTATCCAAAGAACTTTTTTCCCTCATCCAGTGGAGATTGTTCAAAACTCTTTTATCAGATATGTCATGATTTCTTTGTAACTAATAATTAATTAATGATCAGGAACGACACTGTTTCACAATACCTTTGGCTAACATGAATGGTGTTTTATTTCTTGGCAGGCAGAGGAAAGGAAGGTTTTAAATGTAACTGATAGCTAAAGAGAAGTAGTTTTAGAATGTGTATATGAGTTTTAATTTTTAAGTAATGTTGCAGTAATCTTAATATTTCACAACTTTTTAAAGAAAAGTCCTAAATATTTGAAAGTTATTTATACAATTAGTCATACATTTTCAGAATATTCTGTAAAAAAAAAGTCCCTCAGTCACTTTGTTTTGTGGCTGTAAAGCTCCATCATCAACCCTCAAATCAAAGTCCTAATCTATAACACCAGAGGGCCGTTGTTGTTGGGATATTACAAATTTGTGGATAAGAGCATTTAATTTTCAATCAAGTGCAATGTGCAGACTGCTCTGCACTGATCTCCCATAAGATAGTTTAATATAAAATAATACAGTTTTAGTTCTATATTTAAACAATATTAACAGTGAGATGTACTTACAAACAATGAGGTAGACTTTTAATATATCATCATGCATATTATTTCAAAACAGGCCTAAAAAATTAAGTGTTCATGGGGTCTGTGTAATACTCTCAGTGAACATCTGTAATTTACCATATTTTACATAAAGTAAGATGAAATTGTTAAGCTTTTTAAAATAAAATAAGATGTTCAATGGAAAAGAAATGGCCATATACTAATAAATTACAAAATATAAATAATTTCAAATTGTTCACAAAAGTTGCTGTAAGTTACCCTGCAACTCTTATTTTTGATGTTGGGAGTTAGTGCCAAAGTGCCATTGACGTAATGGAAGCAAAGTTGGCATCACATCTGTTAAAGAAATGCTAGCTAAAATAAATTAAACAATATTAGGAGATCTGACTTGGGAGTAGTGTTGCACCAAGCAGGAGAAATTTTCCTATTAAAAATAAAAAGTCAAGGCAAACACAAAAATTTTGGGGGTTATGTAACATCAAAGAGGGAGCCTGTGAAACTGTCTTAACTGACTTATTTAAATTTCTAACTTAACAAACTAAATTTCAAAAATTTATTTATAGTGAACCTTATAGCAGATGAGTCAAGACAAAATATTACTCTCAATTTTTATGACTATCCAAATATAATTTCACTTAGGTCTCAAGAAAGGTTTTTTTTATTTTTCCATTGGATTAGCACACAGTAAATAGCATTTACCTTAAATTTATTTATTTAGGAGGAATGACTTCTTTAGCCTTTTCCCATGTGTCTTGCTTTCTTTTCAGCATAGTCATTTATACAATTTATCCTGTATTGTCAAAACACTGAGCACATTCTTCAAGACCAAAACTTAAACATTTCAGTAGAGTGCTGTTTATTGCCACAAAGACATTTGCCTTATGGTGTTGTCTCTTTTCTTTTTTGTCATCTAATGAATAAACAAGTTTTTGGTCTTCACTGTTTCTTTCTGCATTGTTAGATGATGAGCCAGCTATGCACCACTGTGTCTAGGAAATGCCAACAATTTACCACTGATAGAGCTTTCTGTTCTTCTGGGAATATCCAGGTTTGTATGTAAACACTTATGAACTGAAAGCAGAACATGTGTAGGTTTCTCTCAGCTGCCAGTTACTTTGCATCTGTAGTGCAAATTTGCTCACATTTGATTTTTGACACTTGTGATTCTGTATTCTTGCTATGCCAATGTAAATAAATACATGAACAATCACCTAATTCCTTGGAAAGAGCAAATTCTCAGAAAAAAAATTTCCTCATTTCTGTTTAACTCTGAAAACAAGTCCTGATTTTTCTGCTATACTTTATATCAAGGTTAACACAAATGAAAAAATGTTGCCTTGCTTCAAGGTTTTTTACAGAGCTGGTTGTCAAAATGACAACACAAACGTATTTTTTTTTCTGCAGTGACTGAGACATAATTTAATAGTTAGACAGTAACTGATGATCTAGCATGATTCCCAACCCAGGAAAAGAATGTCAAGGAAGCTTTGGGAACTTCCTAAACTGTGTTGGGTTCCCCACAGTACTCTTGCACTACTCTTGGAGAGATGCTTTCTCCTAACTAGCAAGACTTGCATGTGTTGGAGTGTTTATTGATTTAGAGTGTTCACACAGAAAAAATGTAATCAAGTACCTACAAATTGCATGGGCTCACAAACCATCATGGAATTAAATCATAACTCAAGTGCTGCATATTCAAGCTGGGCAATATAGGTTTCTTTTTAGATATGTTTTAAGAGAACATAGTCTCACTTTAGCTTCCTTGCTGATAGCCTGTTTTTTGTTTTAAAAGTTTTATTTCAGTGTGTTTAGATGCTCTGTTTCCCTACCCTACCATTTATTTCTTCCTGAATGCTTAGTAAAGTCCTCCTTCCAGTGAAGGAATTTGCAGTAAATACTAAGTAAATATACTTTATTGTAATGCATTTAAGTGCCTGAAGGAAATTATATTGAAAAATCATGTGGGTTTTTGGTTTTTATTTTACAATTAAAATCATTTTAATACACATATCAATGCACTGCAAACTGAAAATACCTTCAACATTCTAATTTTTTAAAAAAAATTAACTTTGGACCAGTATTAGTTGTACTTTCTTGCAGTTTTATTCTTGACAAAAATGCTTTGATATGAATCTTCACACTTTGCTCTGGGAAGATGCAAGTCCTTATAGATATAAGTTTATTGTTTAAGACACTATTTCCAAAAAAAGCCAACTAATCTTTTATCTAAACACTTCTGAGAATTACCTGTCAATTAAATTGAAATCATGCAGATCCTCTAATGTGCAGTGGATATAAAACTTTAGGTTGACAATATGTGAAAACTTCTTTGCAAGTATGATGCACTCTTTTGTTTCAAGGACAGTGAGATAAAACAAAAACAATACAATAATTTTCAACATCAAAACAAGTTTCTGAATATTTATGAGACACATAACATGGATAGAGGTGAGCCCAGTAGACTACCACTTTAATAGACAGCTCATTTTAGTCAGATGTAAAAAAGTATAAAAAGAATTGAAAATGTTCAAATCTCCCTATTATTTAAATGTGTTGCTTAGAATGAATTGCAGACCAGTCCCAAGTGAGTATACAAACTGTTGGCTGTTTTCTGAAAGAAAACTGGAAACAGTACTATGAGCCAGAAAGGCAGTTTTTCCAAGGTGGCATAAGAAGAAAAATGCATGTGGAAAATATTTGTGCAGAATGGGTTTCATAAAGTTGCAGATCTTCAAAACTGGTAAGAGAAAAAGGTTTTCAATCTTGCAGGTCTTTCAGGTTTTCCAATGAGTCCTACCAATCATTGTATCTGAAGTCTGTTCTACAGAATTGAACTGACCAGAAAACACTTTTCTTTCTATTTTCATTAAATATTACTCAGTAAAAAAAAGTTAGCACACTGAGAAAAAAAATACTACTTTATTTTCACCCATCAATTCTTGGTGAAACTTAAAAGCATTTAAATTTATTTTGTGAGTGAAGCATCCTAGGCAGCATTGTGCTCTGAATGTTTCTGCAGCAATGTAGTACCAGAAAGCATCTAAATCTTTGGATCATGTTAAGACACTGTCATTACCATGGAGTGACAATGAAAACTCCTCTCTTTATTTTAATTTCTTACAGGCATTAGATTATTATCAAGGAAAAGCAATTGTAGTTTGCAGCAGTGCTTAAGTGTATTATTTTAAAATACTGTATGATGAACTGTAGCGTTTTTACCCAAAGCTTTTATGAAGACCTAGTTGCTTCAACTGTAATTTAACAGCTCACTTGCTTGGGGGATATGTGGAAATACATTTGGGGTTTTTTTGAGTATCTGTCTAAAATAGAGCTTTTATTCATATTTGTAAAGTTTCAGCTTGCTGAAATTTTTACCAAACTACCATTAGGTAACTTACAATTTCAAAACACTAATCGTCCTTGAACTTAGCCCATGTGGCAGATTTCAGTGAGACTGAATAGTCAGTTTTGAAGATTGAAGGCGTATGTATGTGGGACAATATGATTAAGGAAGACTCTATATAAAGATTTTATTGTATTTTTGAAGTTCTGTATATTTGGTTCTGTTATTGTGGTACACTGATAAATAACAATACAGATCTGAATGTGCAACTGAGGGCCCAGGCATCAGTCAGTAAAGTCAAAATATCTGAATGAGATTGTTTAAATGTTCTTGAAATCTGGCATGCTACAGATTACATCTAGAAAAACATCACCACATTTTTTACTTTTCATTGTTTCAAAAAAAAGGCTGAATTTTGTATGAAGTGTTATCTGCTAGCTCTTTTTCAATGATTTCACTTCTCTTTTTCACACTCATATGTCTGATTTGTCACCCATATGCAGCTACACAAGCTTGCTGTTACCCTCTTTTGGCTGTGTTTTGGCATGAAAAAAAATGCTAATTGACATAACCTCTTAAAAGTTGCTGTAGAAGCAAGGGTTCTGTTGAAAAATACCAATGTATTGCATTCACAGCAAAGCTGTGTGATATTGAGCAAAATCTTTAAAGCTTAACTACCAGCTACAGTGTGTTTGTGGATGTGGATGTTGCAGAGTGAACCTGCAGGAAGGACAACTGTCACTTCCTGGAGATCTCCAGCTGTAAAAAGCTTCTTTAAGATCCAAACCCTTCATCCTGACACTAGATTGTACTTTCTTAAGAACCATGTCTGAATTGGGAAGAGGTAGAAGACCAGGATATGTTCTGCTTGCCTGCCTGGCTTAACCAGAAAACTGCTAGCCAAATGTGCAGTCCCAAAGCATGTGGCACAGTCAAGCTCATACTCACGTTCCTCTCCCTCTTTTGGAGCAGAAGCTGCCTACTTATCCCACACTTCATATTCCTTAACCTTCATTCTTCTGTGCTCCCATAAGAGGGTAATGCTGTGGCATTATTGGTGCGTTTATTCAGGTGACATTGTTTCAGTTCAAAGTATCTGAAATAATGGGAGGTTTTGTTC
Source organism: Setophaga petechia (assembly GCA_024362935.1). NCBI lineage: Eukaryota > Metazoa > Chordata > Aves > Passeriformes > Parulidae > Setophaga > Setophaga petechia. Next base: position 4,134,083 of record JANCRA010000029.1, read on the forward strand.
TGTCTAAATAATTAGTGTGATTTGCTTTTATATTCTGTTTTACTTGAGAGCTTATGAAAATTAAAATAGCAATGATATGGTTCTTTCTGGACAAATGTTACATTATTTATACCCTCATTATTAATATACTTTGACTGTCTCTCTCTTTTCATTTCCCTTTCTTTCAGTCCCCGTTTCCTTCTCATACTTCAATAGCACTAGACCTTTTTTTGACAATTTAATTACACTATCCAAAATCAAACTGAGACAATCTAAGGATTGCAGTCCAATCCTTTGTGAGCCTCATAGTTATGCAAACTTACACATTAAGTGAGTAAGTAAAGAAAATATTACAAGTTTGACTGCATTTTTTTTAGAAGATTGTGGAAACATTCAGACTTGCAGAATGGCAATTTAGGTAGATCAGAACTGAAGATTATATTAGCTTGACCCTGTGAAAAAAAATGGGTGAACTTTGTTCATTTCTGAGCAGCAGAAATAAAGCGCAAAAATGATCATGCCATGCTACGGGAACATTTAATAAAGTAAGGTGTAGTCACCTGGGGAACGTCATGATACTTTTGTATTTCTTTGATCCATCACACTTTCACCGGTGTGGATGTCATTCCCTGTAGTACTTCTACTTTTCATCTAATTAATCTGTTCTGATGATATAGCCCCTTGTAAAGGATATTCTGCCACATTCAGAGACCTAAATTTTCTCATAAAATAACTGACACAATTTCAGTTTGATCATTTTGTATTTTGAGTGTGTCTTGTCAAACAAGTCTTAGATGCTATCTCAACTCTGAGTGATGTTTCAAATTAGCATTAAATCACTGCTTGCTGCTTCTCTTTGCAGTCTGTACTCACAGATCTGCAGCTTGACATGAAGTATGCAGCATCTACCTTTAAAAATGCAGGGAGCTCAGTTCTTATCTTCACTCTAGAATTCATTCCTGAAGGAGACAGATTGGTTAAAGCTTTGAACTTTTTTTTATTACTTATTTCATCTTCATAGATCTACTATATCGCAAACCAACTTAGAATTATTGTGGGACCTTACAAGATTCTGTCTCTAGCATATGCGCCCTTATTAAGTCTTTATTATTATATGGCTACCATTTTTTAATCTCTTAAACAGAATTTTATGTTAGTAGTAACAGTAATAATAGTTTCTGATTGTTATAGGGACTTCAGCAGGAAGTTGGTCGCACAGGATTTCTAGTTTCTTGCTCTGGAAGCTCTTGAGTATTGCTTGAATGAAGAAGACAGTGAAGGTGCTTAATTTGCTGTTTTCTTACATATCTTAGATATCAATACATTAAGGTTGTCTTGACTGAATTAATCATCTGATTATGAGTAAGTAGTCACACAATTGTATGTTCTAATAGGCAAAAGTTTCACCTAGGACTATAATCATTTGATAGGTGAGTCATACTACTTCACTGTATACCAAATACAACTTTAACTATAAGCAAGCATGTTTGATTCATTTTAGATCATCTGTGCCCAAATCATGAGTGTGGAGCTCATGATCATACCCAAATTGTCCTGTATTTCTGTAGCTGTATAAAAGGAAAATCAATAATTAGATAATCAATAAATGATGAGTAATAATGCAATTATAAATTTAAACTCCAAATATCAATAAAATACATTTTTCAGCAGCTTGTCCTAATGAATTTTAATGCTGGCAGCTTATATGGATAAAGGACTTCAGGTGTGCAAGTTATCACATACAGGTTAGTGTTACTTTGAGATGCAAAAATTATTGCAGAATTTATTACTGTCATCATCATCATCCTCATTTAAGAGTTTATGTTGGATGTTGTGGGTAGCTTTCATTTTTTTAGGAAGTAATGTGATCTTGTGGTAGTTACTTTAAGAGTTGTCAGATACTAGTGAATTATTAAATGACAGCAAGGAGTAGCCTAGATAGCTGTTTTGTGACTTGTTTTTAATTAGTTTTTGTGTAGTTTTAGGACTTGGTCTGAGACTATGCAGCATTAATTTTGTATGACAACTCCATTAAGATAGAATTTAACTTTGTGTTGAGTTTGCATGGCCAGGTTTTGGCAGCAGGGGTGCTCCAGGGATGGTTTCTGTGAGAAGCTGCCAGAAGCTTCCCCCACGTCCGGCAGAGAAAATGGCAGCCGGCTCCAGGACAGCTCTGCTGGCAAAGGCCAAGTCAGTCAGGAATGGTGGTAGCACCTCTGTGATAGCATGTTAAACAATGGGGAAGAAAAGTTGTTGTGCAGTTGTAATGGGTGCCAGAGAATAGCAGGGTGGGAACATGCGCCAGGAAAAACTCTGCAGACACCAAGGTCAGTGCAGAAGGAGGAGCAGGGGGTGCTCCAGGCATCAGGGCTGAGATTCCCCTGCAGTCTGTGGTGCAGACCATGGTTAGGCAGCTGCGTCCCTGCAGCCCATGGAGGTCCACGGGGATACAGAGATCTACCCTCAGTTCCTGGAGGAGACCCATGTGGAATGCCCAAAAGATGCCCAAAAGAAGGCTGTCAGCCTGTGGGAGGTCCATGATGGAGCAGGATCCTGGCAGGGATCTCTGGACCCATCTCCTTGCACTTCTGTGGGGAGGAGGTAGAGCTGGGAAGGAGGGCGAGGGTAGGGGAAGGTGTTTTTAAGATATATTTTACTTCTCATTAGCCTTCTCTGATTTTGTTAGTGATAAATTCAGTTAATACCCCCAAGCTGAGTCTGTTTTGCCCATATTGGCAGTCAGTGAGTCCTGTCCTTATTTCAACTCATAAACTCTCCCTTGTCCACTTGCAGAGAGGAGTAGTAGAGCAGCTTTGGTGGGTGTCTGGCATCCAGCCAGGGTCAATCCACCACAGCTCTGGATACTTTGCAACCATATTGTGAGGAAGGCTAAATCTATTTGAATGTGCTATATAGATTTTAAGAAGCACTCTGTTCTGTGGAAGGGGATTTAGAGTGTTCCTAAAGTGATGTTAAAAGAATGCTAGTAGTAATCTGATTCTCCCTTTAGGACATTAATCTTTTAACAGTAGTATCAGCTAAGATTGGCATTGATAATTCAATCACTGAAGTAGTTGAATTTGCATTTGGCAGAAAATGGTTGGAAACATTTGCAACAAGTGCTCAAAACTGCTCTTGCAGTTGAGCAACTGCTGTCGCTGAATGGGCGTAGAAAATAGCCAGAAACTTTGAAAGAATATTCATTAAACACAGTACTCATTAGGCAATTTGTGAGCTGCACCACGTTAATTACACTGCTTAGAAATTGCCTTGAAATAGGGGCATTTTTCCTTAGAAATCAGTAGACAATAAAAAGAATTAGAAAAGTTTGGTATTTTCTGTTTAATCAAGATGTAAAGGATTTCCTTTTCCTTTTTTGCACATGGCTTTTAGTGAAGTTAATAGCACCTGCATTATATTATTCCTCATTATAAACCTATAAATCTCCTTCAGAAACATAAAATGCTGTGAAACCTGTCAACTGGTAGTATATTGTATTTATTAGGATCATGAATCCCTAATTTGTAATTTAGAAAAGTGCCAGCTCAGTGAAGAGGTTATTTACTGGCAGATGTGTATATTTTGTATATGACTTTTTCATAAACCATTCTGGCTTGTTTGCTGATGACTTCTTTTGCTGAATGTGATTTGTTGCCTTATCTCATAAGCCTCTATGAGCAGACTGATCTTGATATACTTTTTTGCACAGACGCAGCCAAACCACTCCAGTTTTTCAGAGAATGGCTTTCAACAGTTTCACAAGAAGAAAAAAAATCTTTTTGTCACTCTGTGCTTTTAATTGCATGTACAGTGTTGTGCAAATGTTCATAATTTGTCCATACTATTTCTAGTTTGATTGTGTAAATCATGATTGTGTAAATCACCATTTCAGAGGAAAGCTCCATTTCCTGGGTCTCCTTACTGCCCATGAAAGAAACCATGAAAGAGAGACTTTGCAGGTTGATGTTCAATTGTGACAGAGTTCTGTAGTAACTTAAAGCACATGTAGAAATCACAGTGAGTGGAGATCTTCTTTTAGATGGTTTGCACATTTTACCACGTAAGTGGTTTTTTTTCTCCTTGGTAATTGTAGACATTACCTTTACTTGCCGACATTTACTCTGTGAAGGCCAGGAAAGACAGTTTGACGTTTTTTCATCTATAGTTTACAAGATGTATTTCTAAACTGAAACTTGTCAGTCATCTTTTATGACTCTATTTGTGATATACAAGGAAAATACATTATATATTACTTACTTTTGATAATCAATGCAGACAGTGATAAGGAAAAGGATAATGTGTGTTTTATCAGGTCATTTTCTATTTTAAATAATTGTAAGGACAGTAAAAAATACTATTGCTGAAATGTCAACTTTATTGACTTTAGAAATTACTAGTAACTAATATTTACAGAATAATATATTGTCTAGAACTATTTTCTTCTTTACAATTTTTTTTGCCAAGGTGAAAAAACCCAAAATATTTCAGGCCCAAGATTTTAGACATATATTGGTCCAACAGAGTGCCAAAAAGTGCTGTAATGTATTTACTACTGCTGATGTTGAGCCCAGGGTTGAAATATAGTTCATAGTTAATAAAAAAAAAAATCCAAAATATTGCTCTTTCCTAAATATACATGATTCATATTGGAATACTGTGCATGTGGACCTAGCTTTTATTTTAGAGATTTATTCTTGCTGTTTGTGGAGATTTCTATAGATAATCACAGTCACTCCCTATTTGGGGTGCAAATAAGCACCACTTTTGCCCCGATGCACAATCACAGAGCCCCTTGGCAGGGCCACAGGGCTCTCTCCAAAGAGGCAGAGAAGGGAAGAAGAGAGTAAAGGAAGGCAAATTCAAATGGTTTAACCCAGGGCACCCAGGGAAGGCAATGGGCCCTTCCACAGGGAATGAGAAATCCTTACATCTAGAACTTCAGAGATAATACCAAAACCTGGAATCATCATATCTACATCTGCAATGCTGGCTTGCATGTGTTTATGAATTTTTATAGCTGTTTTTAACAGTTTTTGGGACAAGGTGGGCAGTCATTTGAGGTTTGTACAGACATCCTCAGAGATTTCCTTACATTTTTGCCTGTCATTACTGTTATACCTTAATTTGGCTCCATCCATGCAGCATAGGACAGGGAATACTTTATTCTGAGTAGCTTCTGAGAGAAGGAGCTAAGACAGCAATGTACTCAAGGTTATCTGAATTCAGAGAGATGCCTCAGATTCCTATTTATACTAAAGGCAAAAAGCACAAAGCACTTTGACATAGTGTTTGCCAACTTTCTTTCTGGCTCAATCTGCAATAGATCTGCAAAGAGTTTTCTCCAAGAGACAAGTACTCACTTTGGATAGTATCTGTCCGTGTTATGTCAGCCAAAGTATACAGAGTAAATAGTAACAAAGAGTGCCAAGTATTCTTTATAGGAAAAATCCTATTTAATCATAATGAAGAAGAATTATTAAAGTTCTTCAAGGAAAATATGATGCCTGTCATATCCTGAAGATGATGTTCTTTCAATAAATATTTTTTTTTAAAAAGTTTGGTTGTTATTTCAGGAGTTTTGGGTTTCTTAAAGTGTGGCTTATAAAATAACCACAAATTAACGGGAGGCTGGTCACTGATGTAAGGTGCCAGTCAAAAGCTGTGATTATACTAAAGAAATGGGCCCCCAAAAAAAGTACATTAAGAGAGAAAAGTAATTCTCTAAAGGACTGATAGAAAAAGTATGGCTTATTACTTTATTCTTCTATATTTAAATGCTTTGATTAAATCTGTAAAAGTGCACCGAAGACTTTTAATTTACACAGTCAAAAATGTCCATTCAGAAATGTGATTACATAAGAAAAGACTTCAGACACCTAAAGGGATTTCCTTTCAAGCTGAGCTTTAATCATAAAGGTCAAGCCTTTAACATTAAAACACTTGAAGAGCAAGAAACATTCAGTTATTGATTTTGAAGACCCTGACCCATGCCAAGTATCACAGTCCATAGAGGGTATTGATAGAAGTACAATAAAAAAGAAGCTAAAAAGAAATTGCTCTGACTGGTTTTGTGTCTAAATGCAGGCAGGAAAAAACAAAACATAATCAAACCAAAACAATAACTCCCACATGAACAAAAAACAAAATACCCACTCTGTAGGGCTAACAATAGATTAGATCTCAAACACTATTGGGAATAGTGGGAAAGGGAAATTTTTGTGGCTGACTACTATCCTCTAAAAAGCTTTCTTTTTCTTTTTGACAGTGATTAGTGTGGCTGGATGATATTATGACAACATATTTTCTGTTAATTAGAGTGAGCTTAAATTTTTTTCAGAGCAAACAGTGTTCTGCTGGAAAATATTGATTGAAAAAAACACTATGATGTAGCAAACAGGTTTTTCTATTACACTGCCTACATTCTCAGGCTTGCAGCCTCAGCAGTGCAGACGCACCTGCCCTGTATCCTCCTTCAAGCTGGGAAACCACTTAAAGTCAAGGACAATGTCATGCCTGCTCTGCCAGCACCTCTGAAGCTTCTCTCATTCATTGTTAGAAATATAGAATCGTTATGTTGGAAAAGACCGTAAAGAGAGCAGTTGATAGCACTGCCAAGGCCACTAAAATCCATGTCCCTAAGAGCCACACCTGCATATCTTTTAAATATCTCCAGGAATGGCAATTCAAGCATTTCCAGGGACAGCCTACAGGGCTTGACAACACTTTCCATGAAGAAATTTTTCCTAATATCCATCTAAACCTACCCTGGCACAACTTAAGGCCGTTTCCTCTTGTCCTGATACTTGTTACCTAGGAGAAGGCACCAACCTCCACTTTGTTATACCCTCCTTTCAGGCAATTGTAGAGACTCTACCCTGAGCCTCCTTTTCTGCAGTCAAAACATCCCCAGCTCCCTCAGCCCCTCATAGGATTTGTGCTTTAGACTTTTCACCAGTTCCATTCCCCTTCTCTGGACATGCTCTAGGATCTCAAAGTCTTTCTTGCAGTGAGGGGCCCAGGACTGGACACAGGACTCAAGGTGTGGCCTCACCAGGGCTGACTACAAGTGGACAATCCATGCCCTGGTCCTGATGGCCACACTATTGCTGATATAGGCCAGGATGCCATTGGCCTTTTTGGCCATCTGGACACTCACTGGCTCATGTTCATCTGACTGTTGACCAGCACCCCCAGGTCCCTTTCCAATGGGCAGCTCTTTGGCCACTCTGCCCCATTCTGTAGCAGTGAGTGGGGCTGCTGGGAGCCAGGTGCAGGAACTTTGCATTGTTGATCCTCATACCCTTGGCCTTTCCCATCCATCCAGCCTGTCCAGATCCCACTCTAGAGCAGAGGGATCCTAAAGTCAAACAAAGCAACAGTCCTTTATGTTGAGATCTTTGTATGAAAATGGGCTAAGAAATTAGCTCAAGCCCTCACGCAAAATTTTTAGGTGCATAAAAGGGGATTTTTCCTTTATGTCTGCAAGCTCCTCTAACCATATGTATCAGTGGCTAGGTCCTTTTTATTGAGGGATATAGCTATAGCCCTTGGATACACATAGAAAGAGACAGAAACTGGATAACTTGACCTGAACCCGCAGCTAAGAGGATTTCTATCTCCTGTAATGTGGAAACCTCAGAGGTTATGAAAATTAGCAAGCTCTAAGACAGCACTGGGCCTGTAACAGGAAAGAAACCATGTAGTCCATGCTCAGGAACTCTTCAAAACTTTCCAAATTCTGCTGAAGAGTGACACACTGTTTTCTGAACCACCTTCAGTCCAAACCCATCCCAGACAACTTTAGTTGCACACACACCAGCTGCCTCCCTCTTCAGAGGATGCCCGTGAGTCTAGCTTGTCTGAAAGATAGGAGGACCTGGACACCCCCACCCAGGTTCTACAACATGTGACAGAAGTTATTGAAACTGAGAATCTGAAAGCAGCAATGAGCAGGATTTCAAGAATGTCAGGCTTCACTGCTGAACCCTGAGATTCCTAAGGATATATAATTTATTGAAAATGTTTCAGAATTTCTTGCATATTCATAAAACATTTGCCTGTCCATGGTTTTAATAATATAGAATTTCTAATTGCATTATACAGTGACAATATTCAGTGAGAAACCTTTGTTTCATATTGATAATTAGAATCTTTGTAATTCAGAGTATCTCTATGAATGCTTTAACACATAGTTATTTTCAGTTCCATGAAGTTAAATTTGTCACGTAAGTGAAAAAACAGTCTGAAAGTAATTATTCAAAAGGGGAAAAAAAATCTTTCATGAGAGGACTTCCCTCTGGTACAATCTCAGTGGATATCTGTACTGTATTTCTTCCTCCTGTGTCAGCTGGTATCCTGTTATTGAAGGAGACTCATTTCAGCAGTGTTGATTTTCATCAGAGTGAGCAGAAATGGTCTGAATTCCTTACTTGCATAAGATTTACTGTGGGAAGTCATAGGACATTCTCTTCTGCAGCTTCAGGAAAGACTTAGATACTTATTTCTGTAGTTCTGAGACTCTCCCACCTGGAGGTGAGGCCACATGCAGAAAAAGGCACCCACCTACTGAAGAAGAATCTTCTTCTACTTGTCTGATCAGGAGGAGCATCTGGGGGAAGATTTTCATGTTTCTGCCTCTTCCCAAGACCCCTGGGAGTCAAGGCTCCCAGAGTCACTAGAGAGCATGTCCAACTAGGACCAATGAGCTATGAGGCTAAACAATAGATGGTTATCATCAGTGATAATCACCTGATAACTCTCAGGTGTTCATGCAGTCATCATTTAGGTCAGGAATTAGCTGATTTTCCTTGTTTATTCTTTGCCACCCTCCAGTTTGTCACGTTTTTCCTGTAGGGTTTTACGCCTTCCCATGTAAGTAGTTTTCTTCTTGACTCTCCCACAATTCTGTCTGTGCCTTGCTTCCAGAACCTTATTTGGCTTTAGCAGGGACCTCTCACATTGTAACACCAATTGGATCTGCAGAACCAAGCTGGGGACAAGTCAACTTGCGCCAAGTTTGGCTCACAGACCACAGAACTCCTGCATGGGGTAACAGGACATTATTTTTTGCAGCATTTGGCCTCTCATCTACTGAGTGATTTCTCTGGCCATTATACATGTTGATGTATTCTTAGCATGCTTCTCTGGGGGAAAACAGAAAAAAATAATGTTTCCCCCCCTCCTTTATTCAGTCAAAGACACACAAACTTGGAGAAAGTGCTTTGCTTCTTGCCTTACAACTTTTGTCACAGTAAGGTTAATACTTAGGAACTGGTAGAGCCATTTTGCTTTTCACAGTGGTTGGCTCCAAACAGAAATTAAAGGACAAACGCCAGCATTTCTGGCCCTAAATTTCATGGGTAGACCTTGATCAGTATGATAACAGGACTCTCAGACCTTTACAAATTGTAGCCTCCCTTTTTGTCCTGTCTTTTTCCTGAAGGAGTTAAGAAAGAGATTAGGCTGAAAAATATTTCAATAAAGAGTTTATGGCAGAGGCATCAGAGTCTTAACCACTGGTGTATCCATTACAGCCTATGACTTATGACCAACGCAACTTTATCATGTTAGTCTTCCTGAGCTGTTTCTGCGACTGGCATTGCAGGAAAGCATGTCATTATTAATCAGAAGACGAAAATGTAGATTAATCTGCTTAATGGTAGCACAAAAAGGTTTCACTGGGCTGATTGAAGGCATCAATATAAGAGAATAAGAAGAGAGCACTTTGATTAATGACTCTTAAACAGTTGTCGTTAAGTTTAGTATTTTAGATACATGGATTTTATGCATGACAATGCAGTGATTAGCAAGGGATCTGCACAGCTTTAAAATACACTTGACAATTCAGTCAAATGTCTGCATGACTGTATCCCATTCAGCTTTAACCTTTGATGTATGCATATTAGTAATGGTATAACTGTCTTAAGGACTGGTTTGGGTCGTGCAGCATACTCAGTCCCAGGAAGCAAAGTTCAGCACTATTTCAGGGGGTATGTGGCCTAAGTGGTGTAAATCTGTCTCTGATACACCATGTGCTACAATCACATCTTTGGATTTCAGTTTTACATGAAGAAGGTTGATTAAAATCTTTATAAATACATGAATGTGTACAATCTCATCCTGCTACCTTAGTCATTAAATTGTTCTGAGGGCTGATTAAATTTAAACCTGCCTTGCATTGTGTTTTATGGTCATGGTAAAGAAATGTGCTGCTTTTGTTCTACTTCTCACTATAATGCTATATAAGATATTTCTGCTGTTATAGTAGGGAACATAATAAACAGCAAAAATCAATTCAGGGGGAGGGGGAGTTGGCTGCTGTTCCCAGGTGGGAGCATGCTTTGAAATCAGCAAATTGCAGCCATGTAGCCAGTGAGATGATGAAACTGTTGGTGCTGAATCACAGCCTTGCTGTTTGCTTTCCACAAGGCACTGAGCACAATGCCAGTAATACACTTTCCAAGAGGTAACTAGAGATTCTTCTCACAAACTGTGTTATCAAAAAACAATTTGTCTGACTGTGTATGCTTGGAAAATAAAATGATCCTGAGCATTGGAGCAGTGGTACTGCTTCTAGTAGTTTAGTTGGGAATACTCAAGGGAGTTCAGTTCTTTCCTTAGCATCTGTATAGTCTTAGTCTGAACAAGATTGCCTTGGCCTCAGCTTTGGTAACTTATTACTGAAATCTTCCCAAGGACAACAGGGTCAGGGCTTCTTGTAAATGAATGTTCCCAGTGGGACCTGTAATGAAGAGACTGTTAACTAATTATCAGTCTGTTTGGAAGGCATTCATTTTTTAATTGACCTCAAAGAAATCAAGGAACAAAAGGAATCTGAGCAAAGATGATTTGAGTTCCGACACAAACAAATGAGTCAGTTTTATTCTTGGGGTAGTTGCCCAGGTTTATTGGAGTCCACCAGACATAAAAGGTTTTGAAGTTCAATATTCCTTTGATTAAAATTAGGAGAGCTGTGTCTGATGGCACGATCTGTGTGTTACAGACAGGTTTCCCTCCCTTCCTCCAGCTGTCATTTTCTGTGCAAATATTGCTCCTGTCATCACTTGTCAGGCCAGTATTACGATGGAATTAATTTAAAACATAATCTGTTTCCTTTTAGTTTCAGTAGGAAAGTTCAATCTGTGACTTGAATGTCAGGTGCAGTTTTACAGAGGCTGCTTGCAGAGCTGTTATGCCCCACAGAGAATATAATTACAAAGTCAGAAGGAGCCTTAGGACTTTTTGGTTAGAGAACGGGGTTTTGTCCAACAAAATGATATTTTAATTTTTGCTGTTTGGATATTGCCTGAAATGCTAAAATTCATGTTTCTAATTTATTTTTAACTACTAAAAAAGTTAATGCAGAAAACGTGATAGTGCTGCTTGGGTTTTTTTTTTCAAATTTAAGATGATAGTCAAATTCTTCTACTGTACTGTTTCCTCTTAGCAGATGTGTGACAGAATGGTGTAAGTGTATTGGAGAAGTATAGCTTTCACTCACAGAAAATTTATAGTGTGATCATTAAGAGTTTCCTATGTTCCTGATTTCACCAGAGAGCTTAAATTGAAAACTTCAAAAAGTAGGCTTTCAGAAACATCATCACCCATACTGAAAATGATCCAAATCTCAAAAGAGTGGGCAAGGGTTAAAGCTGAATGAGGTTTTTCTTTTAAATCTATTTATCATCATTTTGAAATAATATTTTAAAATAATAAAAAATACAGAAAATTGGGTGGAAAATGTTAACTAAGAAACAGAAGTCAAGTGACTCCAGGCCTTTATAATTCTGAGAGGTAGGAAGTTCTGAAGTAACTAATCACAGAACCACAGGAAAGCCCACTTTGAAAGGACTGCTGGCAGATCATCTGGTCTCAGGTACTAAGGGAAAGGGATCCCTGATGGGGTTAACTAACACCCTGTCCAATCAAATTTTGGAAACCTCCAGCAATGAGGCACCCATCACATCTCTGGGGAGGTTGTCCCAGTGATTAGTCCGTCAGTTGTCACTTTAGGAAATTTCTTTCTTATGCCAAGATGAAACTTCTCCTGGTACAATTTGTGTCTTTTGCCTCTTGTCTTTTCCATGTGGGTCCTTGTAAAGAAAGATGCCCCATCCTCTTTGTACCTTCCCTTTAACAACTGTAATACCTTGATTGTGTCCCACCTGAGCCTTCTCTTTCTCCAGGGGAAAAAAAACCTGACTCTTTCAGTCTTTCCTTACACTCCAGTCTTTTGATAATCTTCCTGATGTTCCTTTGGACTCTCTCCAGTCTGCATCTTCCTTGTCTTGTGGGGGCCAGAACGGGGCACAGTACTCCAGGTGCAGCGTGACGAGCACTGAGTATAGTGGGATGATCATGTCTCTGCCTCTGCTAGAAATGCCCTGGGGATGCAGCCCAGTATCAGATTTACATCTGCTGCTGCAGAGTATTGTTGTCTCGTGTTGGTGGGGTGTCCCCTAGGAGCCCCCATCCTTTTCAGCAAGGCAGCTCCCCAGCCACATAAGTGTCAGCATGTACTGGGCTCTTGGGCTGTTGTGTTCCAGGTGTACTACTTGATGCTTGTCTTTGTTAAAGCTCGTACTGTTAATAAATTCCACTGCTTTCTCCACAAGTGGCTGAATATGAGCAGGTCTGAAGCAGGTATTTCAAGTTTCAAGGAGCACAGTCACAAGTTTCAAGTTTCACAAGTTTCAAGGCCAAGTCACATCAATGTAACCTGCAAAATGAAGAATGTAGAGCTACCTTTTCTTCTTTTAGGCTGTGTTGATGCATACAAAGTGATGAAGTTTGAAAGCACTTCTTTAATTTACCCCTTTTATTTAATAATTTTTATTCATTTCTGAATTTATGAAGCAAGGTGGTGACTCTGCTTTAATTCTCCCCAGTCATACAGTTAGCCCTACCATTCTGTGAACAAACCACTATCAGGGCTTTAAATTTATGATTAGAATAAGAACTATAAAATTCTGACTGCCTGAGAAAGAATTGCTTCCAAAATTGCTAAACTTGCAACATGACCCATAAAAAATTCTGCCTGATAATAAATATGTTATGTGATAATACTTCAATTTCTAATAATATAACCAAGGTGTTAAGGAAATCTGGTGGTTAAATTGTTGAGGGTAATGTTATATTCCGTAGGGTTTACTGATCCTTCGGACTGTATCTTCTGCAAGTATTTACCGCTCTCAGATCTGTTCTGGCATTTTGATACGCAGTAAAAGCATTTATTCAGCTTGAGAGCTGTAAGTTGAGATTTTTTAAAGACTTCTGAGTTTTGTAGCACATTTTAAGGACACGAAACAGTAATACATCTGAATATAAAACAAGCGCTTTATAAATTGCTTTATCACACTTCAAAGCAGCATTGCTAGCAGGATTGCCAAATTCAACTGCAAAACTTGCCAATTTGGATCATGTGAAGGCAGGTGTGAGATTACAGCTGTAATAAAACTGAAATTGAATACTGGTAGCTGAATTTGTAGTAGGCAATTGATTTGATTTATATAACATAAGCCACATGAGGAGAGATATGTAGGTCAGCATCTTCAGCTGGAAACAGTGGTTTGAAGAATTGTGGTAGGTGGCTGGAAATATTGAGTTAGTAGCTGTTCAGCCTGGTGCAGTGTAACTACATTCGTGTCAAATTTGTTTGGGGAGACACCATTTGCAGCAAGGAAAAACTATAACCAATGCCAATTATAACCAATGCCACTTGTGCCACAAAAATTGTTGCTAAAATTAGCATAAGAACCTAGACCATATGGAGTTTCCCAAGGCAAGAACTGGTACATTAGTTATGAGCACATTTTCAGCCTGCAAAATACTTGAGGTGTGTAAATACACAAATTAGTGATTAAACACTTTTTGTGGTAATAGAACAATGTTTTACAAAATGCAAATGGTAAATGATCCAATTCAAAAAATCAGAGGAAGCACAGTCAAATTAGCCTGCAGAGTTATTTTCAATCCAAATAGCCTGTTAGGTCACAAAAGAGGAAGAAAATCCAAAATAAAGCACACACCTCTTAATTAAAAATATCCAAACTAACAACAACAGCAAAACAAAAAAAAAAAATCAAAAAACTAACCAACCAAAAAAAAAAAAGCCAACCCCTCCCAGCAAAACACAACATAAAAACCCAACAAACAAACCCCCCTACTTTAATGCTAAGAAAAGTGTGTCCATTTTTTAGATTTTTTTTGCAAGGAGTGAACTCATGACCTGGCAATTCTAACATTAGTTAGAGGTTTGATAATACCAAGCACAAAATGAGAATCATGCTTTTAAAAAGTAAAAAAAAAAAAGATTAAGCACACAGAAATTACTTTGTCAGAGAGTTTCCCTTTGCCATTCCGAGGAAAGCACATGAGCTTTTGTCCAAATTATGAACTTCTGGAAACTGCAGCCAGTCGTGGCCAGTATAAACATTGCAGGGCTTATGAGCAAAAATTTCTAAAAGCTTTATTTTTACAAAATTGGCTTGAACATCTTAGGCATACAAAGACTCTGCTGGCGTGAGCCAATGGCAAATGCTTTTTCTTTTACTTTATCTGTAGTCTGACCTGATCCTCCAGTGCAGGAAAGAGAAGGAAGCAAAAATCCCGAAGCAGAATATGAAAAGTAGCACAATATTTCCATTATTATTTATTTCTACAGTAATGCAATTCTATGGACAGGGAGGAGAGAATTAGAAATGTGTTTTGAAAAAAGGTTATTGTTGGACAGCAAAGTCTTGTGATGAGGGTGGGTGGCTAGTATAAATGATTTAGGAGAAGACATTTTGTTGGGAGAAAAAGTCAGTGAGGTAATGTAGGAGTTGTGTTTCTGATAAATGTGAGTTTCCATGGTCAAGAGCCTCATGAATGAAAGAATAACCAGTGAACTAAAAGGAGTAAACTTAATGCAAATACATGTAAAAGAAAACAATGCACTAGGAATGTGAATGAGTTTTTAGTGGGCGAAGTGAAAAACAATTTTTGTAGCAAAGTAAAACTAAGATTCTAGATAAATCAGAAAAAGAAAAAATTACTATTTCTCCAAAAATGGCCATTCAATAGAATTTATTTTGTCATAATACTCAGCCTAATATAGTGTCTTAAAAAATTTAGACTCATGGCTGTTACTTACTAAGCACATGATGATTACCATTAGGCCATCTTATAGCCTGACAATTCTGAGAAACAAACAGAACCAGACAAAAAAGAATAAGAACTTCAGTTAAAGAGAGGAAAGAAAAGTGAATTTTATAAAAAATTTCGCTTGCAGTGGCACCAGAGGATATTATCATAATAAAAAGCATAAACTACCACCCTGACTGGAACTGGGAAAGTAGGTATTTTCAATAAGGAAAAAAACCTGGATTTACCGAGGAAAGGGGGTTGCAGACATTATGGATGGGGTATTTTTTTTATTTAATCAAGCACACAGCACTGCTTCTGATGATGCAATTTTTCAACTTTACTTGTCTTTCTGACATCTAATAAAAACTCACATTACTGTTACTGAAATAACCTTTATTGTTTCTTATTATGGCACCTTCCTTACCTGTTGAATGGTTGCAGTTTAATGTGACAGAGATGTAGAGGGTAAGGCAAACATTAGTCTGCCACTATCTTTTATGTTTGACAGCAGCTGGCTCACCAGTCCGTCTATGTGTTGTTTATGGCTCAGATGTGTGACTTTGAGGATGGAGAGGAATTAATTTCTTGTGGTGGGAGGGTGTAGCAGACATGGGAAGCAATCCTAACAATATTTTGATGGTCATGGGATATAATTTTTTCCCAGTTTTATACAAAGTTTTATATCATGGTTCATTTGGACATGACTGGGACTTGTAGGTAGTACTGCCAAACAGTAACTGATGATAATAAAATGATCCTTTCTGAAGATGTATAGCTGTGAGCTTTTAAAAAGTCTTGAGACTGCTAAAAGAAACCTCATGGCATTATAATTCATATATTACGAACTCCTGCAGAAAAAACAAATTAAGATGGGGTGAGGAGTCAGGGTTGAGAAATGACTAAATTTCAAGTTAAAAGGCTTCATTCGAGAACCAAAACATAAATTCGAATAAGGTGAGGGCAAACTCAAGATAGTGTTTATTCTAAGCATGTGCAAACCTCTTTTTGATGCTGTCTTCAGAATGATGCAGCAGCTAAATGTATTATACCCCTGGGAAGCATAAAACTTAGGGCCTGGTTCTCCTCACTACATAATAAGAATGGTGAAAAGCAGCCTTAAAGTAGGTATAAATTGCATTTTAGTCTTCTTTATGGCTCAGCAGTGGTAGAAAGGAGCCTCAATAGAAATGAGAATCAGGTCCCCAGTATTTATTTAACCCTTGGGCTTTGTATATCATTTTATTTGCACCTTTAAGAGATTTGCAGAGGGATTTTTAATCAGGATTCGGTGTACAGAAAGCTAAATGTTTTCATTGCCTTACAAGTAACTTTAATCATACAGGCAGATCATTCTCTTTATTTCTCAAGAGGAAATGGTAGAATTTTCTGCCTTTGTACAAACCAAGCTAAATGTTTCTGACACCCTTAGTACAGTGTCAATTGGAAATTCACATTTCATGTAATAACAGACCATTTTAATTTCATGAGCTGAAGAATTGGTTTCCACGTGCAAATTGTACTGAAGAAAGCAATATTGTCAGAAGAACTGGCAGAGTGCTTCAAGAGATAAATCTGTTGAATTAAATAAGAGGCTTTCATTACCTTTTACATTGCATTTCCATATAACATAAGCATTAATTAAACTATTCACTGCTTTCTCCTATTCAGCAGAGCACTTACTCAGTCTGACAAGAAATGCTACCCAAGAAAACCCAAACACAATCATTAAAATACGCTTAAGAAGAGGGGAAGGAAGGGAAGAAGGGAACAATGTTTTGGTGCACTTGGACAAGTGGGACTTGTCTACAAAAACGTATAATTTCTATTCTTCAGGTTTTGACAACATAGTTTTGTTTTGCAATTTTGGACAGATCCAGCGGCTTGTAGTAGGTCATCTCACTAGATATTTCTCCAGGCAGTTTGAATACAAACAGAACGCAAGCAATTGTTTTCTCGAATTTAAAGTATGCTTCAGTAAATGTGGAAGGCTTCTTCAGCATGGGAGAACACTTTTGGTGTGAGGCAATTTTACTTTTTGAAGTATAAAAACAACTCTGCAAAGTGTGTCTTCTCTCCCCTGCGAGGAATATCCAGCTATAGCAAAGTTGTTGATACAAATTCAAGATGTTTCCTGTCAAGCTCTTTAGGTCAAGCCTTAAAGAGCTCCCCGGGTAGCCCACCAAAACTGAAGACCCATTTTTTTTTGTGGTTCTGGCACATTTCTATCAGTTTTCAAATATTTCTAATTTCTTCTTTTATTGTGATTCCAGGGGAACATTTGAGAATCTGCCCTCAGGAATATACATGCTGCACCTCAGAAATGGAGGACAAGTTAAGCCAACAGAGCAAACTGGAGTTTGAAAACTTAGTGGAGGAGACAAGCCACTTTGTACGCACGACTTTCGTATCCCGGCACAAGAAGTTTGATGGTAGGCTGGATATAATTTACTTATTTTCAAGGATATGGGATTTAAAAGCTATAATATCCATAATAAATTCCAATGCTCTATTCTTTACAATTAGATATCACATTTGCAGTTTTCAGTTTTGCTAAGATAAGGGTTAATATACAGCTGGTATGCTTATCAGCCTTGTGAGTATTGCCTTTAATTACAATGACATCAAGAATCAGACTGTTAAATGCCTGCAGGCTTGGCTAATGTTGAAAAAAGAGATTAGATATGCATAGAGAGGTTTATAATTTTTGTCTCCTAGTTTCAAATGCAAAATTTAGGTTTGTAATTATGTTCACTGTTGCAAAATGAACGGTGGATCTCCCATAATTTTTGTTATTGCAGAGCAGTATTTGTGTAGTCTGCCTTTTTATAGCCTTAAGGCTGTTTTTTCCTGCATGATTTTCCTGTGATGTAGAGAGGCTCTAAGAGGGCTTCTGGCTTCCAAACACTAAGGCCTCGAGTTGTGTTTGAGAGAGATTATCATACAAACCACTTAAGCAGTTGATTGAACACGTTTTCTACCTAGAAAGAATAGAAAAGAACAGTTTGAGGGCCTTATTTCCTTTTGATCAGCCTTTATAAGATCTTTTCAAGATCAAGGTTATGGTGTGACAATTTGCTAAGTGTTTGTCTGAACATTAAGCTGTTTTTATGGTTGTGTCCAAGTTTTCAAATCATGGTTTTATCTAAATATGAAATCTGTATTTGTATTGAAAGTGTCACCCTGAGCATTTCTGCATATGTGTGTTGAAAAGAGTCTGGCATTAAGAGGTGTAAATCAGCATTGCAAAGAGAATTGCAGAGCTGCACATAGGTGCAAATCCTGCAAATAGGTGGGTAAAGCTGGCTAACCTCAGGTAATGGATCATATGCACACATTTAGGAGAATTGTGGAAGTGTTATCTCTGAACTTGGAAGCTTGCTTCAAAACTCTTCGATCCCATTCAGAAAGAAGTGAAGATGACTCTAACTCCTTAGGGTAATTCTGTATTATTATCCAATTAAAGATTTTTGTTTTCCTAATATTGATTCTCTCAATGTGACACAGAAGAAGAAATGAATTCTAAAAAAAAGGAATGGAAAAAGTGTAATATGAAGATGAGCTGGAGGGAAATCTCTAGCAGATCAGATGCTGATGTAATTTAGAGAATGTCCTTGAAAGGTGGGGATGACTGTGCATTGCTCTGAGTTATGATGACTTCCCTTTTTAATGTAAAAGCATAATTTTTTATGTAGTGGATTTAAAAACAATTAGTTGTTTTCAAAGGATCTTAGAAAAACCCCTAGAATTTGTGTGTAGCATTACAAGATGAGTGTGGAAGCAGAACAGACATTTCAAACCACCTAGAGCATGCACAGGGCTTTTTATTCCTGGAAGGAAACCGGGGTGATCACTGGTGTTCAGTGACCACGTGGCACACTGAAAACACTGAGCTCATTGGCCACAGAGTTCAGACAGCACTTTGCTAAATCTTTGTCAACTTCAGGCCTGTCTGTATTGTATTGAGTTTAAAGACATTACAGCTTTTTCAGTAATCTGAAGTTGTGTTTCTTAATACTGATGGTAAGGTATGGCTTAAAGTTCCTGATTGGGTGTAAATACTTCCCTCTGGGATCTGCTCCACAGAAAATTGGAATAAAAGACTAAGTTGTTTCTTCTATCTTATTATTGATGTTTTAAAGGGAATTTGCAATGTGATGTCTTATCAGAGAGCATTTGAACTTTGTGTATGCTTTCAGAATTTCAATGCTATTTTAAAGCTATTCAAAATTTGTTCACTTGTATGGAAAAATTGCTTCTTTCCAGAAGTGCAAAGACATTAATGGAAAAATATATTCGCCTAATATATTTTTCAGTGTAAAATCAGCTAGATTTCTTGCAGTTTAAAATGCTATGATGCTTTTCAGTATAAAGCAATAGCTAAGGTCCGTGTTTTAACTGCTTGAGCATAATCTATTTTTTTTTGTTGTTGTTTTTTAATTTGGTAGTGTGATTGCACAAAGGAATTCTGATGCATGATTCTGCCATTTAATGCTAGTACACAACAAATAGCAAAACAGATACAGCCAATTGTGATGATTTTATGGAAGTTTTGCACAGTACCTGTGTTTGTCAAGAGTAGCATATGTAAGCAATAAAAGAATATATGAATATCTAAGTAATGCTGAGATAGATATCAGTGTTGGTCCCTTGAGGAGTTAATTTCAACTCTAGTTGCTACCAAGCTCTTTTTTTTTTCAGACATTCATGTAATTTTGAGAACTCTTGAAAGGACATCAAAGGGATATCTTGTAGATTTTACAGGGTTTTTTTAATGCTTTTCTAGACATCTTAGGGTAATACTAAGTTTTGCAACATAAGACTTTTTAGAGGTATGTGAGCTCTTTAGAATTTTCATCTGACCTTCATAAGCCTTATCTTTCTTAATTTTTTTTCTGCCCCGCAACCATAGAGCTTAGATATGATAACTTAGCATAGATATCATGTTATGATTTCCATTTTGAGAGGCAATTTGAGATCTGTTTTCCTTTTCAGGATTTTTCTCAGATTCTTATTCATGATCTAATCTAAAAGGAAATTCAATCTGCTATAACTTGAACATTGTCTCTTTAGCCTCTGATGAGACAAACATTTTTACACAGAATCACAGAATCTGAGCATGGCTGAGATGTGATGGGGGTGGCTTTGTCAACCCTCTTTCTCCAAGCAGGGTCAACTATCACAGGTCACCCAGAACCATGTGCAGCTGTATTTTTAATATCTCCATGGATTGAGACTGCACAGCATCTTCGAGCAACTTGTACCAGTGTTTGACCATCTTGACAATAGTGTTTTCTTGTGTTTACATGGAATCTCCTGATTTGTTTTGTTTTGTATTTCTTAGTTTTTACCTACTCTTGTCACTGGGCTATATATCCCCCCACTAGATATTTATGCACATTGATGAGATCCACTACGCCTTCTCTTCTCTGGGCTGAAGAGTCCCAGCTCTCTCTGCCTCTGCTTTTAGATCAGGTAGCCCAGTCCCCTCCTCATCTTACTGCCCCTTGCTTGGATTGCACCACTGTGTCCATATCTCTCTTGTACTGGGGAGTGCAGACCTGGATGTAACTCTCCATGTGTGGCCTTATCAGTGCTGAGCTAAGAAGAAGATTCCCTTCCCTCAGCCTGCTGTCTGCCTGTATAATTTCTATGTCAGTTTTATATTTTGTTTCACCTGAAGTGTGGTACTTCCAAATCTATACAAGAAATAAATGTCTGTAATGTTTAAAAGCGGTGGCAGCTAAAGATTAAATTTGTAACAGAGAACTTTAGAAACTACTAAACTATTTGGAACCATCTATGATCAGAAAAATTATACCTTTCTTTTAATTGCCCATCAGTTCTTGCATCCTTAAACCCTTTATAATCTTTCATTTCTTATTCATTTGTACTCCACATTTCTTAAGAGCTGTCACTGTATTGGGACTTTTGACTGCTGCATTCTTCTACACTCATGTATTCCTCATAGTATATGAAGTTCAAAGATTTCTCAGAACCAAAGATCTGACAATATAATTCCTCCTTCAGTTTCCATGTTCTAGAAAAGTGGTGTGCATTAGCATAAGTCACTACACAACATAATGCCAGCTGCCAGTTGTTTCTTGGCTGAGCCTTATGTGCAGATGTTTACATCTGTATTGCTATCATCTGCATATTTGTCATTGCATTGACATACTGGATGGTCATTTCAAGCAAAATCAGTATCTGGGATTTCACTAATATTTGTGTGAGGATTCACAGAATCTTCTCCTAAGAATTTGCCAAATACATAAAGCCTTGAAATAAGAAAAGTTGTTATGAAGCAGCAAGTGCTCGATGGTCCTGGCAGAGAGTGCTTCAGCAGTGGGACACATGTACCCTTCCAAACACTAGGACGAGAAACAAAAAGCCTTTCCAGCAAATAGGAAGTGAAGAATCCTACCAGATACAAATTTTTCTCTTACCTCAAGGCTTTGTGTAAGATTAACCCATATGAGCAGACATTTAATGATCAGCTGTTTCCTATTCCTAACAGACAAGTAATCATGCTTCACTTCTTGGACCTCCACTGTATACCTCAAAGAAGCTTAAAATATATTATGCTCTCAGTGTAGCTGTAATAGTATCATCTTATTATCACCAATTCCCTTGCATAGTGACATTGCTGAGCAGCTGTTTCACACACAAGCCAATTTCTTTTAAGTATTGCTCCATCAGCAATTGAAACCAGCCCGGCCGGAAGGTTTTGTCATGAATGTTAATGAGGACACAAGTAGCGGTTCTGTGACATTTTCTCACTAATCCTTTGAATAAGCATAGGGGAAAATATAACAACGAGTTTTAATTTAAGCTAAATAGATCAGAACTTGATAAAAGACACACTGTCTTCTCATTCTCATTAAAAATTACACTAGCAGTCGTAGCAGTGGTGTTAAAAATGAAGGAATGTCTAAGAATAGCTGTCATGAACTTGAATGGATATGGATAGCCTTCAGCAGAATGTGTGAGGCATGATGCCTTTTAAGGAAAATAACCTGAATAGCCTAAGGACCAATCTGCAACTGCATTGATCTATCATACAGTGTCATCATTCCCCGTGCTCCTTTTATTTGCAGTCTAGGAGAACAGTGATCCATACCCATTAGTGCTGCTCATATATATCTTACAGTCATTACCAGCAGTAGTGGTGTAAATTACAGGGCAGCAAAGAAGGTTTCACAGATGATCTCCCATAATAATACCTAAAAGAATAGCGAACATCCCAGACACCCTGTATTCCCTTTTCTTGTACACTTTATGAAAGAACTTGGAGAAAAATAGCAGGTTTGAATCCTTCCTTGATACTAGAGCTGAAAAAAGTTTTTTTTTTGAAGTTGGTTTCCAACAATGTTACAACTTTTCAAAGGGATGAACTATTGTAGCCAGGTATAACTGTCTCTAATTAAACTTGGCAAAAAAAAGTGTGAGACGTGAAATGAGGGAGGTGCTTGAAGTTGGAATATGCTGAAGTTCAGTTTCATGGCCAGTGCAAGTCTCCTGCCCTTTGCTCCCTCTTCCTCCTACTCTTGCTGCCCAGCCTGCCAGCCTACCTTCTGCTATAGCTCATGCCTGCAGGCTCACTCACCTCTGTGGATTTCTGCAGAGGAGGGGGAATACAGCATCACATAAGGACACTTGTACACTGGTGCTGTTTTGGTCAGCAGATGCTGGGCTTCCAGTAGGATCTTTTTTAATGCTCTGCTTTCCATGCATCCAAAGTGAAGGGGCAGCGTTTCCAAATATTTTTGAAGATTTTTGGCTTGGTTGTTTGGTTTCTGGAAGCAGGAAGTCATAAAGGACTACCTTTTCAACAACCTGTTTGCGAGCCAGGAGGCTTCTCCAGGTTGTGGGAAAGTTAAATATATAAATACTTACATTATTCTAGTGCTGCCATGCCCAAGGCAGCATGTAGGCTACACCACACCAAAGCTGGATTACCGGATATTTTGGGGCTTCCTTCTGGGCGAGATGGTTCTCTTTTGTTTGTTTGTTGGTTTTACTTTGGTTTTTTTACAATATTTCAGTGTTGCTTTGCAACATTTTTTCCACCAAATGCAAAATCCACTGCAGGACAGGCAGATTTTTAAAATCCTCAACTGCTTGGCTTTAAGAGTGCTAGCAGGGCTACAGTTTACATATAATTCATCTAGTGGTATAACACACTGCCTGACTTCTGTGTTTGCCAAAATACATACCTTAGAGCAAGTAGAAAGCTTGAAGAAAAGCAACATCTGTTGACTTGTAGCATGTAATGGCTTGCAAGCCTTCACTGGACATCTGGCACAAGCTTCTAAGCAGTAAAGAGATTCTTAATAAGAGATGTCATACCTTAAATTTGACAGGAAACACAAATTTGAAAATAAAGTATTCTACACCTGATCAAAATCCTATCAGAGCTGATGATAGCCTAAGAGAAACCTCTATTGCCTGCAAACAATTTTAGTCTCTAATCCTGTGAAAGATTCGCCCTGAGATTACTATTTATCAATTTCACATATTACGTCAAAATTTGTGAACTACATTAAAGCAATTTTTTTTCATTTTTTTAATTAACCAAAAGAGAAGAAGTGGCAAGCCTACAAAACTTGGATAGGACTGATTTGCCTAGTTGTAAGAACAGTTTCCAGTCAGAGATGCTAATTCCTGTCACCTGGCCAAGTCCAATATTGAAAGGAAACATTCTGAGATTGTGTATCTTCTGCACACTCGCTGCAGTTGGAAATGCACTTTGAGCATTTTGATGGGCTCTGCTCTTCCTCAGTTTCATTTGCTAAGTGCAGCTGATCGGAGGAACAGTATCCTTCTAACCAGCTGCATCAAATTTATGAAGCTGCAAAGCAAAGAACAAGCTGTAGCCTGAGCTGGAGTAGGTGGGTTTCACCCACTCTCAAATAGATCTTGTTAGAAAACATGTTGTACAGGTGTAGCCAAATCCAAACAGGATTTTGGGTTTGGAGGGCAGGGATATGGTGTTTTTGCCATGCAACAGAAAGCAGAATTTGCTTTGCAGATGGTTAGTTAGATATCACTGATATAAAGTGTTCCTATAGGTTCCCTCAGTACTCAACAGGGAATGAGGGGTGCAAGTCTCATTAGTGTAAAGTCTACACTTCAAATAGGTCTGGAAAAATCTTTCCCTGGAGTACATATTTCTCTATATGGATTAGAAAGGGTATTTAGTTATGACATAGATGCCTATACTTTGGACTTATTTATGCAATTGTTCAGATAAATTCCACCCAAAGGAACAGAATAAAGGAGTGAAACATCTAAAATACTTCTGACGCTCTCTTCTGTGGTTTTTTTTTTTTGCCTCTTTTGCAGAAGCCATCCTCTGTTTTGTTTTGTTTTGTTTTGTTTTTGTTTTGTATTCTGTAGGGAAAAAGACATTTGAAATACTGAGACAGGTAGGCACTGTAGAGGTCAGTCATTATCTTATGCTGGGTGAAAAAAAATACTATCCTGTTGAATTCAAATGGCATTTAATCTTCAGCAAAGCTCTGAACAGTGTATGGTTTTTAATATTTTATGATGAAAATTGTTCTCTAAGTGTCCAATCCTTTAAAATATCAACCCATAAGTAAAATTACTGATTTAAAAATACTAAACCCCCTGTGATTAAAGATGCTTCAGATGCATGTGGACAAGAATAGAATTAATAGTGGACTCAGCCTCAAGTCCATAATACTGATGTCTTCTTGCAACCATCCAACAGAGACTCTCTTACCCCTGTGTGATTCTTACTCTGATGGTAGCTGCTTACCTGACACACAGCAAGGAGAAAACCATGCTGTGAGAATCAAAAATAGCCACTGTACACAAAACTCAAGCTACGAAAAAATGCTATACATACATATTGTCAGCACTTTGGATAATAGGAACTGTAGTCTTTCTCATTTGTTGTCCTCAACCCTCATTAAATGCAGAAATACTATTTTTTAGATTAATCTCATGGCTGTTATAAACAGGCATTGTTATCTTTTTGCTGACCTTCTTTCCCTAATTCTTTTGCCTGTGCATCCAAACAACTGGGAAATTAAAAGGAAACTTAGTGTAACATGAAAAGGTTCCTGTAATACTGAAAAATGATTTAATGACTCTCTGTCTCTGTTTCTCTGCTTACCTAAGAGACTTCCTAGAGTTTATTTTAAATTGCTTCCTTTTTTTACCTTTTACCTTTGTTTTATGTTTTACAAGAAAAAGATGGAGGTGGGTCTTTTTCTGGGGGGCAGTGAGAACTGTCACTTTTTCTGGGAGGAGTATTTCTGGGAGGACAGTCACTTTCAGCAGTGAGATAGGGACAGAAGTGAGCTATATGCCTAAATGCCTATGTGCCATAGGAATACTTCTAGAGATAACTTAAAATGAGGCATATGAATGTCTACTTGTGCTGTACTTTGTGGCAACTATGAAAATTGCATATATAAATCAGAGCTACCAGAATTCAGGAAGGAGACAGGGAAGATGTGGCAAAGAGGTATTGCTTCTCAAGTCTTCCTTGCTTGCTTTAGATTAGCTCTCATTCTATACCAATGGCTGAGAGGTAAAAATAAGCATTTGCTGCCTAGACTCCCACAGTGTAATCTTGTCTGTGAGGGTGCTGGTAGAAAGCAGTAGCCATTGTTCTCTGCATGGGCAGCCCTGCTGGGTGCTGGTGAGGGCTGACAAAGCTGGTTAATGCCACACCACAGTCACCACCGAGCTGGTGTTAAATGTGACATCACCATAAGGATGCTGTCCAGGCTGTCACAGGTAAAATAAACACAGACACAAACCCCATTAGATTATCCATATTGCAGTATTTCTTACTTGATTTACTGTGCATGAATGTTCAGGTGTTGTTTCTGAAAACTTTGAACTTAAAATAATGCATGTTTTAAGTTATGTTACTTAAATATTCCAGTTTTCCTAAATACCTTGAAACTCTAAATTTCACTGATTCTTCACCATGGGATTTTTATGGATTATTTTTCTGAATAATTCTGATATACTTCCCACTCATTCACTTCTTAAGATTTTTACATAAACAGAAATCTTCATTTTTAACTTTCCCATCTTTTCAAAGTTATGCTGAAATGCTTTTGCTTAATGTGTTTATTGTCTATGCATCACATGGTTACTCTGAGATACCAATATATATATTGGTTTTTAAGCTTTATCAGAAATAAAGACTTTAATTTTCTTCTCGATGTAACCTGTGTGCATTATGCATTCAGAATGACACAGCACTAAAATGTCAAAGTGTTTCAGCTGTGCACAGGTCAGTCACCTGTCAATAACAGCACCCATTGGAAGGGCAAAGCATCGAGCAGGAGATGAGCTGGCAAAGGCTGGTGGGGAGGGGGACAGAGAGAGAGGACCAAAAATACTGTGTCATGAGTTATCTGTTAAACTGCAGTCATGTAAAGAGCAGTATATGCCTTACAGGAACAGTCTGAGAGGGGTAACAATGCAGCTTCTGTGGAAGAGTCTTCACACTGGTGTAGAGACACATGGTGGGCACCATTGCTGCTTGAAGTCTGCTTTGAACCTCCACCAAGACTCTTAATAAAAAGAAAACCAAAACTTAAGGCCTGAAATATATCTTCTTTAATATATTGCAGGTTCTTAATTTAACATTCCTAGGTGAAATTATTTACTGTAAATTGATACTTCTTTTTTGTTATTATAGGAACATCTAGAAGCCATTCACCATTCCTGAGTTAGGAAATATATCAACTCACAGCTAAAAGGCTGTCCTTGCTCTTGAAGAGCTATACTCATAGTGAAAACATTAGACATATGTAAAGCAGGAAGGAGGGGAAAACAACTCATTCCAGAAATGTAGGACACCTTCAGTCAATGAAATCTCATCAAGATCATGTCCAGGAAAAGGCAGCAGCAGGTACTTGTTGAATGCTAACATTAGTGAATGGGCACAACGTATGTGAATTAATTTTTACCCTGATAAGAGCAACTGGTTTGCACAGGTGCTAAAACTGTGCTGAGGAAATCAATTCTTTGTTATCTCCTTTTTCCTTTTTCTGACATTGAAGCAGTTTCACAGGGATATGCAGCTTAAGGAAGGCATCAATTTATACAAGCTTGTTGTATAAAAGTTTAACCAAAGTTTGGTAGGTGGAAGACAAGGTGATTTTTGTGTGATGTGAACTAGTTTTTGGAGCATGTAAAGTCTCTAAGGGGAAAAATGCAACAAGATTTCAAAGCATAACAAGAGAAGAAAGCATGTGAATGTATGCAGACAAGAAATCTACTGTAGCTACTAAGACTAAGCAAATATAGACAGTCTGGGTTGTTTAATTTTCAAAGGCTGGAGACAATTTTTGAAGAAAACACCTTGTTTCAATCACCACAAAACATAAAGCAAGATTTGGAGCTGAAATGTGTGTTTCATGTCCACAAAATACTATACAGATTTAGTTTTGAATTTCAGTAAAATCAGGTATTTTGAAAGATTTAAATTAATGCTAAAGGTTATTTTCAGTTGAAAAATCTAACATGTTGCAATTAAAAATGAAGAAACAAATTATTATCAAATCTTTTCCAGTAGTGTACTTTGTGGTACAGTGAAGTTTTGTGAGTTTGTGTAAAAACATCAGCACTGCATTTTTTAATTTTTACAAGTTTCAGATGTTAACACTTGGTCAGCTTTGTAAGCAAATCTGAAACACTCCCAAGAAAGCAGTGCTTTTTTCAGTGTCTACTGTTGTATGCGTCTCCATAACTTTTCTGGGACTCCTACCAGTAAATAATAAATGAATTTAATATATCATTAAATAACTTGGAGGGGGAACCTTGTTCCACCTTCTAGAGTGCGTAAAGAAGTGTCAGTACAGGTCATGAGCTGAAGATGTTTTTAGGGTTTGAGGAATGGATCCCAAAGCCTCAGATTTCTCAGGATCATTTTTGGGTTCTACCCAAACCCAGCTAGGTGAGATCTGCTGCCTAGTCAGCTACAGCTAGGGGGGAGCTACAGCTTTGAAATTACTCTGCTTCTTAGTTCAATGCCCAGAAACATTCTTTTCCTGCATGTAGTCGATATTTGGAATTCAGCTTTCTCTCTTCACACGAAAGAATACATGATACGTCATTTTAAGAGGCCACTGTGTACTTGTAAGCATATTGGTATTCAGCATCTAAAAGTTTATTTATATTTATTTAGATTTATTTATTCACACATTGAATTTTAAGTCTAAATAAAGGTATAGAGGCTGACCCATTCTTGTCTAATTGTATATCAGTGAGAAGTTAAATATGAAGTGAACATTAAGAAAATTTAAAATAAGATCTTACACAGCTTAGATTAGAAATTATGCTATAAAACTTTTCTAACCCCCACATTAGGAGCATCACAGTCCTTGAGTAAGTATTGGTCTATCTTTAATGTTTTTTGCAATTTCAGTGTCATGTAATCTCCATACAGATGGGACCACAGGAGCAGGACCTGTCTGCATATCCTTGTACAGCAACTTATTTTTATGCCAAAACAAAATATTATGAAAACAAGACATTTTAGGAAATGAAAGAGATCTAGAAAGAAGTTTCCAAATGGCTCATCAGCAATTCTCCTTGTAGCTGGAAGGAGGGTATTACTGGCCTCAGGAATCTGTGTGTACCTGAATTCCCTTTTTCTTTAATTTTACATAATTCTTTGAAAATAAAGAAATATTACTGTTTGTTCAAAGAAATAATCAACCAGTCCTAACAATGGAGCCAGAGAGAAAGTACTATACATGCCATGATAATATCATGCTCAACTGTTCAAAGGAACACTAAAAGCATAGTGATTTATTTGGATTTTCTGGCATCTTATATTCCTACATTCCCTTCCTTAATGTGACTGGCTTTTTGAACTGCTTTCTTTCACATGCATGGAAATCCACAGCTACATAAAACTAGAGAAATCCTTGTTCTGTTCTTAGCCCAAGGATAAGCCTGTGCTGGGCCTAAGTATACGCAGGCTTAATGCCAGGACTTTGCATGGGGATCAACTGCATTTTCAGCTAATGCTTGAAATAAAATGCAACAAGCCAAAGCAATGTTGTGCCCACCATTTACAAAAAAAAGCCCTTTGAAATGAAAGTCCTTATCCTCACCTTCACCTGGGCTATGCTTGTGATTTATGTAGCTGTGTTGCTGAGAGATGCATTTCTCAAGCGTGATCTGGTTTTCTACTTACACATCAGTAAGTTGCTTGCTGAAACTTTATCACTGTTGCAGTGCTGTGCCTAGGAGGAAATGGTTTTGTTCATCTGCTGCATGGAAGAGGAGCAATGCAGAAGACGAAGGGAGGTTCAGAGGTGAGAAAAGGACAGATGAGACCTTACCATACTTTTATGGTGGCCTTAGTCCCGTGAAAGGATGGGTAAATGTTGAAACTCGAAGGCCACCTCAGCAGAGGTCTCTCACTGAGCAATTCACAGGGCTTTACTGCTCTTGCAGCCTAGGGATTTATTTGTTTAAATTGTCAGGATCTGGTGAATTGTCTCAAGGTATGAGCAGGAGTAGGCGGCTGTTGCCTGAGGATTGTTTACCAGCAGGAGTTGTAGTTGTTATGGAATATTATCTAGGACATAAATCTGCCCCCCTCCTGGCACCTGCTTTTTCTCTTCAACTTGGAAGAGACTGCAGAATGCAAGTATCTGTAATTAGGCCTTCAAATGCACAGCTTGAAAGGAAACAATCTTAGCACAGCATAAAGACAATAGCACTTCCCTGGTTTGACTAAAATTTCTAAATGTCTTAATCTCCTTAATTTGCATCTCTAATGATGCTTTTTGCAAATTCCCTAAATAGAAACTGTGTTAATATGCAGATTGACAATGGCCTTATTTATATTCTGTATTGTATTTATTTATTTTTTGCTATTTTAAGAATAGCCAGGAAAGCCATAATCCATATTTAATTTTGGAACAGCAGTGATGTGAGAGGCTTTTAGGTAATCTCTGGAATAAAAACATATACAACATTAGAGGGGGAAAGGACAGAACCAGTGACCATTTACAGGGATGATCTGTGCATCCCTAGTGCAGAGGTTTAATTGTGCAAAACAAGGTATCCCTGGACAGGGGATTTGCAGTACTCAAATTAAGACTCAGGTGATAATATTGCTTGTGAGGTTGTGCAGTGCTGTTAATTTTACATAAGGAGATAAATACTGATCTTTCATTTTAATTGTTGGATCATTACTAGACCTACAGGTAGTAAGATAATTTTGGGTGGCTAAAGGCTGCATAGATAAAGGGAAAAAAAAGTAGTCTTGTAACAAGTACATTTTAAAATCAAAATATTAGAATGAATTTAAAATAAAAAACTTCCAATTAAAAATCAAAATTATTTTTGCTTGCAAAGATTTATAAGATACTGCCTGAAGTTACTCTTGTTTGAGCCAATGACCTTTGTTTTCCTTGCCTGAAACTTGTGTAGAGTTTCTGAAAATTCTATTTAACATCTCCTTTTTGCTACTCAGACCTGATATTGTCCCTCCTTGAAATTTCCTTCATTAATATGATAAGCAGGTGTAATCTGGTTATAGTTAAACTCCTGTTGTTCAAGACTTGTAGATGCTGAAGCTTAGGGTCAACCACAAGACCACCTTAATTTTGTGATGGTCGTGCATACCACCAGTCAACTTTAAACCAACTTAACTGGCTTAGCTTGTAAAATGAGCAAAAATGTGCTGTGGCTCCTTCAGATAAAAGACCAGGGTGGAAGACATAAAAAGACAGTGGTGAAAATTGAATGATCTGTCCATGTGGTATGGCAAGTAACTTTTGGACATGAGAAGAAAACACTGTCAAGGGAGTAACAAAACTAGGAGGTCAGAATTTTGAGAAGGAGGTAGTCAATAGGTAGGTGCTTATGTTTACCTATGACATCGAAACAGCAATTTCAAGCTCCTAGGAAAGGGCCAGACACTACTCCCACAATGCCTTAGCACTTAGTCTGTTTAAAAGACTTCATTAGACTACCCAGAAAAACAGCACACTATCAAATTCTCTAATAGACCATCTGTGAACAAGTGCAGCAAGTTCTGCAACAGCTAAAAGGTTTCTTCTCAGCTTCTGTTTGCAAAACATGTGTGAGTTAATGGAGTATCACATTCACATGGTGCATTGACCTGGAGTCTCTTCAGTAAATAGATCTAGGTTTTATGTAGATGCACTGTGCTTTACAGTGGGAACAGCCACATTTTCTAATAAGGCAATAGTGTTATTTGTTACACTTATCATATTTGGTATGCAATTACTATGCTGTTCCTTCTTGGAGGGCAGTTATCTTTCAATTAAGTGTCATTTCTCTTTTGTTTGCCAGCTTAAGTATCAAGTAAACCAGGGCCAGGGCAGCTCAAAGTTTGGAGTGATGATGCCAGTTTGTGTTACTAGGGGAAAGAAAATAATCTGATTTGTTTCCAAAGATTTCAGTGTCATTTGGGAAGGAATTTAGAGATCAGTTTAGAAATGTCTAGATAGTACAGCACTTCCAAAGCCACACTCCTTCTGAAAGCTTGCTTCTGAGATTATTCACACAGATAGTGAAGAAACAGAACTATTTCTGGTGCTGCTGTAAATCTATCTGTAATATTTTAACTGTTGAGTATAGAACACGCTTGTAGATTGTCAGGATTTCCTGCTAATGCCTTCATGTCTTCTTTGGTGAGATATGAAGAAAGGATGAAAACAGGTCTAGCAGTTATAATTCAGTAGCTAAATAAATGTAGTCTGAAAATTGCTATCCCCTACCTATCCACTATCAAAGAAGACCATTATGATTTTTATATCCATTCTCTGAACAACAGGTTTTCCTTTCAACTCTGCATCAGCTTCAACCTTTTTGAAATTAGACTCAAAACACTTTGCTGAAAAGAAAATTTATAGTCAGATTTTGCAGAGCTGTGCTGCATTGTCATATTTTAATCAAATACATAATTTTCTTTAGTCACATAAGAAGACTTCATACAGATTATTCAAAGAAGGATGAATATGTAAAAGATCATTTTCCCAGAATGACGGAGATGAAAATCATAGGTGTTAAATGAGAGCATAAATCACAGATCTCTAAATCTTTGAACGATGAGGATGCTAACTTTCAAACAGTGAAATCTACCCAGATCTTGACAGATCTTTTGTATATAAAAGTATCTCAGCCATATGTTTTCACTTCATTTATTTTCATTCTACTCTTTATATTTTCTCTTACATTTTCAAAATAATCTAAATCAAGGTTAGTTAATTAAAGTCTTCTAACTTCTCTGTGAAATGAAAAAAATTCTTACAATATATATTGTATATATTCTAACAATATATATTGTATATATTATTAATATAATTGTAGAGGTGATGAAGAAACTGAGGCACCTAGAGGCAATCTGACTTGCCTGATGTCACAAAATTTGGTAGTGACAAAATTGTAAATGACAAAATTGTAAAAGGTTGTTTTTCATCTGCATTTTCTCAGGCCTTATATATACCCCACCCCAACCTTCTTGATGTTAATCCCATAAATTTTTTAGAAAAAGACATAGTTTTTCTTAGTTTTTGTTGATCCAAGCCTTCGCTGTAAGCAAACATTTTTTTTTCTCCCATAAGTTTGCATTTCTTTCATAGGCACTTTTTTTTAATTTTTAGTAAATTCCTTTCAGGTCAGATTTTTGCTGTAGAAATGTCCAGACCTATACACAATATTCAGTGAGTGCACCATGTTGCAATAAAATAGGTTTCTTTTGTTCAATATCTTTTACTTTATGAAATGAAACTGATTTTTTTTCCATGCTGCAACAGTGTTACACCTTCACATTACATTTAGGTAAGTGTCTCACAGGTATTCCTGTTGAATTTTTTTCTCATTAGTCTTTAATGCATTCACTTGCATTTTTCCAGATAGAACCTACTTCACTAGTGACTGCCAGCTTTTATTTTCAGTCATTATAGGCTTTTTGTTTTCCCTTTATATAAGTGGTTATAACACCTCCCATTTTGAAATAATCTTTACAAATTTAATTACTGTGCTGCTTAGTCCTTCATCTAGGTGATTATTAGATGATTCATTTGCAAAAAAGAAAAAACAACCCTATTCCTTATCTGACACAAGCTCTTTGGGATATACTAACATCTCTAATTAGGTTGCTGAAATTCTGCCATAACATCCTCTCATCATTGATCATTCAAAACAATACTGCTCTCATATCAAATTTCTGATCCTCAACTTTGTGACAGCTTCCCACAGCTGAAGTGGATCATTGAACCCCAGTTATTTATCAAACAAATCAGGCTCTTTTTTTCAGATCTGTTACCAAATTGCAGTAGACTTGCAGCCTTTTTAGACTCAGTTCTCATGAAAACATTTAAGGTTGTCCGTCACTAAAAATGTTTCCATGAGTACTATTGCTGCATTGACCACTCTATTTTCTGTTTATTAAAGTGCCCAGTATATATATCTAAAACAGTAAAAGGATACTCATACTTGATTTCCTCTAACTTTCTCCAAAATGAATAAATAAATGCATTATTTCATTGG
Organism: Setophaga petechia; assembly: GCA_024362935.1. Taxonomy (NCBI): domain Eukaryota; kingdom Metazoa; phylum Chordata; class Aves; order Passeriformes; family Parulidae; genus Setophaga; species Setophaga petechia. The sequence continues at coordinate 4,167,722 of JANCRA010000029.1, forward strand.
AGTGGAAGGGTTTTGATTTATGCCAGTGAATTCTGCCTCAGGCATCAAGACACAATTCTGTAGTGAGCTAACTGTAAATTAGGAATATTGAAGTTAGGCATATTTTTCAGCACTTCTTATCTGCCTGGCAGAACCTCCTGACTATAAGTTCTGTAGGTAAGGACTTCAAATGCAGTTTATCTTTTAGAAATTTTGCTCAGTTGACAAATTATATTAACCATAATACTATATAGAACTGGAAAACCAATGTTATATCTAAGAACAGTGAAAAGTTCAGATCAGTGATACCTAATTATTACTCCTCTTAAGAGGAGTAATAAAGACAATCTCTTAAGATTGTCTTTTTCATAAAGTCAAGAGAGAGCTGACTTTTAAGCTGGAGAGAGATTTATGCTTCTATCTTCTGGTAGGTGCATGATTTCCAAGATCCAGATTTGCCCATAAATTTCAGAGGTGGAAGAAGGGTATTGCTTATCAACACGTGCACTTAGTAAAGAGAAGATTCTGGCATTTATTCTTTCTCCCTGCCCTCCAATTATGACATGTCCTATAGGAATGTGTTCCCATACCACAGGTACAGAAATGTGGCAGCTATTGATTAATACTATTTTTGGAATGCTAAGGACACTCTCTGAGAGAACTAACTATTACATTAAATGTTTCCTTGATGTGATATAAACACTTGTGATTACCTACTCAGGATGTCCACATACCTATATAAGACAAACAGACAAAGCAGCAAACAAAAATATTTACAGAAAGAACAGAAAAGCAAAAACCAACCATTTCATCTCCTTAGTGAGTCCAGAGGCAAAAGTGCAGGCTTACCTAGCAAAGCACAGGTGACCATGTCTTCTGGTCAGAAATGTTTAAGGAAAATAAATATAAACAAATAGAAATATGGGAAAATGCATGTATTCTATGTCTTCAACAGATGAAGATGATAGGAAATTTGTTTGCAGATACTACAAAGACACCTAAACATCCATTTCCTCTTTGACACATAAAATACATGGTATTAGTTTGCTGGCTGGCCTAGCACCTGCCTGTTACAGCACTTAGCTCTGAGAACTGATGGGAATCAGGTGTCATTTTCAGCCTTTTCTCTTTAAATGTCTATGCAGAGAATATAAGGCTAAATGTTTTTCTATTCCTTGTACAGCTTGAAGATGGCTTATTAGTGAAATGATTGATTTATGCTTTGACCTTTAATGTTTGGTTACTGATATCTGTTTCTCTTTGCCTCTGAAAGACAGAAATGCATGTCTTATAAAACAGCCCTGACACAAATTCAAAACACGCTATTTTAAATGGAAACAATGATACCTGGTATTTGAAAATGCCCCATGAAGCATATCTTAATAAAAGTGATGGCATTAACAAAAATACCAGCAGTAATTACTTGGGTATCCCTTTATGTGACCTGGAAAACTGTCCCAGATGTAAATGTATTGTGTATAGCTCTGCAGTCTCGTAAGCGTGAACAGTTGCTATCATTCACAGGAAATTGCAGTAAGAAATTATTTTAATCAGATGTCTTATAACAAATGTTTAGAATGTCTGAATTACTCTAAAAACACTCTCTGTCCTTATTACTGAGTAGTTTCAAGTTAGTTTTATTTAGTTTTAAGGCTTGATTTTAGAAATAAAAAACACTCCCAAAGAATGAGATGTGAAGATATTAAAGAATTTAGTATTTCTGTTGCTGCTTGTTAATTTGCAAGTATGATCTTCAGAGTCTTTTGCTGTCTCTAGAAACAGCACTCTGAAAAAAAAAAAAAAGAATACAAATCTAGGATGTCCTGAAGTGCAGCAGGTGTTGGCTGTGTCATTTCAACATCAGTTTGGGGTTCAACAGCCTTGCAGGACTGAGATTGTCAGTTTGCAGGTGTTAAATTTAAAAGACTGTGAGGCCAGCTGCATTCAGGCACCGCAAGTGTTCACGGCAGGCATTTGAGGGCAAATCATGCTTGAGCAACCTGATTGCCTCTACAGCTAAATGACTGGCTCTGCAGATGAGAAAAGAGCCGTGGAGGTAATATACCTTGACTTTGGTAGGGCTTTTGACACTATCTCCTGCAGTGTTCTCATTTGATAGCTGAGGAGACCCTGGCTGCCTAATCTGATTGCTATGTGAGTAGAAAATCGTGCGGGCTATCAGGCTCCAAGGGCAGTGATCAGTGGCTAGATGGCCAGCAGGCAGCTGCTGAAGAGAGGGTACCCAGCACACCAGGGGACGAGTGCTGGGGTCTTTAGTGTTCATCTGCAGCCTAGGTGGTGACACAGAACAAACTTTTTACATGGCACAAAGTTAAGGGAAGTGGCTATCCTTAAGAATTTGATCTTCAGTCCAAAGGTTTATTATGGCAAACCTGTCCATACTTTTCCCAGAAGCAGTTAAAACACTGGCCTATCACTTACTATTAATTAAGGTATTTATGTTGGTTGCTTTTGTTCCCCTTTCCTGATGATTCTCTTTCTTTTTCACATGGGACTTAAATGTTAAAGGTTAGTGTTAAGATCCAGTTATTATTAGAGAGAAGTCTCTGCCCAAATTAAGGTACAAAAAAGACCATATGCCAAAGTCAGTAGTACAGGGTTTTTAAAACTGTAAATGTGAGGTATAGATGGGGAAAAGAGAGACAAGAACTGAGAGAAAAAAAAAAAGAGCAATAGAGAAACAGATCAAGTAGAAAAGAAAAATCGCCACTCCATAAATTCTGACAACATCCCATTGGTCCTTTTCTAGTGTTCTCAGTGGTTGCAGACTGGGCATGAAGTGGTAGAAGGACAGTCCATGCCACACCAGGTCCATAGGGTTTATGTTATGCTGAGGGTAGGTGGAAAATATCCCCATCAGTCTTTGAGTCATGCTAGATGTTGCAGCCATGGCATATGTCAGTGTAGAGTCAATCATGGGCACATAATACCCCATCAGCTGAGATGAATACCCTTATCCTATGTGTGAATGCCCCTGTACTTGGGAGGGGAGGAACTTGGGTGGTTACTACAAGTAGTCAAATGTTTGAGTCATTAATCACTAGCAGTCCAGTCTCTCACAGGCACCCTTCTCAGCTTTTCCATTTAGCTTAGTTCCTTGTCCTCTCTACCTTCTGTTCTCTCCTTGTCTCTCCCTTTCTCCCTCTTTCTCTCTCGCTTTCTCCCTCTCTTTCTCTCTCCCTCTCCTTTTTTTTTTTTCTGAATGAAGATCTCAGCCAGTGTGTGGATGGCTTCATCTGAGGAAATTGTCTCAATTCCCTTGATAGTCAGTGGAGAGAAATAGGAACTCTCGGGGTACAGCATATTTCCTAATTTAGAACAGGTTAGATTAATACATCTTACAGGTGTCTCCTTTCCTCTATTGACTGTACAAGAAATGAAGATGAAGCCTGTCAGATGCATGTCACAGGTATCTAAAGTTAGGTACAGTGGTATCACAATATATCAGAGTGATCACAACCAGAAAGAGTAATGTTGCCACTATCCCATGATAATAGAAGCTATTCCTTCTTCATGTTTTAAGGACATGTGATTCTTTGATGTTCAGAGTCCTCTACCTAAATTTCTGTGCAAGCTTATGTTTTTTCATGATTTTGTTTTGTTGTTTTTTTTTTTTAATTTATGGACACAGAGTATGGGGGTATTACTCTGCTTCTATTTGTGCATATGTCAGGAGATTTCAGGCTCTAAAATTGCTTCTTATACTAAAAAAATTGTTGGAGGATGACAGTACTGGGTATCTCACTGCTGGATTTCCAGATGCAGATTTCACTTAACAGAAACAGAATAGATTAAATACTAATTTTCTGGTTATTTTCCTACAGCCTTTTATATTCCAGTTAACGCATTAGCCTCTGTTATGTTGAATACTGTCAATGCTCCCCAGTCTGAGAGATATTTTAATGCATCTGGCTGGTACAAAATGCTTCTGCTGTGTTTTAAGTATAACATTATGCAGCCAATGAGATTTTAATGGCTCTTTATCGCAGCTGGACTCCAGTAATAAGTGATCAAGACTTCAGACACATTCTCCTTATATGTGACTGAGGACAGTGAAGGAACCCAAATACATGGACATGTAATGAGATTATTTTGATCTACAATGGAATAGCCAATGCCGTAGCACTATTTTCAAACTCCTTGGATTTAAACTTGGCTCACTTCAGATTTTCATGCAGCAGAAAATTGATATTAGACTAATTTTATAGATATAGCAGCAAACCGTCAATTTTTTTGTCTTCAAATATCCATGAAATCTCTGATCATTGACGTTTTTCAATCACAAATGATAATGAAGCCATCTGCTTCAGAGATGTAAGAGATTATCAGGTATCAGGTTTCCTATTCTTTCAGATTTCATTAGAACTGTGATTTAAAAGAGAAAAAGTTGACCTAGAATTGGTTTATTAGTTTGGTGACTGACTGGTTTTTGTCTTTTTTTTTAGTGTAGGCATGCTTTCACCCTTTTTAAATCATCCTTACTGCACAAAATACAGCCCAAGTGATTTGCATGCGTGTGTGAGCACAAACTTAGGTCTGTTGTGAAATAACATTCTACAAATATGAACACATTTGTCTTTCACTTTTATTGAAGAGTATGGAATTGAAAAAATAAACCTAGAGCAATACTTGGCCTGCAAGTTATTGCATGTTTTAGATCATTGAAATAAAAGCCATTTTCAGTGACTGTGTAAACAAAGTTAAATGTGAAAGAGTGACTCTTGGCTCTTTTCACATCACATTTTACAAAACAACCTGATAAAAGCAGTTTTTTTCTACCTTTTATGAATTTCGTGTAAGCAAAACATTCAGAGATGATTACAAGTTACAGAAAATACAGGAAAATCTCTCAAAAAAGGAGAATATCTCATCTCTTTTGGTAAACAGTAATAACTTTACCTCTAAAACAACACTATTCTCAATGGCTCATTCCCATTTAACTCATTGAGATATAGAACTAAAGGCTACAAGGCTCTCTATTTTGCATTTTGCTTCTTGGTAAAATGTTTGAGTGTGAAAGTAGAAGGAATTTGATGCTGTAATGCTGCTGTAGAGTAATGCTGGATGCTATACTGGAGGTACTTGATATTTCTTTTTCTCAGAAAAAAGATGCAGGAGTGTATTTGGGATAGCCCCATGTTTTGAATGCTCAGGAAGTGTCTGCATTCATATTGACTTAGATTTCCACTAGAGAGAAAAATATCTCTTCACTTGATCCTTTTTGCAGCATGCATATATGAATTTCTATTTATATCTTCTGCATGGCAGTGTTGTCTGGAAGAATATTTTCTGGGTTTTGTAGTTTTGTTTAGTTTTGTTTTGTTTCTTTTCCCACATGCAAATGCTGCTGTAAAATGTACATAATAAGTCTCTTCTATGGTATTTTAATGTTTCTTGTTTCAGTCAAATGTGATGCCCCCAAGCAGTGCTGTTGGCAAGTACTGCAGAGCTTAAACATTACTGTTGCAGCTTCTCCAGCCCATTCTGTCAGGAAGATTCCACTCTTCCTGAACAAGGAAGGGCCCTTATGCATTGTAAGGGTGGTCTGCCCTGTGGGAATGGCAGAACAATCCTGCACAAGCCTTGTGCTCCACAAGAGACACTGAATATTTTAAGTCCATACTATAACTGATGATGTGTGAGTATTTCATGAGAGGCAAGGTGGTCAGTCAATGTTTTAAACACTGCTTTTATGACTTAAGTTAACCAAGCTTTTTCTTCCTTACCACTTTTAAAATAGCTGGGGTGCTTTATATGAATAACACCCCAGTCTGAAGCCTTTTCCCTTCCCTTTCTGTTATATATTGCTGTAGGTAGTTTGACTGGAAATTAATGCTTAACCACAGTGAGGTGTTTCTCTGCAGCACACAAAAACAGGAGGGCTAGCATATTTTTGAAAATAGTACTTTAATTTCTTACCCCTGGAAAGCATAATGTGAAAAACAAGCATAATGTGAAAACAGGAGCTCTGTCCTGGCTGAAGCTATCCATGCTCATTGTCCATAGTATTTATGGCATACAGTAGAAGTGTCATTCAGAAACCAATATTATAAAATCTCACAAAAAGTCAAATTCCCTTGAGGTACCTGCACATCACTTTTCCCCATTGTCACGGTCATATTTTCTGGAAAAATCCATTCACCGGGATTTCTTCACCTGGGAAGCTGAGAAGCCTCAGAAAAAAATTAAAACAATATTATCTCTTTTCCTTCTCCTGTGTTTGCTGCTTTGGAATGTTTGGAGACTGTTTTCCCAACAGGTGGTTGTTTGATTGGTTTCATGTGAATTGTTTTAACTTAATGACCAATCACTGTCAAGCTGTGTCAGACTCTGAGGAGAGAGTCACAAGTTTTTCATTCGTATCTTCTTAAGCCTTCTGTCTCTATCCTTTCTCTATTCTTTAGTATAGTTTAGTATAGCATAATATCATATCATATTATAATAAATTAGCCTTCTGAGAACATGGAGATTCATCTTTCCTTCCTGCCATGGGGAACCCAGAAAATACCACACCCCATCCCTCTACATTACTCATAATCATGAGTGGCATGGAATGTGGGGGAAAATGAGGCAATTTTTGGGGAAATTCTTTCTTCATTGATTTGGGAGTTCACGCCTGAACAACTACAAGATGCTGTTAAATTGACAGAATGTTTGCAAGGATATTTGCATTTTGGCCCTAAAGGAAAATTCTGTTTTTTCTTTTTTAATGAAAATTTGGATTTAGGAAAATACAGTGTAATTAAATTGTCTTGTTATCTGCTGTTTGCTGTTATGCTAAATGGTTATCAAAGTTAATCAAATATGTTTAAACTATTTTGTTGAGAAAAATGTTCCCATGGTTAGCTTTATTCTTTCAGATTCTCAGGTTGTTATTTTCCCTCCAGATTGCACGCACTGATTCACAAGGGGGAAATTTACTCACCTTACAATAAACATGTGTGCCATTAGAGATGTTTCAGCATTCCCAAGACACATGCAGAGGTTAGGCAAATATGATACAGTCAGAAGGATCAATCTGACATTGTTGAAAATAATAGCATATCTTTATATTTCTGCAACTGATTCATATGCTGAATGTCTGCTTAGGAGCAACATTTTTTGATAAATATTCCTCATGCCTTATGAAATGCCACCAGTTATTCCTCCTGGCCTTCAGATACCTCTTCAAAAGGGCATGGTTGAGACAGAGGTCCCATGTAAGCCTCATTAACTCTGTGGGGACAACTTAAATGTGCTAAAAAACCTCAAATGGCACCAGACTCCTCTACATCAATAACTGAAGTGAGGATCAGCTTTTTCAAGTGCAGAGTAAGAGATATGGACTGAAAAACTAGGAATGATGGTTATCTTCAGCACAAATGGAAAAGGCAGTTTCTCTGTGCTCATATGGCAAATGAAAGGACACATCAGCTCAAAACACAGCAGACAGAATTTTGAGTGTCTGTGGAGTAGTCAAGTGTGCCACATGGATTTACCAGCACATGGCACACGCAGCTCAGCAGGAATGGATTGACATTTCTGTTTTGGATTGGTGAGTATGGAAGGTGTAAATGTTTCAGCTGATGTCTATGGAATAATTATACAAATACCAAGGAGTCCCGTGCTGAGGATGCTGCAGTGAATCCAAACTGGAGCTGTCTAAGCTGCATTCAAGAGTGGCAGCATCCAGGGACATTTGTCTGCATGCCTTTCTTCATGTTGTGGAAGATGGAGAGGTGGAAGTTAGATACTACTTTTAAACCTAGAGAGAGTAAAGTATGATCTCAGAGTTCAGAGCCGTGGAGGTCAGGAGGATTAATAACTTAGAGCAATAAGCAGTAGGGATAAGGCAGAGGGAAAGTAATGAGAAGAAGACAAATTGGATGTTTTGAGATTTTTTTTCAGTAAATAAAATGGCAATAGAATAAATCTTCTTGAGAAGGTGGGGTTTCTCATCAGTAGGAAGCTAATTCATGCTTGATTATACCTGACATTTTTTCTTCCCGAGTTTTTTGGGGGGAATTTTTTTTTAAGCAGTGTTTATTTTCCTGCTCAAATTGGAAATAATGCATTTTCACTGATGTAAAAGCCAGAATCTGCACATAAATGGCAGTCTTTCAACATCACCACAGGAAAATTTCATTTTCTCATCCAGGGATGATATTATTACATACACTTAATACTGAATGAAGTATAAACCAGAATATTTTATTTAAATGCAAATTTTGAAAAATGAGTGCAAGAGTATCTCTGAGTTCATTTAGTATCAAAGTGCTGTTATTGGGTAAAATGGATAAACACTTCACCAAACAATAATTCAGCTTCTCTCTCTCTATATATATATCTTTTATAATAAATTTTTTGAACTAGTCTAAAAGCTAAGCTGCTCAAAACATCTTTATTTATGAGAAGCAATTTTTGAACAGAACATGATTCTGCTTCAGAAATAAAAGTGTGAATTTTTGGTGCCCTTGTTATATGAGATTTATCAAGGAAATTTCCATTGGTATCTCTGCCAGTATGGTGCAAGGACATTGCTTGTCTTAATCCAAATTTCCCTCTAATTGATTATTACTGCATATTTTCCTTGTTCTTGGTGCCTGATATTGTTTACTTGATGTTGGAGTTAATACACTGAGCTAGAAAAGCTTTTTTGTTTGTTTGTTGTTTGATTTTCTGGGTTTTTTAATGCATTTTTATTTAAAGAAAGAATAATTTTGACTTGTTGAACCCAAAAGAGGACTCATCCAAAAGCAATGAAATGGTAGTGCTCCACTCTCTTTCTAATTTCCATTTACTATTAAAAAAAAAAAAAGATGCAGTAATAGCTTCTGGTATACAAAATTAAAGCAATGTACCACTCTCAGTACTTTTTTTCTTTCAGTACTCACAAAGCTGGTGAAGGGTCTGGGGCACAAGTCTTGTGAGGGTTGGCTGAGGGAGCTGGGAGTGTTTAGCCTGGAGAAAAGAGGGGCTGGGGAGAGTCCTTCCCAATCTCTACAACTACCTGAGAAAAGGCTGTAACAAGGTGGGGTGGTCTCTTCTCCCAGGTGACAAGTGACAGGACAGGAAGAAATTATCTCAAGCTGTGCCAGGTAGGTTTACACCGGATATTAGAAAACATTTCTTCATGAAAAGGGTTGTCAAGCCACGTGTCCAGTCTGCCCAGGGAAACACTGGAGTCACCACCCCTGGAGATATTTATAAGATGTGCAGATGTGGCACTTAGGGACTTGGTTTAGTGGTGACCTTGGCAGTGCTGAGTTGATGGTTGGTCTCTGTTAAGGATCTTTTCCAAGCTAAATGATTCTGTGGCTCTATTCTTAATCATGACACATATTCAGTGCACTGCTCACAGTCATACCTAGTTTTTTCTATGTGTCACTTTTAAATTGGGATAATATTTAGTAACTTTATTAAACCCATGACACACCTGGGCTGAAAGAGACTGCTAAGTACTGTCAATGGCTTTTTTTCTGTCTTTAATGATTCAAGAACCACTTCTTGGTACTAAAAAGAATGAAGTTGCTAAAATTTGATGCTTTACATCTGTAAAGGGTAATTAAACATCTGTGAATAAGTGTACATTAACAGACTAGCATCAAATTTTAAAAAAATAGAACGATGTCATTAAAACACAAAATGTAGCGATGCACAACTATAAAATTCTTCAGTGTTGTAAAATAACAATAACAAAAACCAGCTGCCTTTCAGAGGGATTAGTGTTTGTTGATGTCATTACAGCTTTCTCACTTTCTCTGTTTTGCAGTAGAATATGATGGTCTCCTCCCTTTAAGTCTTCATCTGGCACCAGTACAGGATCTATCATATGCCAAGTCTCATAAATGCACATCCTTTTAATGTAAAATCAATAAATCACTGGGTCTGCCACCCATTCCTGCGATTAGAGACACAGTTTGTTTAGAAAACAAAGCCTTCAGTAGATGGCTTTGAGGACTTTGTAATCCTCCATTTCTTTTGAGCTGTTCAAGGATGGGTGGATCATCATCTGGCTCCATTAGATATATGAGAGGGTCCATTCCTTATGCAAGAAAGATAAATAAATATCTCTATCTAAATATTGGACCATGAAGGAAGTTCTACAAAACAAAATAAACCAAGCAAAAAACCAAAAAAATAAAGCTAGACCAACAATGTCGGTCATAATGAAAATTCTGTGCCAAATAGTCTTCTTTGTTCTAGCAGTCTTTTGGAGAACTGCAGTATATATATATGATTATCTCCTTTTTGTATGTAATTTTTTCCTTTATTCCTTTAGAAAATCTAAATCAGTGCTTGGATCAAATAAAGAATGAATATATTTGAGTGGCAATATTTGCCTGACTACAGTTTCCAAGTGTCAGGTAATCTTGACACATTACTTTTCTTAGAAATCTATTGCAACACAAGGAGCAAGGAGAAGCAAAAGGAAATAATTATACTGTGAAAAGTTATAAAAATTGTCATTAATGCATCTCTTTGGCCTAAACAGTCTTTTTCTTGAGAATTTGAGTCCAGTCTTTTTACAGTAAATAGGAGTCTATGCTTACATCTTTGAATTATTTCTTGCTATACAGGTATGAAGAGACAATATTAAGGATACCTGTGCTTAGAAAGGGACCTTTCAAATCCATGGGTTTTGCTTTCAGTTTATTAGGATAACACAGATTAATGCTTGAGCCAACTGTAAGCTGCTAACAGCATCCGTATTATAGAAAGTTCTGCAACTTATCGAAAAACTTCAAGCTTCATAAGCTCTACTTAGTGAGCTCCTGTTCTGTTATAAATTACAAACTCCAGTATTATTGCAAATCCACATAAACTCCCTGGTGATTACAGATTACAGTCACAAATTCAAAAGGTACAGCACAATATACTTTTCTTAGCTAAATTAATTATTTCAGTTCTGGGCAACTCAATAGTGAGAACTGAACCACCAGCTGGCTAATATGTACAGTCAAAACATTTAGCAGCAGGTTTTTACATTAGTAACAGCAAGAATCCATTTCACAGAAGACAACAGAGAATAAATGATTCTCATTTTAAGAGTCCTTAAGGCTATAGTGCTTTATCCTCCTTAAATGTTCTGACTAACTAGCACCACATGATGTCATCAAGATTAATTTTATGTAGGTAGTTCCTTCTGCAGAAATACTGTAGAAATGTGTGCAAGACTATGGGAAGTAAGAAAGACGGAAGAGAGCAATTCATGCAAAATAAAATTTTCCAGCTTCATAACCATGCCTTACAAGTCTTTGTTCTCTTCGGAGTGTGAAGAAATCTCCTTTCTCTAGTTGATGTTGTGATTGTAAGCTCAAAAATTGAAGGAAGTAAACTCTTTTCTATGCTCAGAAGTTTTCTTTTCCATAAGTTCAGCATAAAGGCTAGACTTTTTTAGAGAGGAATTTGCAAAGAAATTATGCAACTATTTTTTTTGATTCATACAAGAACCAGTATGTTTAGGAATGTGCAGTCCTGGATTTCTATTTAACTGGGCCATAAAAATACTTAGTAGGTTGGGTTATGGTAGAACTTTTTGATTTTGTCCCATCCACACCTCCCTGGAAAAAGCTTTTATCACATATTTTGAGGAAACTACATTAATTGTAAAAAACCCCTTCTTATTCAATGGCACAACCAGTAGTGCTTTAGCTGTCTGAACTTCCAATATAGTCAAAGGAGGTACAAATTTATTATGTAAACATCAGTGTCCATTTTCATTGGGAAAAGAAACCCTCCAGAGTAATCAAAACTTATCAGAATAGTAGGTATGACACAAGACTTGTCAGAGACATTGATGAGTCTGATTTGTTTCATGTGATCACCAATCCAGGCTTGTTGGAATTGACAGGAATTGGTCCATTAATTGCAGTGGAAAGATAAGACACAGGACATTTTGGAGACCCACATTCTTCTGCTATGACAGTTTGAGGCTAGGAAGATTACAGTAATGCATTTCAAATGACAGTAGTTGTCTGTGATAAAGAAATTGAACTGAGTGCTTGCAATTTAGCCAAAATCATCAGTGGATGTTGTCATTTTCTCAGCCTTATAGTGAGATAAACTAAGTAGCTCTCTGGATCCGCTACTTTGTTTGCCTGAGCATAACTTACCTAAACACACATAGAAATATTGGACAGTCATCTACCTACCTGTGTCAAATTCTGTCTGAGATGGCCTGTGTGTTCCAGGATACATTCTCTGTTATCTCAATGGTTTTAGCAACTGGTTTTCAGCAGCTAAATTGAGACCCATAAACTTCCCAGATCTTCATTTAATATAACAGGAGGCTTCCACATTCCAAGACAATGTCACAGATGTGATGAGGCATTTTGAATTAGGTCGTTTATTAGACACTTGCTATGGTGGCATCTACTTTTGTATTTTTCCTGTCTAAGGCTAATCTTGGTGTGGGCACCAAGAGATGTATTTAGTGATTTAATTTAATATATTCAGGGCTTGATGTTCCCTGAAATTCAGCACAGTCAATAAGGAAAGTAAGATCTTCCAAAGAGAATTTCAGACTAGAAATATTAAATAGATAGTTTTTGCATGTTATGCAGGTAACTTGGAGCTAAGATGGGCAGAGTCAGTTGTCCAGTTGGAGTATTTGAAATTCCCTGGATTATCTGTCACATCATTATGGGACTGACAGATACACTGTACAGGTACACTGGAAATCTACAGTATTCTGACATGGTAGCTGGAAGCCAGGCATATCATCTTGAGGGATGTCAAGACACTAGAGACACTTGATAGACTATGTGCAGGCATTCTTTCCTCTTACATGGACCAATTTCCCTTTCCAACCCAAGCCTTTCCATCTGTGAAATTTTGTTGTACCCAGAGAGACACACCAAAGAATGATACATATAATTTATGAGTGTGAAGCAGTTATTTGCTGAGTGATACACACAACAGATAACTGAGACTAATGAGCTACTAGGCTAGACATTAACATGATCCTACAGTGAGATACCCCAGTCTGGATATCTCAGCTGGGTGAACACTCAGCCTTTAAATATGGGACAGGCTGTTGCTAAGCATTGCTGAGTTACCATTTCTGCTTTTTACCTTCTTGATTTGTTATCATCTTATTGCAAAGGTTCCATACTTTGGTGATTTCTCATGGGCACCTCCTCACAGCACTGACAACCTCTTCACAGCACAGCCCACAAACTCCAGCTCACTTCTCAACCAGCTAACCCACTCTTTTATAGCACTCATCTTCATTGGACACAACTGTGGCCTGTTAAGGGCAGGCCTATTCCAAATCTTTGGTGGTTAGCACAGCTGCAACTCCACAGGGGTGAGACTACCTTCTGCACTATCTTTATTTTCTTACATTCTATCCCCCCACAGTGATTTATACCTTCATATGTCAGATTTTATTGTTCTCAAGTCCTTCATCAGCTAAAGAATTGCTTAGCAATGGGTCAGCTATCTCTAGTTTTGCTTTCCTTATATTGCATGTTCTAGCTAATGAACTATCAAGCTCCATCAGGCTGGGACAAACCAGTCTTGTCTCAATAGAGAGCAGACTGCCTGGGCTCAGGGTTACTGAAATGAGTACAAGGTCTCCAGGAGAGTTGCCATTTTCTAGGAAGCTAGCTGGAAGCTAGGAAGAATACCACACTGCCTGAAATAATGTTGAGTTTTGGCAGCTAGGTCCTCTACAGGTCAATATTCCTACGTATGCTAGTTCTTTGATCAGTGCAGTCCCAGTGAAGTCACTAGAACTTTGTCCAGCCTAAAACTGAAACTCATAAATATATGTTTGGAAGTCCTAATTTTGGAACAACATTGATAAATTAATTGTACAGTTATGCTTATTAAAAGTAGTTGCAGGAATGAATGAAGAAAAAATATCCTCTTTTATTTTCTGGAAGAGCACTGTATGTATTTCAAAACCAAAACATGTCACAGTGAAAAACACTGACAAAGAAGAAGATGAAAATATTTCTGTGTGACAAAAATGCACAGGCAAATCTAAAAAAAATGTTCAAAACAGTATTTTCAGAATGTAACTGGTAGTTGACATGGCCAACATTCCTCTAACTATCCATGAAATATCTCTATAGACTTTTCTTTCTAGAAAGAGGGACTCTGCTTCATCTGTTGAAAGAGGGGTCTGGAAATAGGCACCAAGTGCCAGTGATTATGATTACATTTTTACTGGGAATAGCAATAATTAATATATTATTGGTTTATTATTTTATAATCTTGACTGTGTAATATCCAAATATGTGCAGATTACAATACTAACAAATTAATTTTTCCCACAACTAACCTACTGGCTATGAAATTGTGATACATGGATGTATTAAATAAGTTTTTCACAGAAAATTAGAAGAATCAGAATCTGATGGAAGCATTTATTAAAATATTTTTCTGACCTACTGCTTGAATACTCTGATGGCCTGGTTTTTATTTTAATCATTGGGAGAGGATGTTCTTTAATTCCATGAAGAGTGGAATGGAAATTCATGGAAATTTTGTATTTTGCCATGGTATTTTTACCAGGATTATTTTTAATGTCACAATAATGTGGATAATATTATGATCTTTTTATTTATATTTTGTTTACCTCCACAGATGTAGCGTATGTTATATAGACATCCAGATAGCTTTCAGAGTTGTGGAAATGACAATGCTTGAAGATGTTTTGATTTGTGCAGGGACAGAAACATCAAGGACAGGATGCTGTGTTTCTTAAGCATGCACTTTTATCTCACAGGAATCAGTGGGCTGTGGAAAGATGATTATTGCTTGCATGCATTCCTTGAAGATGAAAGGTGTAGTTCTGGCCTAGTCTGTCCTGTCCTATTCTAATCACATTTATAGTTTTCCCTTTATTTGAAAGCTGATTGGACAAAATATGTGAGAGGAGAATGTATCAGCTGAACAGCATATCTTTTTCTGTAAATTTTTAATGAATTTGAAATTTAATAGCTTTAAAATTAAAATTTTGAATTAAATATCCTGTGGAGAATTTGGTTATTTTAAAATACTTAAAATAGTTTTTCTGAGAAATTACAAAGCACAAAATAATCTTAACTTAAAAATATATAACTTTATTTTGTTTTCTTTTTCTTTTCTTTCTGAGTCAAGTAATTTATTTTGCCTTAAATTCAAAGAATGTTTTTCTTTAGGTAAACCCTATATTTCTCATGAAATAAAGCTGAATCCAGTGCTTACATTTTGCCACTTTTAGCATGCTGAACTATTTTGCCAGTTTGATGGGTCAGTGTTTCAAATATGTCAGCGACTGAATCCCAAAGTCAATTTTCCAGATATTTGGGCAATAAGACATTGGAAGGAAATTCAGAGCTTCTCTGGGAATGATAAAAAAATCTGAAAATTAGTGTTGCCATTGAATGTAAAATATTTTCGGATATTGAAATGAAGACGAAGGTGAACATCAGGTGCAGAAAAGCATGGTAGATAGATGTTTGGAGCAAGAAAATATGTGAAAGAGTTGGAATGAGACTAGGGAAGGATACTCTCTCTACCTCAAAACCTGCGTGGCCAACATTATTCTTACAGCCTTTCAAAGAAAGGCAGTTCAGAGCATTTAATCTCCTTAAACAGATTTGGTGTTTCATGCAAAATTTTTTATTGGCAAACCCAGACCTTTCATACCAAGCCAAAAATATATTGTGAGTATGGTGCAAAAGTTACCAGTTAACCAAATAATGGTTGCTCTTCCAGGTACAGAAAAGAACACAATCATAAAGAAATGGCCCAATACTAATACAATTTAAAATGCTACACTCCCAGTATGGGTTCGTGTGTAAATGTGCCTCTTTTCCCTGGCATTATTCCCTTCCACTGCTTCTCTGGTTCTAAGGGCAATCAGCACTCATCTTCCTCAAGAGTGACGTCAGCATTGCAGCTTTGTACTGCAGAAGGCCACTGCTGGTGCTGGACAATGCTTCCTCCTTGCTCCTGATTTTTCTTGGAAGGATATTTGCTTCCAAATTTTCCTAAATCTTCTGTTGAGTTTGCTTGCTTTTTCTTCCTTCACTAGGTCCCAAGACAAATACGTAAGTATTCCTGACCTTTGCTTGTTGTTGCCCTTGAACTGAAGTCAGCTTTACCCAGCTCCTGAGACTGAACCCCTGTAGTGACCAGGAGCAAACCATTGGTGATTTATTTGTACGTCTAGGGCCTGGCTTATCGTCGTCCTATATCAGCAGCTTCACAGTCTGTGCCACCATCCTGTGCTTGCACCATTCTATGTAATGCTTTATTCTATAGTCAAATATACCTTTTTTTCTGTGCCATTTACATTTTAAAACCATGGATAATGTTAATTTAGTACAGAATTTACTGCTTGCTGTCACTATCCTTTAATCACAGGTCTGTGTGTGTGTGTGAGTCAATATTATGATAAATATTTCTGTGCCACCACAGATCTAAAGCTAGCTAGAGAGAAAACAAAACAAGGTCAAGGCTGGAAAGGTAATCCCCTATCAAATAGAATAATGTCACAATCACTTTGCCAAATGAAGAAATTAAAATGTTAATTGTAATCTAATCCTGGTCTTCTCGCAAAACAAGAGACTGTTGTCCAGTTTTGATTCCTCTAAAGAAGAATGTATCTCATTCTGATATTTTTGATCTCAGGACAGAGAGATGGAAAAATATTTTTAAAAATTGCACTAATAAATGTCAAAATAGCAGGTGCTCAACAGGTAACTAACAGCAAATGTTGGAAAAATGCTTTCAGAGATGCAGAGAGGTCTGTAAAATGAGGCAGTGAAATCAGGTCATGTAGTTAGATTTTTCTAAGGAAGATTTGACAGAATATAACAATGTAGCACACCACATATAAATATTAAAGATTTGTAGTGTGTCTTCTTTCTCCTTCATATGATTGGATGCAAGTCTGTTACACGATGAATATTCCATATTTTATTGTCATATGGGATTATATGACATAATAAAATGATGGCCACTTGACCTCATACAGAAAGCAAAAATTAAAATTGAAAATCTACCAATGTGGAGTGGTTTTAAACATATCACATTGGTTTATAGAGAAAAGTTTTTTTCTTTAAAAAAAGGTATAAGTCAAAATGAAAAAAGCAAAGATTTATGCTATTGCACATATGGAATTTTTGTTCCTTTTCCATTGCTTAACTCAAGTTTTTCATTATATAGGTTCATATTTAGACAGTCTCACCTTTGGATAAGAGGAAGAAGAAGGCATGGATTTGATATTGAAGGAAGAAATATCACAAACATAGAAAGTTTACAAAGTAAAATCCCTTAAGCCATTTCAAAGGGCCATAGTACCTTAAACTCCAAGAAGTTAAAGCTTTCTGATAGTTTTGACCTTTTGGTTGTATTTCTCCAGAGTGTTATCCCACTGTAATTTGTTTTAAGAAGGATAAAGAAAAACAGGAATCTCATGCAGTTCAACAAACACAGGTGTAAAGCCCTGTGCCTGGAGAATAACAACACCATGGGCAAGTAGAGGCTGAGGAAGGGCTGGATAGAAACCAACTTTGCAGAAAAGCACCTGGAGCCGTAAGACATGAGCACACTGGAGCAAGTCCGGTGAATAATTACTAAGATGATTTAAAGGCTGGTGCATTCGAGATATGTGAAGAAGCTGAGAGAGCTGGGACAGTTTTGGCATGGAGCAGAGAAGATTGGGTCCAGGGTGAGGATTGTATCAACTTGTACAAAGCTGAAGGGACGGTGCAAAGAGGATGTAGCCAAGTTCCTCTTAGCACCAGGATTAGAGGCAAGGGGCACAAACTCAAAGAGAAGAGGTTCCCTCTGGGTGTCAGGAAACACTTTTTGACTGTGAGGGTAACCAAGCACTGTCACTGGGTGCCCATGGATATGGTAGAGTGTCCATGCCTGGAGACACTTAAAATTTGTCTGGACACAATCATGGGCAACCTGCTCTAGATGGCCCCACTTGAATAGGGAGGTTGGTCCAGTTGACCTTGAGCAGTCCATTTAAACCTCAGCTATTCTCTGATGTTGTGATCATAGTGCCTTAATGTTGGTGATTTGTACAACTATCTCTTGTGTCATGAGAGAAAATGGAGTAAAATTTTTGAAGAGTTTTTGAAAAGCTTTTTATTAGAAGTCTTTGCCAACTGTAGACACTTGAATAAAATTTCCATATCAAAGCAAGAAACTGGAAAGTGTTTTATTATTACTATTATCTCCACCAATACTTTTTTTTTGGCTGCTGCTTGCTAAAATGTTCTGTGATAGCAAAGGTACAAAATGAAGTTGCTGTAAGAGATCCAGAATTCCAGGTACAGCTGCGCATAGATGGAAGTGTGTAGTCATCTGGTGATCTTTCAGTACTTAGAAGACTGAGTACAACTTCCATCAGTACTTTCAGTTTGGACAAATGGCTTCAGAAAATGCAATTGTGTGGACAGTAATGAAGATCTCTCAGCAGCATTTTGTACTACAGTTGTAATTTTGTGCTGTTGTTTTCTATATAGCTGAGATTTTTGTCTGATTAATTTGAATGAAACAGCTGTTGCTGGGTCAGAACAAGCAAAGTCAGAAATTGAACCAGGTCCCTTCCATCACACTGTGAAATACAAGTATTCTCTTTCATCTTATAATTTAAATTCTTGTGAGAAAAGTTCCAAGCAAGCAAGGAATAGATGTACTTCTATGGAAGTACAAAGTAGGTACATTTAACTTTGAATGTCATGCAGCAAAAATGCTTTTCAGTGTGTCTTTCAATTCAGGCCAATTTACATTAGAAAAGTGTCTAAGTAGTTAACTTATTTAAATAAGAGCTTTGAAGAGAGGCTCAAAATTCTGCATAAAAGATAGGTATTCAGTAGTGTTTACTGAATTGAAGAATGTATCTTTCAAGAAGAAAATCTGTTTTTTCACGTATATGCCTGAAGATTTATTATGGAGACACTATGCTGAATGGTTGAATTTGAGTTGATAATTTACAAAGACAAACAGTATAAAAGTAATTTTTAAAAAGCCTGTGTAATTAAGCATGTGAAAAGCAGCCCCAGAAGTATTTGGCTTTATATTTTTACCTGTATTTATTCATGGAAATGAAGGTCATTGAGAAACCACAAGATTTTAAATTTAGATTTTAAAATATATTAAAAAAAAAAAAGTCATTTTTAAGTTTAATTATTATTTAAAACCATTGCTGAAAGTGTCTCGTTGAGACACCAACTTGTATATCAAAAAGATAGTTAGCAGAGCCCCATCGCTGTATATTAGATATTTGTGTTAGTGCGTCCGCTTCAAATCTAAATACTGTTTTGAAGAAAAGCTTGCACACTGTGAGTAGTTGATATACACGTTTGATTGTATCCTGTTGACCCCATTTTGACGGGACATTAACTTCCATTATGCAGTTCACTTGTGTTTCACCTGATATGTCAGCTGCAGTCTATAGTAAAGAGTCAAATCTTCACAGAGTATTCAGATAATGTAGCCAAGATTTGCTGGGAGATCAAGACGAAGTATTTTCTCTGAACCACAAAACAGAATGGTTTTAGTGTAAATAAAGTTGTGCACAGAAGCATGAAATTGAGAAAGTTCGTGAAGCCTCTGGGAATGGAGGGAGCTAGTGCTTCTGCCACATTTGACACCCTTGGTTGGGTGATTTCTCTTCAAAATGGGGTGAAATAGGATAAGAAATCAAGAAGTGTCCATTATGCCGACCCTTTAATTTCTTAGAAGGTTGTAACATTGAGAGCCAGTAAAATGTATGACCAAAGGAAAAACTATTTTCTCAGTAAAATGTTACAGTGATATGAAGTGAATGTACCAAGAACTTCACTGCAGTTTCTTTTTAGTGATAGATGTTTTATTGTTTGTTTGGAGTTTTTTTAAACAGAATATATTTTATTACTAGCAAAATTCTTCATTATTATTAGTGCTCTTCTGCTTTAATTCTCTTAGGCAGTGCAAAAGTAGTACTTATAAATTGTTTCACAGAGCTTTGAATGGATTCCTTGTTGACTAGGCATGTCGCTGCAGCTCAGCTAGAGCATGCAAGAAACTAATTAACCTGTGTTTTCCAAAAGAGGCAATTTTAGAGTGTCTGAGCAAACTGTGTCTATTTAAAGTGATACAAGGTAGCAAAGGGGCAGGGTGTTAGTTGGAGAGAGCTCATTCATTTGCAGATTTAATCTCAAGAGATGTTTGAGGTCCTAACATGTCATTTAGAATGGATAACCAATAATTCTAGATTAATTAATTCGTAATAAATGGGAAATTTTGAGGTTCTGTTTCTTGTATTTTAATAAATTGTGCTTATGTTCTTAATAGTTTCATTCAGGATAAATATAAATGTTTTTGCTGGCCTTCTCTAGATGCTTTCTGCCTTTATTTTGGAACATTTCACTTCTTGGCATCTAGCCATGCATGATTTTTGGGACTTCTAAACTAAAAATTCTGTGATCATGCTGAAAATAAAAATGTAGATGGCTTAATTAAATAACCTATACCTAGGATACCTTTTAAGAGCTTCCAGTTGTTACTTCAGAAAAGCATAGTCCTTTGTATAATCCATAACATCTCATGTCTTGACTGTCACAGAACATTCCAAATAACACTAGACATCTTTGTTTAATCACCTGAATTGACACCAAAGTTATATTAGACTCTTGGAGAAGGATAGAGTTGCTTATGTACAGGGAATGATATTCTTTGGGTGGGAGTTGCTAACTAGAATGCTCAAATTTATTTGTGTACTACGCAGGTGCTTGCAAGCCAACCAAGTTCTGACTTCTCATCCTAGTCAGAAGACATCTTGCAAATACAGACCATAAATTCCAACAACCTATTTATTAGTATCAAATCAGTGTCCCTACTTGACATCCCAGAAGGTAGCAGGCACAGCTTTGGTAGTTGAACCAGCAGCAGGAGTTAGCTCTCAAGGCCCTGACTGAGTTGGCTAAGGATAGCTTCTGGTTCCAGCCCAGAGGTGTTTAGTGTTGCTTAAGCCACTGTAGGTTTTCTGGGACATTTTGCCAGATAAAAGACAGCATTTATGTCACTTCTGGAGTAGCAGCTGAAGGGCACGTGGGATATGTTACTAAATTTCAAATGGTGCTGTATGTTTAGGTTCAGGCAACTTTATTAAAATTTTCATCCCTGTTGATGATAGGAGGAGCCAGAGCATGTAAATAAATGTGGGTATCTTTATGTGAGAATTGAATTTCATCCTTCATGTCTGGATTATTTTGCCCTATGAGTCTGCCTATCCTTTAGCTGCCAGCCCAAAAGGGCATGAATCTCTCAGAGATCTTGCATTGCTTCAATCAGGATCATGCCAATATCTCAGATAAAGGGACATATTGAAGGGCCTTAGACACTTTAGGCAACTGTGAGAAATTTTTAAATATATATGTCAATGAAGTGATAACATTTCAAGAGCTTCTGAAAGTGACCCTGAATTGAAGTATAAAGGCGAGTAGTTTGTAAGTAGCAGTAAGTTTGCTAAGACCTCAGGGTATTTAGAAACAGGAGAAGAAAAAAAAATAAAATCAGTGTTACATACCTACATTTTAAGACAGTAATTACAGTTCCTAAAAGTGTTATCTTTTCAATAAATTAGATAGATCAGGTGTCCCCTAAGACAAATTTACTAAGATTTTCACAAAAAAAATAGGCAAACCATCATACACAATTTATGTGAAATTCACATATTTGTTTACTTGGTGTAAACAACCCAAGATTCTATTATCTGAGCAATAATCAAATCAAAACACTGAAGACCCAAAAGGAAAGAGACTACTGTTCATTACAAAAATGTTACTATTTTGAAAGTTTAGTGATAATGTGGAATACTTAAAGAGCACAAGCTAAGGAGTGGAAGGACAGGTAATTGTTTTCCCACCAAATGAGGGGTTCAATGCTTCCAGGTTCACTCTTGGCTTTATTTGCTGTAGCATTCTCTGTCACAGTACTTAAGGAAAGACTTGAATCTTCTCTGGGAACATATGAGAAATGAATTGTGGCTTTCTTAGGAGGTATTGGAAAGAAAGAGCACTGATACCAGTGATTTTTATAGAGAGAAGAAAAGAATATTTGTTTGAACAAAATGTTGATACCTGGGTATACTATTTAGTGCACATTCTGTTTTTTCATGTTTCCTGAAAGAGTTGGGCATTTATAGTAGCATTGTCAGTGGCATGGTGTTGACTAACTGAGAATAATGCTTTTTCTGAGTCAGAGACATTAAAAGTTGAAATGGAGTATTTGTGAAAGGAGAAAAAGAAAATCAGATGTTGATATGCATTAAAATAGATTTGAGTGTAAGGACATTTTTGGTCTATGTCTTTTACTTCACAAATACCTGCTGCCATAAGTACCTGTCAAGATTCCAAGTCAGCATGAATTCTAACCTCAGACGTTGTTTTCCTTCTGCTGCTACTTGGAATGGTCTATGGTTTCATTGCATTCCAGCACAGAGCTACTTGAATGTGTTTATAAGCCATCCATTACTCGTCATTTCAAAATGCTGCCTAGTTCTCTGCAGTTAACCTGGCACAATGTGCCTTAAGTTCTCAACAGTCCCTTGCCTTTGCCATATTAATGGTCTTTGATCGACTGGCTTGGTGTTTTCCATGCTTCCATGTCCCTGTTGGTTTTTTTCCTTTGAGTCTGTCATGATCTCACAGATGGACTCTGTAGTAATGATTTGAACTTGACATCTTTGTGTCCTGAGATTTCTGGCACTCAGCATTTAGCTTGGTACAAAAGCTTGGTTCCCAGCAGCAGCTCCTTCCATTGTACAGACAGGATTCAGCTATACTTACCTCCTTATCTGTAGGTGACTTTAGACCCTGACTGGCATTTGCAATAAACTGCCTGATTTACAAGTTGTGCATCTGTCTTTAGACAAAAAGTATCACTTTTATAATTAGACTACAACTTATTTTCATTACTTATAGCAAAAATTTTATTGGAAAAATGAGGAAAAATGAGGAAAAATGAGGAAAAAGAAATCCTCTGTTTGACTACAGAAGGACTAAAATAAATCCACAGTGTTTGGCTCTGATCTGATAATTTTCCATTTGTGTTTTGTTTTCATTCCCTTAAATTGGCTCCTTTTAATACTGAATTAATGGGCTGTCTCTCCCTTGGTCCTAATTTCTGCATCAGAAATTCTGTTTCTAATGCCACACATTGTTGTATTTCCAAACTCCTGCTATTCTGGCAGATGTGATTTGATACCATGTGTGAAGGACTTGGATCAAAGTAGACTTTTATTTATAGAAAGCGGGAAGACTATATCCAGTGAGACTCAGAGGCTTATCCTTATTCATTTAGTTTTAGTTAAATAATTATGCTTTGATACACAGTCTTTAAGGCTCTTAATTCTTAAGTGGGAATTTAGAAAATCATGCCTAAGCGACTTAAATGTACATTTTCTGCTTTTTCTTTGGCTGTTCTGCTTAGGAAGAACCTATAGTCAAGTTACCTGTGGCTGGAGTCTCATTGTTTGGAGACTTCTTGCTATAGAAAGCCTGACTCCTCTGTCAGCTCACGTTCCACTACAGGGATTTTCAGGAAATAGAAGCATTGATTATACTAAGCCTTCTCTATCTCTTTCATAGCAGGGGATGACTAAATAAAAGAGTACGTGAGCACCATGAGATGTCAAAAATGTGTAAGCCCTTCCAGAAGGTTTAACTCTGTGGTGGTGCAATAGAGCTGCTGCTGAAACGAGACTGGGGTGTCCTATGCAAGCTCTGCACTGAGTGCCTTACATTTGTAGGTGCATGGAGATATCTATTGTGGGCTGTAAGGAACTTCAAAATGTCATCTCTAATCTTGCCCAATTGTTTTGTTCTGCTCTGTGTTGCTTTGCTTTGAATGGTATTTTTTAAAGCAGTGCCTTAATCTGAATTGCTTTCAAGGTAGAGAGACACAGATGGCTGTGAACTGATCTTGTTAGACTTTGTTAAAATAAAATGACAGATGTACTTTAGAAATTGAATACAGGTGCTGCAAAGAGAAAGTTATTACTTTGTATCTGACTTTGTCTGGAGACAGCTGGTGCTACAACTTTTTGGGGTTTTTTTGATAATGGGGATTCAGACATTTTATTTCTTTTCATCTGATATGTCACTTTTAAATCATAATTAAATGACTCTGAAGATGTTGTCTACTGTAATAAATAAGAAAGGACTTGATTCTCAGAGTTGCCAAGTATTGTAGATTTACAGAATTATAGCATGTTTTAGGTTGGAAGGAACCTTCAATGCCATCTAGTTCTACCCACCCCTGCCATGGATAGAGACACTTTCCATTAGACCAGGTGGTTCAATACTTCACCCAAGTTGACCTTGAAAACTTCCACAACTCCTAGTGATTTCAGTATGTTTTTGTTGTTTTTTGGTTTTTAATTTTTTTTAATTGAGTACCTCAAACAAATAAGATAATAAAGTGTAAGCATTTTGTTCCAAGTATTTTTCTATATTTGCCCCTGAGTCCGAACATAGTTAGGCATAATGCCTATATATATCTTTTGCAAAGGAGATTTTATTTTATTATTGAAATACTGAAAATTAAATTCATCTGTACATCCTTCATGGTACTTCATATCATATCTTCAACTCCCATTTAACTTCTTACCCTGAATGGAGCTAACTGCAAATTAATACCTTTTATTAAATCAATTCAGGAAGATTTTGTGGATCTGTGTGCCCATATATCATCACAATTTAATCAGGGAAAAAAAAAAGAATAAGAAAATATATGTCTTTTGTTAGATTGACTGAATTAGCTGAAATGGGGCACTCAAACATGTTTAGATGTGAATCAGAAAGAGAAAAGTGAAAAATTAGCTACCAGTTAGAAGCAGTTGTGTTTGGTTGTGTCATTCTGCTAATCAGTAAAGCAATTTGAGAGAAAAGGGTGTATGGCAGTTGATGAAAGAAGGGGAAGTTAATAAAGCAGAAGTGGGAAGATCACTATTCTGCATGGAGCTGACAGAAGCAGGTGGTGAATGCCTGTGTAACACTCAGGGCTAGTTGGCAGGGTGTCACTGGGAAAAATGGAATGTGCAATATCTTTATTCAGTCTATAACTTTTACTGTCCAGTATAAAAATGGGTTTTAGCTTCCAAGCTCATATGTTAAAGGTATTTTATAGGTCTCACTTAAGAGACAGAGAGAACAGTGATAGACTGTTTCATGAAAAAATGGTTTCTGATGACAAATGGATGTTTCTGTCCTCTGCCAGTTGGCTTTTCTCTTTGAGATGTAGTGTTCATTTGGTTTCAACTGTATGGCTTCTACAATGACATTCTGTGCAGTGACTACAATGTGTTATAATCTGGGATGAATGGCTCTAGGGCAGGTAGCTTTTGATAACTCAGGTGTCCAACTAAGTGTTAGCTTAGAATGTAAATTGAAAACTTTTACTCCATAATAGTCTCATGTCATTGATATTTGTTAGTTTTTTGGCACTTATCCTTCTGATCCTGTTGGGTAAAGTTAAAAGATGCTTTCTAGTCTAGGAAAGGGCAGAGTGTAGGAAATTTTCTTGTGATGCATGAATCACTTTTCTAGATCAGTTGGTACAGCTTAATTACCTTCTTAAAAATAGATTTCAGAGAAGAGTGATAGGTAACACTAAAAATGCTCAGTTAAATTTGGTAGGGATTTTTTTTTCCTGGAAGACAGTAGTAATATGAGGCTGTATAGAATTAATGTATAACATAGGTCTGTTCCAAGATACAAACCTGTTTTGCCAGGGGAGTACTGGCTGAAGGTCATCTTGTAGTTATTAGAATCATGGAATCATAGAATGGCTTGAGTTAGAAAGGACCTTAAAGATCATCTAGTTCCAATCTCCCTGCCATGATCAAGGAAGCTAAATCAGGTTGCTCAAAGCCCCGTCCAACCTGGCCTTGAACACCTTCAGGGATGGGGCATCCACAGCTTCTCTGGACCACGTGTTCCAGCTCCTCACCACCCTCACAGGAAAGAATAGCTTCCTGATACCTAATTTAAACCTACATTTTAAGCCCTTTGCCCTTGGCCTGTCAGTACATGCCCTTGAAAAAAGTGCCCCGCCATCTGTAGTCTCCCTTCAGGTACTGGAAGGCCTCCTCAAAATCTTCTCTTCTCCAGGCTGAACAGTCAGCCTTTCCTCATAGGAGAGGTACTCCATCCCTCTGATTAACTTGGTGGCCTCCCCTGGACTTGCTCCAACAGTTCCATGTCCTTCTTGTGCTGGGACCCCAGAGCTGGATGCAGCCCTGCAGGTGGGCTCTCACCAGAGCAGAGCAGAGGGGCAGAATCCCCTCCCTGGCCATGCTGCCCACGCTGCTTTGGATAAAGCCCAGGACGTGTTTGGCTCTCTGGACTGTGAGTGCCCATGGCTGGCTCATGTCCAGCCTCTCACCCACCAGCATCCCCAAGCCCGTCTTAGCAGGGCTGCTCTGGATCCCCAGCCTGTGCTGATACCAGGGGTTGTACCAATCCAGGTGCAGCACCTTGCCCCTGATCTTGTTAAACCTCCTGAGATTCCCATGGGCCCATTTCTTGATCTTGTCCAAGTCCCACTGGATGGCATCCAATCCCTAAGGTATGGCAACTGCATTGATCAGTTCAGTGTTCTCTGCAACCTTGCTGAGGGTGCACTCGATCCCTTTGTCTTTGTCATTAATGATTAAACAACGCTGGTGTCAGCATGGACTCTGAGAGATGCCACGTGTCACCAATGTTCATCGAGACTGAGCCATGGACCCTGCCCTCTGAATGTGACTGTCCAAGCAATTCCTTACCTACCTGCCCACCAATCAAAGCAACCTCTCTTCAATTTAGAGGGAAGGATGTTGTGGGGAACTGTGTCAAAGGCTTTACAGAAATCCAGGTAAATTACTTCTGTAGCACTTCCCTTGTCCACTGATGCGATCACTCGATTATAGAAGGTCGCTAGCTGGGTTCAGCAGGGTTTACCCTTGGAGAAGCCATGCTGCTGTCTCAAATCACCTCCCTATCCCTCCATAGCTCCTAGCACAGCTTCTAGGAGGATCTGTTTCATGACCTTCTCAAGCACAGAGGTGAGGCTGACAGGTCAATAATTCCCCAAATCCTCCTCTGAGTTCTAATGTTCTAATAAGGTAGTGTTTTCATAAAATCAAATGCTCTTACATTTGAGGACCTAATTGTATGTCACCACTTTCTTGGTTTTGTTGGTGTGGTTACTGGTACTATAACTCTCAACTCCAAGAGAGGCTTACAGGTGTTCAGCTGTGCACTGAAATTTACGAAATATCCTATTAATTTTGCAGAAAGACCACAGGGCAAATACTTAATTAGTTAAAATGAAGGCATCTGAAATGATCAGTCCTCTTTGAAACATAGCAGTTTAGTAATCATTAATGCACTAAAGTTTATTTAGAAATTAGTATATAGAAATTGTAAAATTATTAATTTTTGTTCTAAATGTTCTTGTATTTTTTCATTTGATTGAAATCAGCATCAACTTACCTTTAAAAATGAAATATTATTTGTGTGAAATGCTGAAAGCTTTGAAATAGTAGTAAAAAATATATTCTGGTTACTGAACTGTCTCTGATAATGATGCTGGCAGCTCTGGGTAAAATATTACTTTTGGGGTAGTGCTATGTCTCACTGGGTGTTTTAATTAACCACTGGAATTAGCAGAGCTCTTTGAAGCACTGGTAATGCAATGCCTGCACAATAGATAAAAAGATCCCAGACGTTATCTTCAGTTTTCCACCTAGTAAGTGCTACAGGTCAGGAAATACTACAATAGAAGGAAGCTTATCACAATCTTGCTTTTTTTTTTTTTTTTAATTCATGATGATGCATTGGTAGTACCTGAAATCTGTTGTTGCTAGACAGAAATAAATGGGTTGTAACTTGCTATTTAGTTTAACTGTACTTTTCAATCCTGATTCATAGTTTTTATGCTGGGAATAATATTTCCAACTAGAATGAGGCAAAAGTTTGCTTTTAAACCTGTTCATTAGTCACTGAATAGTCTTTGTTCCAATATCTAAAATGATAGCATAAAATCTGTTTCCTGTAAGGCTTGCAAGTATAAAAAGTGAAACTAATTTTTTAGTAATCTGACACTGTTCTTAGTATCTGTCTGAATTGCACTGATGAGCTGATGACTTGCACTTCTTTACAGTTGTTGTTACCTTTCCCATTGCCCACAATTGCTTTGAAGAATTTAAGGGAATGAATATTAGTAACACAAGCATGAGAAGTAGTTTACTTGTTAAAAGTGACAACTGAAAAACCCACCATTCATCTGAATTCTAAAATTACCAAAATTAATATTTCAATATGATAAATCTACTGTGGTGAAGGTTCTGGAAATTAAGAGAGGCAACGCAGTACTCAAAAGTTACCAAATGAATGAAGAGCTTCAAGGCAAGCTCAAGGAGGTTACAGAGAGATGCATGTTCAGTAACTACATCTAATACACTTCAAACTCTGGATCTCTGTAAATGATGAAAGTGGTGATAAAGGCCTGATATAGACCTTTGAAGTGATAATGATAATAATCTTTTAAATGTCATAGATAAATGGCTAGGGAAAAAGCAGGAAAAAAGTACCTTGTATTTTTGAGTTTCTTCACTACATTCTTATATATATATATATATATATATATATGTAAGATGATGGCTGGGAAAAATTTTCAGCATTTGAACTGAAGGTCAACAGCACTGATTCCTTCATTCTTGTCCCCAAAAAGCTTAGCCAACTGGACAGGATTCACACCTTCCCTTCCCCCTTATCTGTTCTAGTATGAGTTTAACAGTGCATCCTTGCCTCAATAATTTCATTAAAAAACAAGAGATTCTGAAACCAGAGTAGTGTTGCCCATAGCATTGAGATTATGCCAGTATCATTGTAAAAGTTTATATCGGTGTCTTCTTTTGTATAAACACAACTTTTCTTTCTGGGAAAGTCCCTTAAATTCCTTAATAATGAAGGTCTCCTGAGCCTGTGGTTTCAGGACTCACAAGGATACTCCTTCATACGCTTTGATCTGAAGTCCTCTGGAGTTACTGGAAGCCTTTAGTGTAATTTCCATTTGACTCATATGCTGTTATAAGCTCTTGTCTAAAGAAATTATACCAAACAGTTATTTTTCATTTTTTCAAGTGTGATGACTGTTGGCAAATTCAGTTTCAATAAAAAAGGAAGACTGCTTTGGGAGAAAGATTTGAGAAAACCGGGTGGACTTAAGTACTGGCAAGGAGGAGTGGGCTTGAACCTTACTCTTTTCATTCTTTAACTCAGCCAGGATCATTTACCCTCTACTTCTCTTGCCTTTCTAGAATATGATACTGTGACCAAAATGCCAAAATGCTGCATGCATACTGTTCTAGACCATGACTGTTGGCAAATCTCTTTTGCTTTTGTGGAATTTGAAGATTACTTTGGAGGCAAATATGTCCTCACTCATATTTTTCAAAGGGTTTTTCTATTTCTTTTTTACTTTGCCTTTTCCATTTACCTTTTTCTTTCTAAGCTCTGTTATGCAGAGCCAGGAAATTTTCTTTGGTCCCTTCATATTTCATTAATTGTGACAGTGTGCCTCAGGAGAGTGCATCACTCCAGGTAATTTCATCAGTGTCAAAATGGATGTTAGCCAGTGGCCTTGACACTGCAAGTTAATCTTTTATGAAAGATTTAAACAGACAACAATAAGGTGTGGGGTGGTACCTTTATACTTGACTGAGCAGAATTCAAATATCAAAAGTATACAGCAGTCTCTATAGTGGTTTTCAAATTTTATTGAATTTCATTTGCAACAAGAAACATACTTTGAAAAATCAAAGCTGTACTGGTAATTTTCAGTGAGTTGTCAAATTTACATTTCAGAATCTCTCTTTCTCTCCTCTTGCTTGGATGTAATAAAATGCCATAAAGTCTGACAGTCACCCATACATACCAATATATTAAGTGCCTGAAAAGTAAACCCACAAACTTATAATAAAAGTGCTGACTTTTATTTCTGAAAATGCTGTGTAGAAAGCACACAACTGCAGCATTTTATTTATAGAGTAAAAAAGCTTAACTTAATATTTGAAATGTGACAATACTGAAAACAATTCTGAGTCTTTACAGTATTTAGAATGAAATGTCACAAAATATTATTGGCTTATGTCATTAATACAAAAGACAAAAAGACTTTTACAGCTGAGATGGCTTGATGTATATTGCTGGAATTTTGTATGTTATTTTCCCCATTTTTAAATAAAAATGCATCCAAAATGTGCCTTACTATGTAGTATTTCAGAATATTTTCAGTAATCTGATTTTTTATGCACGTCCTGATAATTCTTCAGAAAAACAGAGACAAGTGATCTCAAGTTGCATAAAAATATCTGAGGTTTTTTTGCTACACATTGTTAATTTTGTTTGATTTATTAAGTTTGTTTTCTGTAATAATTTCCACAAAGTCCATTAATGATAAATGATCTGGGGGTGCAAATAAAGACTTACACAAGTTTATCTCATTACAGAATGAAACTACAATATTTTTTTAAGGAAATTCACTGTACAATAGTCTGCTTCTTCATATGCATTAGTAAATGCTGGATGTGTAGCCCTACCTGACTAGATATAGATGTGGGTTTTCAGTCTCCTTACTAGGTTCTGTTCGTGTACCTTAACATTATATCAAGAACTGTCTAAGATTTAAAATAATAAACTATCAAATTATAGAAAAGCAGTCCAGATAAACATTAGCTATGTTATTTAGACAATTGGCTTCCAGGGGAATCTCAGAAGATGAGACAGAATGGTGACTGGAGGAGCACTTTATCCAAAGTATCATCTTTTGTATCTGCTGTCTTACTTTATGTTTTGCCAACTTGATTTACATACTTTAAAAGAATTTTCTTTTCATCAGTTTTGATTGTGAGACTAACTTTAATATGGGGTCCTTGTTTTTGATGAGTTAATAAGCCTCCATCTGTTAGAACTACTACTGTTACATTAGTTGGTTGCCATGGAAAAATTGTTCACAGTCTTTCTAGGCCTAAAGAGTGGTATGTACCCGTTGTTCATCTGAACAGATCCCTTCTTTTAATCATTACCCATAGCACTCAATAATAAGAGCACTGGCATCTTGTATTTGAATCTCAGTTTTAGTTATTTACCCAGTAATTCTATAGTCCCCTATTACACCTTCAAGCACAGTTATGCTACACTTATATCTTTACTTTTATTACTGTAATATAATCTTTAGACAATTATATCAGTGTTAAGGGGGTCAATGTACAGTAATGACCATCCATTGTAAAAGAAGGGAGTTTTTCTTTTGATGGTCACAAAACCAGCAAGAGTGCTTTAAAGTATGCCAAATCTATTTTGAAAAGCAGTATGTATTTGTAGTTAGTCCTTCCACCAAAGTGACATGTACCAGAAGTGTGCAAGGATACAGAATGTGACAATTCAGACTGAAACCCATGTCCAACTCACCCACTGAGCTGTAGAGCCTGTTGACTGACAAATGAGTGACAGCAGTGAACAGAGAGCTTCTGTGTAATCAGGCCGTTGCTAGGGCATTCTTTTCCCTTGTAAGTCTGTTTTATTACTAGATTTGCAAAAGACTGGACAAAAGAAGATGCTATCACTAATCTTTCTTCCTTAGAATTATTTACTTCCAAATTTGGGAAGATGAACATTGCTTGTTAGTATGTGATATGTGCATTTGCAGGCTGTTTGGTCATTTTCTGAGTGAAAGACATCCCAGTTAAACTTTTATCTGTATAAGTTATATAAGGATATATTAAAAATTACTTATAAGTAATTGAAAACAAGAAAAAAAAATCATTTCAAATGGTATGGATATAATCTCTCACTATGAAGCTTCTGAGTCAGGTATTGCTGACACCATGCAAATCACATTCTGCTTTCCCATGATGAGTCCCAGGCTCATCACAAGACAGCTGTAAAAGGATTTTTCTCTCTCCAATCCTCTCCTTTTCCACATTTCCTATACTGAGCTCCTAAATTTTCATTGTTGTGGTTTTTCCTTTTGACATATTTATGTGTGAAAATAACACTTTATTCTCTCAGCTACTGCAGTTATATTTACAATTTATATATATTTTAATGATGGAAAGAAAGATTCAGCAACACAGTGATTTTTCAAAGAACAGGAAAATTGACTGGATGTTTCACTTGTTTCTAAGGGTGTAGAGAATTTAGTAGCAAGAATGGATATACTTCCACATGTTTTAAACACAAAGTCAGGGGAAGAAAAACCCAAAAACGAGAAAACAAGCTTCGAAAGAGAAATTAATCTGCCCAGGCTTG